>CM062816.1:584650525-585250525 GCA_031772625.1 Pinus tabuliformis
TCATTTAACTATCCAAAGTCTAAACCTTTATAAACCTTCGAGTGGAACCTTATAAAACTCTTCCATAATCTTTGGTTAATTCTTATTATCCATGCATATCAATAATACCCTTTAACTTGGATTTTAGTTTAAACCCAACATTAACCATAATACATTTATTCCACTTTATTTCTATTATAACTCTTGTATAATAGAAATTATACATAAACCATTTAACCCTTCATTAACTTACCATTCTACTGATTCACATGACTTTGCACATTTACCGATGCCCAACTTGCACTTCAAATCTCCACCGTTAATTCTCTTGTCTCAATCCAACGGTGATTGTGCCATATCGTGTGATAACTAGCATGATAGATAAAATTCCATAAGCACACGAGAAAAGTTGTTTTGGTTGTGCTATGTGTCGCCACCTTGGGTTAATCGCATGAATTAGAAAAATACCATTTACCATTTTGAGACTACGCGATATACCATTACCGCTTCCACAAGACCACTCCACTATTCTGCTAACACATGGCTTAATCTACTCCATCCAGTTCTTAACTTCATTTTACATGAATAGATTTGCGTCGTTCATCTTCCATTCATCTCGTCCATCGATCTTGATGATCCAACGGCTCCAATACATTGTTACTTCATTTCTTCGTGCCTTTACGCTTTCTTCATAAATCCTTAGGTTTTAGGAAACCTTGCAGTTATTCCTTTGCTATAACATTTAAGGGTTTTCTCCACTACTATCTGTGTGCAAGCCCGTAATACTCCTCTCTACACTTCTTCTCTGGTTCTGCTCACCTGCAAACCTATGTTATGCAGAATTACTCTAATTCACACACAATTTATAATTCAATTACTCAATCCACACTTGCACAATTCATAATTAAATTCTCTGTATATGTATAAACAAATAATTACATAATGAGTCTCTCTTTGGCCTGATATTCTAATCAATGGCCTTTTACTCTTTCTGCCCGTAGGCTTACAGTCAAACCCTAACCTGTCTATTTCTTTCTCTATCTTATCTCTTTTTTCTGATCTATTTCTAATGCCTTGAGGCTTATATTTATACAAAAGGATTCTATAACCAATTCTTGGTTTAGATCCATAACCTTCTCAACAAAATCCTAAAATCTCTTCTTTATCCCTAAGGATCCTCTCTAATCCACAAAATCATCAACTAATTCCTAATCTAAGCTTTTACAATTAATTTCCAAACCTATCAATCCCTATGAACTCTCAATTGTCCTAATTCTCTCATGTTCTCCAAAATTCGAGAACATTTACAAAATCCTCCCAATATTTAATTAATTCCTATTCCAAATCACTCAAAACATTAATATTACATTAATTTGATACATAGGAATCCAACTTCCTTGAAAACACAAAACCCCCTAAGTTAATTAGAATACAATGAAATTGTTGAGTTGGATGCTCCCACATCACGCAACATGGGTTCACGAAGTTGGAAGAGGCATATGAGAACCTCAATGTTTGATACGAGTATATTGATGGAAGTATGACCAAAAAAGAAGGAATTCAAGGACATTGGCGCTATAAGAGATCAAGGTTTGGAGGAAATCTTGAAGTTTCAAAAAGCCCTTGACGATGCTTGAAATGAGATAGTTGTTTTAAAGAAATTAATTGGGCAGTGACCGATTAGAGGAGCTTCTCATGTGAAAGTCAAGGAACCTGATTCTTATGATGAGATGAGGAGTGCCAAAACACTTGGAAATTTATTATGGGATATGGAGAAATACTTAGAGCATTTGGTCATACCTAATGATGAAGCCAAGGTCAAGGTAGTTGCTCAATTTCTTACTAAGGATGCTAAGATGTGGTTGAGATGGAATTTGGGTCAGACTGCCAATGGTGATGCTGATGACATCTCTACGTGGGATGATATGAAGAAGGCTTTGCAAACTAATTTTATCCCACAAGATGAGACTTGGGATGCAAGGACGAAGATTAAGTTCATTAAGCAAATAAGGAGTCTACAAGCATATCAATGGGAATTCTCGAGTGTGATCTTGGAGCTACTTAATATGGTGGAAAAGGAAAATGTGTTCAATTTCATCATATGATTGAAACCTTGGACACATAATGAGGTGAAGGGGTAGAATATCAAGACTCTAGAGGAAGAATTTTCTACAGTTGATCACTTGGTAGAACATTATGATGAATGGACTGAAGAGAGAAAGAAGAAGTCTGATAAATCGAAAGAGAAATCTACAAATGAGGAGCATTTGAAATTGAATGACAAGTTGAAAACGAAGAAGCCTATGAAATGTTGGTTGTGCGGAGAGAACCACATGGTGAAGAATTGTCCTTCAAGATCGATGGTGGCTACAACATCACAAGCCGATGTGAAGAAGAAGAAAGAATAAATAACCGTTGGGGTGATGCAAATTTTAGGAGTTGCAGGAGCTACAAAAGCCATCCCATGATGGGATCCTGAGAGGAACATGTTGGAGTATGCTAATATGAAGGTTGGGCAAGGAAATTTACTCACGATGGTGGACAGTGGTGCAACTCATAACTTCATTATGTTGAAAATAGCAACAAGAAATGCTAAAAATAACATTTCATGATACACTCCAACTCTGTTGGAAATAGAAAAATATAGAAATGCTAAAAATAGAATTGCTATAAATAGCATTTCGGGATATATTCCAATTTTGATTTGTCCTTGAATCAAAATTGAGAACTAAAATTTGAATTTAGTCTCACTAGCTGCTTAAAAAATAATTAATTAATTCATTATGGATTAATTAGTTGGAGAAATTCAAGCTAGAAGTCTTTGTGAAGTCATGCAACAGTTATCCCTTAAATTAAGGAGATAAGCATAAGTTGTATTTGAGTTGTAATTAGTTAGCTCAGTTAACTGAGTTAAGTCTAGTTAAATTAGTTCCAAACAGTTTGTGGAATTAATTGTGAGTTCAGTCAGTTAAAGCATGCATGCATGCAACTAGTGTTCTCCAGACAACTAAATATTCTCTCATAAATAACTCATGCATTTCAGTTCAAATAGAGACCCAGTTGAGATTAAAGGAAGGTACAATGTACTATTAGTTGAAGGAGTTTTCCTATAAAGGAAACTCATCCATGTAGAAGGAATTAAATCCTTCAGGATTGTGCAGTTATTTCAGAGGTCAATGTTGTGTGTGAGGTGAGAATCACACAGGTTGTAGCTGGAGGACCCAGGAGAAACTATGTAAGGAAATAGGAGGCTTGGAGGACTGAAGGAAGGCATATGTGTTGTCTATTATGTCTATGAGCAGTAGTGAGGGATTGTATTGAGAGCTGGATAGCTTGAGAGCTAAAGATTTGTGTAATCCTGAGATATTTCCACTTGTATGATAATACAGATAGCAGGGTTTTTAGCTAAGGCTTTCCCCAGAGTATTCTTCTGTGTTTCATGTGTATGATTTCTTCTTCTCTGTTATATGTGTTCCGATTGATCTTGCTCAAATTGATTAAGCTTCCACAAAGTTTGATAGTAGAAGTAGATCAAGTATTTTGCTTTAGTTACATTGCATTATCAGGTGATCTACAGTGAGAATTTCTACATGGTATCAGAGGTAGCTAATCCATAGAGAAATTTCTACATGGTATCGGAACCAAGTTGATCAAATCATAGAACAGTATACAAAGAAGGGAGAAGATCGAAGTTTGAAGTTCTTGATTGTAGGTACAGAATCGATTTCTTATCACATCTCAAAGTTCACCAATGGCGTTCAATGGCTTGAGACTCGAGTATGCCCTGGATGGAAGCTCGAATTACATAGCCTGGAAGGATCACATGGAAGTGGTATTAGAAGACAACAGTTTGAAGGACTTCATTGACCAAGAATTCCCCAAGCCAACAATAGCTAACACCTAAGAATTGGCGAAATGGAAGAAATGTGTGGCAAGAGCGAGGAGGATTCTTCTAGAGGGAGTTCAAGACCACATTGTCTCGAGTCTCCATGGGAAGGAGACACTGTTTTGAATGTGGAAAACATTGAAGGATCTATATTAGACAACAACGACTAGAGGAAGTTGGCGCTGAAGGACAAGCTTCGGAAAATCAAGTGTGAAAAGGGCGACAGGATCTCTACATATCTAAGCAAGCTCACCACCTACAGAGATGAGCTTGGAAGTGTAGGAATCACAACAGCCAATGATGACATGGTGAGTCTTGATCTCCTCGGTCTTCCTAAGAGCTGGCATAGCTACTAGGACTTAGTGAATGGAAGAGAGAAACTGTCATATTGGGGACGACTGTGGTCGGATTTGATGCAAGAGGAGATTAGAAGGAGCACTAGAGATGGTTCTTCATCCAAGGAGGATGAAGAAAATCTAGCCTTAGCCAGTAAGGAAAGGAAAGGGAAGGAGAAGGATTTTCATTCCAAATCGAGTTCTACCCATGGTGGGAAGAAGATTGACAAATCTAAAGTGAGATGCTTTAATTGTTATGAGGTGGGCCATTATGCAACTAATTGTCCATTGAAGAAATCCAAGAAGGGATCCTCGTAAGGATATAAAGGTGAGGCCCTAGCCTCTCAGTTCGAATTGGATTTTAACCTCATCGCATGCATGGTTTCATCGATGATGGGTTGTGGTTGGTTTATTGATAGTGGATCCTCATTCCACATGACCGGCGATAAGAGTTTGTTTAGTACCTTGGAGGAGAAAGACCTCAAGATACTCATAGAGATGGGTAATGATGAAAAGTATAGTGTTTCAGGAGTGGGCACAGTTTCTTTTCAGAGGGAGCATGGAGCTCTTATTACCTTGACAGATGTGAAGTATGTGCCTAGACTGAAGAAGAACTTGGTATCAATCATGATGCTGGAGGACAAAGGCTATGATGTTGTCTTCAGTAAGGGAAAGGTTTTCCTTAGACACATCACCACGAGACAGGTGAAGCAGATCGGTTCACGAGTCAAGAACCTGTATGCTCTTGAGGTTCAAGATGCATACAAGGCCTTGAGGAGCAAGGCAAATGTTGGAGACTTGGTGGTTGAGAGGGAGAGTACAATACCTCTCAACATGCAACGCCAGAAGAAGTCTCAGACAATTATGGAGGAGCCACAATTGGTGAAGCAGCTTCAGGAGGTTGTGAAGCAACCACAACTGGAGAAGCCGAGAGGAGATCGAGTGGAGGCATCCACTCATGCAGAGACCTCTAGTAGGGGGGACTTTCAAGCTAAGTCGGCAGAGGGATCACATGCAGCCATACCTCCAGGTGTGAGGTGGGGCGATGTGAAGTGATATTCCCAAGAAGGCTGAAATGGGGGTAGGATCTTTGAGGTACCCAACCTCTTTGATTAGACCTTGCTACCGGAGCCCCAACGAGGAGTAGCAAGACTGGCTGAGTGGGTAGAAATAGATGCGGATGGAGTGACAGAGGGAGCTTCAGCATCATAGGGTGTTTCTAGCCCAACAGGGAGGTCAGTTGGGAGATCAGTTACTTACCTCTCAGTAACTAAGTTGCAATGCAGCATTGGGCAGCACGATGCAACATGATGAGAGGAGGTGCAGTGCGGATGCATGCTGGGAGATAGGACCAGCAGCAGCATGGATGCAGCAGGAGGAATCAGTGTGATTGATGCAGTTAGAGATCAAACTGACAGAGGCTAGAGAAATCAGATACTGAAGAGCATAGTGGTGTAGAGTTTTTCAGTTGACAAAGGCAATAACAGTCAGAGACTTTGATGACAGAGGCATCATTCTAATTTAGGTAGGATATTTTTTGCGTTTCTAGAGTTGTTGGAGCACTTGAGAGAAGTGTAGCATGCAGAACATTCCAATGGTTCAGGATCAGATTCGAGTTGAATGTCTTTCTTGTTGAGAGGCAGTGTTGAAAATAGCAACAAGAAATGCTAAAAATATCATTGCTATAAATAGCATTTCAGGATATACTCCAACTCTATTGGAAATAGCAAAAAATAGAAATGCTAAAAATAGCATTGCTATAAATAGCATTTCAGGATATATTCCAATTTTAATTTGTCCTTGAATCAAAATTGAGAATTAAAATTCGAATTTAGTCTCACTAGTTGCTTAAAAAATAATTAATTAATTCATTATGGATTAATTAGTTGGATAAATTCAAGCTAGAAGTCTTTGTGAAGTCATGCAATAGTTATCCCTTAAATTAAGAAGATAAGGATGAGTTGTATTTGAGTTGTAATTAATTATCTCAGTTAACTGAGTTACGTCCAGTTAAATTAGTTACAAACAGTTGGTGGAACTAATTGTGAGTTCAGTCAGTTAATGCATATATGCATGCAACTAGTGTTCTCCGGATAACTGAATATTCTCTCATAAATAACTCATGCATGTCAGTTCAGATAGAGACCCAGTTGAGATTAAAGGAAGGGACAATGTACTATCAGTTGGAGGAATTTTCCTATAAAGGAAAATCTTCCATGCAAAAGGAATTAACTCCTTCAGGATTGCACAATTATTTCAGAGGTCAGTGTTGTGTGTGAGGTGAGAATCACACAGGTTGCAGCTGCAGGACCCAGGAGAAACTGGGCAAGGAAATATGAGGCTTGGAGGACTAAAGGAAGGCATATGTGTTGTCTATTATGTCTATGAGCAGCAATGAGGGATTGTACTGAGAGATGGATAGCTTGAGAGCTAAAGCTTTGTGTAATCCTGAGATATTTCCACTTGTATGATAATACAGATAGCGGGGTTTTTAGTTGAGGCTTTCCCTAGAGTATTCTTCTGTGTTTCATGTGTATGATTTCTTCTTCTCTGTTATATGTGTTCCAATTTATCTTGCTCAAATTGATTAAGCTTCTGTAAAGTTTTATAGCAGAAGTAGATAAAGTATTTTACTTTAGTTACATTGCATTATCAGGTGATCTACAGTGAGAATTTCTACATGGTATCAGAGGTAGTTGATCCATAGAGAAATTTCTACACATTAAGGAGGAAGATGCAAGGAGAGTTAGGATGAAGTTTTCACCAACCCAAGATCATCTGAAAGCAGTGAATTCTCCTCTAGATCTGGTCATCAGTATGGCAGAGAATGTGGATGTGAACATTAGTGTGTGGTCTGGGAAGATCGAATTCATGATTGTGTGGATGGATGACTAAGAAGTAATATTGGGTATGGAATTTATGAAACAGTATGAGGCTATGATGGTGCCACATATGAAGAAAATATACATTTATGACGGACAGGATGATGATCCTTTGGGTGTACCAACCATGGCGGCCATGACAGCTGGGTGTAAGTTAACATTGATGAATCTGGAGGACATCAAGTAGGATGAAGAACTATTGATCCAAGATCTTTTACTTATATATGCATCAAAAATACATGAAGCAAAACTTATTAACAATGGAACTTAAAAGTACATAAAACAATGTGGAAATAACAAGGTAAACATGAAACCATGACATAAAGATTTGATTACAGAGTTCATCTAATTTGGACTATGTCTCTGGGCCTTGCTAAATAGTGGGGAGGCCTTCATTCATTAAGTGGCATAAAAAGAGATAAAAGTACAAGAAAAATTAATTTACAATCCTTATACCTCCAAGCTATAATATGGATAAACAATGGAGAGCCCAACTTTAGAAACAGACAGTAACACTGAAATCCTGGTGAAAAATCATGCAGAATCACCTATTCAAACACCCAATTCGGAGAAATGAAGCTTCTGCACCCTCTTGGAACCTCCCTGCTTCTCAAGGCGAGGTTTTGGCCTGCTTTTAGGTTAGGTTACTAATGTATGCAATGGTTTCTAAACTTCTATGCCAGTCTCCCTCTTTTTCCTATGTGGACAATCCATTATATATGCTGGATCGACTAACTCTTCAATCCTATAAGTTCCTAACAAATGACATGTATAGTATGAGGGCATATTTTCCACATCGAGGATCTCAGACCTAGAATAGTATGCAGGTAATAACCTATTTAAACATAGAAAAACCTCTTAACCACACATTAATCCTTAACCCTACGGCTTTAATATAGAGAATCGACGTTTTTTTTTAAATTGGTGGACAAGCCTGTTCCTTTACATTAAGCGATGAGAGAAAAGCAATAAATGTGGACCCGTCGGCAATTATCAACTACAATATAATATATATTGGATCCGAAAACCCCATTGCAAATTGAAATCGGTGAAACCTAGGTGGTACTTGTTATCGGGATACTGCGTTGTGCATTGTATGACATGCGATATTGGAATCGAAACCTGATGTTGTCGGGGCCGATTATGTAATGTCGTTCGTTACGATGTGTGATATGCAATTTATCACATCGCAACCTGATCCTACCGAGGGTCGATTCTTTACTGCCGACCCACCTCCGATTTGCGATTGTGATATCACAAATCACAACCCGGTAGTGCTGGGGCCGATTTCCTTAACTGCAGACCTCTTCCTTATGTGATCTGTGAAATGCAGGACCAATGGTGGTCTTCCACTTCATGCTTCCCCATTCACTGAGAGTTCTGCCACGTCATCTTCTCTTGCCACATGTCCAAGTCAAACTTGAACTTTGACTTGCTCTAACTTCTTCATATGAGCTCCAATTCGAGTGTCGTTCACATCGTTGGAATCAATACTTCGATCTGATGCTAAATTTTTTTAGATTCTGCCACTTTGACTTTTCGGCCTTCTTACCATGCCACTGGTACTTTTTAGATATCCACCTGGATCAATCCTCCCTACTGAGAGCTTTTGGACTGCCAAAAGCCTTTTCAGTCAATTGGTAAGTGCGGAAATTTCTCCCTCACTTTTTCTTTTTCCATCCACCGAGATTTACTTAGATGCATTCCTTTGAAGCCCCATCATGAAGTTTTAGTTTTCCTGTCAAGTATGATATCTTCGGGCAACTTGTCTAGATACTTTGGTGCAAAATTGTCCACTCTAGGAATCTGTGAAACCTCTTTGGTATCCATAATCAATGGAGGTTCATAAAGTTTCAGGCTTTTCAACATTTACTACTGAGTACATTTGCATATAAGCGGGCAAGTCAAGAAAAAAGAATTATCTCCAATCTTTGCCAATATGGTGAAGGGACCATATCTAATGGGTCTCAATTTCTTCCCTTCTCCCTTCATTCTATCCTTACTGATGTGGAGCCATACCTTTTCCCCAACTTGAAATTGATTTTCAACTCAGTGCTTATCATGTCTAACTTTATACCAAGCTTGACTCTTCTCCAACTGTTGTGGTACTTCCTGAAGAATCACCTGTATCTACTGAATAAACTTTTGTGCTTTGTCCCTATCATCTCGTCCATTTCCATCCTCATATTTCCCAAAGACCATGTCTAAGGGATCCCTTGGTAGATAACCAAAACATGTCTCGAATGGTGAGAACCTACTTGTGTTCATTGATTGTATTTCAACTCTTTTGCATTGAAAACTTGGTTAAAACTGTGTCAAATTGCCTTTTGAAATGTCTCATTGTCACCAACGCAGGCTTGTGAGGGACACAGTGCACTGCAGAGCACCCTTGGCTTAGGGACAGTGCTCTGAAACGCGCTGTCTCCCATTCAAGGCTGCGTTGATCCTCCTAGGGTTAGTTTCCCACCTTTGGAATGTGTTTTTGCCAACTTTTCTCTACTTGTTTGCTTGCTGATTGATCAATGAATGTCATGGCTTAGAGAACAAGTTTTTATCTCCTGCCTAACCCTACTTTGACTTGATTGATTAATGTTTCTTAAATGTTTTCTTTGTCATTATCGTTCTATAGTCAAAATTATAATATAGTTGATTAATCTTTGTTCAAAATAAAATGTCATAAAGTTGATTAATCTTTGTTCAAAAGAAAATGTCATGAAGTCTTCTTTTCCTTCGAAACTGAACTGTCGTAAAGTCTTCATTCTTATTACAAAATTGATTGATTGTATGTGAATTAGTTTCCTTTTTTTCATCATAACATTAAGGGATTCGAAAAGAAAAACTTGCATCATTCATATTGTAATATGTGAATGCTTGAAAGGAATAGCTAGGGAAATTGCATTAGATGTGCTCTTTGCTCTTTGACAAAGATCTGATTTCTCTATCCCTACTAGCTAAGGTTTTCATTATTCAAATGAATGAAAATAATGCTTATCATATTAGTTACATTTTAGGAATTGAAAACATACATCACATGGTGAACCTTGAAATGAAAATTCAAAAGAAGATCAACTTAAAATTTATCTGAATTTACCTAATGGAACGTTGTCACCTAACGAAAAACATTTAGTGGTTCTAGGCTAGAGATGTGTTATGACGTCGTAAAAAAAAGCAGTTGTCACTAACTTGTCTACAATACATCTCGAGTGTGATACCTCATTCCACGTACGTGAGTATATCATAGCTCATCCACGTACCTTCGAGTATATAGGGCGGCGTTACAGTATGTAAAATATATGGGAATGATCTCACTGTGCAGTTTTGCATTAGACAACGCTTATACGGGTTGGGTCTCCACATACTTCGGGTATATATGGGAGGACAACACTAGGTTGATATCCATCCTTAGGTAACTGAGTTATCTACCTTGTACACTGTGATACACCACACACAGCATTCGAGTAGATTACCTTCCTGTACTTCTCGGTTCGCAGGGAGGTATTCTGCAGTTCACAGTTGCTTGGTAAACCTTTTGCCTATATTATCCCTCTTTTGTTTTCTTATGTTACTTTGATAAAAACAAAATTAATTGACCGCGGATAACATCCTCCACGCTCACTCTTTAGTTGATCTTAGGTTGAAACATATGGCGACAAATATGGAGTCCACCGATCAAGGAATTCCTTTTGAAGGGAATCCTAGTCCTTTTCCTCCTTTCGGAAATATTGGTGCTCCTTATATGGATACATTGTCCCTTTCAGGACTTACCATTGGCTTACCAATATGGTTGTTTTCAACCTCCTTGGTTAAAAATGTCGTGATTTCTCTGCAATCAAGTACTCCTCGAACTGGACAAAATCAACCTCCAATTGATCCTAAAGTTGACCCTTTGCCTTCTTCCTCGGTTGTTTCTTCCTCCCCTTATTCCTCTTCGCCTGGTGAAAGTATTGGTACTAGTAACCAGGTGGCTAATAAGAAGAAGAAAGGGAAGAAGAAGAATAAGAAGCAAATTCAGTAGAGGGGCAACCAATCAACCATTGCTTTGAATGCAACATTTGATGAGAAACCATTAGTCAAGCCTCACAAAGTTCGATGTCCATGCAAACTTTGTGCGAGAGACCATCTTCTTCAAAATTGTTCTGGTATTCCTCAGACCTTAGAAGAATGGTCTTCTCATTCACATCGTCCCGTGTCATCAACTTCTAGAGATCATGCTAGTGACACACCATCAACTAGTGGTAGTAAAGTTCATGGAAAGAAGGGTAAAGTTAAGTTTCCTTGTAGGTTATGTGAAGGAAATCACCCCATTCACCTTTGTCCCTATCAAGATGAAGGCAAAAAAGTGTTGGATAACTGTCCTGCTTCACCACAGCGACTTCCATCTAGTTATAGGAGACTATCCCTTAATCCTTCACTAGTTGATAAAGTGACTAACTCAAATCAATTGTCGGTCAAACCCAACCTCTCTGAAAGTGATTCCTATGAGTCTATACTCGACCCAAATCAACAGGTCAAGGAAACACTTGACCCAATTTCACCTTCAGTTAATCGTACCTTTCTTGAAGAGAGTGAGTATGATACCACTCAGGTTATTTTTGTTTCTACAGATTCTATTAATCTTGGAGACAACCCTCCTGCTCCATCAAGACAGGAGGAAAATCCTCCCGTTCTTGTAACTCAAGGGGTTAATTCTCCCATTCTTACAGTACCCCCTCCAAGTAGTCTGGTCACTTCCTTTGGTTGGAATCGACTGGTAGGATGTTGTCTTCCTTCTTATGTGCCTTTCCAGATCATAGTACAGGTTTGTAATATGATTGTATCTGGCACTATTATAGATGAAGGTGCATCAGTGAGTATCCTTTCCTCAAATTCTTGGCAAGTGCTCGGTTTACTGCCACTTGTGCATGTTACCCAGAATATGTTGGCTTTTAATAGAGGAACCAATCAATCATTAGGGATCCTTCCTCAAATGCCTATTAATTTGGGAGGAAAAATTGTTTATTTGAATGTGATGGTAGTCCCAAGCCCTTTAGATTACAATTTACTTCTTGGGCATGACTATGTTTATGACATGGGAGCTATTGTTTCAACACTCTTTCGAGTGATTTGTTTCCCACATGAAGGCAAAATTGTCACCATTATGGCTTCCAGTCAACCATCTTCCCTAAATGGTCCTTTTGTACCAATGTTATCTTCCCCGCCATGGGTTAATTATGTGGCAACCCATTCCAAACCTACATCAACTGACAATTAATTTAGTGATGTTGTACATCATGGACTAGGGGCATTGGAACCAGATCTCTCTTTCATGACCTCTTATGAGTTGTGATCGAGGAATATGAGGATAGTTATTTTACTATGTCAACCTTGTTAAAAAATGAAATAGGTCCATGAGCATAGTTCCTTGTCTTGTCTCAAGCTCGTTAAAAACTGAAACAAGGAGTATGAGCATAGTTCCTTTTCTTGTGTCAAGCTAGTTAAAAAAAAAAACAAGGAATATGAGGATAGTTCCTTGTCTTCTGTCAACCTCGTTAAAAATTGAAACAAGGAATTTGAGCATAGTTCCTTATCTTGTGTCAAGCTCATTTAAAAATGAAACTAAGCGTATGAGCAGAGTTCCTTGCCTTGTGTCAAGCTCATTAAAAAATGAAACAAGGTCCCCAGGAGCAAGTTCCAAGTCTAGTCTTTGATTAGATCTCGTAAAATCCCAGTCGAGTCTTTCACTTGATCTCATAAATGAACCTTCATTCCATCCACCTGATATCCATAAGTAGTCTATTTAGGTGAATGTAATGAAGCTTGAGAGGCATGCACCTAGTGGTAAAGTTAAGTTTCCTTGTAGGTTATGTGAAGGGAATCACCCCATTCACCTTTGTCCCTATCAGGACAAAGCCAAAAAGTGTTGGATAACCATCCTGCTTCACCATAACGACTTCCATCTGGTTACAGGAGACTCTCCCTTTCATCATGATGGGGGCATGTAAACCAATCTGAAGCATAGTTCTTTGTTTCAAGCTTGTGTAAAAATGAAACTGAATTCAAGCATAGTTCTTCGTTTCAAGCTTGTGTAAACATGAAACTGAATCCAAGCATAATTTTTCATTTCGAGCTTGTGTAAAAACGAAACTGAATCCAAGCATAGTTTTTCGTTTTGAGCTTGTGTAAACATGAAACTGAATCCAAGCATAGTTATTCATTTCAATCTTGTGTAAACATGAAACTAAATCCAATCATAGTTTTTCATTTCGAGCTTATGTAAACATGAAACTGAATCCAAGCATAGTTTTTCGTTTCAAGCTTGTGTAAACATGAAACTAAATCTAAGCATAGTTCCCTATGGTTCAAGATTTTCTAAAAATGAACCCATTTCCATTTTGACCCTCGTGATTGCCATTCTATCAGCCTTTTCCATCAAATGAGCCTTGGTTGTTTTCATCCCATCACCACCATCCCTTTGGCCAATCATACGCTTTCATTTGGTTGTTTTACCCTTTTTTGAGGAACAATTGCAATGAGTGGACTTATTAGCCAGCCTTTTCACATAAATTAACATGTTTTGAGAAGTTCCAACATCACCAGAACCAGTTTTTATCCTAGACACCACTCGTTCCTCAAAGTGGAGTCCTCTTTAAGCTTTTTTCATACTCTTGAAATATGAAAATATTGTCGAGCGCTTGTCCTTTTGAGCTTGTTAACGGATTGGAAATGACATCTACTCAGTATAATTTTAACCCTATTCTGACTAAGATAGATTATTTATGAAAAAGAAATACGTTGACCAAACAGGTGAATAGGTTCTCTCTCCTATTGTTTTATGCTTTTTTGGGCTTGAGAGACAAATCTACGAAAAAGAACTTGTGGAGTTTTTTTTTGTCCCTTTTCAAACTTTCTAAACATGAAAAGGACCGAATTATCTTTGTCGTTAAACTCGTTAAAACATCAAATAGCAACAAACTTGTCCATCTAGACAAGACCGAGTTTCACCTTCACTAGACTCCTTAAAACATCACATAGCGATGGATTCACCTGAAGGGTGGAATTATACAATAAGCAAATGTTATCCTCCTCAAGATTGATAAAAAAATAAAGAGGTATTGGTCAGCAATGACTAGGAAAAATAGGAAAAAGGGGAAAACCACTTTATGGTAGCAGGTCGCTCTTGAACATGACACTTTCACTCCATCACCATGACTATTTGGGTTGGGTTATCAGCTTGATGGTTATCATACTGTTGGTCTATCATACCAACCATCACTTTGTTTTGGGTCAATGCTATGAATTCATTTCAATGTCACCGACATGTTCAAGAGAAGTAATTCAGTCAAATTTCATCCTTTGCAATACCATAAACCTTCATTTTCATGACTGCCATTCCTGAACCTTGTATCGTCAGTCAAATTTTGTCTCCAAAATCATTACACTTGTTTTGTGTCATTGATGTGGGATACATCAAGGCCCTCCTGCGATGAGTCACTTCTTGTCGACATCAGTACATTATCAAAGATGTTGACTTAGAAACACCCTTCCAGTACCTTGAGGCTTGCATACATCAATGGCAAGTTTCTTGCTTCCGGCGATAGGTTGAAATCATTGGCCTTCGATCGAAAGACTTTATATGGTGTTCGAAATCAAATAATCCATTCACACCATGCAGAATGTACTGCAGTACCTTGAGGATCATCATCATTATCAGTGATTTCTCTCGCATTTGTTAACAACTTACATAATTGACTGGTAATCAGATGGTGTCTTCCCATGTTCAACTTCAGATCACATATTCATATGGTTAGACTCGTACTTAAGCGAATTAAGATTGAACGAGATAGAATACCACGGATCTAGTTTCATCCATCTGGGCTGCGATTTCAGGAATACTAAATCATATGTACAATGGCTTTACATTGATAGTCATTTCAATCATGGGTCTATATATGTAGATTATTGTTTATGTACATGTAATGAAAGTTTATAATCTGAGCATGGGTATGCCTTCCCTCAGCAATTCATGTAAAAATCAAAAATCATGATATATGTATTGTAATTGATGCAGGTCACCTTCCACTTCGATACCTCCTCATCACATCGTAAAACATTTCATTCGACATTGGCATTTTTCCGACTTCATGCTTTAGGGGGCAGCTGTTACAGATTCATTTGGGCACATCAATCACATCATCCAGATCAGTGTTTTAGGGCTCATAAAACCCTAATTTCAGTTGCTACATGCCGTAAACAAGTCGTCCCTTTGAATACCTCCTTCCTTGTATGGATTTGACCTGAAAATATATGATAATGAAAATATACCCAAGAAAAAACAAGATCTGAATAGATAGAAATGTTTCTATATTGATCAAACCCTTAAGGTAGGGCAACACCATACATTCACTCCTTAAGGAAGGAGAACACTCCACAAGCCATATGCCTATTCATACAATATTCCTTGACATCTCTCAATGGGGAGTCTCTAGCCTCTATATAGGCCTCATACATATAATACCATGGGTCATTACCATGGTTCCCTCAATACCATCTATCTAATACAATGGGCTTATTACATTATTACTAACTACTTGTGGTCCCTTACATGATACGAGTTAACCACTTTATTTATTACTATGGCCCATCCCATTATTACATTATTCCCTTGGGTACCTCCCTCTGTACCCCATACTATCCCCCCTAGGTATACTACATTCCACCCCCCTTAAACATGTTTCATCCCCGAAACATAAGAAGAACACAAATAATAAGATCTACTCAAAAGAGTAGTCCACTGGTACCATGCACGAGCATCTAGCCATCCAAGAGAAGGGTGAACCCTTGAACTAGTTGGTGCCTCACTCACTTAAGATGGAAGTTGATCCCGACGGCTCTTCTATGTTGATGTGTAGCAGGTGGGTCGTCGCCCCTCTTTATTTTTCATGCGGGGGTTGTTGTCCTTGTGGCTAATTTATTTCCATCGTGTTGGTTGCTTTCTTGCGGGGTGATGTGGGTGGTGATATGCTAAAGTTTTAGCCAATGGTGTTTATTTCTTTAATTAACCACCTAAAGGAGCCTGCTTGGTATCTGGTACATGTTGTGGCATCTGTTGTTGTTGCTTATCTTCCAATATTACTTCAGCCACGGATTCCTCATCTGATGTGTCCGTACTGATGAGCCTCATAAATGGGTAATTATATGGGCTCATTTTACCTCATAACCTAGTCAAATCAACCATTCTCTTAGCTTATTGTATGATTTTCTGATTATATTTATGCTTATGGAGTGAGTTGAGTTAGTTATGATGCCATGTGGTCTAACATGTGTTTAATGCAGATTATTGATGAATTTTGAAGTCAAAGTCAAGGATCCAGTGGAAAAAGGCATAAATAACTTGAAGTGGACAAAGGAGAGGACTTATAGGAGGGAATCCCCCTCATTTATTACTCCTCACTTCAAATTCCCCTTCATTCAGCTAGAAGTACAAGCAGCCAAATCATGCATTAGAAAGCAACCGAACAAGTGGAGGATGACTGATGATTATCTCGAGTTTTGGGAGCCAAGCCTCCCTGATTTTAAGGAAGTTTTTGGTAGCTTCATTTGTATTAGAGAGGCCTAGGGCCTCACTTGGGTCGGAATTTTGTTGAATTTTTTCTTTATGTAAACTCTACTCCAACTTCGAGCTCATTATTTTTGAGATAGTTTCATGTAATCTTGTTTCTGTTTTGATAATAAAGATGGAATCCTTTTTGAGCTAGCACTGAGTTACCTCAGAGGGCTGAAGCTATTGGGTTAGGGCCCATTCCAAGAAGCCAAGATCCTCTTTACTTGTATTTGTATGTTTTATTTTAGTTTGTAGATTAGGTTGCTCTTAAATGTATTTCTTTTATGGTTAAGAATAGGTTGCTTTTGATGATTCAGTAGTTTGCTTCCATTTGTGCTCTCTATAGCAGGTTAAGCAGTGATAAAAAAAAGATTCAAAAGGCTAGCAACAATTCCTTGGCCTCTCTTCCTCCCTTTGGGACCACGATTTGAGGCAAAGACCCTCTTGCTGCCCCGAAAACACAGATTTTCCTCATTCATAGGAATTCTAGTGTTTGCAACTTTTAGTAGGTTAATAGTCCAGATTTGCTTTGCTTTAGATCTTCTTCATCATGCTTACTTCTTTATTTGTAATAGTATTCTTTCATTTTTTCCGTTCTTGCATTATTTCTGAGCATTTCCTTTCATAGATCATAGTTTAGACTATTTTGATGCAAAACTCTGTTTTTCTAGATGCACTCATTTCATTGCTTGTTTGATCTTATTGGTTGACTAAAAGTTCCTTTGTATCAGATCTCTTCTAGCAGTAGGCTAGCTTATCAGCCATCACATCCTCCATTTGATCCATGCCCTATAGGTCGCCAAAATCTCACCTCAATTCTGCCTTAGTTTCCTACATTTTCCATAGAACTTCTTCCTCTCTCCTTGAGAAAACCCAATCATCTTCCTCTCTCCCAGTGTTTCATGGTAGACCTTAGGCACCCTAACACACCATTCCAACCTTCATCCACCTTTTCCACCCACTCTCACACCCTCAAAACAGTGAAAACTGCTCTCGGCCTCCTCCTGTAGTGGCCCTGTTTTCCTCCTGTAGATTTCCTGTGTCCTCCTATAGATTTTCTTGTAGGCTTTCTTTTGAATGCTGAGTGTGGGAAAATCCTCCAGAAAGACACCTACGACCTCCTAGGAGCCATCCACACCATCCTACATTCTCTCAAGTCCCAAATCCACCCTCCAACACCACCTATTCGTTGCCACATTCACACACAATAAATTATATGCATGTCAAATTCACATAAAAATACATAAAAATCCCAAAAGATGCTTTTTGCTTATTTACTTCCAGAAATAGCTTAGTTAGATGTTGTTTACTTCCTTGAGCAGGTAATGGCATTCCTTTCATGGTTTTCATAGTTCTTTCTGCAAAAGTAGGACTAGTTGGTTAATTAGGGTTTACTAGGTTTGCTTTACATTCTAGTCTTTCTCTTTTCTACAGTTAGAGTAGCATCTGTAGAGTAATCTTTCTCTCCTTTCATCACATATAGAGCTTCTTCTGGAATCCATAGAAGTTGGCTTGAGCTCCTAGTGATTTTTCGCTGGCTGACCAAGTGACAACCTGCAGAAAGAACTAGTACTTGTGCATACAACACCGACGCTTCCAAGTTTGTTATGAACTACCGGGTTGATAAGAGTAAAGTAGGTAGCCCAGGAGTTGCAGCATTATTGCTGCAATATTGGTGCTCACCATATTTTTGGCACCATTTCTAGGGAAGCATCATAGTATTCTGTGATTACTTCTTTCATCTATTTTCTATTGCAACATTCTACTAATAGTTTATTTCAGCAAGAGTAGACTAGTCATTTCCTTTCCTTTCAAGTTCTGCATTTCCTTGCTTTCCTTTTCAAATTTTGCAAATTTCATTTCAGTTAGTTGCAATTTGTTTTTTTCAATCAATTTTAGTTTTGTAGGTACTATCAGTGTGGGGAAAAAGAAACAAAAACCAACCAAAAATATTTCCTTTCATGCCTCGTAGGAATAGAGATAACTCAGGAAAAATTTTGCCCAACACCCCCACTACTTCACACAGCCAACCTTCTCTCTTCTTCGGTGGCTGTGATCAAGAAGAACCCTTAGGTGAACAACAAGACATATTTGAAGAACCTATAGGGGAAGAAGAAGAAGAAAACATTCCTTTGGAGCCAATGGCTGAACACAGAAATGCTAGGGGGAATGGAGAGAGAATAGAGGGTACCTTTCCCATTCGGGAGACCAATGGGGACACAAAAATGAAGAATATAAGCCCTTCCACCCTATCTCATTTCCATGGTCTGACTACAGAAGATCCTGACACATTTTTTTGAGTTTGTTGTTATCTGTCGAACCTATGACTATGCAGAAGATGAGAAAAAGTTGAAATTGTTCCCTTCTACTCTCAAGGATGCAGCACTACGCTGGTTCATGGGATTACCTGGCAATAGCATCACAACTTGGGCTCAGATGTAGCAAGCCTTTAACAACAAGTATCGAGACTATTGTAGGTCAAAAGATACTAAAGAAGAAATTTTCTGAATGACTATAGGAAGTGATGAGTCCCTGGAAGACTATGAAGAGAGGTTCCAGCTCAGTTACAAAAGGGTTGGGTGTACACTTGACCCTGAGTCTCTGAAGTTGGTCCTGCTCAGAGGAATTCAGGAAGATATTTTAGACACCCTCCATCTACTGGCCAGGGGAGACATCTACCAACTATCCTATGAGGACATAAAGACTATTTTTAGAAACCATTCTAGAGTAGCCAGAAAGAAAGGTAGGGGGAGTCAACCCATAGCCAGTACCTCTTCCTCTAACTCATCCATTAAAAGAGAAATTGGAAACATGTTGGAAGACTTCAAGAGTGAGATGCTGCAGACTCTTTCCATGCAAATGGATACCTTACATATCAAAAGGAAACAAAAGGAAGCAGAGAGGGCTTTGGCCATTTTTTGCCCTGGATGCACCAGGAGGCATCCTAGGAATGAATGCCCATTGATATCTATAGAGGTTTGTTCAGTCCGTGAAGAGAATCATTCTACAAATAAGTGCCCTTCCTTGCCCGGATTTAAAGATGTATATCAAGGGGCTGAGGGAGTCACTGAACAACTCTATTACATAAACCAAAGGAGGCTGCATGGACCTAGACCATATCAGCAGGGGATGCAAGGGACATCTCAGGCATACTACAACCCCAACCAAGTCACTTCCATACCTTCTTGGGGCCCCCCTGCTCATCCTTCTTGGTCCACACCTCCTCCTTGGTCCTTCACATCTCCATATCATGCCCAACCAGCCACCCATTCATTTCAATCCTATGCTTAGCCACAACCTCAGTGGAATGCATCTCATCAGGGGTGGAGGCCCCAATACAACTCTCCTCTCGCTCTTTTGCCTCCACCACCTGCCCAACCACAACTGTTACCTCTTGCTCCACCAAAGCAACCCCAAATGCCTGCCTAGCCAAATCCAAACCCGAACAATAGACAGGCTCAGCAAGTGTATAGTGGGGAACCATCATGCCCAACTTATGTTGTGGAGATTCAGGAAATTAACTTGCGATCTAGGAAAGTTCTCGTAGATAGCCAACCTCCACCTAGGGAGGTTGAGGAATGTAAAGAGGAAATCGAACCTAAAGTAAATCCACCCTTTCCTGAGAGACTATTCGCCACATTCTAGCCTACCCCAGAAGAAACTAAACTCTTGGGAGAATTGAAATATTTATGTGTGAAGATACCACTTCTCCAAGCCATAAAATATGTGCCTATCTACAATAGGTTGATCAAAGAGAAGTGCTTTAGGCATCCAGGAAGGTGCAAGAGAGATGCCCCAACCATCAATGTCATAGGGCAATTGTCCGACCTCATGTTAGGGCAAGTAATCTGTCCAAAATATCTGGACCCTGGAAGCCTAGTAGTTGATGTCCACATCAATGGCACCATGATCCCACACACCTTGATTGATCTGGGAGCTACCATTAATGTGATGACAAAGGACACAATGCTCAAACTCAACCTCCAGGGCTCCTTGAGGAAGACCATGACCGTGCTACAGCTTGCAGACCGCTCCACCATGACCCCTGAGGGGATTGTGGAAGATGTGATGGTCTCCATTGATTCTTGGGAGTACCCTACTGATTTCTTAGTTCTCCAGCCAAAGGCAAAGCTCACTGGGTATCCTCTCATTCTGGGAAGACCCTGGTTGGCTACCGCCGATGCCTACATCAGCTGTCGAGCTGGGAACATGACCATAAAGAATGGGTACATATCTAAACAGTTAATCCTATAGCCTCCTGGCCAACCCTTGCTAGAACATGATCTACCTCTCTGGTTGGAGGAGGAAGATGAGGATGAAGTATATTCTACACTGCTTTGTGCATTAGAAATCGCCATGGGGGGAAAACCGCAATATGAGGATGATATGATTGAAAATATGATCCAAAATCCACCTCCCAGTCTATCACCATTAGAGGGCATAGTAAGAGAAACCCAAAACAACCCCTCAATTGATCTCTGTGTGGCCAACTCCACTCTTCTCCGTGTTAAGAATATAGATTTCGGCCTAGAAAGAACCTTGAAAATCAATCCATCCCTATCCACTTCCCAGGAGAAGGAACTATGTAACCTGCTAAGAAAACACCTAGATGCCTTCACCTAGAGTTATGAGGAGATGAAGGGAGTGCACCCTTCAGTATGCACTCATCATATATACATTAAGGAGGATTTCAAGCCAGTCAGGCAGCCTCAAAGGAGGATGAATCTGGCACTTAAAGATATTGTTAAGGAAGAATTGCAGAAATTGCCTGATGCAGGATTCATCTATCCCATCTCTGACAGTGAATGAGTCTCTCCTTTGGTGATAGTGCCCAAGAAAAATGGTAAGTGGAGAATTTATGTCGAATATCGGGAATTGAACAAAGCCACTAAAAAGGACCATTTTCCTCTACCTTTCATAGATCAAGTGTTAGATGGTCTGGCACGAAAAAAGTTTTTCTCTTTCCTAGATGGGCTTAGCAGGTACAATCAGATTCAAATCAGCGTGGAAGACCAAGATAAGACCACTTTCACTTGTCCTTGGGGTACCTTTGCATATCGGGTCCTTCCTTTTGGCTTGTGCAACGCTCCAGCCACTTTCCAAAGAGCGGTATTGAGTATATTTTCTGAACTGGTTCATGATGCAGTAGAAATATACATGGATGATTTTACTCCTTATGGTTCTGACTTTCAGGAAGCTTTGTCTAACTTAGGAAAAGTTTTGGATAAGTGTATTGAGATGAACCTATCCCTCAGTCTAGAAAAATGTGAATTCTTGATGACTGAAGGGACCGTGCTAGGTCATGCAATATCTCAGCAAGGACTGCAGGTGGACCCCAACAAAATTGCCATCATCCAAAGGGTCCCACCTCCTCAAAAGGTGAGAGATGTCAGAAGTTTCCTAGGCTTAGCTGGGTATTACAGGAGATTCATTAAAGATTTCAACAAGCTAGCCTCTCCTTTGTTTTGCCTCTTAGGCAAATATTTCGAGTTCATATGGTCAGAAAACTGTCAAGAAGCCCTAGATACCTTGAAGAGCAAGCTCGTGACTCCCCAATGCTGAGAGGCCCAAACTGGGCCCTACCTTTCCACATTCACACAGATGCCTCGAACAAAGCAACAGAAGCAGTAGTAGGAGAAATTGATGAAAAGTTACCTTATGACATATACTTTATAAGCAAAAACTTGTCAAAGGAAGAGTTAAAATATATAGTGACCGAGAAGGAACTCCTAGCTGTCATGCATTCCTTAAACAAATTCTAACATTATATCACAGGCTATCAAACCTTTGTGCACACTGATCATGCTACAATTAGATATTTAATGAACAAACCAGATGTAAATTCTCGCATTATCGGATGATTGCTCTTACTACAACAGTTTGATTTGACCATTATTGATAAGCCTGATAAAGAAAATGTTGTTGCTAACTTTTTGTCTAGAGTAAATTTGCCTACCGGTGAAGAAGGAATGGTGGATGACCAAATGCCAGATGAACACCTGTTTGCTATCTCAGTACTCTCCCCATGGTTTGCTGATATAGCTACTTGGTTTCAGCACAGTTCCCACCACACCTATCCTTAAAAGAGAAGAGAAAGATAGTAAGGAAAAGCTCCCCTTTCACCTGGATTGGGGCAATCTCTTCAAACTTGGCCCAGATTAGATCTTAAGAAGATGTGTCAGGGAGGAGGAAGTCTTTGACATCCTCCTGACCTGTCATGACGGGCCTTGTGGAGGTCATTTTGTAGCAAAAAGAACTGCCTTCAAGATATTGCAAGCAGGCTACTACTGGGCCACTCTTCATCAGGATGTGAGGAGATATACTAGCGAGTGTGATTGGTGTCAGAGGATGGGGAAACCTACTCCAAAGGATGAGATGCCCATGCAACCTCAAGTGACCTTTGAGCCATTTGAGAAGTGGGACATGGACTTTGTGGGTCCTATTAGCCCTCCTAAAAACAATACATCATTGTGTGCACCGATTACCTGACAAAGTGAGCAGAGACAAAAGAAATCAAAGTAGCGACATAGGAAAAAGTAGCTGAGTTTTTGAGAGAGAACATATTCTACAAGTTCAGGTATCCAAGGGAGTTGGTCACAGATCAAGGTAGTTAATTCACTTCTAATTTGATTGAAGACCTACTCACACATCATAGAATCAAGCACAGGACTTCGACCCCTTACCATCCACAAGCCAATGGGTAGGTGGAGGTCACTAACAGATCATTGGAAGGGATCTTGACAAACGTAGTGAGCAGTAGCAGAAAAGACTGGGAAGGTAGATTAGTTGAGGCCACTTGGGCCTACAACACAACATGGAAGACCACCACATGGTTCACACCCTATGAGCTGGTCTATGGGAAGAAAGCTTTGTTGTCAATAGAATTTGAATTCAATACCCTAAGGATGGCAGCTTAGCTGGACCTAGATCTCAGCCATGCACAGAAAGAAATATTAGTTCAGCTCAATGGATTGGATGAACACAGATTGCAGGCCCTTCTCCATGCAAAGGTAGTTCAGCTTCAGAGAAAGATATGGCATGACAAAAATATCAAGGAGAAGCAATTCCAAGAGGGAAATTGGGCACTACTCTATGATTCAAGATACAAAGATTTCAAAGGAAGCTGAGGATAAGATGGCTGGGAACCTACACTGTGGAGAAATGCAATGAAATGGTTCAGTTTTGATCAGAACCATTGATGATGAAGCCATCCCCATGCTTGTCAATGGACACCGGTTGAAAGTCTACAAGAAACCCCTCCCCAAGTGAGAGTTCATTGAAGATCTAAATAAGACAGTGATGGTAGTGGAGCATGTCTTAGCCTCCACTTCACCCACTCACCGAAGAAAAGAAAAAAATAAAAAATAAGGACTCAAGTGAAAACCTCCATGAGGCGCTTAAGTCCCATCATTGGGTTGAAAACCTCTTTTGAGGCAGCCCAATGGTGTAAAGAGAGAGAGAGAGAGAGAGAGAGAGAGAGAGAGAAATAAGATCCCTGGGTGAAAACCTCCCTTGGAGGCACCTAGGGCAGGCAATTAAGGTGAAAACCTCCCTGAGGTGCCCTACTTGTTTTCAACAAAAAAAAAGAGAAAAAGAAAAGTGAATTTTCATTTGCATTGCAGGTTGCAGGAGGAATACAAGAAGTAGAAGAAGGTGCCAAGGGAACCCTGACATCTACACCAGTACCTATCCTACCTTCCCACACTTTTTGCCATCATCTTTGGCATTTATTTTACCCCACTGTGTTTCTTTTTCAAAAACTGTGTTTTCTACAAGAGGCTCTGTGTTTTCTATAGGAGGCTCCTGTAGAAATTACAGAGAGCCAGAAATGAATTGAAAGGAAGTTTAAGGGACAAGGAAGCTTCATGAATAACTTATAAACCCTCCTATAGTCTTCAAACCTCCTTGCCATCATTTCCAAGCATGCATCACAACCCTAAGAATCATTCTTCTTCATGTCTAGGAAAAACACAGAAAAAACAGTTTTTCAAGAAAAAAAAAAAAAAGAGAGGAAGCAACACCATCCACCTCACCTGAAGCCTACCTATTACCTCTCCATCTCTATCTACATCTTTTGCATCCTCCTAGAAGCTCCAAGCACAAAAAGAAGCTGAAGTTTCAAGGGGAGAAGCAGCAACAAGAGCTCCTGTAGGAATTCCTGTAGCAGCTAATCCCATTAAAATCCAGCACCAGCAGCAAGAGAGTGCAAACATGAAGGGTGAGAAGACACTTGAAGCTCAGACCCAGCTAGAGAAGAACCTACATAAGACACAGCCACACATCAACAAGCAAACAACATGCATCAAAATAAATCATGGCATGCAGCAGAGAGAGAGCAACAACACCTCACAGCGAATACATTCGGATCACAGGTAAGTAACTAACCCGCTCCTCTGTTTGCATTTTTGTAATTAGGGGTCATGAAAAAACAATGAGATGGTTGAGGTTGAACAAGGGAAAGGTGGCCAGTTAACTTGGCCACCTTGATCTAGTTAAACTCCACTCATCCGGGATGTTACCCACACGTGCGCACAGTCAACTCAAGAAAGATGTCAAGGACAGGTAGTGGAGGAAGTGTGAACTTCGATGCAATCATGAAGGATGATTATGGGGAGGGGCCATGATGACAAGGTAGGTGGGGACCAACAGTTCGAATATAGCCAACGTATACTTTGCTAGCTCACCCCCCATCACCAGAAATATCCATAAAGGGTAATAAGTACTCCCCGAGCACTCTCACCACCTTTTTCCTTCATTTTATCCTCATAACTTAGCTACAGCAGTCTCCTTGTGCCCCCACAACCTTGTAACCATCATCCTCTATCGATCTCTCCCATATTCCTACTCTCAGCGTTCTCTACAGGAGCACTTACAGGTTCTACAGGAGCACCTACAGGAATTCTACAGGAGGGGCAATGAGTTTCTTTGAAGGGAGAAAACATGGGTTCTAGCACAATTTTTGGTCTAAGGAGGTAGGTTCCATGCATGACCCCATTGAATATCAATATATGCAAGCAACAGTTTCAATTTGAGGAGGGAATAAAAGCCTTTAGGAGGAGGAAACACATAAAAAAAAATTATGCTTATTTAAAAAAAAAAACACTGTCTCCTTTGTTTCTTTGTTTTTCTCAAAAATTGTTGTCTCCATCTCCACATTTGGTTCCCCAAAAGAGTATAAACAAAATAACAGGAGGATTTATGCGAAAGGAGCCCACCAAATCCACCAGGCTCCATGCACATCCACAAGTGGTGGACATTTTCACAAGGGAAAATTGGATGAATTTCTTTGAGAAATTCCGAGGGTTTGATGAGGATATTGCCCAAGAGTTTGCTCTTCTATGGTACCCCACACAAGAACTCATGCCACTGTCACCTTTAGAGGTCTTTCCATGGAGATAACCCTTGAATTTATCAGTAGGATCACTACCCTTCCTCTTGGGCTGCCTTGGAGTAAGGATGAGAAACCAATTGGCCAAGCTGCCAAGAATTTTTTTTTCCAAAACAATGAAACCCCTATAGAGGATAAAAATGGCATTAGAAGGGCTAGCATACCATATCCTTGGGATAAGGTTAGCTACTAGATAATCAAATACATTTCCTGTGAGGGGAGGTACAACATTTTCTATGGTTATCACTTTAGAATCCTTCATGAATTAAGGTATGGCATGGACACTCCAGCCCCTCAGAAGCTCAACATCCCCTACTTCCTCCTGCAGTCCCTCATTGACTCTAGCACTAAAGTTCAAGCAGGGAATTCAGAGTAGCTAGCTCACCATGGGTTAATCAAAATCCTAGTGGAAGAAGCCCTCCATACATTTACACTCCCTATAGCATGGGAAGTCTTCCGAAACATGATAGCTGAGGATGACATAAAGGCCCTAACCTATGATATCAGTCCTACTGGCAGTGAGGAGGAAGAGTAGTAAGGGGGAGAAGGTGAAGCCACTGGTGACTTAGCAGAACAAGGAAGGAAGGAGGAAGAAACTAAGATAGAGGAGGAGAAAGCTGAAGAAACAAAGTAGGAAGAAATAGAGCAAACAGAGACAAAAAAAAGAGACAGAAGGAGGAGAAAAAGAGGCAGAAAACGTAGAACAAGGAGAAGGGTCCCTTGATACTTTGGAAAGGGAGGAAGCAACTGCCCTCACTGCCCTCAGTACACCAATCAAGCCAAAACAAAAGAGGAAAAGGTAGGCCTCCATGTATTTCAGGGCTAGGAAGAGCACAAGAATCAAAACAGGCAAACCTCAACCCTCTTCAAAAGTGCCAATTGCAATTGAAGATTCACCCTCTGCCCAAGGAAAAGAATCCCCTTCCAAGGCACCTATCACATATGAAAGGGGGACTCCTAGATCTCCCACATGGAAAGAAAAGATAGAACTACAAGACCCAAAAACAGTCCTACAAGAGGCTCAGACAGTTCTACAGGAGACACTGTCAAAATTACAAGAGACCTAAAAGCTTGAGGAAAGGATGGAAGGACAACCACAAGTAAGGGAGGAAGAAACAGAGCTACAAGAACTTGATCCCAATGTAGTCTTGCCTCCTACTACAATCTACTTGAGGGAAGAAGGATAATTCCACAAAAAATTGCAATTCCACTATTCTTTGAACTAGAGAAAGAGAGAATAAGAACACATAGGTGGATACAAATAGCCAAATCCAAAGGAGTTGAGGATATTGGCCATATGGAAAACAAACTCAAAGAAATGAGCAGAGAGTTGAGTGCTATCAGACATAGGGAAGCAATTACAAGATGCCACCTTGAAACTGAAAATGAATTGCTAAGGAGGTAGTTGCAAGAGAAAGAGACCCAGCTGGCATGCATGGCCAGCTTATCCATGGAGGCATTGCAATGTAGAACACTGGAAAAATCCTATGGCCTATATCTCAAAGACCAATGGTTACAATTTCAGATAAAGACTTTGGCAAAAAGAGGCACAATGCCTTTCCAAGATTACAGGCAGTTTATGGATCTGTGTGACCAAAGCACATCAGAGGATAAGGCAAAGATGGCAGAATTCTACCTACATAACATGGCCCTCACAGACATGAATGTGTGGGACCCCAATGCCAGGCTAGGGGACCTGCAACTAATGGCCATGGCCTCATGGATGAACCATGAAGAGTTGAGGGTAGCAGAATAAGAAGATTGATGATAAAGGAGCAGAATGAGCCATTAATGATAAGAGTTGAGCCATCAGATCCCATGGCACTCATCAGCACACATAACCTGCTTGCCAATAATCCTCAGATTTCCCCTAGATATATAAGTGATCAGGCACAAGCCATTGCACACTTTGAGGATATGCAAAGGCTACTTGGGGATGACTGTGTGCATGCATGCATGAGGATATGGAACACCTTACCACACAGTCTGTAGATCATGGAATATCATTCCCCCATGAGGATGAAGGAGGAAATAAGAAGATTGCCACTGTACAAGTACTCCATGCAGAGGTTGAAAGTTAATTGGATTGGCCTCAAACTGAGTCCCCCATTGCTATTAAGCATGTTAGAAGGCAGAAGAGAAGAAGAAGAGGAGGAGCAGTGGGAAGAGATAGAAAGGAAGGCAAGATTCTATGACAAAGAAGAGGAGACCACATCAAAAGCTTGGGATGCTAGGGAAGTCACCAGGGCCATAAGAGATGAGGAGATGGACTAAGTTGCTTAGAGGATGAGCAACACCTTCAGTAGGGGGGTGATGATGAGCCTCATAAATGGGTAATTATATGGGCTCATTTTACCTCCTAACGTAGTCAAATCAACCATTATCTTAGCTTATTGTATGATTTTTTTATTATATTTATGCTTATGGAGTGAGTTGAGATGCCATGTGGTCTAACATGTGTTTAATGCAGATTATTAATGAATTTTGAAGTCAAAGTCAAGGATCCAGTGGACAAAGGGCAACAATAAATCGAAGTGGACAAAGGAGAGGACTTATAGGAGGGAACCCCCCTCATTTATTAATCCTCACTTCAAATTATCCTTCATTCAGCTCGGAGTACAAGCAGCCAAATCATGCATTAAAAGGCAGCCGAGCAAGTGGAGGATGACTGATGATTATCTCGAGTTTTGGGAGCCAAGCCTCCTTGATTTTAAGGAAGCTATTGGTAGCTTCATTTGTATAAGTAGAGAGACCTAGGGCCTCACTAGGGTTGGATTTTTGTTTAATTTTTGCTTATGTAAACTCTGCTCCAACTTCGCACTCATTATTTTTTAGACATTTTCATGTAATCTTGTTTTTGTTTTGATAATAAAGATGTAATCTATTTTGAGCTAGCACTGAGATCCTCAAAGGGCTAAAGCTCTTGGGTTAGGGCCCAATCCAAGCAGGAAATATACTATTTACTTGTATTTGTATGTTTTATTTTAGTTTGTAGATTAGGTTGCTCTTAAATGTATTTCTTTTATGGTTAAGAATAGGTTGCTTTTGATGATTCAGTAGTTTGCTTCCATTTGTGCTCTCTATAGCAGGTTAAGCAGTGATAAAAAGAAGATTCAAAAGGCTAGAAACAGTTCCTTGGCCTCTCTTCCTCCCTTTGGGACCATGATTTGAGGCAAAGACCCTCTCGGTACCCCAAAAACATAGATTTTCCTCATTCATAGGACTTCTAGTGTTTGCAGCTTTTAGTAGGTTAATAGTCCAACTTTGCTTTGCTTAAGATCTTCTTCATCATGCTCACTTCTTTATTTGAAATAGTCTTCTTTCATGGTTTCCTTTCTTGCAGTATTTCTCAGCATTTCCTTTCATAGATCATAGTTTAGACTAGTTTGAAGAAAAACTCTATTTTTCTATATGCACTCATTTCATTACTTGTTTGATATTATTGGTTGATTGTCAGTTCCTTTGTAGTAGATCTCTTCTAGAAGTAGGCCAGCTTATCAAACATCACATCCTCCATCTGTTCCATGCCCTATAGGTCGCCCAAATCTCACCTCAATTCTGCCTTAGTTTCCTACATTTTCCATAGAACTTCTTCCTCTTTCCTTGAGCATACCCAATCATCTTCCTCTCTCCCGGTGATTCATGGTAGAC
This sequence comes from Pinus tabuliformis, assembly GCA_031772625.1. NCBI lineage: Eukaryota > Viridiplantae > Streptophyta > Pinopsida > Pinales > Pinaceae > Pinus > Pinus tabuliformis. The sequence continues at coordinate 584,680,227 of CM062816.1, forward strand.
CTTAGGCACCATAACACCTCATTCCAACCTTCATCCAACTTTTCCACCCACTCTCACACCCTCAAAACAGTGAAAACTTCTCTCGGCCTCCTCCTGTAGGCCTCCTATAATGACCTTGTTTTCCTCCTGTGGATTTCTCGTGTCCTCCTGTAGATTTTCTTGTATGCTTTCTTTTGAAGGTAGAGTGTGGGAAAGCCTCCAGAAGGCCACCTAAGACCTCCTAGGACCCATCCACACCATCCTACGTCCTCTCAAGTCCCAAAGCCACCCTCCAACGTCACCTATTCGCTGCCACATTCACACACAATAAATTATATGCATGTCAAATTCACATAAAAATACATAAAAATCCCAAAGGATGTTTTTTTCTTATTTACTTCCAGAAATAGCTTAGTTAGATGTTGTTTACTTCCTTGAGTAGGTAATGGAATTCCTTTCATGGTTTTCATAGTGCTTTCTACAAAAGTAGGACTAGTTGGTTAATTAAGGTTTACTAGGTTTGCTTTACATTCCAGTCTTTTTCCTTTCTGTAGTTAGTGTAGCATCTGTAGAGTAATATTTCTCTCCTTTCATTACATATAGAGCTTCTTCTGGAATCCATAGAATTTGGCTTGAGCTCCTAGTGATCTTGCGTCGGCTGACCAAGTGACAACCTGCAGTAAGATCTAGTACTTGTGCATACAGCACCGACGCTTCCAAGTTTGTTACGAACTATCAGGTTGATAAGAGTAAAGTAGGCAGCCCAGGAGTTACAGCATTATTGCTGCAATACTGGTGCTCACCACATACCTGTAACATTTTTTGCTTCAACCTCTTGGACTCTACCTGTTTTTCTCGTACCTGGTTTGATGTTTGTGTTTGGTTGTCGACCATCAAGGGCTCATCATCTGATGTGTCAGTCCCTGGAACATCTTTTGATCTAGCCTCCATGGAATCTACCTATTTATTGATGGAAATATCTTGTAATGTAATTTTTTTCTTTTTATACCAGAGCTTCAGAATTTCTTCTGCACATTAATATTGATAGTACCCACAGATTCAATCCAAGGGTATCCAAAAACAACATCCACATTAACCATATCTGAAGCATAAAAATCACAATGCAACACATACTTATCCATAGAAAGCTTCAAATCTTTATAAACTTGAACATCCTCATTATCGACCTGTCTTTTCAATGTGTTTTGTTGGGACTTGCAATTTTTTTTCCAAATTAACATGGATAAAATTATTCTTGCAGCTAGGATTTATAGACACAATGATCTTCTCTTTTTGAATACATCCATGAACCTACAATAAGGAGATACCAGTAGAAAATAACCCCTTACATGTCTCATTCCCTTATTTTCTAGTATGAGACCATTTTTCTAAAAGGATTTCTTCTATTTTTTCATGAGGAAGTCGCAACACTGAATTGTCAAGTGAGTACCACCATTTAGCAGCCTCATCTTTTATATTAAATAGTAGGCAACTTGTCCAAAAATTTTTGCATCGAGACTTGTGATATTTTATAAATTCTTCAATAGTAGGACCATTATCTTTTCCCATAAAAATAAGATCTTTGCTAGACCATTTGTCCAAAAATAGTTTTTTCTATTTCATCAGCACTACATAACTTCAGAAACTCACTGTCAAGTGATTTCCACCATATATCAGCCTCATCTTTCAAATAATACCCTATGGTGTCCTTCCAAAAGAATGGCCTATCACACTTCTGATTTTGTATAAATTTTTCAATAGTCAGTCCATCATTTTTTCCTATAAAAAACTTACTGTTATAAGCCATGAAGAGGGTTTTGAAAGCAAATCGCTTACTTGGCAAAAATTTGAAACGGCCACAATTTAGTCAATTTTTCCCAGAATCCCTATTATGATCTATTTTTGGAAATATAATAACCATTCTGCATCTTTCGATGCGATAGAAATCCCGATCTAAGCACTAGAATTTTAGATTTGCACTGCAACTGTCCCATTGTCACAAAAAAAAATTGAAAAAAAAAGAGCTGATTTTAAATCACCGATATCTCCCTCATCCGGACTTCGATTCGACTGATTTTTTTTTGAAATTGGATATCTTTTCACAAAGAACCTAGATCTGTAATTAGATTCTAAAAATGTTTACCCAAAACGTACATATCTGATTTGCAAACTCGCTGCCCCGAAAAATGTCTGCAACACAACTAATTTTTAAATCAGCGATATCTCCCTCATCCGGACTTCGATTTAGCCGATTTTTTTTCAAATTGGGTATTTTTTTGCAAACAACCCAGATATGCAATTAGATTCTGTAGATTTTGCACCAGAATTTATAGATTTGATATGCAAACTCGACGCCCCAAAAATTTCCTGCAAAAAATAAAAAATAAAAAATATTCCACTTTGCCCAAGAAAGTGTTTTGATACCACTTGTTATGGATCTGACCTGAAAATATGATAATGCAAATATACCCAAGAAATAACAAGATTTGAATAGATAAAAATGTTTCTTTATTGATCAAACCCTTAAGGTAGGGCAACACCATACATTCACTCCTTAAGGAGAATGCTCCACAAGCCATATGCCTGTTAATACAATATTCCTTGACATCTCTCAACGGGGAGTTTCTAGCCTCTATATAGGCCTCATACATACAATACCATGGGTCATTATCATGGTTCCCTCAATACTATATATCTAATACAATGGGCTTATTACATTATCGCTAACTACTTGTGGTCCCTTACATGATACTGGTTAACCACTTTATTTATTACTATGACCCATCCCATTATTAAATTATTCCCTTGGGTACCTCTCTCTGTACCCCATACTATCCCCCCTAGGTATAATACATTCCCAGATAGTTTCATGAATTGAAGATATCCAGAAATGGCCTCTAAAGGGACCAGCGCAGGTAGGCCCATGTAAGGGTGCGCTGCAAAGTATTTAAGTCCATTCCAGGGTGTGTTGTAGAGCACTTAGGCTTCCTTTCACCTGCGCTAGGCGAGTTTGAGTGAAATTCAAATAGGGTTTGCATATTATTCTTATCTTTTGGAGCCATCTAGAAGGTTCCCTTACTTATCAACTCCTATGAGCTCGAAAATTGATGAGGAATGAGTTAAGATGCATCCTATCCTCTCATCCCTTCCTCCATGGAACTAATTCTAAGTATGGAAGGCCATTCAATGCCACCATTTATGACAAAACCTCCTTCATCTCCCTATAAATTGACCACTCATCTAAGTGATCAGGGGCTGGATTATGTTGAATTGTAAGGAGATAATGTTGCTATGAGGATTGGCTTTGAATCAAGTATTGTAATGCTACAAGTTTGTCATGTTTTTGATGTGATGTGGATGGAATCCACGTTGGAGGAATGACTTTGAATTAGACACAATGGTTGTAATTCCTTATTCTATTCAATAAAGTATTTGAACCTTTCTCCCATATGTTCGTATTGCCTTATAATGCTTATATGTGTGAAATGTATCTGATTCCATCCACTTATATTCAATAGATCTTTTGCTTTGATCGATTCCTTGTTTTATGTTTGTGTTTACAAGTACTTCTCAAGCGTATTAGGTATGGGAAGGAGCGACAGGATCGATACAAAGGAGACGAGAGGAAAGTGGAACTACAAGTAGGTCTTCTCATCTTCTCATCTTATCTATCGCTTATAGGAAAAGACTAAAATACTTTAAACTGTTTTTCTAGATATGGCTACTTATCTAGGGAATTAGTATTTATCTGTAGATACCACATTATCTAAAACAGAGCTCTATGTGGATGAATGTGTTGCTCGATTGTATGCATGTTGCACATAAGGAAGTTGTTCATCCCAGAACTTGGGATGTTTTCCACAATAGCCTCGTAACAAGTGTACCATGGTGAGGTTGACAATCTATGTCTTCCCATCGGCCTATGGATGAAATTTCATACTTCTTTTCAGCTTAGTGTCCGTCATTCTCCACAAGCTGGTCCAGAACTCTCCAAGAAAGAAAGAGTCTCGATCTGACACAATAGATGTGGGAAAACCAAAATGGACCCAAACATTCTGAAAGAAAAGATAAATTGTTTGCTTAGCAGTGACCTACTTTTTACAAGGCATCAAAATACACATTTTACTAAAACAATCGACAAGGATGTACAAATAGTCGTGACCTTTCCTAGACATAGGAAAACCACCTACAAAATCCATGGACATGCTTTCCCATGGTCAACTCGGAATAGGGCGTGGTGTGTAGAGCCCAAAATTTCTATTAGAGGGCTTTGAAACAAAACACAACAAACAACACTTTACAAAATGAATCACAATGTTTTTCATATGAGGCCAAAAACAAAACCTCTGTAAATGACATAAAGTTTTTTCAACCCCAAAATGACTAGAAACAAGAGAGGTATGAGCCTCTCGGATTACATGTACCCTTTCATCAATGGGTATACACAGTTTTCCAAGGTGATACAATAGTTTTCCCTGCAAATAATAATTGTCCACCTACGATCCACGATTCAGTTTTGCATAAATATCTTTAAAATCATTATCGTTGGCATATTGTTCAACATAACTTTCTAACAATAAAGAAGCATTTTGCAAAACTACAGATATAGAAATAGGAGGGCAAGAAATCCTATCTGCTACTTTGTTGTTGGCACCCTTCTTGTATTTTATTACGAGGTGAAACTACTGGAGGAATCCCATCCATCCAAAATGAAGAGCTTGTTGAAGCTTGGTCTGTGACTAAAGGTACTGCAAGAGTTGATGATCTATATGGATGATGGTCTCTTTGACAATCAAGTAGTTTTTCCACTTCTTTACACTCTGAACCAAGGCATAAAAATCCTTGTCATATGTGGGATAATTCACAACAGCTTGGGAAAAAGTCTCCAAATGGTAATATACAGGCTTCCTTTGCTGCATCAATACAGTGCCCATGGCATATCCATTGGCATCTATTTCAATCTCAAAAGGTTGTTGAAGGTTCGATAAGGCTAGCACTGTTGTTTTGCTAATCTTCTCTTTCAGCGTGTCAAAGGATTTTTGCTACTTTCCTACCCACTGAAAGGCCTGCTTCACACTTGTTAATGCGTGTAAGGGGTCTGCGATAACAGAGAAGTTCGCAATGAACCTTCTCCAATACTGTACCACACCCAAAAATCTTCGGACCTATGTAACATTTGTGGGCTCAGGCCACTTCAAAATTGCATATACTTTAGAGGGATCTATTTTCAACTGCCCATTATCGACTATGTGGCCTAAATAAACTAGAGAGGTCTTCCCCAAATCACAATTTGACAGCTTTACATACAATTTTTCATTTTCAGAACATCAAGCACTTTCTTCACATGACATACATGTTCATCCCATGTCATACTATAAACAATAATATCATCCAGATATACAAGCACAAAATTATCAAGAAAAGGCCTAAACAGATCATTCATTACCCTCATAAACATGGTTGGAGCATTGCATAGTCTAAATGGCATCACCATCCATTCAAACAACCCCTGCTTGGTTTTGAACGTAGTTTTCCAAATGTCTTGTTTTGCAACTTTAAGCTGGTGATATCCACTATGCAAATCCAGTTTTGTAAAATAGAAAAAAAAATTCCACTGATCTAATAATTCATCAATGCAAGGGAGAGCGTATTGATTCTTCACCATAATTTATTTTAACGCCTTGTAGGTAATGCACATTCTCCATGTGTCATCTTTCTTTGGCACCAACACGATCAGTGAGCCGCACACAGAAGAACTCGGTCTGAAGACCCCTTGACTTAGCAATTCCTGCACCGGTTACTTGATGTCCTCCATCTCAATAGAAGCCATCCTATACATGCCAATATTCAGTAAAGGAGCATCCTGTTGTAAATGGATCTCATGTTGGATTTCTCGTTTTGGGGGAAATCCCCTTGGTTCCTGAAACAATCCATCATAGTCAAAAATAATTTCAAACAATTATTTATTATGATCAGGATCACAACCTTTGAAAGTGTCAGTCGTCTTGGCCTCTTTCGCTCTCACTACCATGAGCATGCACCCTTTATTGGAATTAACCAATTGTTTAATTTTTCCTGCACTTATAAGGCTAGCACTGATTTTTGTCTGATGAGACTTGACTATATATTCTACCCCATCCTTCATGAGGTGGTAGTTATGTTTGTGCCAAAAGAAAACTTCATTTTTTTCGTATAGATATGGACTCCCCAAGATAATTCCACAGATATCCAAAGGCACAACATATAACTCTACCTCGTCAACTAATTTGGAAGCAACAACAAATCTGGCCCTACACTGCTTGGTTACTTGTAAATTTTTTTTATCGCTTACCCAACCAAGCGGTTATGGACTCAAATGAGGCTTAGTTTCGAGGCCTAACATTTTCACTAAGGAATTTGAGGTTAAATTTTCTTGGGAACCTGAATCGAATAGAGTTTCCACCTTTGTGTGTTTGATAATAACCCTAATATGGAATAATTCAATTCTCTTTCTCTCATTACTTATAGGCTCATTCAAATAACAAGTACTTGCAATTGAATCAGAATTATTACCAACAAAAAGAGTACCTCTCGCGCCCATGATTGTGATCAATGTCTCATCGCAGGAATCTGATCCAAGGTCCTACTGCGCTGTTGCCACTATCTTTTTCTTTCCCTTTCCGCTGAATCTCTTTGGTCTCAGCTCCATATGTAGCTTCCAACAGTGGTTCTCATCATGGCCTTCTCTCTTGCAATGAGTGCAAGATGGAATTGCTACATCCTCTTTCTTGGCTGCAACGGTCTTCTTATCCTTCCCCTTTCCTTTCTTCTGGAATTTTCCATGCTCAGGGTTGAACGGTGTTTTCTTGGCTTAATCATCTCTGTCATTATTGCCTCAGCTTTCAAGATGAATTGCCTATATGCTGGCCGCATCAATTGTAGTAGGCTTGAACAATAACAGTGAGTGTCTTATGTAACTATGTAATGCACCAACATACTTAGTTACAGTCTCGGGAAAATCTAATGAGATGCTCAAATTCAATGCTTGTTTATTAAATTATTCAGTGAAGCTTTGCACATTTTGGCCTTTTGCCTTTGATATTTCCATTCCATTAGTGCCTTTTTTTTATAACCCAAAGGGTAAAATTGGTCTTTCAATGTAGAAATAAAATTGGACCAAGAGGAAAGAAGGTTACCCTACGTTTTGTTTCCCTTCTGCAACTTTCTCTCCCACCAAACGAGAGGAATGCCGCTTAGCCAAAGAGATGCTAAATGAACCTTTGCCTCATCTTCTTCGATCTGCTGAATCTAGCAGTAGACCTATATCTGTCTTATCCAATTATTAAGTTTTTCTACACTATACTCTCCATTGTACATGGGCAGGTCAAACTTTACATCTAGTTTGAAGAAATGTTTCTTAGATGTATGTTTGGAATCACTATTAGAGTGATGAGAACTATCACTTGAAGAAGGAGAGGGAGGAGGCTCTTCTCTACCACCTTCATGATTTTTTGATTTATTGTCATCGAAATCTTTCTTCTCATGCCCAAGTGCCTTCTCATACTCTGAAAACAACTTGTCCACTTTCTCTACCATATTGTAGAATACCTTGCGGAAATTTTGTTCCTCTTCCCAATGAGCTTCTTCATTTTCCATGTTTCTTCTTCATTGTGCACATCCTGCTTTGGGATCAAAGGACTTAAGCTTTCCTTCGCCTTTTCGCAGCTTGTTTTGGGTTAACATATACTCATGCAATTCACATCAACAAAGACCTCCTCTCATACCAAATTTGATCCAATATCTTTTACTTATGGATGTATCAGAATTACATGAAACAAATATTATTAACCATGGAACTTAAAAGCACATAAAACAATGCATAAATAACAAGATAAGCATGAAACCATGAACCAAAGATTTGATTACGGAGTTCATGCAATTTGGACTACATCTCTAGGCCCTGCTCAATACTGGGGAGGCCTTCATTCATTAAGTGGCATAAAAAGAGATAAAAGTACAAGAAAAATTCATTTAAAATCCTTATACCTCGAAGCTGGAATATGGAAGAAGAATGGAGAGCCCAACTTCAAAAACAGATAGTACCACTGAAATCATGGAAAAAAATCATGCATAATCACCTATTCGAACACCCAATTTGGAGAAATGAAGCTTCTACACCCTCTCGAAACCTCCCTGCTTCTCAGGGCAAGGTTTTAGCTTGCTGCTAGGTCAAGTTACTGATGTACACATTGGTTTCTGAACTTCTATTCCAGTCTCCCTCTTTTTCCTGTGCGGATAGTCCTTTATATATGTTGGATCAGTTAACTCCTCAATTCCGACAGTTCCTAACAAATGACAAGTATAGTAGGCAGGCGATTTTTCCACACCAAGGATCTCAGACCTGGAATAGTATGTAGGTAATAACTTCTTTAAACATAGAAAAACCTCTTAACTACAGATTAACCCTTAACCCGATGAATTTAATATAGAGAATCAACATTTTTTCAAACCAGAGGACAGTATTGTGCCTTTACATTAAGCAATGAGCGAAAAGCGATAAAGGTAGACTCGAAGACAATTATCAACTGCAATATAATATGTATCGGATCCGAAAACCCCATTGCAAATCACAATCGGCAAAACCGGGGTGGTACTTGTTATCAGGATACTATGTTGTGCGATGTGCGATATGCGATATCATAATCACAACTTGATCATCACAACTTGATCCTGCTGGGGGCTAATTATTTACGGCCGACTTGACTCTGATCTGCAATTCTGATATCTCAAATCACAACCGAGTAGTGTTGGGGTCGATTTCCTTAACCACGGACCTATTCCTTATGGGATCTGCGAAATACGAGACCAATGGTGGCTTGCCACTTGGTGCTTCCCCATTCGCTGAGAGTTCTACCACATCATCTTCTCCTGCTACCTGTCCAAGTCAAACCTGAACATTGACTTGATCTAACTTCTTCATATGATATTGGATTCGAGTGTCATTCGCATCGTTGGAATCTGGAGGATGAGAAATTTGATCTGAAGCTAAGTTTATCCAGATTCTGTCACTTTGAGTTTTGGGCCTTCTTACCATGCCACTGGTACTTTTTAGAGATCCACCTGGATCAACTCTATAAGAGGTTGTCTACTTCAGAGGAAAAAATTATGGAGTAGTCAGGTTATTAGAGCATTGTCTGATAGCATCATGGACTTGACAAGCAAACTAGACACAGTGGAAGAGAATGGAGATGCTAGACTCGAGATTCAGGAGGAGAGTCGGGAAGCATACATGTAGATATTGGAGGAGGAATATCCAGAAAGGTGGATTGAGCTATTAACCAAGGATGAGGGAGAGCCTTTGGCCTCGACATCCTCCCTCTCTTCTTAGACTAACATGGGGGATGAGGCTCATTGTTTGCTGCTCATGGTAGTGAGCCCTCCATACTTATGAGCAAACATTTGGGGAAAGATGGACATGATTGGCAATAGGATACGAAGATGGTCATGATGATGTAGGGAGCATGCGTTCTTGTGGAGGAATTGTTATGGTTGGATTAGCTACCCAACTAGTCTCCATCATAGGGGGTTCTAGCACATTATTTTCTTGCAGAGTTTGGCAGATATGTAGCATGGAGTAGGTCATGGGTGGAGCTATCTGGGTGCCCACACTTATGTATATGTCTTAGCGATGGAGATTGTTGGGATGGTGTTGTCGAGGGTGACAACAGTTTTAGAGTGGTGGAGGATGTCAAGCCCACGATTTGAGTCGGGTGTGCTCACGTGTGATGAGATCCCATATTGACCAACTCAGGGAAAGTGCGACGACGAGAAGACATTCGATTAAAGTAGACCAAGTTGCGACTAGCACGCCCATGAGTGACGGGTGCCTGTACTACCTAACTCAGGTAGATGTGCGATGAGGAGAACATGTTGTGTGAGTGCGTCAGTTAAAGGTGACCGATGGGTGCGAGCCCAAAGCGAACGAGCGAGATGATCGGGCACTGGGTGAGACATGAGGATAAGTCATGTGACAACAATTGGGCACATTGTGTGAGCGGGCGACCAACCCGGGCAACCTAAGCAACCTGCGACACAAAGTGCAACAAGTGGAAGTGTTGGCTGAATATGTGACAGAGGAGGTCAATATTTTATGAGGCCAACTTGAGTGTATGGGCAGGCTGACGTGTTTGTGATGGGCCAATATGACATTTGCGATGGGTCGACCCACACTTGGAGTGAAGGGTCGCGAGCCTTGGAGGTGTTACAACCATATTGCATGGGTATAAGTAAGAAATATGTGGGATGCATTTAAACAACCAATGAACAACTCAACCTAGAGGAGCGAATAAGGAAGAAGACGAACAACGGAAAATGCGGAAGGGAATTTGCAAGGCTGAAGTTTGTCGAAGAGAAAGCCATGGTTTCTGGGTGGAGGTGCAAGCAGCTAGTGGATGGGCAGACGTATTGTAGGGTGACATGTGCAGAGTTGCACACCGACCTGACGGAGGACTTGACGCGAGGGCGTCACAGGGTGCAGGTAGAAATTTCACACCCAACCCAATGCGCGATTCGACCTGACAGGCAATCTGACCCAATGGGAGACATGACTTGGCGGGCAACCCAAGTTACAGGCGGGCGCTATGTAGTGTGGGTAGATGACTCGAGGGTGTGAGGCCCATGTTGAAGGTGTGACGGGTGATAGACCTAACCTGAGAGGAAAGGGTGTGAAAGTATTAAGGCACAGGTGTGTGCCAGAAGTGAAGTAGAATCATGCAGTAGTGTGGTGAAGGTGCAGGGCGCAAGTAGGCTGATACAACAGGCAGTGGTAGATTGAAGTTCATGTGGACCATGCACAACACAACTCGGTATTTTCTACAGGCACGCTTTGTATTGGAATTGCACTGGTCATGGTTGTTTGCGGCATGAAACTTTGTAATTTTATGTATAATTGAATTACAAAACTTGTCTTTATTATTGATATTTGGCAGACTTCAGTTTAAGGGAGTTTCCCCTCCCATTGAATATTGTATTGAATTTTTATCTATTGTGCTTACTTATAATTGATGAAGAGTAATTGAAGTTTATTTCCATTGTGTTATAGCACTTGAAGAATTGGAAAATTGGATAAGTGTTTAGTTAGGCATAGTCTGTACATTTGAGTATTGGTGAAAATAAAGAGTTTAGCAGTGTCGCACCTTGCTATGAGTGGTTGAAAGAGTACCACCAGGATATGGGTGTGACACCTAAGATAGCATGCTCCCTTCTGGTTTTTTCCCATTTTCTCAAGAAGGGCCTAGAACCACCTCTGCATGCCCAGATACTGCTATCTAACTAGGGTTTTTTTGCCTTACCTACCTCATTGTAATCCAATAACGAGGCCACCCCTAGTTCAGATGTGAGGACCTGGATCTCAGAAGAAACCTTAGAGTTTTTCCCCTTTTCATCTTCAACTACTTGTCGCTTTGCTTCAGCATGTAGTTGGGGTTCTAAAAGAACCTTAGCTGCTTCAACGTTTAGAGGGATTCAAGTAATTTGCAACATCGATTCCTTCTAGGGTTTGTAAACCCTCAATATATTCATCCATAATATTTAGTGGGGAAACTAATTCCTGTAGAACTAGGGTTCCTTCTTGCAGTAACCCTAGGTGAGACTCCTTCTCTGCTTTCGACTAGACCTCCTTTTGAAGTTGATGCCATACCAAATTTCCATCCCTATATACACTATCTATTTTCCAAACTGCCATCTCACTAGAAAACAATGCCCATGTCATGAAAATTAAACCCAAATCTCTTGGGTCCTCCATGTAGTCCACCATTTCCTCTTGCTGAGTAGTACGTCTGTCTAGCTAAACACCCATAGCTACCGAATCAGTCCAAATCCTACTCCCTTAGCTTCATTCCTCTGACTAATGAAAACATTGTGACTATAGAGGCTTTAAGAAACCACAAAGCTTCATTTCCCCCCTAAGTTGACCTTTGTTTATAAAAATTCATTTTGATTATTATAAATATATGATATATTTTTATAAATTCTAATTTATATTATATAAGATTGTGTTTTAAAAAAAATATGTTAATTTATAAATTGAAAAAAAGGAAACATTATGAGTGAATCGACAAAAATGTTGCTAACAAAATTTCTAGAAAAATTGTGTACCAAAATTGTTATTTCTCACATTTCGGGCGAACACTTACCTATCTTCAAGATTGTAATATTGAAAATTCATAATGAAAAGAGAGAAAGATCAATTAATTTAAAAAGAATTGGGTTTAATTATCACATTCAAATAAGTTGGAAGGAAAAAATAATAATAAAATAATAAATTAGAAATAAATGTGGGTAAGACCAAAAAAATAAACTTTTGAATGTTTGTTTATAAATAATTTAAATCAATTTAAAAGTTTATTGTTCAAATAAATTAATAAAAAAGTAATAAATTAGAAATAATGGTGGGAAAAACCAAAAAATGAAAGGTAAAATATATTATAATAACTAGTTATTGGAGGGAAAATTAACTAACTAACTAAAAGATTTTGAATGTTTATTCATAAATAATTTAAATAAATTTAAAGGTTGAACATTCAAATAAATTGGAAGAAGGAATTAATAATAAATTAATAAATTAAAAATAAGAGTGGGTAAGACAAAGAAAGAAAATGTTATAAATATCTATTGAATAATTAAGAGGATTACTGTAAGCATGAAAAGTCATCATGAAGAGATAGAAATATCATTTAATTTAAAAATGATTGGGTTTAATTACCCCATCAAATAAATTGGAAGAATAGATTAATAATAAAATAATAAATTAGAAATAAAATATAGTAAAACCAAAAAAGGAAAGGTCAAAAATATCATAATAGTTAGTTTTGGGGAAATATTAATTAATTAATTAATTAAAACTTTTTTTCCCAGGGATAAAAATCATAATATTCATTAACAATGAAAATTACATGCTATAATATCAAAACGTATATCATCAAAAACATGAGCCAAAAAATCCAGCCCATCAAATAGAACATGGCCTAATAATATGATTAAATGACACTGACCTTTGCTATCTGAACTAGTCAGAGGGATATTGCATTTCTGATATCATACTAAAATATCTATGTTGAATCTGGATACAAGGACCAAAAGAGACAAAAAGGACAAAAATGCACTTGTAAAAAACATGAAGATGATTTGAGGAGGATTATGGTTGAAGAGGACCCTCTTGTGGGCCTTCTAAGAAAGATCTGTGAAAATAGACATACAGAGAATCATTTTCCATTGATGATATGTGCCAGATACAATGATCTTGTTGTGCTACTTCTCTGGATAATGCATGAGAAAGTGAGTTACATTCTCTGCAAATGTGACGATAAGAGATATACTCAAAATTTCTTTTTAGAAGTAAGACATCTTCGAGCATAGGCTGCAGTGTGTGCACATGACAAATAGCTTGCTTATTAAACCAATTAATTATCTCTTGAGAGTCCCCAAATATCTGAAGCTTTCAACACCATTTCTCAATTGCAAAAAATAGAAGAAGTTTCAGATTGAAGGGCTGAGAATAGTTGTTTGATCTATGGCCAATGGCCGAATTTATGCTTGAAGGAATGATTTTTATACAAATAAAGGATTTCCCCACCTCAACAGTGACCTTCCCACAAAGAACCATCGAAATAGCCCCATGGGAAATATTTATCTATATATTCATTGGCAATAACACAAATCTTTGAGGCAAGAACATCATTTGAAATGAGATAAAAGATAGCAAAACACTATGCGGAAATAAGATTGTTATGAAACCAACTCACAAAAAAGATAGATTAATGACTTAAAAATTATCCTCTTCGGGGGGGAAACCTCGTTTACATTACATAGATGAAAAAATCTTGGATGATTCAAATGATAAGACCTCCTTGGTATATATAGGAGTCCAAGGGATCACAATATAATCAGAGCCTACATAACAATAATAATGTAAGGGCACAACAATAACAATAATGGGCTTCTATGGGGCACAATAATAACATGGGGGATACATGGGAACAAAAATAACAATAGGTGGCTACACTAATAATAATAAGGGGAATACACTATTATTATAGGGACCTAACATGCCCCTCTCCTTCAAAAAAGTGTTTTCCTCAATGCTTGAGTAGTTTTGAATGCTTATGTATAAAATTATCATCCTCCTATGTGGAATTTTCAGTGCGTAAGTTCTTTCACTTAATGATACACTCTGAAATTAATCGATTTCGTAGCTATGAGGTTCTTGTTTTCATGACTTCTTTAGGCTCAAATATGATTTTTCCTTCTTCATCAAGTTCTAGAAACACTGTTTGAACTGGGAACTGATAAACTTCTTTAAGCATGAATCACGGAAAACTAGGTGTACTCAAGAAGATGCAAGCAACTCCAATTTGTATGCCATAGTACCAATCTTTTGCAACACATTGTAAGGACCATAGAACTTGGTACCATGGCATAGGAAGTCACCTACAACAAAAATTCTTTCACTGTGATGATGATCTTCCTATTGTTTCATTTGATTCTATGCTAGAGTGAGGTTATCCTTTAAGAGTTGGAGAACTTGTTATTGATGCTCGATGTGATCTTCCACTGCTTGAACCTTATTTTCTCTTAAAGATGATGTGATAGATGGTGGATGATATCCATAAAGTGCCATAAATGGGGTGGATTTTTCTGCAATATCGAAGGAAGTCTTATACCACCATTCAACTAGAGGTAACCAGTTGACCCATTGTGTTTGTTTATCCCGTACAAAGCAACAAAGACATCCTTCCAAAAACTTGTTCACTATCTCAATTTTCCCGTCATATTGAGGATGATAAGATAAGCTATGAGCTAGTTGAGTACCAAGACAAGAAAATAATTCCGTCCAAAAAATTCCAGTGAAAATGGGATCTTTGTCACTTACAATAATATTTGGGTTTCCATGTAGCTTTTGAATTGTTTCCATAAATGCAATAGCAATTGCAATGGCTTTTAAAGAATGAGATAATGCACAAAAAGTGTGCATACTTGGTAAGTATATCAACTACCACAATGATGACACTCTTTTCTTCAAACTTGGGTAAACCTGTGATAAAATCCATTGAGACATCCTCCCAACACTGACATGGAATGACTAAAGGTTGTAACAAACTCGAGGTCTTAATTGTCTCAACTTTATTTTGTTGGAAAACCAAACATTCTGCTACAAAATTCTGAATATAATATTTAAGGTCATCCAAAAAACATTCCTTCTTGATCCTGTGGTAAGTTTTCAAAAATCCTGACTACCCTCCTAAGGGAGAGGTGTGCAATTCCATTTTTTTTTTCTTGAGTTGGGAATTATTACAAAGATATAAGAGATCTTTGTACCACAATGAATAATTTTTTAGCTAAATGTATCGGATGTACTAGGATATTGTTGTAACTTTTGAATGAGTTCCCACACCTCTTCATCACTCTTACATTCATCCCTTTCTTCATTTATCCAATCAGGGTAGAGAATAGAAGTGGCAGAAAGAAATGCTTCCACGTCATCATTCTTTCTTGAGAGTTCATTTGCAACAACATTTTGCTTCCTTTTATTTTAGATTATTTCAAAGTCATAATCCAACATCTTTGTGATCCATTTTTCTTCTCTTCTGAAGATAATCTTTGTTCCAAAAAGTATTTAAGACTATCATGAACCATTTTTACCTTGAAGTGTCTTCCCATTAGGTAAGGTATCCATTGCTTTAGTGCATGTGGTATTGCCAACATTTCCTTCTCATAATTAGTTTTGTGTAAATACTTTCCTTTGATTGGATGACTTTCAAAAGCAATGGGTCTTCCTTATTTCATTAAAACAACACCAATTCCATTTTCTGAGGCATCACATTTCACAATAAAGGTTTTTGTGAAGTCAGGCATAGCTAAGACAAGTGTTTGGCACATTTCCTATTTAAGATGTTCAAAGGCCTTATTCACTTCCGGAGTCCAAGAAAATGCATCTTTCTTCAATAGTGTTGTTAGAGGTGCTACTATTCTCCCATAATTCTTAAAAAACTTGTAGTAATACCATGTCAATCTGAGAAATCTTCGAAGATGCTTTATGGTTGTGGGGATTTTGCATTACTTAATGGCTTTAATTTTGTTAGGGTCTACCTTAACACCCTCATGAGATACAATATGACCCAAATATTCCACCTCCTGTACTCCAAATTAACATTTGGAGGCTTTTTCATATAATTGTTTCTCCTCCACTAATTTTAGCACCCTGTCAACATGTTGAACATGATCCTTCCAAGACTTGTTGTAGATTAGTATATCATAAAAAAATACAAACACAAATTTTCTAAGGAAGGGTTTGAAAATGGAATTCATCAAACCTTGAAATGTTGAAGGTGCATTAGTAAGGCCAAAAGGCATGACAAAAAAATAATAATGAGTCTCATGAGTTATGAATGTTATTTTTGTAATGTCTATAGTCTTCATTCTAATTTGATGATATCCTAAATGAAGATCCAGTTTGGTGAAGTAAATTGCTCCATGTTATTCATCCAACAATTAATTAATGACAAGAATGGGAAATTTATCTTTAATATTCAACACATATTTCATTAAAACTGGAAAATTTTATTACAAGGACATCACTAGAATTGATTTTTTGGGTTATTTTAAAATTCTAGATCCACTATTTTGAAATTTACTATATGAGTACTAACTTGAATCAACCGATCAACAACATTACCTTTTTCTTCTTGATATATCCTTCTATATTGAGAGTTTGAGGAGTGGTAATTCCTACCAATGCATTGCAAGATATGGTCAAATTCATTTCTTCTTTCTTTTGGCTTGGTTCTTGGAGTAGATCCTCCTCTTTTCATGTTTCTGGTTTCTTTTCATCCTCCTCTTCATAATGTATGTAGAATAATATCTTCTCAGCACACTTATGACCTTTGGTGTATTTTCTATCACAACTGTAACAAATCCCTTTTTCTCTTTTTTCCTCCAATTGTTGTAGAGTCACTCTTGTAGGTTGTGGAAGGCTAGGTGCAACAACACTTCCATATTTATAGTTGTGAGTGGTAGACTTCCTTGTTTCCATAATTTTGCTTTCAAAATTTCTTGCCACCCTAAATTCCTTCTCCAATGAATCAAGTTCCCAAAGTAAAACCTCATGTTGGATGTTATCCTTCAAAATCCCTATGGATACATCAATCATATGCTTCTCTGGAATACCAGTTACCCTAATATTAATTTTTGGAAGTCCTCAATGTGCTTCGCTATTGAACCCTTTTGTTTCAGATTTATAACTTGGCTAAAGAAGGTGTTTCTCTTTGTATCCTCATAATGTGCTATCATTTCCTCCATAAAAATTGACCAAGTTAAAAGTGGTTTACAAGAACAAAGCCATCGATACCATACAAATTGATTGGGTTTTAAATATAAAGATGCAATGTGTACCTTTTGTGTGTGTTGCACACCATTTAAACCAAAATATTGCTCCATCTGTAGTATCCATGTTACTGGAACCTTTCCATCAAACTTCCTCATATCTATATTTTAAATGTGGTGGTTCTTAAACCCAAGATCGGAGTCTCTAAAATCACAATTAATATTCCTTTTGTCCTCACCATGATTTTCATGGATTACCTTGTCACCACTGGGAAGCCTTTCTTGCAACAACTTTCTCAAACCTTCCTTCACCTTCTATGTATGCTTTCAAACCATCCATATTAGCTTCCATGTCATCCTTCAAACCTTCCATGTCTCCTTATAGACCATCCATGTCATCTTTGGTTGCTTTTCGTGATAGTGAAATTTGTTTCACTTGGTCCCGTAATTTTGATATATCATGTTGCAATTCTTCCTCTTTGTGCATCATAATAGATATTTCTAAGAGATTAATGGATGTAGAATTATTTTGTTTTGGATGCATTTTAGAACCAAATACTTATATCTATGCTTCAATGTTCCCTTTGAATCACTTCAAACTAATTTTTCAAATAAAAATTATGACAAAATTTAAAAAACACACACACCTTTTTCTTGCTTTTTTGGAGCTCGATATTAAAATTGTTCTATATCTGTATTTTCAAATTTGCAAGGTCTAAAATTAATTCCTATGGTATCTTCGTGAATATTCTTTCCAATTCCACAAGTCATACCAATATTGGATTCCTCAATATAGATTTATGTCAGATCTCCCACGATGACCTGATTATGGACTGATTCTTAAGAGAGAAGTTGTACGAGATTCCACGTGTGATTGTTTCAATATTAAGCCCTAGAATTGTTACAGTAAAAACCACAATTCGTTCACTTTTAGCTGCTTTTTACAGAATACAAATTTGATGTCTGAAATGAAAGTTATGATAATTTTACCTAGGTCACCTGTTTGAGATGGAATTTTGGACCCTGCAAAAACCCTAACTTCCCCAAATCATATATTAGTAAATATAGTGAACCAAGATCTGAAATTTGTACAAGACTTTCACCAATATTTAAGCTCCACATGGTAACAATTTAAGCTTCTGAAGCCTCATAGAAAAATATTTATAGTGAAAATTCCATGATGGTCTGTTTTAAGGAGCGAAACCCTAGAATCGAAAGCTCTGATACCAAATGATATGCAACTAGCTCCCATAAAAGATAGATTAAAAAATAAAAAATTATCCTCTTTGAGGGGGAACCTCCTTTACATTACATAAATGAACAATTTTTGGATGATTCAAATGATAAGACCTCCTTGGTATATATAGGAGTTTAAGGGGTCACAATATAATCAGAGCTTACATAACAATAATAATGTAAGGGCACAACAAAAAAACTTTGGCCATCTTGAAAGAGATTGTTATGCAAAAATGTGAGATATGGAGTGAAAAGGTGTTAATACAGTTGTTGAAGAAACTAGGAATGAGAAGTTATTCATCTAAAGTTTGATGGAACGTAGTGAATAAAGTGAAGCATGGTATACTAATTCGGGTTGTTCAACTCATATGACATCTCAAGAGGATTTCTTTACCAAAATTAATGACAATTATTCTGGTAAAGCCATATTTGGTGATGATAGTGTTTCTAAGGTGAAAGGGAAAGGCACATCTGCAATACCATCATTACATGAAATGAAGAATTTAATTGAGGACGCTTTGTTGAAACCAACATTGAAGAAGAACCTTCTTTCTATAGGACAGATGATTGAGCAACACTACAAGTTAGTGTTTGATAATAAAGAATGCTTAACCATGGATAAGTTGAATAAAAATGTAGTTGTAGCAAGAGGTGAAATGACTGAAGATAGATTTTTCAAGCTCTCCTTTGATTCAAGTAATTCACAAATTTTGAATACAATAGAAGAAGAAAATAGTAATCTTTAGAATTATAGGATGGGAGCTCTGAATTTTCAGAGTTTGGTACTTATGAGAAACCAGAACATGGTGAATGGTCTTCCTTATATCAAGTTGGATGATTATGTATTTGAAGGGTGTATATTTGGGAAACAACACAGAGAAAGTTTCTCAGATAGAACATGGAAGGTTAGAGAACATCTAGTGTTGGTGCATTCAGATTTGTGTGGTCCAATGGAGACTGTCTCTTTTGTAAAGGCACATTATTTTCTCACTTTCATTAATGATTATTCTAGGAAGACATGGGTGTATTTTTTGCAAGATAAGACTAAAGTGTTTTGTCATTTTCTTGAGTTTAAGGATTTAGTTGAAAATCAAAGTGGTATACAAAGTATCACCCTAAGAACAGATAATGGGGGAGAATACAAGTCAAATGATTTTTTGAATTATTGCAGTAAGAATGGAATAAAGCGAGAGTCTACTATTTCATACTCTCATCAACAAAATGGTGTTGCAGAGAGGAATAATAGGACAATAGTTGAAATGGCTAGAAGCATGTTAAAAATTAAGTCCCTTGGAAATGAGTTTTGGGCTGACATAGTACACACAACAGTATACACTCTTAACCGATGTCCTACAAAGGAAGTGTTGAATTTGACTCCAGAAGAAGCATGGTTAGGATATAAACCAAGTGTTGCACATATGAAAGATTTTGGTTGTACTGCATATGCACATGTTCCTAAGGAAAACAGGAAGAAATTGGATTATAAGAGTGTGAATTGTATCTTTATTGGATACAATATTGAAACAAGTTACAGGTTGTTTAATTTAGAGGCAAGGAAGGTGATAATAAGTAGAGATGTTATGTTTGATGAACATAGAATCTATTAGCCACATTAGATACAATTTGAATTGAGGAAAGATATTGTGAGTATTGGTGATGAATCAAATTCCAAGTCACTAAAGATAGATAAAGTTAAGAAGAATCATAAGTGGATTTAAAGGGGTCATTCAGAAAGAGTATGTTGGATAGAAATTTTGAAAGAAATGTTACTAGATCTCAAGGTTCTCTAGTGAATTATGCACTTATGGGACAGGTAATGAAAATGGATGAACCACGGGATTATGTAGAAGCATCAAGAATGAAAGAATGGAATGAAGCTATGGAAGTAGCATTGAATGCCTTGGTAAAAAATGATACATGGGACTTGGTCAAATTATCAAAGGGAAACGATGTAATTGGCACTAAGTGGGTTTATAAAAATAAGTATAAATCAAATGGCATAATTGATAAGTATAAGGCTCATTTAGTTGCAAAGGCTATGAGAAAAGAGAAGGAATTGATTATACTGAGACATTTTCCCCAGTGGAAAAGTTGGATACAATCAAAATGGTTCTTTCATTAGCTGCACAGTACAAGTGGCCAATTTTTCAAATGGATGTTAAATCAACTTTTCTAAATGGTTATGTGGATGAAGAAATTTATGTGGAGAAACATGAAGTTTTTGAAGTGTCGAGAAAAGAATATTATGTTTATAAGTTTAAGAAGGCCTTGTATGGTCTAAAGAATTACCAAGGGCATGGTATTCAAGAATTGATAAATATTTTCAGGATCATGGATTAGTTAAAAGTTTATTTGAGCCCAATATCTATATATTTCAGTCACGACATGACATTTTGATAGTTGTCTTATATGTTGATGATTTGATCTACACAGGGAACAATACATAACTATTTCAAAGGTTTAAGTCACATATGATTGTTGAGTTTGAGATGACAGATCTTGGTGAGTTGCATTATTTATTGGGCATTGAAATTTGGGAGAAGGAAGATGGTATTTTCATGTCACAGGCCAAGTGTACTTGGGACATTTTGAATAAGTTCAAAATGTTGAGTTGCAAGCCAATGACATCTCCTTTGGAAGTTGGGTTGAAGTTATACGGACATGATGACTCAAATTCAGTCGATGTTACTTTGTATAGTCAACTGGTTGGATTTTTTATCTGCTTAACTAGAACTCGACCAAATATTTATTTTTCAGTCAGTATGGTATCAAGATTTATGGCAGAACCCAAGGAATTACATTGGAAAGCAATAAAGAGGATTTTAAGATATCTATGTGGAAGACATGGTTATGGTTTGGTATATAGGTCTACAAAAGATTTCAGATTGATTGGTTATGAAGATTCAAATTGGGTTGCATGTATGGATGATAGGAAATCATCTTTAGGGTATTCATTCAGTATGGGTTCAACGACAGTTGCTTGGAGTACTAATAAGCAACTTACATTTTCTTTCTCGATAGCACAAGCAGAGTATAAAGCGGCAACGACGACATCACGTGAAGTAGTTTGGTTAAGAAGAATTCTAGAGGATCTACATGAACAACAAGAGAAACCAACTTAACTGATGTGGGATAATCAAAGTATTATTCATATGACCAAGAATCCAGTTTTCCATAAGAATACCAAGCATATTGATATTCAATATCATTTTTTTCAGGATCTGGTTTAGCAAGGAGTGATCGAGATTGAGTATTGCAGAACAGATGAATAGGTAGTTGATATATTCACCAAAGCACTGTCTAAGGAAAAGTTCTGCAAATTCAGAGATGACCTTGGAATATTTCCAAATGATCATTATGGGGGAGAAATGTTGGAATAATGATCCATTTGTTAATTGTTAGTTTTATTGTAAAATGGTTATTTTGTGTGAGATAATTGTGGAGTGATTTGTTGACTGATTGATTGAGAAATTTTGGAGTTGACAAAATCCCAAAACCTCTCCTCGCATATAAATATATGTCAATGTTAATGAAATTTTATTGAATTGGTGTGTGTGAGTTGTGTGCATTATTGTCTATTATTCTTTCTCTGATAGTTCTTTTGCTGGTGTATTTCCTTCACAATAGTGGGTTTCTATGGCACACAACAATAACAACATGGGGGATACATGGGCGCAAAAATAACAATAGAGTGTTACACTAATAACAATAAGGGGAATACATTAGTATCATAGGGACCTAACAAATATCAATGTTGAAGGACTTATCATTATAGACAAAATTATTGATTCCCAACTAAGTCCCCCAACAAATTAAAGGGGGGAGGTTCTTGAATTTTTGGGGGCTAGTCAATGACCACCAATCTGCTCAAACCTTTGAGAAAGAGGCTCCTTGCCACTAGAAATTTATTGCCAAAACATTTTTGGCAAACAACCATACTACACAAGAAATAGAGTAAGACAAAAAGAGGTGATCCATTGATTCTTCTGCAGACTTGCAGAGAGGGCACCAAATGTGCCCCACAAAGCTTCTTTTTTTAAGGTTTTCACCCAAGGAAATCTTGTTTTCCAATAATCACTAGAAGAGAAGATGAGCTTTTGTTGGGCATTTTAATTTCCATAAATACCTCCACCACCATTTACTCACCTCGGTTTCATTATCTACATTGATATATAGATAGCCCTCGTTTGGCGTATAGACCCTAGAGGCTACGAATATCCACTCGAGTAATTAATTAAAGAATTTTAATTTTTTATTCATAAATAATTTAAATAAATTTAAAGGTTGAATGTTAAATAAATTGAAAGAAGAAATTAATATAAAAAAATTATAAATAATTACGTGTAAGATTGAAATAGTAAAGTTAAAAAATATTATAATAATTAGTTAATGTGGGGAAATTAATTAATTAATTAAATAAAATATTTCGAACATTTATGTATAAATAATTAAAATTAATTTAAAGTGTGAATGTTCAAAAAAATTGGAAAAAATGATAATAAAATAATAAATAATAAATAAGAATAAATAAGATCAAGAAAGAAAAAATAATAAATAATTATTAAATAATTAAACTCCCCGGGAAAAATTGTAATTTTCTATTATAAATGGAAAATTACATGTTGTAGATGTCGGTGGCATATGTTGTATGTGTGATCGTAGCCATCAAAATATATAGGTTTGTACATAAGTACCCACTAAGGGTATACCTTCAAAGTTCAGTAAATATTTATACAAAAATTTCAAAATTGCTTTGCAAAATTTCTGAGATATGTTAGGATCATAGAAACTATGTAATTAGGGCCTATCAGCCCTCTGTTGTATCTGGTCTATATATGGCCTATGATAAAATTGGAAGATCTCTTCCTCCCTCTGTTCCTGGATCAACCATTCACCCCTAGGTTGATGCACTGCCTCCTTTGAAAGTTGATCCGCAACCTGGTTGTGCTCCCTGTAAATGTGGAGACATGTAATCTGTTCAAATTGTGATTTTAAATGCAATGCATCATCCAAAATGTTCCTGAGAGAATGTACATGACAAGCAGATGTGAAATTGAACCAATTGATGACAATCTTAGAATCCCCAAAGATCTGAATGTGTCTACAGTTATGATACAATGCAAAGTATAATAAATGACAGAGTGTGATGAGCTCGACAAAGTTGTTAGTGCCAACACCAAGCCCCATGCAGATACGGAAGGAGTGACTGTCGGATAGGTGTAGCAGGATACATCCCCCACACCCCTGGTCTTGGGCAAAACCATCGAAATAAGCCCATGGATGGTCGTGGTCAATAACTTCGGGAGTGATAGAGCGAGAAGGAGTGGATTGTTCATCCTCAGGGATTTCAATGAAATTGTTGCAGATCCTAGTGATAATCAATGGCCACCAAATATGTAGATTTTTAAAAATGATTTTGTTTCAGCTTAACCAGATATGCCAACATATAATCAGTGGGAGGTTTCAATTATTCATGTTGGAGGAAGATGTCCACCAACTATTCCAGGCCTCCTTGATGTTGAGACCATCCCAATGCTGTGACATGTTCAGTGAGGAAAGGACTTGCTCCCAGATGTGATGAGTGGTTGAGCAGGACAGGAAGAGGTGATCATTCGATTCCTCCTCCTGTTGGAAAATGACACACCAAGAAGGACCCAAGAATGATCTTTTCATCAGATTAATGCTTGTTGGGTTCTTGTTCATTATGATGTTCCACATGAAGAGCCATGTTTGGGGTGGTGCCTTGAGCTTCCAGATCGCTTTCCACCAACCCTCCAAAACAAGGGGTTTATGTGCAACATGAATAATGGGATATCCCTCTTTGGAGAGTAGGCTCCATGAGATGCAGGGGCCCATATGAGATCATCGTCACCTTTAGTTATGCGAACAAGCGATTCAGATAAGGTACTTTTATAGTTCCCCTAATCATGTATCCACTGATCCAGGATGCCTAGAGTAGATGCGGATTTCTAGGCTTCTAGGACTATAGTCGAATTCTGCTGATCCATAATGTGTGAAATCGAGTTAATTCCTCTATTGTTTAGGAATGCAATCAGTGCTAGAGGGAGTTATTATAGGTTGTAAAATCCTGTCCATGGATCTATCCCAATGTGGACTGTTGTTCCATCATTTATTCGCCAAGTGAAACCACTCCTGATGATAGGGAGGGTTTGTAATACAACCT
Organism: Pinus tabuliformis; assembly: GCA_031772625.1. NCBI lineage: Eukaryota > Viridiplantae > Streptophyta > Pinopsida > Pinales > Pinaceae > Pinus > Pinus tabuliformis. Next base: position 584,704,984 of record CM062816.1, read on the forward strand.
TCCATATGATTGATATTCCTTGCTTGTTCCAGGCTTGTAGGTGGACCCAGTCCATGAGGTTTTGGGGCTAGATGTATTTATTGATGACCACTTTTGTCCACAAAATTTTGGACTTTAGGAGGAGCCATCCCAATTTGGCAGCCAATGCATGTGCAAAGGTAGGAAGATCTTTGAGGCCCCATCCTCCCCATTTTTTAGGTAGTGCAATGTGACTCCATCTAACCCAAGCAAATGGCTTCCCTTCCTTGTGCCCCTTCCAGAGGAATTTGCAGCAATTTTTTTGTATTCTCGAAAGAATGCCTTGTGGAATCCAGGAAAGTGACATCCAATAAACCGAAGTGGCTTCTAGGATAGATTTTATAAGCACCAATCGCCCTACTTTGGATAAGAATTGATGGTTCTAGTTAATCAAACTTTTCTCCACCTTAGTCACCAACCATATCCAATCAGCGATTTTGTATCCATGTGATTTAATGCAGAAACCAAAATATTTAAGTCCATCCTCTAGTAGAAGGCTTTGGAAGGGAAACTTCTGATAAGCATGTCTAGTTTCCTGTGGTGAGCAAGCCGAGAAGGTGATGGTGGACTTTGGTCTATTGGTTTCCATCCCAGTGGCTGAACATAATAGTTGCATTACATCATAGAGAGTATTAAAGTCATGAATGCCTCCATTGAGGAAGATAAGCACATCATCAACGAAAAGGAGATGGGTAAGGATACATTGATCAGTGATTTTGAGTCCCTGTAATCTCCCATCTCTTTTCTCATGTGAGATCAGCCTACTTAATCCCTCCATGACTAGCAGGAAAAGTAATGGGGAAAGTGGACATCCTTGTCTGAGGCCCCTCTCAGCATGGAAGAAATTGGATGCAGATCCATTGATAAGAACACTAAAAGAGACAGTAGAGATGCAACACATAATCCATCGGATGAAAGAGATAGGGAAGCCGAGATGTGTGAGTAACATCCTAATATAGAGCCAGCTAACACGATCAAAGGCCTTTGATAGGTCTATTTTGAGAATGGATCCTTTCAGGTTCTTCAGTTTGATTGAGTGGAGGGCTTCCTGAGCAGTGCCTATAGCCTCATGAATCTGTCGATTGTGGAGGAATGCAAATTTTTCAGAAGATATGTTGTCCGAGAGAATGGGTTTGATACGGTTGGTGATGATTTTGGCTATAATCTTATATAGGCAGTTGCAAAGGGAGATAGGCCAGAAATCATTGAAATATTGGGGGGAATCCACCTTTGGTATGAGGGAAATAAAGGTGGTATTGATGGCTTCATACATATGCCCAAAAATTCTGCATTCCTCTACGACCTTGAGTAGATCCAAGCCTAAAGTCTCAAAAAAGGCTAAGTAGAATTCCACAGACCATCCATCAGGACTGAGGCTTTTATCCTTCTTGAACCATTTCAGGGTGCTCTCCAATTCCCCCATGGATACTGGTTTGTTAAGGTCATCAAATATGTTTGGGTCAATAAACCGAGGGGAATGACTAGTGATGCAAATAATTTCAGCAAGTGATGCTCCTAGGGCAACTTTGAAGAGCTGTTGAGAATGTGAATTTCCCAGGTGTGCCAGCTGATGAAATGTTTGTGCATATTGTCCATGATTAGTAGGCATTTTCCAAATGGTGTTATAGGCCCTCCTTCCTTTGGAATAATTGTGGAAGACTTTTGTGTGGTAATCCCCTTCCTTTAGAGTCTCCATGTCTCCTCATGTTCCTGTAATATCTTGGATCTTTGTGCTTCCAGTTTGGTGAGGGTATAATTTGATTCAATAGAGATGAATCCCCCACCCTAGTCATCAGTTAGATCAAAAAGTTGGTGTTCAATATCACAGAGATTCTGGTCATCTCTAGATCATTTTGCTTTGGCCCATTGAATGGAGATACTTTTAAGTTCCATAAGATTCTGACAAAATCCTTCTACCAGATTGTGTCCTTGTGTAGGAGGATGGTCTCTCCAAAACTCAGTAACTAATTTATGATAATCAAGGTCCTGTAACCAGGTCGAGTTGAACTTGTAGGGTGCTCTAGGCTTTTGGGATGGACCAACCAGTTCCAGATAAATGGGGGAGTGATCAGAGATCCCCCCAAATCCAACCCATTGACGAAAATTTGTGAGGGTGCCAAGCAAGTCCTCTTTGATGAGGAATCGGTCCAATCTCCTTCCCAACACTACATCTCCAATCCTCCTATTATGCCAAGTCGGTTGCTTTTTGTTCATAGGGATGTCAATTAGGTGATTATGTTCCATTAAATGATCCATGTGATCTGATAGAGGATCCAACTGTGAATGATGTCCCCAGGATTCTTCATGACCAATAGTGAAATTGAGGTCACCTCCCAAAATAATATTATTAGAATTTATCAGGGAGAGCTGCAATAGATGGTTCCAGAATTCCATCCTATTGTGATTTGGTGCGTAGACATTGATAATACGAAGGTTTCTACCCAACTCCGAGGAGAAAATGTCCATTCCCAGAAAACCAAGGCCTCCCCAAATAGAAATAGGATTGATGGATCGAATGTTTATTCCCAATGCAATACGCCCATATATCCCATTGACATCAAGGGAATGAAAGCAACAAACATGCATTATGGAGTTGTTGTGGCCTGCAATAACCTCCTTTCTTATTTAGTTTTATTTCTAATACTAAATAAGTGGGGACCCTTATCCATAAAATTCAAAAAAATAAATTAGGATTTGTATTTCCTTTTTGAATAAATCTTACTATCATAAAACCTAGGAGAATACCCAAAAATCCCAAAAAGACTTGAGTTTTATGATAAGTTCAAACAAATTCGTTCCCTTGATAAAAAACGTTGCATCGCAAAAAGGTAAAGGATGCCATCCTACAAGGGCAATCCTAAGATTGCGAAATCGAGATGCCAGATCACCCATCAAAAGATCCTTATCGTATCATATGCCTCAAATATCAATTAAGCTAAAATGCCTCAAAATGCCGATATGTGATGGCATGTCTCGCAAATCGCATCTCGTAGAAAACACATTGTAACAGATGTTTGCCACACAAAACAAATTTGCGATATTGTGATTTGCAATATTGCGATCTATGATATTGCTATCTACGATATTGCGAAGCAAATCGCAAAATCACCTTATCGCAGATCTGCAAGGCTCGTTGTTCGAAAAAGTTTTTTCCATAAACCGATGCCCAGTTATGTGCGTTAATGTTAATTTAATGAGTTAGTTGGCAATCATTAATGAAATATGGTTTTGATCTGATCGAAGAGCCATTTCATGTAAGGTGATATATTTTATATGTTTTCGACATTTAAAGCTTTCCCGTCACCTTTTTCTTATCATTATTCTTGCCTCATTTGTAAACTGCAGGAGCGAAAAGCAGAGAAGTGTACATAGCAGTGTTCAGAATATTATGGGAAAGAAGGGTAAAGCTCCAAGTTCTGAAGATAAAGAGATGATGCCCTTATACACAGACACCACCTGTAACAAAGATGCCAGTATTACTACTTGGGAAGGCATGTACAGTCTACTCAAGGAAGAAAATCCCAGGGTAATGGAGGTTACAGCTACTGCTGGCTCACACAGGTCATCTGAAGCATCTATTACAGAACTAGCATGTTCTTTCTTGCACTAGATAGCGGCAAGGCCCAAAATTATTCCATACACGGACATGGTCAAATGGGTACTGGATAGTGCTGATATCACAAATAGATAATTTAAGACTCAGAGCCAAGAACGTACGAAGTCGTTCTTTCCACAAAATTTAAGGTTTATATTAAAAGGCACACAAGAGGCAAAAAATAGCATCAAGGAAGCTCGGATCAAGAAACCGAGGTAGTTTTCGATGCGCGATTAGCGCCTCGTGCATCGCCAGGAAAAACCTCTTAAAATCGAAAGCCTCTAATCGCTCAGTCGCCTGTAAGCTTGGAAATTTGTAGGAAAAAAGTGCTAAAGGCAGAAGGTAAAACTTGAACTCAAAACCAGTGGTATTTATCTTCAAATAGTATGTAAATATCTATCAAACGTACAGCATCTACAGACAAGCTGGAAACAGAAGGCTCAAGAAAAAGAAGAGTCCATCAAAAGGTTAACCAAGTTGAATTGGGATTCTTACTGGACGTACTTGGTAAAACCACACAACCAGTGCATGACTCTCAAATGTATCATTAATTCTGCCGAGAAGATGGCGCCAGCTCTTGCCGATTCCGTTTTCGCAGGACAGCTAAAGTCAGAAGTCGGCCAACCAACTCTCCTCAAGAAAATACTGAACACTTGTGATTACAAGGAACAAATACATAGATAGTTAGTTATTAGTTTTAGTTTTAGATCCAGTTTTAATTTTAGTTTTGCTTCATTTTTGCCTAAAATGAGGACAATCATTTAAACTGTATCCTACATTTTTGTAATAAATTATTTTTAGATTTAGCTAGTAGTATTTAAACCCTTCTCATGCATTTAGAGAAGGGTCCTGAAATTTATCAAAAACTTGTCCTCAGAACATGCATTTTTGCACCCTCCGAGGAGGTTTTGATGAATGAATGGAAAAAGATTTATTGATATCTGCATTTAATATCTATTACTGATGTTGCACTTTTGTACTCTTAGTGGATGTTGGATTAAGAAGAGATAAATCATTATTGTTGGAACTCATGAGTAGGACTCGTTATAAATGGTACTTTTATCTCTTAACAAATTCTTCTTATGTGTTATGGTTATATTCATGTTCATTTATTTATGTATGAATGCTTAAATGCTTGAGTTATCATTTGGAACTTTTGTACGGTGATAGCTATTTATTTATGCTTAATATATGAGTGACTTATTATGTGATATGTTTTTCACAACTGTTCGGCTAACTTTTTATACGAAACAATTCATCTTTATTGAATTCTTTTCTTATAGCAATTGAATGATATTTATTACCAATTGCTATAGAAACTATTTTAGATCGCATAATTGAAAGATCAAATCTCGGGGTAGTTTTAGAATTAGATATTTCTGTTCATTAGAATATAATTGCATGTCATTAAATTAGATTTAGAATAAAATCATTTTACTTAGAAGTTATTAGAAAGGAAATATCAATTCTCAACACACACACACATAATTGGGAAACTGGTCCCATATCGCCAGTCGGACCCACTACACCAAACGGAAAAGGAGCTGCTAACCAAGGTCCGGACCGAGTGGGTATCCCCCTTGTCGTAGACCCGATTTTCGGCGCTTAGACACATTTGGCGCTAGAAGGAGGGCACCGAACTATGAATGGCAAGTAAATCTAAATCTAAATACCATTTTTTAGAGTAAATCGCCCTCACCATCTCCCCGACTTCTCCATCGCATTTAGAATCTTCAAATCTTGAGCGAGAAATCTATAGAACAACAACCACTACCACAAACCCGAATATTTCAAAGAAATCTACTATTGAACCTCCTGAAGTTGAATCTTTGATCCATAAACTTTAGCGATTTTCAATATCTCCTCAAAAATCTGAAAAATCTCAAGGTAGTGTGACTTCGCAATATAACCCTTCTCATCCCCTTACTAGATTGCAGAGTGAAAAGTTTGGTATCGAACCAACTGAATTACCTCTACCTACAAGGAAGAGAGCAAGGAAATCACCTAAAGGGTCTGATAGTGAGACTCTTTCGTCATCATCATCCATCTCAACCTCTCCACCGTGAAGTCAACCATCCACTCCTCCACTTCAAATCATCGTCCACCAGACCACTGGAACTTTGAAATCTCCTTCTCAATCATCTGGAACTGTAATATCCTCATCTTCCGAACCGCAGGGATCATCTTCTGCACTTTCCTCTGTTAATAGTTCAATGATGGCCCAAATGCCATGGAATAACCGAAGGGCAGTCTTAATTCCTGTGCCCTTGAGTCAATTACCGGACCATCTCGAAAAATGGCTGCCTAAGTTTAATCCTGAAGCAGGTATGCTAGCAGAAGAACACAAACAACTTTATATTATCCATAAATCTCAATGGGGTTACTAATGAAGATGTTGTCGTTCGGCTCTTTCCTTACACTTTGCAAGGAGCAGCCGGATCATGGTATTTCTCATTACCATCCGAATCTATCACTAGTTGGGATATTTTCCAAGAACAATTCTTGACTAAGTTTGGTGATGACAGGTCCACTGCGACACTAATCAATGACCTGTCTAACCTTAGGGCTGAATCAAGGGAACCTGTCAAAGATTTTAACTCGTGTTTTAATAAACTTTTGAACAAAATTCCTACCGCCTCCAAACCTAGCGAAGAAGTTCGAAGTGAATGGTACATATCTGCTCTACCATCAAACATAGCAATCTTCATTGATAGAGCTAACAAAATAACTTTAGCTGACAATATGAAGGAAGCAATAGCAGTAGAGAAACGTATCATAGCTTTAGAAAAGAAAAACACCATTGATGAATGTAAATCTAATAAGGTTACTTTTAAAGAAGATCTAAAGAAAAAACAATTCAATGACCCATTTGATTTAGAGGGATTACAGAAAGTTTTGAAAACCATGTCTAACGAAATGGTTGACATAAAGAAACAAGTAGAAGAGACTTCTTCTAAAAATCCTTACAAGCCTTATAGAAGAAATCCTTCAACTGATTCGAAGCCTCCCAATGCTATTACTAATGCTGAATCAGAGGAAGAAGAAGAGGAAACTTCCAACGAAGAGCCTACTGATGAAGAAGAAATTGTATAAGTACAGGGAATGTGGGATTTTATCCTCCTAGACGAAGAGGATCAAGAGGCATCACCAGTCAATATTAGAAGAAGAAATCAACTCGATCCTCCTCAACCTACTCCTAAGCCAAAGAGCGCAAGCTCAATGACTAAGGATAAAGTCGCAGCTAAGAAAAATTCACCCAAAGCGACTCAAACAAGCCCAATCCAAACAGATTCACCAACCCCATCTTAAACATTGATTGTTTTTGATGAGATGGAGTATAATATCATAGAAGACATGAAGAAGACTAGGGCTAACATTACTTTTTATGAATTGAGCAAGTTAAAACATCAACAAAAGCTCCTTTTGAAAGAATTGCATGCAATACCAGTTGCACCTCTGCCTGTCGCTATAATCTCGCAAGCTTCCCACGAGATGGGAAGACCTCCAAATACTGTCTCTAGTAAAGTTGATCCTAACGACATCGCTTTAATTAGAGGAAGGTCAAGATCTCATACTCTGCCATTTCTTCTTACTTATGAAATTTTCAATAAAAATTTGCATAATTGTTTAGTTGATTCAGGAGCTTCATCCAATATCTTACCTAAATCAATATGTGCAACGCTGAACGTTAAACCCCAAAAATATGTAGTGCGTATAGTTCAACTTGACCGGTCGCAGGTTGAAGTAATCGGAGAACTAAATCAGGGTACCATAAGGCTGTCATCTAATCCAAAGGTATGTCAAGTTATCGATATTTTAGTTGTAGACATTCTAGAATTCTATGACTTAATTATTAGTAGGGATTGGTCTGAAAAGCTTCATGGATATTTTGCAACCGATTGGTCGAATATGTGGCTCCCTTACAAAGGCAAACCAAATCAAATAAAGGTTGAGCGAGAAAAACATCAAAAATACATAGTAACAGAATTGGAAGGAGAAAATGAACCTGTAGCATACAACAACAATATAATTGGCAACTATTCTATTGATTCTTTCTTAGGAAATTTTAATGCTCATACTTCACCTTACTTAGAACATTCTGTTTTATCTCAAGTGGAAATTTTTTCTCAAACAGATAGTTCTAAATGTGTTAATTTTATAGATAGTCCTATAAATAAATCTTTATTTTGGAAGTTATTTTTTGACGGTTCTAAGTCTAACGAAGGAGCAGGAGTAGGATGCGTATTAGTTAGTCCAGAGGGAAACAAAATTATGTTAACTTGCAGACTCAAGTTCGATTGTACCAATAATACTGCAAAATATGAGGCTTTAATCCAAGGATTATACAAAGCAATCGGACTAGATATCAAGTATCTACAAGTTTTTGGAGATTCCAAGATTGTAATTAGACAGGTACGAAATACTATACATTGTCTATCAGGTCATTTAAAGCATTATCAATCTTTATTACAAGATCTGACTGAACATTTTATAGCATTCAATATTTCATCAATTCCCAGACTCGAAAGTGCTGACCTCTTGGCAAACGTAGCTTCCAAGCTCATTCCCTCAAAAGACTTTAGCCCAGATAGATTCTCAAATGAATTAATTTTTAAACCCTCGATTCCTGATAACATTACAAATTGGAGAATTTTCAATGATGATTCTGATATTGTAAGCTTCCTCACATCAGAGGGATCTTACAATAATTAGATTATAGATGAAGACCAACATGACAAACAATTGCAACAAGATAGCACTAATAATGCTATGCCAAAATCAGTAGTCAAATTGGAAGACTTATACGATTTGAAAGACCGATTCAAAAGATCTACCAATTCAAAACTTCAAAGTTTGACTCTAAACTATGAATTAGTAAATCTAGGAATTGATACCAAGCCGCATAATATCAATCTAAGTCTTGGCCTAGCTCCTGAAGAAAGATTAGCATACGTTCGTCTCTTGAAACAATACAAAAGCGTCTTTGCTTGGAACTATGATGAACTTAAGACTTACGACACTTCTATCATTCAACATACGATCCCAATGATAGATGACGAAAAACTTGTCTAGCAAAAGCTGAGAAAGATCCATCCTAACCTAGAAAACCAGATTAAATCTGAGCTCAATAAATTATTGAAAGCTAAAATCATTTTCCCTTGTGACATTCTAAATGGGTTTCCAATATGGTTCCCGCTAGAAAAAAAACGGAGATATTAGAATTTGCATTGACTTTTGAAATCTTAACAAAGCCTGCCACAAGGATAATTTTCCTTTGCCTCCCATGGAGCAAATATTACAAGCAGTTGCAGGATCAGAATTAATGTCATTTTGGATGGTTTCTCTAGGTACAAGCAAGTTTTGGTCCACCCTGATGATCAATTAAAGACTACATTCAGAACCAAATGGGGCACTTATGCATATCAAAGGTGCATTTCGGTCTGATCAACGCTGGTGCCACATTTCAAAGAGCCATGGACATCGTATTCAAGGGATTAGTAAACAAATCAGTAGTAATCTACTTGGATGATATAACTGTATATTCCAAAAAACGAGGTAATCATCTCAGGGATTTGAAACAGATCTTCCAACGTTGCCAAAGGTAGGGGATTTCACTTAACCTGAAAAAGTCCTTTTTTGCATTAAGTGAAGGAAAACTTCTTGGATTTATAGTGTCAAAATCTGGAATCCATATTGATCCCGACAGAATCAAGGAGGTTTCCGAAATACCCTTACCTCATAACAAGAAAGTTATGCAATCTTTCCTTGGCCAGATTAATTTTGTAAAGAGATTTGTTCCCGACTTTTCAAGAATCGTATCTCCCTTACAAGCAATGATTAAAAAGAATTCAATCTTCAAATGGGGCCAAGACGAATATGAAGCATTCAATCTGATTAAACAAGCGATTGTTAATGCCCCATCTTTAGCCACTCCAAATTTCTCCGATCCTTTCATTTTATATACATTTGCCTCTGATAGATCATATGCTGCGATACTCACTCAAGCAAATCAAGACAAGGTGGAAGCCCCAATTGCCTTTTTCAGTTCAAATCTACAAGGGGTTGAATTAAATTATTCTGACATCGAGAAGCAAGCTTACGCCATTTTCAAAGCAATCAAACATTTCAAACCCTTCTTACTTAAAACCCATACAAAAATCATTGTGTCGTTTCCAGTGGTAAGAAATATTTTAGTACAGAAAGATGTGGGTGAAAAGAGAGAAAATTGGGTTACTACCTTACAAGAATACGATGTCGAGATTAAACCAGCAAATATTATAAAAGGTCAAGGTTTTTGTAAAATGCTGGTTGGAGCATCACTTATTTCCGAAATACTGTCTTCAGAAGTACAAATGTATGAGGTAAGCCTAAACGATATTGAATCATTGTATGTTGATATCATATTTTATCTAAAGAACGGATATGCTCCTTCAAACTTAGATTATACAAAGAAAAGAGCCCTAAGGTTGAAGGCTAAGCAATATCAACTCGTAAACGATGTACTTTTTAGGATAAATTATGATTCTGTTCTCCTTCGATGTCTTGAGAAAGCTGAAGCTGAAAAAGTGTTGCAGGAACTCCATGATGGACCAGCAGGTGGACATTATGCTGGAGATACTACAACACATAAAATCTTGTGCGCAGGATACTATTGGCCTACACTATTTAAAGATGCGCATAGCTATGTGAGGAAATGTCGAGTTTGTCAAACTGTTGCTGGAAGACAAAAGAAACCATCATTGCCTTTGCAACCAGTCAATATTGATCAACCTTTTGATCAATGGGGATTGGATATAATAGGTGAGATCATTCCTCACTCTTCTAAACAACATAGATATATCCTTACAGCTACAGATTATTTTACTAAATGGGTAGAAGCAGGTTCCTCTCAAGACAACCAATGCCAAACACATAATTGATTTCATAGATCATTTCATAATCACGAGGTTTGGTTTACCCTCTGCATTAATGTTTAATAATGCATCGTATTTTTTTGGCAATGCTATGACTGAATTTGCGCTCAAAAGAGGTTTTAATCTTAAATACTCTGCCAATTATTATCCACAAGGCAACGGGTTAGTTGAATCAACAAATAAAAACTTAATAAGAATCATTAAGTGAACCATTGATCAGAATCATAAGAATTGGCACAAATCCTTAATATATGCTCTATGGGCAGACCGAATAATGCAAAAAGCCTCCATTGGCACTTCTCCCTTTAATTTGGTTTATAGGAAAGAAGTGGTCCTTCCAACTCATCTAGCGATTCCATCTTTGGCCTTAGTGCAATATATTGATGAAACACCAACCTCTTCCTTACAACTAAGGCAACTGCAAATACTTAAGTTAGAAGAGCAAAGAGCACAGGCTAAAATAACTCATACACATCACCAAGCATTAGTAAAAGCTTCTTTTGACTCAAACATGATGTCCAGAAAAGACTTTCAAATAGGGGATCTAGTTTTAAAATGGGATAAGGCTCATGAGGAAAAGGGTAAACATACGAAGTTTCAACGAATGTGGCTTGGCCCTTTCCAAATCGCGAGAATCATAGGTCCATCTACCTTTATGTTACAGGAGTTAACAGGAAAAAGAGAATCTTTACCTATTAATGGACAGATCCTCAAAAAATACTTTCCATAGGAGATCATTCTTCTATTTTTGTAGATTAGTTTTTCCTTTATTTTAATAATAAAACCAATTGTAAATGGTTACATTTGGAATTCACGAAAAAGACAAGCATTTCTTTTAAAATTTTGTTTTTCGCTTGTATAAATAGAAGTGATTTAGAAAATTGATCATTGTTATTATAAGATACAGTAAAAGGCTATAAACCTGAAAATGATACTACTTTCAACTTTGTAAATCTTGATAAAAAACGACCTTTAGTTGGAATTTGTTTTATATCAGTCAAATGAAAAGTATCAATAATAAAACGAAGATTCTCTGTAGAAAGGCTCTTTCCAAAAACTCTACCATTGTTGTCCAGAGCTATTCTTAAGGAAACAATGACTTCCTCCCCACCTAGGGAATTATGAGCTTCAAGGAATAATCCAGTGATACACTTTAACTTAAAGAATAAGAGGTCTCATCACGATCCGTCATGATAATAGATATTATAGCTTGTTGACTTTGCCAAAACTGCATACCATAACAGGGCAATGACTCAAGATTGTTTCAATCAAAACATAAGGGGTCTCATCATGAGTGAGCTTGTTCAGCAAAGTTATAAATCAAGTGAGTGGCATTGTCATAATTTGGCTACCAAACCAAGGAATTGTTCTTTGAGGATTAAGATAAAATAAAAAGCAATAAGTGTGAATATGGATTTCCCTTTGAAAATCATATATTTCTCTAAGTAGGATATAGGATCATTGCTGGGTAACAGGTAACCCTATCGAGGCTATAAATGCCTGCTGGTAGTAGAGGCTCTACCTACGAAAAATGAGCATATTTAAAACTGATTTACAGAGAAGCCTTTGTTTTTATCTTTATAAACTAAGTAGTGACTGATGTAGATACAATGACTAGCTCTAGGAAGTAAATAAACAAATTTGACATAGAAGAAACAAACTATCATTGACAGCTAAAAGCATGGTGTACTTTATCTTTCTATAATAAAGTTTGATTTTCTGGAAAATTTTCTGTTTTGGAAGTTTAGAAAATTCAAAAGAAAAGCAGAGATAACTGGTTCTTCCAAGTGAATTGCCAATTGTTGTGGCCAGCAACAACCCACCTTCTTATTTAATTTTATTTCTATTACTAAATAAGTGGGGACCCTTATCCATAAAATAAAAATAAAAAAATTAGGACCTGTATTTCCTTTTTGAATAAATCTCACTATCATAAAACCTAGGAGAATACCTGAAAATCCCAAAAAGACTTGAGTTTTATGATAAGTTCAAACAAAGTTGTTGCCTTAATAAAAAACATCACATCGCAAAAAGGTAAAGGATGCCATCCTACAGGAGGAATCCTAAGATTGCAAAAGCGCGATGTGAGATCACCCATCAAAAGATCCTTATCGCATCGCATGCCTCAAATATCACTTAAGCTGAATGCATCAAACCGCCAATATGCAATGGTGCGTCTCGCAAATCGCATCTTGCAAAAAACACATTGTAACAGATGTTTTCCACACAAAATGAATTTGTGTTATTGCGATTTATGATATTGCGATCTGCGATATTGCGAAGCAAATCGCCTTATCGTAGATCTGCAGGGCTCATTGTTCGAAAAAAAATTTCCATAAACCGATGCCCAGTTATGCGCGTTAATGTTAATTTAATGAGTTAGTTGGCAATCATTAATGAAATATGGTTTTGATCTGATTGAAGAGCCATTTTCCGTAAGGTGATATATTTTATATGTTTTTGGCATTTAAAGCTTTCCCGTCACCTTTTTCTTATCATTATTCTTGCCTCATTTGTAAACTACAGGAGCAAAAAGTAGAGAAGTGTACATAGTAGTGTTCAGAATATTATGGGAAAGAAGGGTAAAGCTCCAAGTTCTGAAGATAAAGAGATGACGCCCTTATACACAGACACCACCTATAACAAAGATGTTGGTATTACTACTTGGGAAGGCATGTACAGTCTACTTGAGGAAGAAAATCCTAGGGTAATGTAGGTTACAGCTACTGTTGGCTCACACGGGTCATCTGAAGCATCTATTACAGAACTAGCATGTTCTTTCTTGCACCAGATAGTGGCGAGGCCCAAAATTCTTCCATACACAGACATGGTCAAATGGGTACTGGATAGTGTTGATATCACGAATAGACAATTTAAGACTTAGAGCCAAGAACATACGAAGTTGTTATTTCCACAAAATTTAAGGTTTGTATTAAAAGGCTCACAAGAGGCAAAAAATAGCATCAGGGAAGCCCAGATCAAGAAACCGAGGTAGTTTCCGATGTGCGATTAGCGCCTCGCGCATCGCCAAGCAAAACCTCTTAAAATCAAAAGCCTCTAATCGCTCAGTTGCCTGTAAACTTGAAAATTTGTAGGAAAAAATTGCTGAAGGTGGAAGGTAAAACTTGAACTCAAAACCAGTGGTATTTATCTTCAAATAGTATGTAAATATCTATCAAATGTACAGCATCTACAGACAAGCTGGAAACAGAAGGCTCAAGAAAAAGTAGAGTCCATCAAAAGGTTAATCAAGTTGAATTGGGATTCTTACTGGACGTACTTGGTAAAACCACACAGCCAGTGCATGACTCTCAAATGTATCATTAATTCTGCCGAGAAGATGGCGCCAGCTCTTGCCGATTCCATTTTCACAGGACAGCTAAAGTCGGAAGTCGACCAGCCAACTCTCCTCAAGCAAATGCTAAACGCTTGCGACTACAAGGAACAGATACATAGATAGTTAGTTATTAGTTTTAGTTTTAGATTCAGTTTTAGTTTTAGTTTTTCTTCATTTTTGCCTAAAATGAGGACGGTCATTTAAACCGTATCCTACATTTTTGTAATAAATTATTTTTAGATTTAGCTAGTAGTATTTAAACCCTTCTCATGCATTTAGAGAAGGGTCCTGAAATTTATCAAAAACTTGTCCTCAGAACATGCACTTTTGCACCCTCCAAGGAGGTTTTGATGAATGAATGGAACAAGATTTATTGATATCTACGTTTAATATCTACTACTGATGTTTCACTTTTGTACTCTTAGTGGATGTTGGATTAAGAAGAGATAAATCATTATTGCTAGAACTCATGAGTAGGACTCGTTATAAATGGTACTTTTATCTCTTAACAAATTCTGCTTATGTGTTATGGTGATATTCATGTTCAGTTATTTATGTATGAATGCTTAAATGCTTGAGTTATCATTTGGCACTTTTGTACAGTGATAGCTATTTATTTATGCTTAATATATGAGTGACTTATTATGTGATATGTTTTTCACAACTGTTCGGCTAACTTTTTATACGAAACAGTTCATCTTTATTGAATTCTTTTCTTATAGAAATTGAATGATCTTTATTACCAATTGTTGTAGAAACTATTTTAGATCGCATAATTGAAAGATCAAATCTCGGGGTGGTTTTAGAATTAGATATTTATGTTCATTAGAATATAATTGCATGTTGTTAAATTAGATTTAGAATAAAATAATTTTACTTAGAAGTTATTGGAAAGGAAATATCAATTCTCAACACACACACATAAATTGGGAAACTGGTCCCATATCCCCAGTCAGACACACTACACCAAATAGAAAAGGAGCTGCTAACCAAGGTCCGGACTAGGTGGGTATCCCCCTTATTGTAGACCCGATTTTCGGGGCTTCAACAGGAGTGTAGTATATAGGTAATATGCTTAGCCTTCCCTAGGGTTTCTTACAGAAAATACAATGTTGGATGGATCTATATCCAAGAGCCTCTTGAGAGCTAGTTTTTTTAGCATGGCTAGCTAACCCTATATAGTTGAAGGACATCCACTTCATGGGAGGTCGAGAATGAGGGTGTTCTTTGCTCTAAGAACCCTATCAATAGTAGATTTTCTGCCCAGGGCAACATCTACCCCGACAAGCATGATTTCTCTCGAAATATTAGAAGGGCGTCCATAGGAGGGTTTGTTCTCAGCTAGAAGAGAGGAAAGACCTAATCCAACAGGGTCAGGTGGAATGGATACATGGGAGCAGAGATTATATGAATGTGAATGAGAAGAGGTGGAGGGCTCAAATGGGATGATGGGGCCAACTCTAGTAATAGAGGGTGGGGTGGTGGAGAAAATTGATGAAGGAAGATCAAGTGGACAAGTGAGAGGGGATGTGTTCAAACAAGGAATGGATGCAAAAGAAACATGTATTTGTTGTGCAGTGCATTCAAATGAAACAAAAGAGCATAGAGGAGGAAGAGTACCCGTGGAGAGAGCAGCCACTGCAACAGTCCGAGATCTCGTCATGGGTGGGGATGCAGGTTGCAGTGTGACAGAGCAAGTTGGCAGAGAAGTGTCCCCATCCATATCCATCGGATTGGCAGAGCGTGAAGGTTGTTCTTCCACCTGAGGATCTTCTATATGTGGTTGCTTAATGCCTTTCGCTGATGAAGAGGTCGCTGATGAAACGAGTGGGAACTCCTTATACAGGTGCTTGACCTTATGACACCTTCTACACCTGAAGGGGACCCCCTCATAGTCTAGGATTTGTTTGCGGGTGAAATGCCTCCAGTGCAGAGTAATCTTTTCCTCCAAACCTTCTCTGGTGTCCAGGTGAACCAGAATGCGGGCCATGGATTTATTTCCAGATGATTCGTAAGTCTTATCATGATCCAAATATGTGCCCAATGCATTACCAATGTGAATAAAGACATCCTCCGACCAGAAATGTAGAGGCATCCCTAGAAGGCGAACCCAGATCGGACCTGCACCCAACTGCTCCCTTTCTAGATCGAAAAGGGGGCTCCATCATTTTAGTAGCACCGGGGCCAATTCAATATGCCAGTAGCAAGAGAGAATCCAGTCTGTGTATTCTTCCCGGTGAAAGCTGAGGGCGAACCAACCGCGAGTTAGAATGGTGATCAACGGAAGTTCTTTGAGAAGGGTGCCCCAAATATCCATGGTCCAGAGGCGGAGCCTCTCAGCCGAGTAGGTTCGTCCCCTCACATGCCCCACCAGAACCCTATTTGCAGTATCCACCACCTCACCCATAGTGATGTCTTCCCCGAGTCTGAGATTGATGTCCTTGCCCATGGCCTTGACGCACTTGCCCTTCTTGGCCTTACTAGTCTGTGGAGCCATCGGGTGGTCCCGAAAGGGGTCTCATCTGCCTTGTAGAACCATCTGTGGAGAGAGAGAGGCGTTCCTAGGGATGACGACCGGGATATTAAAGCAACCTGATGGGATAGGGAAGTTGCATGGAGGGTAAGTAGGGTCAGGGTTAGGAATGCTCTCCGGAGTGGAGAAATGGGGAGAGGTTAGCCCAGATTGAGATAACCCAAAATTTGTGGGGATGCCAGGTGATGTGGGATGTTGGAGGGTCTCATAGGGAAGGGATTCAAATGTAAAATTGACCATGATGACATAAAATTGAATATTATTGCATAGAGTCTATTTGGTGAGGTAAAGAAATGGTTCAGATATTTACCAGTAGCCATTATTAATGACTTCCAAGAGTTTGAACGGTTGTTTCTTGTCCAGATGGGAAGTGAAGAAAAACCCATTGCAGATTTTAGCCCAGTATAATGCACTCAAAATAAACTCAGGAGAATTTGTAAGAGAATTCACAGTTAGATTTAATAAGATTTATAATTCTATTACAACTAAAATAAAACCCCCTCCTGGTTTAGCTTTGTTACATTATCTTGATTTCTTTGATGCCGAGTTGGCTTATCAACTCTGTGAGAGAAGCCCTACTAATTTGGAGAAAATGAAGAGTAATGCAATTGGAGTGGAGGCCAATTTATTCACAAAGAAGGAAAAAGTGAAGGTTGAAAGAAAAGCAGGTTTGAAAGAAGAGTCATCTTCATCCCCTGACTTGAATTTGATGTAATACTAAAAATTATGGAGAAAATGATGGGTTAGTTGACTCCTGCCCATTAGAATCAACCTCAAGTCAGAAATCCAAATTTTAGGAGACCCCGGGCTTCTTAAAATCGTCTTAGAGAGGCAAAATCTCCTGAGGAACAGTAGCCCATTGTTCGACCTCCTTTTCCAGAATAATTTGTAGATGAGGATACTAATGAAGAAGAATACCATTAGATTGGATGCTTCAATGATGAAGATACCCAAGTTTTTTCCACCAAAAGAAGAACATGACCTTTCTGCTGGATGCTCGAGAGAAAATACAGTGTTCATCTCTGCGATTCAGTTGTTTATCAACAGGGGTACAATAATGCGGTGGCATATTTTCAAAGACAGTACAACCTCAGAAACCAAAATGTTCCTATCAAAGCTTCGCCACAAAAGATAGCATCTGAACAACAAGTTGAACCCAGAAAAGAGATACTAAAGAGGCCAAAGGAGCCAAAGAAGGAAAATTCAAAAGAAGCAGGAAATGAGACCAAAGATGCAGAAAAAATTATAGTTAGCTTTTAATTTGGAGTTTGAAATGAGTAAGTTGAAAGTTGTTATAAAATTATATATTACGGAGCAATGGAAAACATAAAATATTGCAGAAATATAAACACAGAAAATGCATAAAACAAGAGAGACACAGATATACGTGGTTCACCCAGTTTCGGCTACGTCCACCCCGAACAGCCAGTCCTTCCTTTCTATTATCCAGCAAAATGAAGAGACACAACCTACAACAAATCTATTTTAATATCCTTTGTTTTCTCTCATAGTCTCACCTCTCTGTTTCTCGCTCACAGAATACACATCTATTACATAGCCTCAAATACAATGCCCTCATACAAAGAGAGGGGTTTCCTTCTAGGGAAAAAAACCCTAAACTAAACATAAGTTCTACCGTCAGATCATCCACCTAATGAACGGCCTAGATTGACTAGAAATTACTATACTTTTACAAGGCAATTTTACATTTGTTTTTAGCTTCGAGGGTGCTGCCCCCGAGCCCATGCTGGGGGACCGCTGGCCCCTGGACCCCCCAGCCAGGGGGGATCGGCCCCCCCGGACCCCCGCGGGGGGAACAAGTCCCCCCGCATCCCCTCGCGTGGAGGGGTGTACAAACTTCCTGGGGTATACATCTGGCTGAAACAAAGACCTCTGAACAATCATGCTCCACACACAACAAAAGTGTCCATTCCTTTTGCTGAACTTTTAAGAAATGAGAAATATAGGAAAATAATTTCTAATATGATTAAAAATTCAGAGATTGATCAAGTCAACATAGTTTCACATGATTCTTTGAACCTAGATGATGATGCTCCCAAATTTGTATTTGGCCCATGCATCACAAGTGAAAATGATTACGTGCCTCCATTTTATGTAAGTCTAAATGTGCATGATATGATTCTTCATAATGAAATGTTAGACTTCGGAGCCTCACATAATCACATGCCCAAATCAGCGGTGGACCATCTAGGACTTCAAATTACTATACCTTATAAAGATTTTTTCTCCTTTGATTCCAAAAAGGTAAAATTCTTAGGGCTGATTAAATATTTAGTTGTCACCTTAGGTCAAATTCCCGCTAAAAGTGTTTTGATGGATATAATAGTAGAAGATATTCTTGCTAGATTTGGCATGTTGTTGTCTCAATATTGGGAAGCAAGATTGGGAGGAACTTTATAGATATATGTGATTTATGATTCTATACCATTGTTTGGCGAAATGAAAATACTATACTAAGAATTTCAAATGGCCTATATGGTGAGCAACAAAATGTGGTTGAATAATCATCCAATATATGTAGTTGATACAAAGTTGGGGTCACAAATATTCTTCAATGATGCATGTTTTGAGGGTGAAACATCAGCAACAAATGAAACTAATATTCAACAAGAACAGGTTCATATTTATTCAAGGGAGGTCTGGAAATCATACTTTGGCAGATCCACATGTGAGAAGGATTTGGGAGCAGGTGTGTGGTCTTTCCCACCAGATTGTATAATTCAATTTCATTCTTTTAAATTGTTGTTCGATTGTACAAATAACATAGTGAAATATGAAGTTCTCATTATTAGTTTAATTTTTTATGAGAGAAAAAGGAACAGAGGGTTCACATTTTTGGAGATTCGGAGTTGGTTGTGAACCAAGTTAAATATGCCTATCAAACTAGGAATCCAAGAAGGATAACTTATAGAAATGAAATTTGGGATTTATTTTCTAACCTTTTTACTGAACATAAAATATCATTGATACCAAAAGAGAAGAATGGAATTGCAGATGCTCTAGCAAAGGCTGCTAGTACATTCAAAGCTCTATTGTATTCAATTGAAAACTATGAGAAAAATCTTAGACACTAGCCTTCAATTCCAGATAATACAAAGCATTGACAAGTTTTTGAAGACGATCAACAGATGATAAGATTTCTGGAGAGAATAGATGAATTCTTTAGCACTCTGATAGAAAGGCATGAAGATTTGAAGATGAAAATGATGAAACAATAGTCTATTTGAATGTTGTAGTAGGAAAGGAAATTATTCAGCTTAGTAATAATTTGATTCCTAGAGGCTTAGTACCTTTAGAAAGATTATTTGATTCTAATGATGTAGCAGTGAAGCCAAGAATTCTACCAATTGAGGGGGAGATGGAGGATTACAATTTGGGAACTGAAAGTGACCCAAAAGTTGTCAAAGTTTCCAACACTTTGAAAAAAGAGAAGAAAACACAGTATGCAGAATTATTGAAGGAATTCGTTGATATATTCGCCTGGAGGTATGAAGATTTGAAAATTTATGATCAGTCCATTATCCAACATACTATACCACTTAAGGAAAATGAGAAACCATTCAAACAGAAGTTAAGAAGGATCAATATGAAACTACTGCCACTGATTGAGAAAGAAGTAAAGAGGCTACTTGCTCTGAAACTTATTATTCCACTCTGATTTTTCAATTGGGAAGGAAAATTGGTGCCAGTAAGAAAGAAAAGTGGGGAAATTCTCCTATGTGTGGATTTCAGAAATTTAAATAAAGTCTCAATGAAGGATAATTATCCTTTACCAAAAATGGGTCACACTCTCCAAAAGTTGGTTGGTTTAGAAAGGATTTCCATGCTAGATGGGTTTTCAGAATACAATCAGATCCTGGTTGACGCAAAAGATCAGGAGAATATTGCCTTCACCACACCATGGGGTACATTCATGTATTCTAAGATGTCATTCAGACTCATGAATGCAGCAGCCACTTTTCAACATGCAATGGACATCACCTTTGCTGACGAAAGAGATAAGTTTGTGGTGATTTATCTAGACGATATTGTTATTTTCTCAAATTCTGAATCTTCCCATCTAAAACATCTTAGAACAATTTTTAGTAAGTGCAGGAAATTCAAAATTTCTCTTAATCTGAAGAAATCCCATTTTTCCATGAGAGAGGGCAAGCTGTTGGGACATATAGTATCAAAGGATGGCATCAAGATAAACCCCAAAAGAGTGACAAAAATTCAAAATATTGAACCAAGAAGTAAAAAGGAAGTGTAATATTTCTTAGGTAAAGTAAAATTTCTGTGGCATTTTATTACGGATTTTGCAAAAATATTAAAAGTAATAACAGGAATGCTTAAAAAAGGGAGCGAAATTAAGTGGACTAAACAAGCGAAGAATTATTTTAATGATATCAAGAGAGCCTTAGGCAAAGCACTTCTACTCATTAGTCCAGATTTTTCAAATATTTCATGATTTTTCTTTTGCTTCTGAACACATTGTCTCTAGTCTGTTGTTTCAGAAGAATGATGCAGGAAAAGAACAACCCATCTCCTTTTTCAACAGGGCATTGAGGGATGATGAACTAAAGTACAATATTCTAGACAAACATGCTTATGCATTGATCAAATCACTAAAAGAGTTTAGAGTGTTTATTTTGCATTCTCATGTGATTGTGTATGTACCAGAAGTTGCAATAAAGAGTATTTAAGGAAAAACAGATAGTGATGGAAGAAGAGGGACATGGATTGCAAAAATGTTGGAGTACGACATGGAAATAAAACCTACCAATTTGATTAAACGACAAGGTCTAGCCAGACTAATGACTGAGTCAAATCTTGATGTTGTTGGTATAAATTCTGTTTTTGAATTATCATATCTTCCAGATGAAGAATCAATGGTTGAAGCTAAAGATTGTTTTAAACAATGTCTATGGTATGTTGATATTGTTTACATTTTGCAAAATTTACAAGTGCCACTAGGAATAGATAAGACCCAGGCTAGATTTTTGAGATTGAAATCCATTAAGTATTGTCTTTTGAATGGTTATCTATACTAGAAATATCCTCAGGGTATTTTGTTGAATTGCCTACTAGAAGACGAAGCTAAGAAAATGAGTAAAGAGTTTCATGAAGGAGCATGTGGAGGGAATCATTACTAGAAGGCCACAGTAGATAAAATCTTGAGAGTTGGTTTTTACTGGCCTACTTTATTTTCTGATGTTAGAAAAGAAGTAGCAGCTTGTCACAAATGTCAGTTGTTTGAGGGTAAGTCAAAACTAATGTCTTTACCTTTGAAACCTATCTCTGTAGAGGCACCTTCTAGCAATGGGGCCTTGACTTTATAAGTGAAATTAATTCGACATCATCAACACAACATCGATGGATCTTGAAAGGGACATATTAATTTACAAAATGGATTGAGGCACTTCCAAGTAGGCAAGCTACTGATCTTGTATTTATTCGATTCTTTCTAGATTTCGTTTCCCAAAGAGGATAATTACCGATAATCCACGGTGTTTCAAGTCTAAGAAGTTAGTAAAATTCTATGAATACTACCATATCATACTCATCCATTCCAAAACCTATTACCCTTAAGGTAATGGACTTGCAGAACCCTCAAACAAGAGTTTAGTCAAAATTATTAAAAAACTGTTAGAAGATAACAAAAAGGCTTGGCACACAAAGCTTAAATTTTCCTTATGGGAAGATAGAGTTAGCACTAAAAGGTCAATCAATACTTATCCTTTCCAGTTGGTATATGGTGTTGACACATTGTTTCCTATTTCAATTGGAATGCATGTTATGAAATATTTACAAGAGTTGGGAGAGGAACCAAAAAGTTATAGAGAAGGATGAATCAACTAATTGAAGTGCAGGAACCCAGAGAAAGGGTGTGTGAAAAATCTCAGGAAATACAAGATAAAATAAAAAAAGGTTTTTGACAGAAAAACCAAAGAGGATGACTTCAAATGCCAAGACCTAGTTCTAAAATGGGATGCCCTCATTAAGGATAAAGTTAAACATAGGAAGTTTGAGAAAATTTGAAAAGGGCCATAAAAAATTGCAACTTTCGAGGAAAAAACAATTTCATCTTAGAAGGTCCACATGGAGAATGATTACCAGGAGATCCAGTCAATGGAAGTTTCCTGAAGAACTATATTTCTTAAACACATGATGATTTTAAATTTTCATTGTACATATCCATATATTTTGAAAAGTATCTTATAGGTGTGGACAATTTTTCTAAAGGACTTAAAGCCCGAAGTGAAGGCCCTAAGGTTCTGCAGATATTCATCAGAAAAATAAGATTTTTTTAAAAACAACTGTATTTTCTAATTTCAAGTTCAAAGTCTGTAAAATCACCTCTTAAAAATATGAAGTTCTATTTCTCAGTTAATTTTTATTTTAGCCAAATTTTGTAATGGATGAGGCAACTGGTTTATGGGGGGTTCTTGCTGCCATCATTAATTGACAACATCCCCATGGAGCCAATTGTTATCACAATAAACATTTCACATTTTTAAACCATTTTTGGAAAAAGCTGACAGTTGTAGTGTCAACATTTAAAATTGTAATAAACAAGGAAAATTTCTTCATAGCAGAGATCTCAATAATTTTTGGAAATGTGAGTAAATAAGAAGATAAGTTTGTAGTTATATTTAAAGTAGCATAAGTACTAAAATCCTACATCATACACTCTCCATTGGAAATTTCTCTGAACAACCTTTCCAATGATATGTGAAAGTCCCAAAATGAATTCCTAGATCAAAAGATATGGCCTGTTGAAGTTTAAGGGTTTGAAGCCTTTGAAAGGAAGGAATATCGGAGGTCAAAAGTACATAGGCGATCACATATCAGAGGTCCAGAGCATATCGGTGATCGGCACATAGGAAATTTCATATCATAGGTCCAAGGCACATCGACGATCGCATATCGACGATTGTCACATCGGTGAATCAACGAATCGGAGAATGTTGCAACATGCAAATGTTGTAATATGCAAATGTGTTGATGGTGTTAAAACCACCGGGGAGTGCTGATAGTGTTAAAACCACTGGGCATGACGATAAATGTTAACAAATGATTTCATTCCAAAACCAAAGGTGGACGGGCCCTTTTCTCTCTCTTCTAGTGGGACACGTGGTGGCATATGATTAGCCCTGATAAGCTATAGTGGCATCTGATGTTAGCATGACATGGCAGTCCAAAGGGACACGTGGTAGGAAGTTTTGGCATTTTGAGGGGTCCTGAGGGGGAAAATCTGGGTGACACGTGTCACCACTCACGAGGTGCCATGTGGAGTGGTGATGTCATATCGGAGATCGCATATCGAAGGTTGAGGAATATTGTAGCTCTAAAGTAAATCTTCCAATTGGAAACTTCCGATGAGAGTGGCTCCGATATTGGGCTGGTACATGGTCGAGAGGAATTTAAAGAAACACAAGTGCTAAGCACTTAACAAAGGAAAATATCCCCCGATAGTGAAAAAAACTCCCTAGCACTTCAAGGCTAAGCGGTAGGTCACAACCGTCAATCCTATGGTGAAAAAATGTGTGAAAGGCTAAAGCAAATGTAGTGAGGACAAAATCAAAAACTTCATGTTAAGTTACATTAAAAAGGGGCTCCAATATGGCATTAAACTGATATTCATTGGCCCAGTCATATAAAAAAAAAATGCCAAGGGAGCAAAGTGAAAGGGGTTGAGGAGTATCGGTGAAGTAATAAGGTGGGAATTTCTTCGATAAGACCATACAGAGAGTCAACAAGAAAAGAGGGATTTGTAGTTAAAGTGGACAGTCAAAATTTTTTTACGAAAACAACTTCAGCCACTCCAGGTTCCAAGGCAGAGGATCAACATTAATGAACCGATTTCCAGATTTGAAGGCTAAATATTTCCAACTAAATTGAAGAAGAATGAAGGAGTAGTTTTGATGGATTGTTGCAGAGGGACCTATTTTGCTAGCAGAAATGCTAAGCTACAGTTTAGGGACCTGTTCTACTTTCAAGGGAGGTAGTTGACTAGATATTTATTTTTTCTCAAATACAAGCATATTTTCCTATAGTTATTCTAGGAAAGATAGAATATTTCTAAGTTTATCTTTGCATACATGAACTTGAAAGATATATAAAATATGTCAGTTTCTGTAATTATGTGACGACTATTATTTTGCAAACTATTACGTAAGAACTATATAAACAATTTATCAATATTGAAACAAGGTTGGATTTTATTGGAAAAACACTTGTAGTCCAAATATATTTGAGAAAATATTGAATGTATTCATAGTGTTTAATGAGAAGTTGATAGGAAATTCATATGTTA
Organism: Pinus tabuliformis; assembly: GCA_031772625.1. Taxonomy (NCBI): domain Eukaryota; kingdom Viridiplantae; phylum Streptophyta; class Pinopsida; order Pinales; family Pinaceae; genus Pinus; species Pinus tabuliformis. The sequence continues at coordinate 584,729,701 of CM062816.1, forward strand.
ATTCTTCCTGTTAGTATTTCTCTATTATATAATTGCCTTCTTCAATGTATGAGAATGATAGTTTATGAGATTCGATTTCATTGATGCTCCTCTCTTAAATTATCGGTCATTAATATTTATTATTCTAGTCATCTATAAACTCTATTTTCCTTCATTCATATTTCTTCCAAATCTCCCAAACAGTCAAAGGACTTGTGACTTTCAAGCTTTGTACAACCTTCTTATTGGAGTTGTGATTTCATTTGTTTAATAGCTGAACTCCATGCCCAATGGTTATGAAGATCAGCCAACCTATTTATCCCTAGATCTAAATCTGGCCATCTGAACTCAATTTCAAAAACAATTCTACTACAATGACCATAGGGTAGTTGAGTTTCTACAGAGAGATCCCTCTTCGGGTTGAAGGGCTAGCTTCAACTTAAAAGAGGTTATGAGGTTACCTCAGGGTTTTTCCCTACAACCAGGGTTTTCCTTGAGTAATAACATACATTCGAGGAAGTGGAACCGACATAACAAAACCATTATGACCTTCCACACATGCTACAAAACCTTCAGGAGCCAACCAACCCTTGAGAAAAATTGAAATTTCATTGATCTAGACCCTTAGTCACTCCCATGATAAGCCATGCCTGTGACTGAGGCCTTCCAATTGCTTCCACAAAAAGGCATGCCAGTGACTATGGAACTTTTCAAGTAGTTGTGAGTCAGCGATGCCAGATTTTGTGCCATGTTTTCATAGCCAGGTACTAGGCCACTGCCCAAAACTTCATGAAACTTTCAGAAATGATAAATAACAATGGAATAAGGCTAGTAATGAAATCATTGGTACAAGTAATTGACCTGACCCCTACTAACCATGATATACATTTCGTCAAACATGTCACCAATACGTAATATACAGGTCATAACAATAGATCTAAGCATAGGGGTCTCATACTTATCTAATATTCGTAAAGAAGCATTGTTTCTCTATCAAAATAATTGCATTATCATATATTAGGTCATATATTTGTTATACATTCATTTTCAAATCAATACATGATGAGAGCCATGCATCAAGTCTATCATTAAACATACTCATAACCATTATATAACCAACATACATAACAAGGATATAACAACCATAAGAATCATATATGAACCAATATATTTACACATAAAATACCAAGGAGAAAGAGCTATTATTAATGAATGCAAAATCCAACTAGGTTTGGGACTTCCAGGAACCACCCAATGATAGATTGGGTGAACCAATTATTTCTTTTAGCCAATCACCCCTGTGCCATATTCCAAGAATGAATGTGGGACTCAAAACCAAACCAAACCAAGTTTCCTTAGGCTTACCGCAATCCCCACCGGATCAATAGGCCCTAAACATGCATCGATGCCACTAGATTTCTCCACCTACACTATGATGACTTTGTCTGTCTCCTAGTCTCTAGGGTTTATCTTATATCTCATCATACAATGGTCAAGGATTCTTAGGCATAAACAAGACTCCATCCTTCAATATTTATCGTATATTCCTTTGTTCACCAGTCGAGGATTCCTAGGTTTGATCGAGGGAACACACCTTTAGGATTTACCATATATCCCTCCAATCACTAGTCGAGGATTCCTAGGCCCACTGAGGCACAAAAAATCTAGCTATACCACAATACCACCTTCTCTGGTCTAGGGATTCCTAGGCCTTGTGTTATTCCTTTCAGAGACCACCTCACTCAGTTTCAAAATGATCCAGAAATCCAACTCAACTAAATACAAGAGAACCCATCAAACCATGGTTATTCAGAAATGGAAAGGATAGGCTAAAAAGCATTATCACACTTGGAAAAACCCATGCCAATGATAGCAAGAGAGCCAAATACACACATGCATGTACCATGCATGCCAAATCTAGTAAGAAAATCATAGGTGCAAATCGATACTTGCAAATAATATCACCATAGTTGTTAGATGTTTCTCTTCCTTTCTTGATCTTTTCTTTCCTTTTCATTCTTGGTCCTTCCTTTGCTTTACTTGATCCAATGCTAGAGTTCTCGAAGAAAACTCTAAGTGTCCAAGAGTGAGAGAGAGAGAGAATAGAGAGAGCTCCAAAAACTAAACTGACAAAAGGTACCAACTGATCCTCAGAAGCCTTTTTATTAATGAGGCCTCTATTTTCTTCAATTTTCCATTATTTTCCTTCATTTTCCTCCTCACATGAAACCTGTGACCTTTCACCTTCCTTTTCTCCTAATTTCCATTATTTTCATAAATAAAATGCCAATTAATGCCTCTTGCCTTTTCAAAGCCTTTGACATTGCCTTTTCCAATTTCCTTAGCAATAATAAACCAAATGAACACCCACACTAGGATTTTTTTCCCAACATTTAGCTTGGAATATGTGTCCCATGACCTTGGTTATTATTTTGCCTTTATTAACTTTATTACATGGAATTTTGACCAGGGTTGTTACAGAACCCTCCCCCTTGGGGGAACACCATCCTCGGTGTTCAATGACACCTACAACCAGCAAGACTGTTGAGAAGCAAAACATACTTCCCATGGAGATTTATAACTTATCTCGATGAAGTATTTACAATGATCAACCTGTTGAGAGGAAAAGAAACATGACACATAACAACAATAGCAACATGACACCCATACCGCTTATTGGAGATTTATAGCACAAGTCATGGCGGTATTTACATGCAAATACATATGTACATATACCAAAACATCACACAAAAACATATATCAAAATTTTTTTCTCAACCAATGAATAAAGAAGGATACAGAGTCTACATTTGATCTGTCATATCCCATGTAGGTTCATCAAACCCAAAGTGCTTCCACTGCACTTTAACCTACTCACTTGCTCAGTTCTCGAACATGAGCATATTTTCTACAATATATACTGAGGTTCTAACTAGTATTCTCCATCTGGCTTGTAACACCCTCCTCCCACATCCACCCAATTAACCATGTCAACCAGGGTAAACATGAAACAAGAGGCTACTATGATCGGATTCAACCTCCTATGTGACCTTAAGGAAGTGGAATCAATTGAACATCACACACGGTAATCCAACATCATCAAGGAAACCGTCAGGAGACAAGTTAGCCGCTCAAACAACCTGTCCCCGGGTCCCATTATTGTTATGGATCTCGTAGGCCATAGTTTCTCTCATGCTATGGGTAAGGGAGTGACCAAAAACCCAAAGTCACTCTCACAAGCTTGGCTGCCAGCAACTAGGGACCAAAATTTCTAGTTCTGAGCCAATGACCCTAGGATTTAAGCCACTTTTTCAAGCCTAGAGCCCAAGCCACTATGTAGAATGGAGTGATAGCTTAGAATCGGTAAAAATATATGGAAATAATGATGCAAAAGTAAGAAGCTGAACAAGACCATAACCAGACCCCTACTAGCCATGACAAGCATTTCGTCAAACATATCATCAACATGTAACCTATAGGTGTAAACAACAGAATTAAGTGTAGGGATCTCATACTTATTTGAGAATCACTATGAACCATTGTTCCCTCATGTCAATTGTTGCATTATCATCTATTAGGTCATAGACACATTATCCATTCATGTACAAGTAAAAACATGCTGAGAGCAATACATAGTTGTTGTCAAAAAGTATACATATAACCATCATAATAGGAACATAAATACCATAAACCTATCAGCCATCAAAATCCACATAGACATCAATATATTTACACATGAAAATCAATGGAATGAATTTATCATCAATGAATGCAATGAACCAACTGGAGATGGGACTACCACATTCCACCTGACCATAGATTGGGTGAGCCAAATCTCTCTTCAGTCAATCACCCCCGTGCCATATTCCAAGCATGAATATGGGACTCATAGAACACACAAAAAACACCAATCAACATGGATGACACCGAAGTTCTCCACCTACACCATGAGAAATTTGAGTGCCTCCTAGTCTCTCACGCTTTACCGTGCATCTAGAGTATGATCCAGGGATCACTAGGCCCTACAACTATACTCTCCAGGCTTTACCATGTATCCCATCCTGGGACCACTAGGCCCAACGGAAAGAAAATCCACCTATTGGCTTAACCATATATCCGCGCCACTCACTGACAAGGATTCCTAGGCCCACCGAGGCACACAATCTGGCTTTACCGCAACCCACAGTCCGGTTGAGGGGTTACTAGGCCAGTGGCTTCGTGATCCTCAGTCTTGTTCAGGGACAACACAAACCATGTGTTTGTCAATTCAGAGATCCACCCCACTCAACTTCGAATCCAATCTGGCCATCCCACATAAACCGAATGAGAGAACCCATCTCATGAAAGCTATCAAGAAATGGCAAGGTTAGGATGAAAATATTGTCACACCTAGCAAAACCCATGCCATGGTAGAAAATAAACATATGCAATCCCATGCATGCCAAATCTAGCAAGGAAAATACACATGCAAGTTGATACCTGCAATGAAGCCTATTTTAGTTGCTTGATGTTTGCTTCCTCTTGCCTTCTTTTCCTTTCTTGATCCAATGCCAAAGTGCTCCAAGAAGCTCTAAGTGTCCGAGAGTGAGAGAGAGAGAGAGAGATCCAAAAATCAACTAACAAAAGGTTACCAATTGATCCTCAAAAGTCTTTTTATGGATGAGGCCTCTATTTTCTTCATTTTCCATTATTTTCCCTCAATTTCCTCCTCACATGCAACCTATGACATTTCACCTCCATTTTCTCCTAGTTTCCATTATTTTCATAAATAAATGTGCCAAAAATGCCATTTTTCCTTTCCAAAGTCTTAGCCATTTCCTTTTCCAATTTCCTTAGCCATAAACAACCAAATGAACACCCACTAGGATGTTTTGCCCAACATTCAGCTTGGAATAAGTGTCCCATCGACCGTGGTTATTGTTTTTAACTTTTGTTACATGGAATTTTCACTAGGGCTATTATAGAACCCTCCCCCTTAGGGGACACCGTCCTCAGTGTTCAAACACACATATACCTCAGAAACCTGCTAAAAGAAGACATGCTACTCATGGAGCTTTATAACACAATTCATTACGATATTTACAATTATCATCCTAATGAGTACCAACCCACATGACATCATAACATCATGATAACATAACCACATGATAGCATAGTAACATGACAACATAATCATAATGAGATAACACCCATCCCACATAGTGGATATTTATAACATATCTCATGGCAGTATTTACATCCATATACATGTGTACATATAACAGTATCACCAATATATATATATATATATATATATATATATATATATATATATCAAAACATATACCAAAGCATATATCAAAACATATACTAAACACCATATCTAAGCATATACCAAAACATCATATCAAAGCATATACCAAAACATCATAAAGGATATACCAAACCACCATAAATCATGTATCAAACGACCATAAAGCATATACCAAACCACCATAAAGCATTTACCAAACCACCATATCAAAATTTCTTTGCCTCAACTGGTAGACAAGGAAGGATACATAACCCGCATCTAATCCATCATATCCCATGTAGCTTCATCGGTCCCAAAGTGCTTCCTCTTCACTTTAATTTGCTCGATTGCTTAGTTCTGAAACATGAGCACCTTTTTCTGCAATATACACTGAGGCTCCGGCTGGAATTCTCCATCTAGTTCCACTTGTAGTACAAACCATTCAATCACATGATCAACATCCTTAACATACTTATTAAGAAAATACACATGGAAAACATCATGGAATTTCACTGTCAGAGGCAGTGCAAGTCGATAGGCTACTGGCCCAATCCTCTCAATGACACTAAAGGGTCCACAAAACCGTGGTGCCATCTTGGCACATGATCCAATCTGCAAGGAGCTCTTCTTAGGTTTGATGCAAAAGTAAAACTATTCCCCAACCTAGAACTCCTTGAACAACCTATTCGTATCTCCATAACTATTTTTCCTATCATGTGCTACCTTTAGATTCTTCTTGATCACCTACATTTCTAGTTCCATGTCTGCCAACATATCTGGTACAATAAATTCCCTGCTAACTAGATAACTCCAATTAATGGGAGTATTAGAACTCCCCCCATATAATGCCTCAAAAGGGCTCATCCTTAATGAATCCTGATAAATTTTGTTGTATGCAAACTCTACCAAACGAAGATACTCTTCCCACTTCTATTTTTGATGCATCACATACATTCTCAACATATCCTCCAATATCTTGTTGACCCTCTTTATCTGTCCATCTATCTACGAATGATAAGCTGTGTTGAAGGCCAACTCTATGCCCAAACCAACAAATAACTCCTTCCAAAACTTGGAAGTGAACTTCGCATCCTTGTCTCACATAATCTTCTTTGGAACAATGTGCAGTCTAACTACATCCCCAATGAATAAAAATGTGCCACATCTCTAGTTGAGAATGTATACTTCTCTAGAATTAAGAGTGCACCATTTATTAACCTGTCCACAATGTCCATGATGGAATCATGCTGCTTCACTATCTTCGGCAACCCTGTGATGAAATCCATGGAAATAACCTCCCATTTCCACTCTGGAACCACGATCGACTGCAGCAGTCCACCTGGATGTTTACACTCTACTTTCACTCGCTGACATTCGAAACACCTTGCCACAAACTTTTCTACTTACCTCTTCAAATTTGAAAAATAGTATAATTTCTTCACTGATTTCAATGTCTTCTAATAAACTGGGTGAGCTGAATATGGTTTCACATAAAACTCCCTCAAGATCACCTTCTTGAGATCACTGTTGTTTGGTATATATATCCTGTCTCGGAACCTGACCAATCCATCCACTATAAGACAATAATCCATACCCTGTGTACCTACACTTGTACCTATACCTGTACCTATGTCTATACCTATACTACCACCTACATTTGTACCACTACATGTGCCTGTACCTGCACGTATACATGTACCTGTACAAGCACCATGCTACAACTTGTGCACAATCTCCATATTCTTGACATCCTGCTGACCTGCTTGAAAGATCCTATCCTATAATTCTACCCCATAGGCTCTCATAGCTTCCAAGTGATGTACCTATACCCATCTGCTAAGAGCATCTTCCATCATTTTCTCTTTACCTTTGATGTACCTGATCTCGAAGTCAAACTCGATGATCATGGCCAACCATCTAGCCTGCCTAGCGTTCAAATTCAGCTAGTCAAACAAATAATTCAACCCAATGTGATCACTCATAAGTACAAACCTCCTGCCAAGAAGATAGTGTCTCCACATCTTCAATGCTTGTACAATCACTACCAACTCAAGATCATGTGTCAGGTAGTTCTTCTCATTCTCTTTAGTTTCCAGGATTCATAGAATAGCACTTGTCCATCCTACATAAGGACTCCACCAAGACCTCTCTTGCAAGAATCTATGCATACAACTAACTCTTTGTCCGAATATGTAATCTGTAGCACATGTGCATGTGCCAAAAACTACTTAAGATGCTCAAATCTAGCCTCACACTCCTTTCTCCATTCAAACCTATTACCTTTTCCATGTGAAAAGTTCTTGATGAACCTCCTATAATAGCCTACCAAACCCATGAAAGATCTTACCTCATCCACACTCTTAGGAGCTACCCACTCCGGGATGGCCCTTATCTTCTCTATATCTAATGCAATCCCCTCCTTGGATACAACACGCCCAAAATGATGTACCTCACTGTGAAAGAAACTACAGTTGTTGAGCTTACCATACAACTGCAGATAAATTCTTGGCATGCTCTTCCTCATTTTTAGAATATACCAGTATATCATCAATGATCACAGTAACAAACTTATCCAAATATGGACGCAACACGCTATTCATCAAACACATGAATATAGATGGAGCACTAGTTAAGCCAAATGGAACAACAACAAACTCATAATGCTCATACCTGGTCCTGAACATAGTCTTGTAAATGTCCTCCTCTTTGATGTGTACCTGATGGTATCCATATCTCAAATCAATATTCAAGAACACTGTTGATCCCTTCAGTTGATTGAACAAGTCATCAATCATCGGAAAAGGGTAGCTGTTCTTGATGGTCACTTTGTTTAACTGTCTGCAATCGATGCATAGTATGAGAGTACCATCTTTCTTCTATGCAAACAATACCGGTGCACCCCAAGGTGATACACTTGGCCTAGTGTATCCCTTGTGCAACATTTACTTCAACTGCAACTTTAACTCAACCAACTCAGGTGTGCTCATCCTGTAAGAGGCTTTTGATGTTGGAGATGCCCCTGGCACTAACTTGGTAAAAAAGTCTACCTCCATATGAGGTGAAAACTCTCTAATGTCCTCAGGAAATACATCCTGAAACTGCTGCAAAACTAGGTACCTTCTCAACACATTTGCATCCTCAACCTCCTTACCCTTATCACTAGAAATGTGTATTGCAAATAACATACACCCTTTCCTGCGGCTATGCTTTTCTTGCATAGTTGTCACCATCCTAACTGATGTGGCTTTCTTCTTACCCTGCAAGACTCTTGGTTCCCCATTGTCATCAACACACCCAATATATTTGTCATAAGAGTCTACCTTGGTTCTATGAAGATACAACCAATACATGCCCAAAAACATACTGTATGATCCTAACGCTAAAAAATTTAGATGTTTTGCAGTAGGAATACCATTCAAATCAAATGTGCAAGTTCTTACCCAATGATGAACTCGCTTCTTTGTACCTGTAGAAAACTGCACTACCAAGACTCTGCATGCGATTCCTTACTCAAACACACTTATCCACCAAGTCAGAAATAACATAGCTATAATTAGATCCAGGGCCAATAAAAATATAAATAACTTTATCACAAAGCTTACTATCCATCTCAATGATATATGCTCGGTGTTCTACCTACATGTTTCCCACTGCTGCATAGATACCTGGAATACTCTGACCAACATCCCCAATAGTCTGTGCCTCCTGTGCACTGTATATATTATGCCTTCCACCCTGATGTTGCAGACAATCTCTCCTAAGGTGTTCCTCACCACATGTCCAACACTCCAACCGACTAGTGCCCTCACCTCTATGTTGTTGTAACCCATGTCCTTGTCTAGCTGCATTAAAATTATTTTGTGGTGCCATATTTTCTTTCCCATGTGCATTCTGAGGTCTTGTCCTCTTAGGCTACCATTTACCTCTACCTTTATCTTTTCCCTTCCATCCATGTTTAGATTCATTCTTACACTTTAACTGCTCATAGAAATTCTTTAGTTTCCCAATAACTTCCTCAAGTGACCGAGGTTCATCATACTCAATATGATCTCTAAATTCTAATGGAAAACCACTAAAAATTATCTGAACTTTGGCCTTCTCATCAGTAAGATACGGTACATACCCCAATAGCTCCAGAAACTTGGTCGTGTACTCTTCATTTGTCATTGATCCCATATTTAGCTCATATAACTTTTTAGCCTTATTGTCGTAGTACCTTTCTGAGAAATACTTCTTCCTGAAAATCGTCTTGAACTCTCTCCATCTCAAATCATCTGTCATGATGTCTCTAACTCACTTAACATCTTCCCACTAGATTTCTGCTTTGCCTTTTAGGATGAGATAGCTATTCTGGCCTTCATGTTATTTGTGTATTCATGAAACTCAAATAATTTTTTCAACCCAAGTATCCAAGTCTTTGCATCTCCCAACTTCTTCACATGTCCATTAAAAGTAGGTGTTTTTTATTTCTTAAACTCATCCAGAAAGTGTCCCCTATCATTCCTCCTGTAAGGATGATAGAGATGACGATAATGATGTCTATCAGAATCAAAACTAGAATAGTACCTGTACTCATTTCCCCTCCTATCCGGAGTGTCCAATAACCTTCCATCTCTCATTATATCAGATCTATCTAACCTGTGTCTACAAGGAGACCTACTTCCATATGTCCTATTAGTTCCATCCTCATGTCCATGGCTGATCCGAAGCAGCCTTGGTCGCTACAATTCTGACAAACTCTAAAGAAGTATAACATTAACATATGCTTGCTTATCTTGTGCCTGTATGACCCATTCATTATTTTCCTTATGACTCCTTATCTCTTTCTTTAAGCTTTTCAGTGTAACTACCAAATCCAAAGGATTCCCCACATCGTAATGCTCTTTGGATTCATATGGAAAGTCTTTGTAGTCAACCATCTTGCTATCCATTTGATATTTCTTCCTGCAATGCATAATATTTCAGATAAACCAAATCACAATAAATTGACGTACCTTAGTATAGCTCGGGGAGGATACCTTGTCTACAATATCTCCAAATCAGTGTGATACATGTATAACATAATCATAACAACATATAGACACACACAAATAAATGTATCAACAAATAATCATCACTCTAGTTAGGGTCCAGTCATCAATGCAAGGACATATCAACAATGCATGCTATGACCTCATGCATGACAACAACCATTACTCCATTGTACACATTACCACATGCAACCAACAACATGCATAAGCAATGCTTAATCAACTACAAATACACATAAATGCATGTAGTTGAACATAAGCAATCAATTCTTGTAATCAACCTACAAGATTGATACATGTAATCAAAATATTCAAGAATGTAACCTAACATACAAGGATGTATGTATGTGACATAAAATAACATGTAAGCGACATATAATCCATATGAAACCAATCACATAATCATGAAAAATACATTCTCAAAAATCAATATCAAATTCTCCATAACAAGCATATTGCAACCATAATCAGTCATCAAGCCAATGCAACAAGCACATGAAATGCAAGTGTGAGAGATACACATGCAACTGACAAGCGTGCATGACCAACGCACACCACCCATCCAGTCTGAGAGTTGAACCATGCTCTGATACCACTCTATAACACCCTCCTCCCACATCCACCCAAGTAACCATGCCAACTGGGGTAAACATGAGATGAGAGGCTACTATGATCATATTCGACCTCCTATGTGACCTTAAGGAAGTGGAATCAACAGAACATCACACACAGTCATCCAACATCATCAACATAACCCTCAAGAGACAAGTCAACCACTCAGATAGCCCGTCCTTGGGTCCCATTATTGTTCTAGTTCTCTTAGGCCATAGTCGCTCTCATTCTATGGGAAAGGGAGTGACAAACAACCCAAAGTCTCTCTAACAAGCTTGTCTGCCAGTGACTAGGGACCAAAATTGCTAGTTTTGTGCCAACGACCTCAGGATTTAAGCCACTTTTTCAAACCCAAAGCCCATGCCACTGCGTAGAATGGAGTGATAGCTTAGAATCGGTAAAAATATATGGAAATAATGATGCAAAAGTAAGAAGTTCAACAAGACCATAACCAGACCCCTACTAGCCATGACAGGTGTTTCTTCAAACATATCATCAACATGTAACCCACAGGTGTAAACAACATAATTGAGTGTAGGTATCTCATACTTATATGAGAATCACTCTGAACCATTGTTCCCTCATGTCAATTGTTGCATTATCATCTATTAGGTCATAGACACATTATCCATTCATGTACAAGTAAAAACATGCTAAGAGCAATACATAGTTGTTGTGAAAAAGTATACATATAACTAGCATAATAGGAACATAAATATCATAAACATATCAAAATTGACATATACATCAATACACTTACACATGAAAATCAAGGGAATGAATTTCTCATTAGTGAATGCAATGAACCAAATTGGGGATGGGACTACCACGTTCCACTCGAACATAGATTGGCTAAGCTAAGTCTCTCTTCAGCCAATCACCCTTGTGCCATATTATAAGCATGAATGTGGGAGTCATATAACACACAAAAAAAACACCAACCAACATGGATGCCACCGAAGTTCTCTGACATTACTGTGAGGAATTTCACTACTTCCTAGTCTCTCAGGCTTTACCGTGCATCCACATTCCAACCTAGGGATCACTACGCCCTATAGTGAGACATACTCTCCAGTATTTACTTTTCATCCCATCCTAGGACAACTAGGCCCAACATAGATAAAATCCACCTCTTGGCTTTACCATATATCCCACCATTCACCGGCAAGGGTTCCTAGCCCCACTGAGGCCCACAATCTAGATTTACCGCAACCCACAGTCCAGTTCAAGGGTTACTAGGCCAATGGCTTCGTGATCCTTAGTGTGGTTGAGAGACCATTCAGACCACGTGTTTGCTAATTTAGAGATCCACCCCAATCAGCCTTGAATCCAAAAAGGCCATCCCACATAAATCGAATGAGAGCACCCATCTCATCAAATATATTAGGAAATGGAAAGGCTAGACTGAAAATATTTTCACACCTGACAAAGCCCATGCCATTGTAGAAAATAAACACATGCAATCACATAATCTAACAAGGAAAATACACATGAAATTCGATACCTACAATGAAGCCTATTGTAATTTCTTCATCCAACCTTTCCCTGGTTGATCTTTGCTTCCTCTTGCATTATTTTCCTTTCTTGCTCCAACGTCAAAGTGCTCCAAGAAACTCTAAGTGTCCAAGAGTGAGTGAGAGAGAGAGATAATAATAAGAGAGCTCCAAAACTCAACTAACAAAAGGTTACCAACTAATCCTCATAAGCCTTTTTATGGATGAGGCCTCTATTTTCTTCAATTTCCATTATTTTCCCTCAATTTCCTCCTCACATGCAACCTGTGACCTTTCATCTCCCTTTTCTCCTAATTTCCATTATTTTCATAAATAAATTTGACAGAAATTCCATTTTTCCTTTCCAATGCCTTAGCCATTTCCCTTTCCAATTTCCTTAGCCATAAACAATCAAATGAACACCCCCAAGGATGTCTTGCCCAACATTCAACTTGGAATAAGTGTCCCATCAACCGTGGTTATTGTTTTTAACTTTTATTACATGGAATTTTCACTAGGGTTGTTACATGGCTCCACCTGAAATACAAACCAGTCAATCATATGATCAACATCTTTAACATACTTCTTAAGCAATGACACATGGAAAACATCATGGACTTTCACTGTCGAAGGCAGTGCAAGTCGACAGGCCACTGGTCCAATCCTTTCAAGAATCATGAAAGGTCCACAAAATTGAGGTGTCAACTTGGCACGTGATCCAATCCTCAAAGAGGTCTTTTATGGCTTGATGTGAAAGTACCCATGTTCCCCAACCTGAAACTCTTTAAACAACTTGTTCCAATTTGCATAAAAAAAAAAATTGTCTTGTGATGACTTTAGATTCTCTTGATGGCCTACATTTCATGGTCCATCTCTGCTAACATGTCTAGTCCTATCAATACCATGTTCACTGGATCACTCCAACTGATGGGAGTATTACAACTTCACCCATATAGTGCCTCAAACAGACTCATCCTCAGTGACTCTTGATACCCATTTTTATAAGAAAACTCAACCAATGGAAGGTACTCCTCCCATCTCCTCTGTTGATGCATCACATACATCCTCAACATGTCCTCCAATATCATGTTGACCCTCTATGTCTGTCCATTTGTCTGTAGATGATAAGTTGTATTGAAGGCCAAATTTGTCCCTAAACTTGCAAATAACTCCTTCCAAAACTTGGAAGTGAACTTAGCATCCCTGTCTGACACAATCTTTCTTGGAACACCATGCAACCTCACTACATCTTTGATGAATACATGTGCCACATCACTAGTTGAATACGTAGATTTTACTGGAATGAAGTGTGCTACCTTTGTCAACCTGTCTACCACAACCATGATGGAATCATGTTGTCTAGATGTCCTTGGAGAACCTATGATCAAATCCATGGAGATGACCTCCCACTTCCACTCTGGAATCAGAGTTGGCTATAGTAGTCCACATGGATTCTTACATTATGCTTTCACCTACTGACAGTCCAAACATATAGCCACAAAATCTACTACGTCCTTCTTCATATTCGACCAATGATAAAAATTCTTCACTGATGTCAATGTCTTCTAGTATCTTGGATGACGTGAATATAGTTTTGCATGAAACTCCCGCAAGATAGTGTTCTTGAGCTCATTGTAATTCGACACATAGATCATGTCCCTAAATATGACCAAACCATATACTATAAGATGATAGTCCACATCTTGTTCACATGTATCCTAATGTGACATGTGCATAAGCTCCATGTACCTGCCATCATGTTGTCATGCCTGTAAGATCTAATCTTGTAAGTCTATCCCATAAGAACTCATATATTCTATATGATTCACCTGTACTCTTCTGCTAAGAGCATCTGCAACCCTGTTCTCTTTACCTTTAATGTACCTGATCTCAAAATCAAACTCACTAATCATGGCTAACCATCTAAATGTCCTGGCATTCACATTTGGTTGGTCAAATAGATACCTCAATCGATTGTGATCACTCATCAATACAAACCTCCTTCCAAGAAGATAGTGCCTCTACATCTTCAATGCACGGATGATCGATGCCAACTCAAGATCATGTGTTGGATAATTCTTCTCATGCCAATTTAGTTTCAGTGACTCATAGCATACTACTTGTCCTTCCTGCATTAGAACTCCACCAAGTCCTCTCTTGCAAGTGTCTGTACACACCACAAACTCTTTGTTCGGATCTACAATTTTTGACACTGGAGAATTTTTCAACAACCACTTCAATTGCTCAAAATTGGATGCACATTCCCTTGTCCATTCAAATTTCTTAACTTGCCTTTGCAGTCACATAATAGGATATGCAATGTGAGAGAATTTCCTGATGAACCTCCTATAATACCTTGCTAACCCCATGAATGACCTTACTTCATCCATATTTCTAGGAGCTACCCACTCCATATCTCATCTTCTTTGGATCCACTGCTATGCCTTCCTTGGAAACAAGATGTCCCAAGTAATGTACCTTTGTCTAAAAGAAGCTGCATTTTCTAAGCTTGGAATACAATTGATTCTCTTTTAGTAATATCAACACTTATGTTAAGTTTTTAGCTGCTCTTCCTCATTTTTAGAATATATCAATATGTCATCAATGAATATAATAACAAACTTGTTCAAATAAGGATGCAATACATTATTCATCAAGCACATGAAAGTAGCTAGAGCATTAGTCAAACCAAATGGAACTACAACAAACTCATAATGCCCACACTTGGTCCTGAAAGAAATCTTCTATATGTCCTCTTCCTTGATGCGTACTTGATGATATCCAGATCTTAGATCAATATTTGAGAACACGATTGCTCCCTTCAAATGATCGAACAAGTCATCAATACTCGACAATGGATACATGTTCTTAATGGTCACCTTGTTCAACTTCCTTTAATCAATGCATAACCTAAGAGTGTGATCCTTCTTCTTTACAAACAATGTTGGTGCATCCCAAGGTGATACACTTGGCCTAATGTATCCCTTGTCAAGAATTTCCTTCAACTATAACTTCATATCTACTAACTTTGGTGTTCTCATCCTATAAGGTTCCTTTGATGCTGGTGTTGCCCCTAGTACCAAATTAATAAAAAATTCCACTTCTCTGTGAGGTGGAAACTCTAAAATCTTTGTTGGGGACACATCTTGAAACTACTGCAATATCGGGTACTTGCTCAATACCTGCGCATCCTCAACATCCTTACCTTTATCACTAGAAATATGCACTGCAAATAACACACACCCTTTTCTATGATTGCGCTTTGCCTACATAGCTGTCACTATTCTAACTGATGTTGCCTTCTTCTTACCTACAAGATCCTATGTTCTCCATTGTCATCCAAACACTCAATGGCCTTTTCATAAAAATCGACTTTGGTCCTATGAAGATATAACCATTCCATACCCAAAAGAATACTATATGATCCCAATGACAATAAATTCAAATGTATTGAGGTAGGCATACCATTCAACTCGAATGCACAAGGTCTTACCTAGTGATACACTCTCTTCTTTGTACCTATAACCAACTCCACCAACCAGGATTATGCATGAACTTCTTTATTCAAACCACACTTGTACACCAGTTCAAGACTAACATAACTATAATTAGATCTAGGGTCAATCAAAATAGAAACAAATTGATCAAAAATATTACTTTCCATCTCTATAACAGTTTCCTGGTGATCTTCCTACTTGTTATCTAGTGCTGCATAAATCCATGGAATGCTTTGCCTAACATCGCCAATTTTTTGTGCTTCTTGTGCACTGTAAATCTGAGGCCTACCACCCTAATTCTATGGACAATCCCTCTTAAGATGCTCCTTACCACATGCCCAACAATGCAACTGTGTTGTAGCATCACCTTTATTCTACTCCCCTCCATGTTATGACTCATTAAACTTCTTTTAAGGTGCAACATTTTCTTTCTCACATGCATCATGAGGCCTTCTTATTTTCGACTACTAGTTACCTTTAGCTTTGTCTTTCCCTTTCAAAATTGTTGAGATTCTATCTTGCACTTTGACTGCTCATATCAATGCTTCAATTTCCAAATAACTTCCTCAAGTCACCAAGGCTCATCATACTCAATCCGATCTCTAAATTCTAATGGAAATCCACTAACAAATCTATGAACTTTGGCCTTCTCATCCTCAAAATGCGGTACATACCTCAATAAATCTAGGAACTTAGTCATGTACTCCTCATTTGTCATCAATCCCATCTTTAGATCATATAATTCCTTGGATTTTTTGTCATAGTACCTCTTTGACAAGTACTTCTTCATGAAATATCTCTTGAATTCATGCCAACTCAAGTCTTTTATCCTGATGTCTCTAACCCACTTCACATATTCCCACCAGATATCAGCTTTAACTTTGAGACTGAAGATAACTATTTTGGCCTTCATATTCTCTTTGTAATCTTGTAGCTCATAGAAATTCTTCATCCCAAGTATCCATGCCTCTGCATCCTCTGGTTTCTTCATATCCCCATCAAAGGCAAGTGACTTTGATTTCTTAAACTCATCTAGAAAACATCAATTGTCACTCCTCCTATAAGGATTATAACAATGATGATCATAGTGTCAATCATAACCAGAACTAGAATAGATCTTGTGTCCATCACCTCTCCTGTCTGGAGTATCTAAGAGCCTTCCATCTTTGATGGTGTCATTTCTATATGACATGTGCCCACCATGAGGTCTACTACCATATGCCCCATTTTCCCTGTCATCCTACCCATGGTTGATCCGAAGTGGTCCCTTTCTCTATAATTCTAACAAAATTTGAAGGATTATTGCATTTACTTCTATTTGTTTCTCCTATGCCTAAATGATCATGTTATTATCTTCCTTACAACTCCTTATTTATGCCTCCAAGCTTCTCAATGTGTCTCATAAGTCAGAAGAATTCCCACCACCACGTTGTTCATCTTACCCATAAGAAGAATCTCGTGAACTGTATTCTACCATCTTGTTAGTCATATTTGATCTCTTTCTTGCAAGTATACCATGTCATCTTAAACCAAAACATAACATAATTAACATACCTCAATATAGTTCAGCGGAGAATGTCTCACTTGCAAGATCAAACAGATTAGCACAATACATGTAAAAACATAATCATATCAGTATATAAACATCATTTCAATCATTAGCCAGTTACCATGCGTGACCATACCAACCACATACCATGACCTTATGCACAACAACTATCACCATGTCAATGTATGCATAAAAGCATTTAAGCACTAACATGCATAACCAATGCATAACCGACATACACTCGTGACGAACACATCCAACAACACCACCATCAACTTTCACATGGCGACACAACTACAACCATGACCAGCACCATGCATACACAACAAGTAGATAGACCACAAGCGTGAAGAACACATATGCAGTCGATATGTATGCATGTCCAACTCACACCACCCATCCAGTCCAAGGTGTGAACCATTCTTTGATACCACTCTGTAACACCCTCCTTCCAAATTTACCCAAAGTGTAAACATGTAACGATAGGCTACTATGATGTGATTAAAATCCCCATGTACAGTTAAGGAAATGGAACTGACAAAACAAAACCATTTTGACCTTCCACACATGCTACAAAACCATCAGGAGACAACCACCCTTTCTAGGTGACCAATCCCTGAAAAAAATTGACATTTCACTGATATAGACCCTCAACCACTCCCATGACAAGCCATACATGCGATTGAGGATTTTCAGTCGCTCCCATAGCAAGGCATGCCAACAATTATGGAATATTTCAGCTAGTTTTGAGCCAATGACCTCAAATGTTGTGCTACTTTTTCAGTGCCAAGGCTCAAGCCACTTCCCATAACTTCATGAAACTTTCAAAAATGATAAATAATAATGGAATAAGGCTACTAATGAAATCATTCGTAAAAGTAGTTTATCTAACCCCCATTAGGGTCCCTTAATAGGATTCAGTGGTGTTGGCCTCTTACTATTCGTGTTGTTCATTTTAGCATATGAATCACTAGGTGTCATAGCCTAAAGGGTTTTTCATGTTAAAAGGTCATTGACCAAACCAGTCTAAAGTTGGGAAGGCTATTTTCTTGTCAAGTGTTTGTAAAATGATATTGCAGGTGTTTCTATGGTGATGAGCTCTAAATCAACTTTCCAATGAGCTAAAGATCTCTTCAACTGGATTCCAGCATCAAAAGTTATGGTTGAATGAAAATATCTCTTCAAAGGCTTGAAAAAAAAGGAAAAAGGCTAAGTATGAGTCCTGGATCCCGCATATCGGAGATTTGGAAAAGCGGAGAAGTGGAGGTTAGAGAAAATCTGTGATCAACGATCTCCAATATCACATATTGATGATCGAAAGGTTCAAGCATAGCACCATAGTAGAGCAATATCGATGATTCGCAATCACGGATCAGATATATCCATGGATCAACAATCGGTGAATTAGTGTGTCGGACAATCTGGGACATATCGCACATCGCAACAGAGAAGGAAAATTGATGTATCACAATCGGCAATCGGAATTCGCATGTCACAGGGGTGACATCGTTTGAAAAGTGTGATATGCAATATTGTTAGAGCCGCTAGTGTTAAAGCATCGAGAGGACCGAATATAACTTAACAAAGGATTTTGTTGGAAAAATAGAGTAGATGAGGCCTTTTATCTCTCCTCTAGGGAGACACACAATGAACAACAATTGGTTTTGATTTTCCATGTGGAATATGACGTCAGAGATGACGTGGCGGTATAGTGGAAACATGGCATGCAAATTCGGCGTTTTCAGGGTCCTAAGGGGGACAATCAGCGTGACATGTGTCACCACTCATAAGGTGACACATGGTAGAGGATGCCTTTAGTTCGCATATCGACGATCGTAAGTTAAGGCACATCGTTGCATAAAGTTAAAATCTCCAATTGAAATTCTCCGATAAAGGAGCTTTGATGTGGGGGTTGGCCCACGTTACAAAGGGCTCAAAGGATCAAGGGCTAGTGGTGTGTCAGAGGGGTGACAACATAAATATATGTTTTATGTGTTAAAATCATAAAGTTGGGTGGAAAGGTTAGTAAAGGTTTATAAAGCAGAGAAAGGTTTAAGAAAGGCATGGGCCCTCCCTCATCTTCTCTCCATGTGGATCAGGCCACGTCACATGTTGGCGATCAGAGGTTCAATCATTGTGCTCCTCCAAAGTTAAATGTTCCGATTGAAAGCTCCAATATGTAAAGCAGCGAATTGACTTAGAATCAGCCCCCTTTTACCAAGTCCTGAAATGGTTATTGGTTGTGGTTCTATGGTTCAAAAGGATCACACATTATGCGGTGATATTTTAAAGAGTCCCAACCACAACCTTGGTCATAAAGGTTCCACCTAAGCCCCAAACTAAGTATATCGCAAAGTTTCATCCCCACATAGTTCAAAGTGGCACTCAAAAGAAATCTTCGATTGTAAAGTTTTGATGTATTGGCCCCTGATCTTACCTTTGGTCACGAAACAAAGAAATGTATTACAACACATTAACATGGAAGTTCACATAGTTGCAACGCATAATATAGGGGCCTTTTTTTCTTATTTTTTCATTCCAAAAGTAGAGGAACCTAATAAGCTCAAGCAGAGGAACCCGATAAGATTGAAGGAGGATGATAAAGCAGAAGATGAATGAACCAAAGCATCCAAAGAAATTGTTAATTATCAATAGAGTTGTCTATCTTGCCCCTGCTCAAAATATCATCATCATCCCTTATTCACTTAAATCATTAAATATAATGATCCTTTTCGAAGTGGATCTTCCTTTTTCCACCTACCTTCAAGCAACAACTTAAACCTATCTTTTTTATCCTCATAACTAACCTAAAATCTGAAATACTCACCAAATTAGTTGATTGAGAAACCATATAGAGAGAGACCTCTCTAAAGCTAGAAGGGCTAGATTCTATCTTACAAGTGATTTGTAGTTACCTCTGGGATCCCTTCCCATAGCCTCAAGGGATTTAAGGAGTGCTAACATAGTGGTGCCGTTCCTAGGGAATGAAAGATACAACCCATTACGGGGCTGTGACAATGGAATCCCATCATAATCAACTAACCCCATAAGCACCTTTTTCCAAAACACGCTTGAAAATATAGGGGCCCATCCATAATGGTTAAAATTTCCCTGCTCCTAGTTTGTCAGCTTCTTGATCATATAGCAAGACCAGGTCTCCTTTTGATAAAATAAGAGGCTTGATATTTCATTCATATTACGCCATTATCCATTTCTTGTGTGCTTCGTTAGCCAATACGGCTTCATGACGAGTATCATCTAGATGGATGAGATCTAAGAAATGTGCTTCTTCTTTAGAAGTGTCGAGTAATAGGTCAATCGTGAGTTTTAATGAGAAAACTTCACATTGTACAGGCAAGATTGCCTCCAGTCCATACACCAATTGAAAAAGGTGTGAATCCAATTGAATTTCTCACCAAGGTTCGATATGCCCAAAAAGCTAAGTACATGATTAAATTCCAATTCCATTTATGAACTCCTATCATTTGTTGGAGCATTCGCTCAAGGATTTTGTTAATGGAATCAACTTTTCCATTAGCTTATGGATAATAGGGAGTAGAACTATCATGTGAAAGTCATAACTTGGTAGTCAATTCGGTCATCATATGGTTGTGAAAATACGACCCATGATCTATAACTATAGCTTGTGGCACATCAAACTATGCAACCACATGGTTGAAGAAAAAAGAGCAGTCGTCTCACTGTTATTGTTTAATGTAGGCATGGCCTTACCCCATTTCGTAAAATAGTCCATGACGATAATTATATACCCATGCCCCCTGGTCGAGGTAGGGTTACATCTCATAAAATCGATGCCCCATTTTGCAAATGGTCCAATAGTGATGATAGGATGCAATGGTGTAGGTGGTAATCGTGTTTTGTGGTAAAAAATCTAGCATGCATGACAACTTCTGATAGCAATAATGCAATCATTGAATATAGTTGGCTAGAAGTAACTAGCACAGAGAATCTTATGTGCGGTAGCATAACCAGATAAATTTCCACAACAAGCACCAGATGGAAATAATTCGAAACTTTCTCGGCTTCCTCATGAGTGAGGCACCTCCGTAATATTGTATTGAAACCACGACGATAAAGGGTGTCACCAATGATCAGATAATATTTGGCTTGGTAACGAATACATCGTTGTTGTGAGCAAGAGGTATCAGGCCGGGAAAGTTTGGGTCTGGAGATAGATCATTATATCTCCATACCACGGGTAGATGACGAAATCAGGAACAAAGACTCATCCAGAATTGATGGTTTTTTTGTTGAATCGATATCGGTTGAGGGAAGGTCGCAAAGAAGCTGGACAAAGACTAGAGATTTCTTTGATTTGAATTTGATGAATTCCAAGTCAAATTCCTGCAAAATGACAATCCATTTCGAGAACTTGCCCCCTAGCAATTGACATGATATAATGTATGTCATAGGGTTGCAATCTGAAATGGCAGTGGTCTTTCAGAGCAAGATATAGTGGTGAAATCTCTGTACAGCTTGAACAGTAGCCAAAGCTAACTTTTCGACATAAGAGTACTTAACTTTCGTATCATTGAGATTTCAACTCAAATAATAGATTGGATGTTCAGTCCCATCTTCTTCTTGGACTAAAACCATAGCAATGGTTGTATCTATACCGAGGAGATACAAGAAATAGTCGTTTTGATAATTAGGGGCATACATTAAGGATGCTCGAATTAAGGTATCTTTAACAGCATCAAAGGAAGCTTGTGCAACCTGATCCCAATGGAAGGGTATCCCCTTTTTCAAAAGACGAGTAAATCCTTTAGCCATTTTAGTGTAGTTGGGAATGAACCTCCTTAGAAAGTTAGCCTTCCCTTGGAGTCTCTATAACTGCAGTAAATTGGAAGGTGGAGGCAGATCAAGAATTTCCTTAACCTTCAAAGGGTCGAGTCGAATTCCTTCTTTAGACACTATGAAACCAATAAAACAACCAGAACCAACGCAAAACACACATTTATGTGGATTGAGTCGAATTTTGTAGTGTCGACATTGTAAAAATATAACTCTCAGATGTTGCGGGTGATCATCCTGTTTCCGTGAATGAGCAAGTAAATCATCTAGATAGGGTTGAACAATGTGTTTGATGTCATGGAAGGCATAATTCATTTCCCTCTGAAAAGTTTCCCTAGCGTTCTTCAAACCAAAAGGGAGTTTCCTATATGCGAATGTGCCCCAGGGACAAATAAAAGTAGTTTTATATTGGTCTTCTGGGTGGATATTGATCTGATTATAGCCAGAAAAGCCATCCATAAATGAGAATATTTCACATCCGGCATAGTCATCAATTATCTGGTCGATAAAGGGAGTGGGATAGTTATCTTTTGGACAAGTTTTATTAACTTCCCTATAATCAACACACACTCGTATTATTCCTTGTTTCTTCATGACAAGAAAAAGATTGGAAACCCAATCGGTAAGTGGAACAGGGTAAAAAAAACCAGCATGCAAAAGTTTTTCAATTTCTTCTTTTATGGTAGTAGCCTTCTTTGGATGAACAGGATGTAGGCACTATCATACTAGTTTAACATCAAGATACATTTAATTTTATGTTCAACTATACTAGAGTCAATTCCTGGCATTTCCTCATATGACTAGGCAAATATGTTGCGGAATTCACGGAAAAGAGCACAATAAGTTTCAAGTTTGAATGGAGAACAAGATTTGCCAACATGAATGTTCTCTACAATTCCAAGCTTGGGAAAAATGTCAATAGAAATGGTTTCTTCGATATTTGACAAGTTTCATTCGGAATCGACTATGTCTATAAAAATAGAATTCGAAAGGAAATCAACAATTGAAAGGTGATTTGGTTCATTTGAAACATCTTCTCTATGATCTGGAAGATGGGATCAATGATGATAATCTTCCCATGGTTCTTCTTCTGTCATCATTGATTGGATGATTCCTTCATCAGTAGAAAATGTACATGAAAAAGGATCAGAGGAAGTACCATATTCTAATGAACGATCAACCCATACAATTGGTGATAATGGATTTGGGTTTGTCACACAAGCCAAAAATATTGATTGCTATGCAAGTTCAATGGGGCTTAGCAGCATGATTTCATTATTCATATCATCTTTAGAATTATTGGGAATCTTCCATGAATCAGATGAAGTGGAAGATATTATATTGCAAATCTCAACTTTTTCCACTTCTACCATTTGTGATGGAGACGGTAGCGAAAAAGTACCCATTAGGGAAGGATCTTTAAAGAGACCTACTCCAATGTTTTGAAGAGATATCGGGGGTCCATGAACTAACAGAATGCTTCCAGTAGCCTGTGAACTAGAGGCAAAGAAGCCAAGCTGATCAATTACTGTGATTCCACCTTTATGAGGGAAAGTGATCATATGAAAGTATGTCAAAACCACAACAGCCATAGTGTAAACCTAAGGTATTCCTAGCAAAATGTTGTAGTCAAGGGGTCCGTCAATGACCTCAACTTCAACAGTTATAGTTTTTCCCCCTAGTTCAATCTGTAGGTTACTCAAAATTCCACAAGGCATATATGTGCGACCATCAAAAGCTTTTAAAGTTGTAGGTGACCGTGACAAAGGTGGGGAGCCAAGTGTTTTCCAGCAACTCATTGACATGATACAAGTAGAAGCACCCTCGTCAACGATGGTTCAGTGAACGAGTTTATTCAAAGCCTTTACTTGGATCAGGAAAGCTAATTGAGTTGGTAATTGCGGCATATGTCCTGCATGATTAAAAAACACAATATTAGAATACGTTGGATCAATTCCACCAATTTCTGACAATAAAGCCTGCTTTTGGGAGGGACAGTTTTGAAGCACCTCAAGCATCGACATAGTAGAAGGTGACTGAGCTAGATCTTCTACTATGTTATAGTTTTGTGTTGCTCGAGCTCGAGGGTTGAATGTAGACTTATGTACAACTCCTTTAGGTGGTTTTATTGTTAACTCTGGTGCAATAAGTGGTGGAATAGGATTAGACGAAGTCGAAGTTGAAGGATTTGGTTGATTTGAAGCCTGGTTATTCGACGACAACGATGGATTACCATAATCTTTACTTCATTTTGACACCAAAACATCAATTTTAGGCTTAGAGGTGGATAGCATAAGCACTTGGGAAGTGGAAGCATGATCTGTAGCAACCAAATGAGTCTCCAGATTCGGAAAAGGATCTATCAATACCGTGGATGCACTAGAAGTCTTAAGAAGTTTTGAGACTTTAGAGCGGTGAGGACAGTCTCGCATAAAATGATCCTCATTACAGATCAAACATGGATAACAAAGTTTCCTAGCTGGAGAAGAGGAATCAGATGATTTCTCTTGAGGGGGAGGGTTTTGTTTCTTTTTAGCTTTCCCCTTCTTCTTGCTTCCAGGTTGCTTTTCATTCTTGCCTTTGTCAGATGACATGACATTTATTTTGGAAGTAGGAGTGTTATCAGATGCAATAGAAGTTTGATTGGGAAAGTGTTTGACCAAATGATATACCTGTTGTTTGTGTGCTCGAAGAACCAATCACACATCACCGGCATGAGATTCCTTACTTGATGGGGGTGGAGGAACAGTAAAAGTTGGTCTGGGTGCATTTGGAATTTTGTCATAGAGCGTGCCAGACTGAGTATAAATCAAGTCTAGGTATTGGGCACGAGCAATTACTTGCTCTTCAGTGACAACTCCTCCTTTAGCCACATCCTCGGTGATAGATGGCAACAAGGATTTTATAAACCACTAAGCTAAAAGTTGAACAGGAACATAAGTCTTAACCATTCGACGACGACGACGCCACTCATGAATATGATCAAAGATGTGAGTAGTAGTAGTAGTCTGTTTAAAGTTGGTCAATAGTTCCATTCCTGTTTCATATCGTATGGGTAACTAGAAGTGGGTTAAAAACGTGGTAGCTAAGGATGTAAATTTATCAAAATAAGCTCGTGGTAACTCAATGTACCACTTTACAACTGGACCAGTAAGTGTTCACTAGAAAAGACGTAGTCTAACTACATCATCATTCAGGGAGTTTGATGAACACCATAAATGAAAAGTCATGACATGGTTCGACAGGTCTTCTCCAGGGTTTCCATTGAATTTCGGAATATCGGAAGGTAATTTATGAGGAATCACTGGCCACTAAGGTGCATAAAGAATTGGATCATTGGTAAGTTGATTTAGATCTGGTAATTCAAGTGTTGCAACAAAAGGCAACTGTCTATTGAGGTCAGGTTGAGCATAACCAGGGTAAGATGGAATTGCCTGGGCAATAGGCCTTTGCATACTAGCATAGGGCATATATTGCTAGTAACCTTGATAGGGGTAATTTTGTTGAGAAAATATGGTATAAGGTGGTTGTTGAGCACCAGGATAAATTTGTTGTTGTCCAAACCCAACATAGGTTTGTTGACCAGGACCTAGGTAAACTTGTTGTTGACCAAACCCAACATATGCTTGTTGACCAAGTCTAGGATAAGTTTGGTATTGCTGGAATTGCTACTGTTGATACTATGGTTGCCATGGTTGTTGATTTAATGGTTGTTTCCCACTAATGTAAGCTTGACCAAGTTGTGAATATACTAAACTAGTGTAAGTCTGAGTCATTCTAGTAAAAGGTAAACTAGCTTGAGGTTGTTGAATTCCAGGCACAAACAGTTGTTGTAAAACTGCCTGAGAAGGTTGAATCTATAAACCTAAAACTTGGGGGTCTGAGGTTGAAGGACCAGCTTGCAAAGGTTGAGATACAACTAATTGAGCTTGCGATTGTGGTAAAGTTGTAACAACAGGCGTAGTAGGTATGGATGAGACAGATTGCATAGGTTGTGATGGATACACAAGCCTTGGTTGAATGGGAATTGTTGGCTGCCACTGAAAAACAGTCATTCCAGACTGACCTAAATACAATGACATACTGCCATATTGTTGCCCCCCAGTAAATGGAGGATAAGGAGATTGTGCATATTGTTCTCCATATGTGGTTAATCTAGTGTAAACCGAATACATTGGATGGTAACTAGATGAACCAGCTTGATATTGACTTGATGGATCAAGCTTTTCAGTATCTTTTAATGAAGAACCAAATAAAATTCTTGTAGAGGACATGGGTGAAGACCATGGACTAGAAGCAACACCTGAGTGGGTTCCAGATAAAGATTGGTAACCCGGTGGGATGGACAGAACACCATACAAATGTGACTCAAGTGTCATAGTAAACATCAAAGAGGTAGCAACAGAAGATTCTGATGCAGTTGTAGCAGATGGTATAGTCTGGGATGTTAATTATATCATTGTCAAATGTCCTAATAAATTTCATAACGAATCAATGGGTGTCTGAAAGTAATCAGGACCAAAAGGAGAAGTAAAATGAGGAGTATGAGGATAAAGATAAAGTCTAGGTCCAAATCGAACTGGAGTTCTAGGTGTTTCTTCCTCAGGTTCCTCTTCTATTGAAATCAAACTAGGTGGAAGGATTTCATCGTCAGGTCTGCAATAGATTTCTAGTATTTGTTCCTGAGGTAAAGAGGAAGTCTCAACAACTACGGATGTCTGAGGTTGAACCGGTTGATCGTCTTCCAGTATGGTAACAACTTATGATTGTTCAGCTTCAAGATCCAAGTGTTCTAGTAAAAGAACAACAGGTTTAGATTGGGCTTCTTAAACAACTTCTGGTTCAGAAGTAACTTATGATTGAACGGTGATAAGTTCAGGATCAACTTCTAGTTGAACAGATTCAGATTCAGAAGTAATTTCTTGTTGAACAACTTTGGGTTAAGAATCAACTTCTTGTTGGACAACTTGGGATACCGTTTCACTAGGTTCACTTCTAGTGTCCTCGGGTAATTGTGGATATTCTACTTCAGTAACAGATGTACCAGTAATTGTAGGAGTAACTGGGGTCATAGTACTTACTAGTATAGGTGATTCTAGTAATTCAGATGAAGAACCAGAAGTTTGTGATGTACTGGATTCAGTCAAACGAGACCACTTTTGTTGGCTAGGTGTAGCTTCACGGGGTAAAGGCAGTTTACTCGTTGTCCTCCACGAACGATGGGGTAAGGGTTGATGTTCCTCCACAATTGCTGATTGATTTTATTACAAAAAGAAATAAACAAAAAGAGGGTAATCTAGGAAAAAGGATTACCAAGCAACTGTGAACTGCAATATACTGCCTCAGTAAACCAAGGACTTAACATACGTGCAAGAAATATCCCCGAATGTTGTGTTCGATGTATCACAGTGTACAAGGTGGCTGAATCAGTTACCTAAGGATGGATAGCAACCTAATTTAGTCCTCCCATATATACCTGAAAGTACGTGGATTCTCAATCCGTGTTAGCACTGTCTAATGCGAAACCACACAGTGAGAGCATTCCTTTATAATTTTCATACTATAACACTGCCCTATATACCTGAAGGTACGTGGACGAGCTATGATATACTTACATACGTGGAATGAGGTATCACACTCGGAATGTATCACAAACAATTAACGACAGCTGCTATGTTTTACGACACCGGAACACGTTTCTAGCCTAGAACCTCTAAATGTTATTCGTTAGGTGACAATGCTCCATTAGGTTAGTTTAGATAACTTTTAAGTTGATATTGATTAAGAATTTGTCTTTCAAGGTTCATCGCGTGATGTCTTTGAAATTCCTAAAATTCAACTATGATAAGAAACATTCTTTCATTTGATTTTGAACAATGAAAACCTTAACTACAAGGGATAAAGCAATCAGAATGTTTAATCAAAGAACGAAGAGCACATCTAATGCAATTTCCCTAAACTATTCCTACAAGCACACACAAAACCTCTAATTGCATAATGCAAGTTTTTATTTTCAATTCCCTTAATGTTAAGATGAACAAAAGGAAACTAATGCACATACAAGCAATCAATCTTTTTCAAGAATGAAGACTTTATGACAGTTCATTTTCAAAAGAAATGAAGACTTTACGGCACTTTATTTTCAACAAATATTAATTGACTATAAGCTAACTTTGACAATGAATTGATAATGATAAAGAAATCATATAAGAAACACCAAACAATCAAGGCCAAAGTAGGGCTAGTAAGAGAAACACAAGTTTATTTCTGAACCACAAGAATCATTGATCTTTCAGAAAGAAACAAGAGAAGCAACTTTGGAAAAATCAGACCAAAGGTGGGTTCTTTAGCCTAATAGGGATCAGCGCAGGACAAATGGGAGACGGTGTGTTGTAATGCACTGTCTCTAAGGCAAGGGCTGCTCTGCAGTGCACTGTGTCAGAACAAACACTGTGCTGGTGCCAGAGAGTCAAATCAAGGGACATTCAAGCACAATTTTTGACTAAAAACACTTCAAGAAGACTGAAATAAGATCAATAAATCTAAGCAAAGTCTACTAGGGTGTGATATGATGAGGGTAAGCCACCAAGAACAAAACATCTCCCATTGTGGCCGCCAATTTGTTATATTGAATTTTCATCTATGGATAAACACATCTTCCCTAGGTGGGTGACTACACCTAGAACAACATTTTCTTATAGAAGATAGATGAGATAGAGGAACTTACTTGTTGCCTTTCGCTTACTAAATCTCTTTTGGATCTCTCCCGTCGCTCCCACTAGAACTAAATCTTCTCAAAAGGTACCTGCATCAAGAGAAATAGAAACAAGGAAGGATCAAAGCATACATGATCTATGATCTATCTTACTATAAAACAATGGAATCGAAGACATTGAAACACATAATCATCATAGATATGAATAATCATATGAGAAAAGGAATAAGCTCTTTATTAATGTAGAAGGAAGAGTATCACCCAATACAGTTCGATCCTGTGCCACTCCTCCAGATTTAGTTCAACCTCTCCACATGAAAAGCTCAACACTCTAGTAGCATAACATTGCTTAACATAAACTCAATCCTAAAACCAACAGAATTTCCTTACAAACTTCAAATTCTAGCCCCCTGATCACTATGATGAGTGCTAAATTTATAGGAAATGGAGGTGGTTTTGTCATAAATGAGGGTATTGAATGGCTTTCCAATCTTGGATTTAGTTTCCATGAAGCAAGGGATGAGAGGATAGGAGGTTAATGGATCCTTAGCCTATCCAATTTCGAGCTCATAGCAGGGGATAAGAGATGGGAACCTTCTAGATTCATATAGAATAAAGGAATATTCCCAGGACCCTATGCAAATTTTGCTCAATCTCACCCAGTGCAGGCTAAAGAGGGCCTAAGTGCACTACAGTGTAGGCCACAGTGGGTCTGCATGCTCTGTAGCACATTGTCTCAAAGTTTGAGTTGCGATGGTGTCCCAAGGAGGCTTTTCAGGAGGGCTTCAGGCCATGAAACTTTCATAGAAGGAGGCATTCAATGAGTTGAATTCTCTAGGGCATGTAACAACTGAATTAGGGTTTGATGAGCCATAAAAGTATTGATCTAAATGTCAGGAGTGATGTGCCCAAATAGATTTGTAACACTCACCCATTAATTTTTTATGTTATATTGATGCAAATTAGTTATATGTGTAATATGGTATTCATTATCTATATTTATTTTTGCTTATAAAATTTGGAGTTTAACTCGTAATTTTATGGAAAGACGTATAATTTTAAAGTGGTACATAAAGGTTTTTTCTTGTCTTGGACTTATGAACTTGGTTCAGTATTCATTTAGGTTAAGATAAATCATTATACCTTATGTTTGTGTGTGTGAAATTCTAAACTTAATAAAATTGTCAACAAGTTGGGACCAATGAAATACACAAAAAGTGACAAAACATATATCTCATATTTTTCCCTCGTGAGAAATATATTTGTATTATTTTTTTGATCAACTAAGAGTGGATCCTTCCATTAGTCAAGAAAAAATACATATTATACAACAGCAACACCAGCTCTATGATCACTCAATAGACAGCTGGGTTGAATCGACCCCGAGCCTAACTCAAACAAAACTACAACAGGCCTATTGTCAAAACATTTCATCCAATAGAGAGTACAAAGGATCAGCCTCATCTATCTAACCATCCTCAGAGCGGTGCTCTAGATAACCAGCTTTCTGAACCTAAAATAGAGCTTAAAAGGTTCATAGGTTCTCTCAGGTCCGCTAAAAGTCAAAAGTCTCACTTATCAACAAACCCGAAAGCCCTTGAAGATGAGGGCCCACAAAAAAGAAGGCCTACAATGCATTCTCCTGTGTCTGAAACAAAATCCTTAACCTTTGGTTGTCTTTGCAACCTGAAAATCGTGCGATCCTACCCTCGGAGATCTGACGGTCAATAGTTAATTTCGGGCCATCAACTTGCCCACTCTTTAATTTATCTTACAGACCCGATGAGAAACAAAACCGTCGCTCTATATATTTTTCGGGTCCGCTTGAGGATTAACCTTCGATCAGATTTTCACCTCGATCACCGTGCGATCCTACCCTCGAAGAACCAATGGTCAATAGCTAATTTCGGGCCATCAACTTGCCCACTCTTTAATTTATCTTACGGACCCGATGAGAAACAAAACCACCGCTCTATATTCTTTTCGGGTCCGCTTGAGGATTAACCTTCAATCATATTTTCACCCCGAACACCGTGCGATCCTACCCTCGGAGTTCCGATGGTCTAGAGCTAATTTCGAGTCGGCAACTTGCCCACTCTTTATTTTATCTTACGGACCCGATGAGTATCATAGATCGCCTCACTATTATTTTTCAAGTCTATTTTGAAGTTTTAACCTCCGTGTGGTTTTCCACCTGAAATCCATAGGATGGTGGATTCCTAGGCAATCTATGGTCGGCTGCCTGCCAACTAGCCCACTGTTTACCCCTTGCGATTGGTCCATTTTCTATTGTTTCCATCAATCTCCTGACTGCTTAATTTTCATACTCTAAGAATACTCCCTGTCTTTGATCGCCTGTCTGTGATAGTCCTCGTGCAATTTCCCTGAGGGTGTCGATGCCCAAGCATATCTTCTATTACTTCTTGAACAGAGCACTCCTTCATTCGCCAAGCGATCCGTTAACCTGTTGGTTGTTCTGCGTACATGAACAAATTTGAGTGTAATTTGTTGGTTGTTCTCAGGTGGGATTGTATACGTTGATAGACCTGTAATAACCACAAGTGTTTTGACACTTTTTTGGTGTTGTACCGTTGCATATCTTCTTGACTGAATTAATTATCAATTCAAAGTTTGCTTCTACGATAGCATTGTGTAAATCTGACTTAATCAAGATTTCTAGGCATTGCTCTAAGGCCATGAGTTCCACCATATTATTAGTGGCATTCCTCAAATGACTATGAAAGATGACTTGTATGTATCCCTGCTCATCTCTTATGACTCTGCCATAACCATGTAGGTTTTAACCCCGTATAGAAATTACCTGCATATGAATTCTAAAACATAGAAAATAAATAATGTAAGAGTAGAACACATAAAACACATAGACACAGAGATTTTCCCCTGGATCCTGAAACCGGGACTACCAGCTTGATTTTTCATTATGTTCCTTTCAATGTTATAATACATATTTACACATGCCGAAGCATCCAATGCCATGGACCAAAAACCATCGCGTCCAAAAAACATGTGTGAAAATCATGCACAAAATCATAGGTGGGTCCACCCAACCTAACATAGGGTCCAAAACCAAAATTTTCCAGAGCGCTACCCCAGACCCCATAAAGTGGGGTAATGGTTGCCCCTCAAACCCCCTGTTAACTACATGGAAATAATATAGCACAACCCAACACCAACCACTCCAGGGTTTCCTTTAGAGGCTCCATCTATATTAAATTTCAGAAAACCATGTCGAGGATGTTGCCAGAATTCCTTACCCACTGTTGTATGGCTTACAATCTTGCTTATGCCCTGGGAGATTAGCAACTGGAGACCCAATTGCAAAAGTATTTGTGCATCCTGGTTTAGAGGAGGGTTTTCGGGGGGTTTCTTTAGGAAGGTACTCAAAGTTTCTTTGAGTTGTCTTATAATCTGAGTTATGATGCTCTGGGTTGAGTGAATTCTGTTCTTGAAAATCCTATTGTTGTGTTCTTTCTAGACATCCCAGATCAAAAGACCTGGAACTAGAGTCGAGGCTTTGTTGACTGTTTCATTTTCTGAGAAGTCTTTCCGCCAATTCTTTAAAGTTCCAGTAATGTTGGATGCGTCCCTGTCAGTTTTCCTGAAGATTGAGGCTACCCAATTCCACAAGGTGGAGGTGAATGGGTAGAGGTTGAGTAGGTGATCCATCATTTCTTCTTGTAGACCACATAACTGGCATCTAGAAGGACCAACTAAACGTATTTTCTGAAGATTTTCCCAAGTCAGAATTTTTTTATGTTGCACCAACCATATGAACAGTTTGATTTTCATCCAGTGCGAGTTCTGCCATAGGTCCTTCCATACCTTATCAGGGTTTGGAAAGTCAAACCTAATGGAAATTCTTTTGGCTTCTTTGAGGTTGAAATTGCCTTCATTGTTTCTTCCCCATCTTAGTTGTTCAAACGATGTAGATGTTAAAATATTTCTTTGTTCCAAGATAACTACAAGAGCTTCTGCTTGGGCCTTCAAAGGGGTCTCTTCACTATATCCTAGGTTCTTCCATGTTCTCCATTTATCCTTGTTCCTTGTCTGATCCCAGAAGTCACTTACCCTGAGTAAAACTTTATTGCCAGTGTCATTCTTAAGATTGGCTAATTCTTCTCTGCACAGGTTAGGTTCCTACTGCCAGTTATCCTCCCAAAACCAGGCTAGGTTTCCATCTCTGATCTCCCAGAAACTGTGCTTCTGAACTATGGCTCTATTCTCCCAAGCACTGTTCCAAATGTGGGAGCCCTTGATGTGCCCAGACATCCAAATATGATCCCTTTCTTGCCAATTATTTGCATACTTCTGTTTCCAGAGCTTGGCCCATGGGGTTGCCAATTCCTTTAGCCATCTCCACCAAATTTTTTCCCCCAAGACTTTGCTAAGGGTTTTAGGGTCATGAAGTCCCAAACCCCCATGGGTCTTAGGTTTACAGAGCTTATCCCAAGCTACCAAAGCCCATTTTTTTTTCTCTTCCCCTTTGACCCAAAGAAAATCTCTTTGAATATTCCTGATGAGTCACAAAACTCCTTTAGGGGCAGGAAGAGTTGAAAACATGAAGGTGTGAATAGTTTGTAGGATAGCCTTTATAAGCACTAGCCATCCTGCTAGATTCAAAGACCTGCTTGTCCATTTCCTAATTTTGTCCTGCAATCTATTAGTCACTGGCTTCCAAACTTCCTTTCTTAGAGGTTTGTCAGTGAGAAGTATTCCCAGATAATTGGATGGTAACTGATCTCTTTGAAAGCCGATAATTCTGGAGAGGTTTCTCTAAATAGCAATGTCAATATTAAAAAAGAAAATTTTTGATTTGGTGAGGCTTACCTCTGTACCAGTGGCCATAGCAAAGTCATTCAAAATTTGTTTGAACATTTTAGCTTCCTTGACAGTGGGTGTACCTTGTAGCATAGTGTCATCCACAAATTGTTGATGCATTAAGGCATCCCCATTCGGGGTGAGTTTGAGACCCTAGATTCTTCCTTCTATATTGGCAGATTTAATCGCTTTGCCTAATCCTTCCATCATGAGAATAAAGAGGAAGGGGGAGAGCAGATCTCCTTGTTGAAGGCCTCTCGAAGGCCTAAAGGTTCTGGATGGAGAGCCATTAAGCAGGATTGAAAAATTAGTTGTGGTAACAAGGGCCATTACCCATCTTATCCAATTGTGGTCGAAGCCATATGCTTTTAGTACTTCCCTGATGTATGACCAGTTTAGCTTGTCATAAGCTTTCGCTAGCTCATGCTAT
This sequence comes from Pinus tabuliformis, assembly GCA_031772625.1. NCBI lineage: Eukaryota > Viridiplantae > Streptophyta > Pinopsida > Pinales > Pinaceae > Pinus > Pinus tabuliformis. The sequence goes on from CM062816.1 coordinate 584,763,932, forward strand.
ATGATCATACTCGCTTACTTGTTTCTCTTAAGAGAATGAACCACCTCGTGAGCTTGAATGATGTTGTTTAGAATTTGCCTTCCTTCCACATATCCAGTTTGCTCCTCAGACACAAGCATTGGAAGAAGGGGCTTAAGTCTGTTTGCAATTACTTTGGAAATAATTTTTTACACCACATTGCATAAAGCTATGGGTCTAAATCTATCTGGTGTCATAGCTTTTTCCTCTTTTGGAATCAATGCTATGAAAGAAGCATTAAGCACCCTCAAAACTGTTTTGGATCTTCTCGAGTCCTCCACAACATCAAGGATATCTTGTTTGACTATTTCCCAGCATGCTTTGAAGAAGTCTACATTGAACCCATTTGGTCCTAGAGCTTTCCCATTTTGCATTTCTTTGATAACTTCATTAATTTCCTCTTCAGTCACTGGTCTGTTAAGATTGTAATTTTATTCCCTGGTTACAAGCTTTGGAATGTACTTTGTGAAGTTGTTGATAAATTGTGATCTGTCTACGAGAGGCTCCTTTGCTATGCTTTGGAAATGTTGTACCAGATCACATTCCATTTCTTTGTGTGTACTGAGCTCTTTCCCTTGAGTATCTCTGAGTTTTTAAATCCTGTTATGTGACCTATGATCCACGGTTGACTTGTGAAAAAACTTTGTGTTTATCTCCCCTTATTTAAGCCATTGCACTCTCTATTTCTGTCTCCAGAAGATCTCCTCTTGCTGGCATCTGTCTTCCCATTCCCGTTGAAGAGAGTTAGCTTGAATTTTTCTCTCCTAGGTAAAGCCATCTGTGATGAGGATCTAATTAATTCCATGTAGTTTCTGTTCAACTTCTCTTTTGGCTTTGAAAATATTGCCAAACTCCTTTTTGTTCCATTCTTTAAGCCTGAGTTTGATGTTTTTCAGCCTCTATTATAGTAGGAACATATTAGTGCCTTGAACGGGAAAATATTCCACCCACCATTTACCAATATTACTGATTAAGTCAGGGTGGGTGAGCCAGAAATTTTCAAACCGAAAAGGTTTGTTCCTCGAAGTGCCTATAAAAGAAGCTTCAAGTTGGATAGGCCAGTGATCTGAGCCTCCAAAAGGAAGGATTAATGCAGTCAAGTCAAGGCTAGTGAGAAGGAGGTCCTCCAAGATTATAGATCTATCTAATTTAGAGGAAATTTGAGAAACCCCTCCCCTCTTATTGTTCCAGGTGAAGGTACCATTTATTGTCTCTGTGTCCACTAGCCTCATGTCGTTTAGGAAGTTCTGGAAGGAAATGGAGTCTCTAACTAGTGTTTTGGTCCTGCATTTTTTTTTGTAAGAGATATGATCATATTAAAGTCCCCTCCTCGTATCCAGGGAATAACAAGATGTATCTCTCTCAACTCCTCCAGTGAGGTGAGAAGCCTGAGTTTGTCTTCAAGTTTTTGAGGACCATAGACATTTGTGATCATATATATTTCCTTGTCACCCAAAGGTTGGATCACCATTGAAAGGTAGTTCCTGGATGCTTCAGCATCCAGGATTCCAAGTTTCTGGGGATTCCAGAGTGTGAGAATCCCTCCTGCCATGTTGTCTGCTTTAACTTCTAGATACTCATACTTAATGAGCCATTTTCTATGTATCTCTCTGATTTTATCTATTGAACATTTTGTTTCCTGGATAAACACCATATCTGGTTTTTCTTCTTTTATTCTATTGCTAAGATTTCTTTGTTTCCTTTTACTTCCTAGACCCCTAATGTTCCAGGTTGTGAGCTTCATTATGAAAGGTTTGTAAATGAGTAACTAGTAAGATATTTCATCTTACCTGAGTTAATAATGAGTTTCCCACACTCTATCAGCAGCTCATTATGTCTTTTCCTTCCTCTTTTCCTGCCTAGGTTCTTGGAAGAGTGTCCCGATGTTACCTCCATCATTTTAACCCCTCTATTTTCCTCGTTGTCATGGTTTATTTTGACTCTAGAACCCTTTGCTTGAGATCTCCAGAGGAAGAGTTGTTGCACTCTATCAAACTCCTCTTGTGGTAGAGAATCAACCCCTTTGGTGGTTCCCTGCTCCAGGAACTTTTCTAGATCGAGATTCTCCCTCTCAAGAATCTCCTATAGTTCGTGGTCCTCCATTCCAACTTCACTTGGGGTCATCTCATGGTCCCTGCCAAGTTCCATGATGCTTGGAAGATCTTCCTTTAGTTTGTTGTTCTCAGGTACATCCTCCATGCTAGCATCTTTTTCCTTCTCTGCAGGATTATCCTCTGATGCTTGGTTCATCCCATTGTTCCCACCTTCTTCTTCTAAAATCTTGAAACTGTTATGACTTGGTTGTTTATCCTCGTTAGTTTTCCTTTGGTACTTTTTTCCTCCTTTCCCTTTGCCTCCCATCTTGGTAAAACCTTCAGGGTCTTTGCCTATGTTGGTTTTCATATTGTCCTCAAGTTTGTTTAAAGGGAAATCTCTGAAGAGGCGGCCGTGTTCATGACATTTACAGCATCTGAATGGGACATGTTCATAGTCCACCTCCTTCACCCATTCTTCATCATATACTTCTAGAATGATTTCTTCCGAAAGTTCTCCCGATAGGTCCATTTCTACACATGTGGGCAAACGAGGTGTATTTTCCTCGCAAACTTGCCTCTGATATTTTTAAAAAAATGACCTAATTTATTGCCTATGGTTTTTAAGGATTCTGACAGCTAGTAATCTAAAGGTAAGGAGTAGAGTCTTATCCATACTGGTACTGATGTCAATGTTTCTCATTCCGGGACAAGATTCATCACCCATGGTCCCATGTAGAGGCTTGTCGCAGCATAAAAATATGGTCCTCTTTTGAATACTCTGTCTTTGTCCTCTAGGTTTGTGAACACCATTGTGAAGAATCCCTTGGACCCAAGGTGAAGGTTTATTCCCCCCTTTGGTTTCCAGTGGTTTCTTATCCATACTTGCAAATCCTTCTCCGTTGGCCATATCCCCATGAATTTACATATAACTGCATATGCCGCCATGTGATCCCTGTACTCCTGTAGCTCTGGATTGTTTAAAACAACCCAGAGTTTAATGGATGACCTTGGTTTACGGAGTCCTCTCACACTCTTGTGCTCAACTCTCTGACTGCTGCCTCCTATTCTCTTCTCTCCTCTGACTTCCTCATGATTCTCTTCCTATTCATGAGAACTGATGTTTTCTGGCTTTTCTGTGCTAATACTCTCTGTTTCTGCCTCCATTGGTTTCTTGAAGCGGTTCGAACCAGCTTCCTTACTTCTGTTCGCCACTACATGACTATAGGAGGGAGTGGAAATCCCCCCTCCTTGCCCCTCCATGGTTACCAGCAATAATCCCCTGTTAGTCCAAACCCTCGTTCGGCTCGCTCCCGCGCATCGCCCTCGAGAAATATATTTGTATTCATTATGATTAATTTACATGCTTTAATATTTGAGGGATTTCTTAGAGAACAAGGTTCTGATCCATTTCAATAAATATTTATTATGAGCTCAACATGGCATATGCAAAGATTGAACCTAGGTGGAGAAAATAAATTTATTTCTCTCAACCACCAGAGATAAACCTAATTTATTGATTAAATAATTTCAGTTTACTTATAATTTTGAAATAAACATAATTATATAAAATAAAGTCAATTTATCATATAATATTCACCACAAAAAGAAATATTTTTGTAGGTAAAAAGTATGAAAATACTCTTGCACACTTGTTAAATTTGGATCTTCATGCCGTTTCAAATGTATTAATGAAATCATGTCAAAGAATGGGAAACGTTTTTAGGAAAAAAATTATTGGTTAAAAACTCTTATACCAAAAGCTGCCACAGTAAACCGGGATTTATGTTGCACCTTAAAGGATTGGAGGGAATTTGGTACCTTGAGGGTCCACATATAGGTCTAATACTTACATTCCAAATGAGCGATTAGATCCATGGATGAGAAGGACTAGGATTATAACATAATCTTGAAAAAATTTACTAGCCTTGACTTGACACCATGGGTGAAAAACAACAGAAAGGTACTAATTAGTCTTGAAAAAATTTACTAGCCTTCACTTGACACCATAGTACACTATAATTATGTATACTATGATAAAGATCAAAGGTACTTTGTGGTGCAAATCATATGGATGGTATATGAAATTATTAATCTCTTCTTGGAAAGATCACTCAATTAGTAGTTGGGTTATACTTTAATAAACATCTTATTTAGTGGACACTTGTTTTAAAATAGCATGGTAAAATCCTAACCAAGGTTCTTTAGATATTGGACATTAAGTTTCACACGGAAATTAAAGGTATATCTTCCATCCCTTAGATCAAAGGAAAAAAATAGGTCATCCAACCATAATAAGTTGGTTGATGGCCATGGATCGATATTGTTAAATGTAGTAATATCAGTGACTCGTTTACCTAATTGTTCAAAATTGTCTTTCTCAATATAGTGGCCTATTAAAATGCTTAAGAACATTTTATTGTTACAATCTCTTTCTCCTTTTTTGTAGGGTATCTGGTTGGTTCTCAACTTATCCCTACTACCATTTCTTAAAGAGTATCTCTCTTAGGAGATAAAATCTGTTGAGTTGTAGAGCCTTAGGTGTCTTGAAAACTTGTTAATTTCAATCATTTTTATTGTGTAACAGAGTAATATTAATGTTTTTTTTGGCAATCTATGGATAATTATTTGTAATAAGAAATCTTGGTTATTGACATTTTTCACTTTGTGGAATTTAATGTTAGAGGTCAATAAATCATTTTTATGGTCATTAATTATGAAAACTTTTATTTTGATAGGAGACTTACTCAGTTGTTGCTCATAATGATCATTGTTCCAATGTGATATGCTAAAATTCTTAAGAATATTTCATGATTTTTTCCTCTTGTCAAACCTATGTAAGGATGGATTGACTCATTACATGCTCAAAATATTCCTACTACTATTTCTTCAAGAATCTCTTTCCTAACAAGTAAACACCCTTGCATTACAGAGTTTTAGGCTTCTCGGAACATTATTCATTTCAATCCCTTTCTATTCTAGAATAGAAAGAGTAACATTTATAATGTAATATGGAGCTTGATTGAGATTTATAATGGTTTAAAACCTCTTTAATCTATGCAATACGTTATGTACAAATTAATATGTGTATACATACATTCAAGATGGAAAGGGAATTCTTATAGAAATTGCTTAACTTCTAAAAGGGTACCCATTGCAATATGAGAATGTATCTACAAAGTTTGTTCAAAGTTCACTCATCTAATTCTAAGAAGAATCAAAGAGTGGAGGATAGGCCATGTCACAATACTAGTGGATATGGTGTAAATGACAGGTGTGAATTGAGGCATAAATATCCAATCCTCCCCCAATACAATAGAACATTAAATGTTTTACTTTGGTTCTTGATATCCTAGAAATTGTTGAACTAAACCAAAACTAGAGATAAGTGTGGAATACTTTTACATTAAAATGTTGCAGTTTAAATATGTTGTTTATGATCATTGGCTTCATCTTCCAAGGTCTCTTGGATTCTTGGATTCTTGATGATGATTTATATTCCTCACCATATCCCTAATATCTTACATGCCTAGCAATACCCCCATTAATCCTAAGGGGTTCTTATGATTCCATGATGATCCAGGTGGATATTGGTAACCACTCGCCTATTCCACTTGGACCCCCCAACATTGTCTCTTTTAGTTTTTCAGTTTCCTTAATTGTAGCACAATTTACTATTTTTGGCAGTTTTTCAGGTCTTGAACTTCCGGAGCTGTTTTGAAGCCCTAAACGATGTTTTTAGGGAAAAAGGAGAGACAAGACATATTATGAATTTACCTACTCATTTGCTTCTGACCTTCTCCTCGAGATCTTCGAAATGAGGTATTATGATAGCCAAATGGAGATCGTATGTCAAAGTTACAACCCTGAGAAGTTGATGTACCAATTTATCAAAATGGGGCCCACAGTTTTGGTGCTTCATCTCCTACGGTTAGGTTTTTGGATGTTTAGGGTTTTCCATTGTTTCTCAATAATAAATAGGCCTTTGATCCTCATTGTAACACATTACAGAGGCATGTAGCTGCCACATCTCTTCTCATAGATAAGCTACCATCGCTCGAGATAGTCTCATTTCCATTCTGTTTGTAAGCATACTTCAATATTTTTCTATTAATGAAAGGAAGTGTTATTTTTGCTGCATCTCCGTATTTACGGTTATATCTGGAATTGATTGCGTTCTTGTTTAAGTTCGGATCAGTGGTATCAGAGCGGTCTACTCTTTCTCTGTTTTTCTTTGCATGTCCCCAACGAGGTCGAGATATAAGGAGTTAGGGCTCGATCTGGTTGAACCTTTGCAAGATCAGCTTCGTAAATCCCAACGACCTCCCATCGCGGATAAAAAGAAAGACAAGGGGGTAGGAGATCCTACAAAAATCTTGCTTGAAGAAGCCCTTAAGCGATAAAGGAACGCGATGATGGACAACTTTGCCTAGATCCTTCAGCGGCTACCCAGAGTCGACGCATCTACTTCCAACAGCTACTCTGGAAGCACCACACCCTTTAAGGTACAAGTTAATTTTTATATTCCCATATTTGAGGGTCAGATAGATGTGGATGCTGTAGATAAATGGTTAAATATTCTAGAAGGATATTTTTCTGTTCATGCTTTTTCCAACGGGGAAAAGAACACTTTTGCAATTCTCAAATCTGCCCCCCACATCAAGGACTGGTGGGAAACCTACTACGAGCAGAAGGATGAAAGTACGACCTCACTATTTTCGGCCACACCCACTTGGAATTCATTCCGGGATGCCATCAAGGAGTAGTACTACCATGTCATAAGCTGTGAGGATAAATACATAAAGTGGACCATGTTGCGGCAAGGAAGGGACCAAGATGTGCCGGAGTTTACCAATATTTTTCATACCCTTCGCACAAAGTTGGGTATCAAGGATTTAGAGTGGAAATTGGTAATCAATACCGCGGCTGCCTACATAGGTACATCCAGGATGAGATGGAGTTCCTGGACATCTCCTCGCTTGGCATAGCATACCGATACGTTGTCAAGATCAAGCAGAATTTTAAACAAAAGAATCGAGACTTTGGATCTGCGAATCCAAAGAACAAGGGACAAAACCAAGGCGGGGTGACCGAAGACAGCCCTTGAAAGTTGTAAGACAAAAACACCACCACAAAATCAAATAAGGACACAGGAAAGAGGTGTGAGTTCCATAAGAACCCCACTCACAACACAAGTGAGTTTCGGACCAAGCAGTCGTTGGTGGTCGAGTTGAAGGCTTCAGAATCAGATGCATGTTCCGACCCTGATTCAGGACCCGACAAGAGGAATGACAAAGGGAAGTTGATTATTGATGTGGAGCCCAGCACCACTATTTCCACCGTGAAGATCCAGAAGAATGAGCTCGATGATCCAAAGGAGGGGGAGTGTCTTTTCCACTCACAAATGTGGGTGAAGGGTTCGCCGCTAGAATTCATTGTCGAAAATGGCAGCAAAAAGACTCACATTTCAACAGAGGTCGTTAAGCGGCTAGGCCTACTGACCATACCACACCTGCAGTCGTACACAATCGGGTGGCTTCACCAAGGATGAGATCTCTGAGTTAGCCAATAGTGACGCCTTCCCTATAACATCAAGCCCTTCATAGATGAGGTATTGGGTGATGTTGCTCCTCTTGAAGTTTGTGATGTATTATTAGGAAAATCATACTTGTGGAAGCGACATGATGTATATGAGTCTATACCTCTCTCTGTGATTATTTATTTGGGTGATACCAAAGGTAGCCCCACCTACTGCCACCTCTTTGATCTCTGTCAAGAAATGCAATAAGATCATCTCCCAGACTAGGAAATTTATTTTATTTCTGGTTCACTCTGAAAGTAAGGGGAAGGTCGTAGCCACATCCATGGCCCCCAGGAAGGGTTCCTCCACGTAGAGAAGCAGGTGGATATGGTCATGAAAGAATACATGGACATCTTCTTCTCACCCACATGGGTACCGTTGCATTATTAGGTTAAGCATTCGTTCAATCTGACTCCCAGAGAACCTCTAACCAATGGGATGATATATCGTCACTCCATTGTGGAAAATTCCAAGTACAAGCAGCGACATGATCAACATTGGGTGCCACACAAGTTTCAGGTGGGTGACAAAGTATTGTTACATTTGTAGAGAGAACACCTTACAAGAGCCCATCGGAAACTCATACCACTCTAATATGGTCCTTACACCATTACCAAGGTTATGGAAAACAATGATTTGGAGCACAACATTCCTCTGTTCCTTGGCTTGCACCGAGTGTTCAATGTGGACCACCCTCGACCATGCTTCCCACCATTACTAGACACATCAAAGATTGCAAAACATCTCACTAGGGACCAAGTTCAACAGAAATTTCCTCACCTCATTGAGGCTCTACACACAATGGGGACCATTGCTTCATAAGGGGAGAGGAATGATCCAGGTGGATATTGGTGGCCACCCACCTATTCCACTTGGACCCCCAACATTGTCTCTTTCAGTTTTTCGTTTTCCTTAATTGTAGCATAGTTTACTATTTTTGGCAGTTTTTCATGTCCTAAACTTCCAGATCCGTTTTGAGGCCCTAAGAAACGTTTTCAGAAAAAACAGAGAGTCCAAAAACGTCACAACCTATTATAATGGTTTGTATCCAGCCTTCTCTTCTAGGTATTCGAAACGAGGTATTATAATAGCCAAAAGGAGATCGTATGCGAAAGTTATGACCTTGGGAAGTTGATGTACCAATTTACCCAAACGGGGCCAACAGTTTTGGCACTTCATCTCCTAGGGTTAGGTTTTTGGATGTTTAGGGTTTTCCAAAATTTCTCAATAATAAATAGGCCTTTGAGCCTTATTGTAACACGGTTTAGAGGCATGTAACCACCGCACCTCTTCTCAAAGATAAGCTACCATTGCTCGAGCTAGTCTCATTTCCATTTTGTTTGTAAGCATCTTCAATATTTTTCTATTAATGAAAGGAAGTGTTATTTCTGCTGCATCTCTGTATTTATGGTTATATCTGTAATTTTTTTCATTCGTGTTTAAGTTTAGATCAGTGGTACCAGAGTGGTCTGCTCTTTCTCTATTTTTCGTTGCATGTCCCCAACGAGGTCGGGATATAAGGAGTTAGGGCTTGATCTAGTTGAACATTTGCAAGATCAGCCTCGCAAATCGCGATGGCCTCCCATGATGGATGAAAAGAAAGATGAGGGGGAAGGAGATCCTATCAAAATCTTGCTCGAAGAAGCCCTCGAGCGACAAAGGAACACAATGATGGACAACTTTGCCTAGATCCTTCAGCGGCTACCCAAGGGCGACGCATCTACTTCCAGTAGCTACTTTGGAAGCGCCAAACCCTTTAAGGTACAAGTTAATTTTGACATTCCCATATTTGAGGGTCAGATAGATGCAGATGTCATAGATAAATGGTTAAATCTGCTAGAAGGATATTTTTCTGTTCATGATTTTTCCAGCCGGGAAAAGATCACTTTTGCACTTCTCAAAGCGCCCCCCACGTCAAGGACTAGTGGGAAACCTCTTGCGAGCAGAAGGATGAAAGTACAACCTCACTGCTTTTAGTCGCACCCACTTAGAATTCATTCTAGGATGCCATCAAGGAGTAGTACTACCTTGTTGAAAGCTATGAGGATAAATACATAAAGTGGACCACGTTGCAGCAAGGAAGGGACCAAGATGTGCTAGAGTTTACCAATATTTTTCATACCCTTCGCACAAAGTTGGGTATCAAGGATTCAAAGTGGCATTTGGTACTCAAATACTGTGGCTTCCTACATAGGTACATCCAGGATGAGATGGAGTTCCTGGACATCTCCTTTCTTGGCACAATGTATCGATACACTGTCAAGATCAAGCAGAAGTTTAAACAAAAGAAGCGAGACTTTGGATCTGTGAATCCGAAGAACAAGGGACAAATCCAAGGCGGGGTGACAAAAGACAACCCGTCAAAGATGCAAGAAAAGAACACCACCACGAAATCAAACAAGGACACAGGAAATTGGTGTGAGTTCCATAAGAGCCCCACTCAAAACACAAGTGAGTGTCGGACCAAGCAGTGACTAATGGCCGAGTTGAAGGCTTCAGAATCAGATGCATGTTCCGACCTTGAGTCAGGACCCAACAAGAGGAATGACAAAGGGAAGCAGATTATTGATGTGGAGCCCAGCGCCACTGTTGCCACCGCCAAGATCCAGAAGAATGAGCCCGACGATCCAGAGGAGGGGGAGCATCTTTTCCACTCACAAATGTGGGTGAAGGGTTCGCCACTGCAATTCATTATCGACAGTGGCAGCCAAAAGAACCTCATTTCAGCAGAGGTCATGAAGTGGTTGGGCCTACTGACCATACCACACCCGAAGTCATACAACATCGGGTAGCTTCACCAAGGACAAGATCTCTAAGTCAGGGAACAGTGCCACCTTCCCTACAACATCAAGCCCTTCACAGATGAGATATTGTGTGATGTTTTTCCTTTTTACGTTTGTGATGTATTATTAGGACAACCATACTTATGGAAGCGAAATGATGTATATGAGTCTAGACCTTGCTCTGTGATTATTTATTTAGGTAATACGTTATACAGGATACCAGAGGTAGCCCCACCTACTGCCACCTCTTTGATCTCTGCTAAGAAATGCAGTAAGATCATCTCCCAAACTAGGAAATTTATTTTCTTTCTGGTTCGCTCTCAAAGTAAGGGGAAGATCGTAGCCACATCCATGGCCCCCGGGAAGGGTTCCTCCATGCAGCAGAATCAGGTGGATACAGTCATGAAAGAATACAGGGACATCTTCTCCTCAGCCACAGGGGTACCATTGCACTATTAGGCTAAGCATTTGTTCGATCTAACTCCCAGAGAACCTCTACCCAATGGGACAATATATCACTGCTCCATTATGGAAAATGCCATGTACAAGCAGTGACATGATCAACATCTGGTGCCACACAAGTTTCAAGTGGGCGACAAAGTCTACTTACATTTGTAGAAATAACGCATTACAAGAGCCCATCGGAAACTCAGACCACTACGATATGGTCCTTACACCATTACCAAGGTTGTGGGAAACAATGCTTTGGAGCACAACATTCCTCCATTCCTTGGCTTGCACCGAGTGTTCAATGTGGACCACCCTCGACCATGCTTCCCACCATTACTAGACACATCAGAGATTGCAGAACATCTCACTAGGGACCAAGTTCAACAGAAATTTCCTCACATCATGGAGGCTCTGCACGCAATGGGGACCATTGCTTCATAAGGGGGGAGGAATGATCCAGATGGATATTGGTGGCCACCCACCTATTCCACTTGGACCCCCAATATTGTCTCTTTCAATTTTTCAGTTTCCTTAATTGTAGCACAATTTACTATTTTGGCAGTTTTTCAAGTCCTAAACTTCCGAATCTATTTTGAGGCCCTAAGCAACGTTTTCAGGAAAAACGGAGAGACCAAAAACATCCCAACCTATTATATTTGTTTTTTTTGGCCTTCTCTTTGAGATCTTCAAAACGAGGTATTATAATAGCCAAATGGAGATCGTGTGCCAAAGTTACGACCCCGGGAAGTTGATGTACCAATTTACCCAAACGGGGCCCACAGTTTTGGCGCTTCATCTCCTATGGTTAGGTTTTTGGATGTTTATGGTTTTCCAAAATTTCTCAATAATAAATAGGCCTTTGAGCCTTATTGTAACACAGTTCAGAGGCATGTAGCCGCCACATCTCTTCTCAAAGATAAGCTACCATCCCCCGAGTTAGTCTTATTTCCATTCTATTTTATAAGCATAATTCAGTATTTTTCTATTAATGAAAGGAAGTGTTATTTCTATTGCATTTCTATATTTATGGTTATATCTGTAATTTTTTGCATTCATGTTTAAGTTTGGATCAGTGGTATCAGAGCAGCTTGCTCTTTCTCTGTTTTTCTTTGCATGTCCCCAACGAGGTCGGGATGTAAGGAGTTAGGGCTCGATCTGGTTGAACCTTTGCAAGATCACCCTCGCAAATCCCAACGGCCACCCATGGCAGATGAAAAGAAAGATGAGGGGGCAGGAGATCCTATCAAAATCTTACTCAAAGAAGCCCTCCAGCGACAAAGGAACGTGATGATGGACAAGTTTGCCCAGATCCTTCAGTAGCTACCCAGGGGCGACACATCTACTCTAGAAGCGCCACACCCTTTAAGGTACAAGTTAATTTTGACATTCCCATATTTGAGGGTCAGATAGATGCGGATGCCGTAGATAAATGGTTAAATCTTCTATAAGGATATTTTTTTGTTCACGATTTTTCCATCAGGGAAAATATCACTTTTGCACTTCTCAAAGTTGTCCCCCACATCAAGGACTGGTGGGAAACCTACTGCGAGTAGAAGGATGATAGTACGACTTCACTGTTTTTAACCGCACCCACTTGGAATTCATTTCGAGATGCCATCAAGAAGTAGTACTACCCTGTCGGAAGCTATGAGGATAAATACATAAAGTGGACGATGTTGCGGAAGTTAAGGGACCAAGACGTGCCGGAGTTTACCAATATTTTTCGTACCATTTGCACAAAGTTGGGTATCAAGGATTCAGAGTGGCATTTGGTACTCAAATACCGCAGCTGCCTGCATAGGTATATCTAGGACAAGATGGAGTTCCTAGACATCTCCTCGCTTGACACGATGTACCGATATGCTGTCAAGATCAAGTAAAAGTTTAAACAAAAACAATGAGACTTTGGATTTGCGAATCTAAAGAACAAAGGACAAAGCCAAGGCGGGGTGACCAGAGACAACTTGCCGAAGCTGCAAGAAAAGAACACCACCACGAAGTCAAAGAAGAACACAGGAAGGTGGTGTGTTCCATAAGAGCCCCACTCAACATAAGTGAGTGTCGGACCAAGCAGTGACTGGTGGCCGAGTTGAAAGCTTCAGAATCATATGCATGTTCCGACCCTCAGTCAGGACCCGACAAGAGGAATGACAAAGGGAAGCAGATTATTGATGCAGAGCCCAGTTCCATTGTTGCCACCACCAAGATCTAGAAGAATGAGCTTGACGATCTAGGGGAAGGGGAGCATCTTTTCCACTCACAAATATAGGTGAAGGATTCATCGCTGCAATTCATTGTCGACAGTGGTAGCCAAAAGAATAATTTTAGCAGAGGTCGTGAAGCAGTTGTGCCTACTGACCATAGCACACCTTTAGCCATACAACATCCAGTGGCTTCACCAAGGATGATATCTTTGAGTCAACCAGCAGTGTCGCCTTCCCTACAACATCAAGCCCTTCACAAATGAGGTATTTTGTGATGTTGCTTCTCTCGACGTTTGTGATGTATTATTAGGACAACCATACTTGTGGAAGTGACATGTTGTATATGGGTCTATACCTCGCTCTATGATTATTTCTTTAGGTGATACGTTATACAAGATACCAGAGGTAGACCCACCTACCGCCACCCCTTTGATCTCTACCAAGAAATATAGTAAGATCATCTCCCAGACTAGGAAATTTATTTTCTTTCTGGTTCGCTCTCAAATTAAGGGTAAGATCGTAGCCGCATCCATGGCCCCCGGGAAGGGTTCCTCCACACAGCAGAAGCAGGTGGATACGGTAATGAAAGAATATAGGGACATCTTCTCCTCACCCATAGGGGTACTATTGCACTGTCAGGTCAAGCATTTGTTCGATCTGACTCCCGGAGCACCTCTACCCAACAGGCTGACATATCATCACTCCATTGTGGAAAATTCCAAGTACAAGCAACAACATGATCAACATTGGGTGCAACACAAGTTTCAGGTGGGCGTCAAAGTCTAGTTACATTTGCAGAAAGAACGCCTTAAAAGATCTCATCGGAGACTCAGACCACTCCGATATGGTCCTTACACCATTACCTAGATTTGTGGGAAACAATGCTTTGGAGCACAACATTCCTCCATTCCTTGGCTTGCGCCGAGTGTTCAATGTGGACCACCCTCGACCATGCTTCCCACCATTACTGGGCACATCATAGATTGTACGACATCTCACCAAGGACCAAGTTCAATACAAATTTCCTCTTCCTCTTCAACCACCTCTTCATCTAGAATAATCTTAAGCGTGATTCTTCTCTCCATGTGCAAGACACATAGCTTCTTCAAAATATTGATGAGTTTTATTCTCCCCAAAATCCTTCTCTCTCTTAGCAAACTTCTTCTCAAGTGATTCAAAGGTAATCTCCTTGAGGTTTCCACTTTCTTGCAATGACTCAAGATAAGTGGGATATAGTGCCTTGATATAAGCTATGAGAGGAATGTCTATTTGAACAACAGTGGTTTTGATATCATGCATAATAGATCTTACTTCTAATGCTAAAGAAAGAGGATCATCATTTTTTAATTCAAGACTAAATAATTTAATCATCATTTGGACAACTTCAAGTTCAGAGTGTGAGTCATAGAGTTCCTTCAACTTCTATAAGGTTTCAAAAGCATTTGAAAATGGTAAACTATGGTGACTCACCTCTTCATTTACATATGTTGCAATCAAGGCATAGGCCTTGTTTTTCTTGTTTTCCCAAATGGTGACCTCCTTATCTGAGGTGGGCTTTGCAAGTTCATTATCTCTTTCTCCTACACAAACTACTTTCCACAACTCATAAAAAATGAGAGTGTGTTTTATCTTCTGCGACCATTCAGTATAGTTCTATTTCCTAGAGAGAACTACTCCAACAATAGATATCAATGAATTAATTTAAAATTGTATACTACAAAAAAAAATTGAACTTATCGTCACAAAAATGCAGTTCTAGTGGGAAAAAACTGCACTTTTGGTGTAAAATTTGTAAAAATTGCACTTTGATATATAGGACAAAGGTATTAATTGGGGGAGGTTGTATATGGGGGAGGTTGTATGTGAGGGAGGCTTAATTGGGAGTCGATATTATCAGTATGGTGGGAGTGTTGTATGGGATTCGACCAGGGGAGCAATGCATTATAATGAGCAACTAGAACTGAGGGAACGAGGCTTGAGGGAGAGGGCCTAGAGGCCGAGGCTCTAAGAAACTATGGAAACTATTAGCGATAGGGTAGAGGGGAGCAATCGACTGTGGTGAGGATTCAGGATGTGTGGTAACGAGGAGCCATGATGTGTGGCTGGTGGAGATTGTGCACATCGTAGGGAATCCCAAGATAGATATTGGGACAAGTGCATGGGAGGTATCCTTGCGAAAGGCCAACTGACTATGGTATGGCTCACTGTAGTGACTCGAACGTATCTTGTGATGGCCAAGGGTGTTGTCGGTGTGAGTTGATGAGTCACCTGTGCAGGTAGGTAGCGAAGCCGAGTGTGGTATGCCAAGGGATCAGAGCATAGTCGGAAGGAGAAACTAGTGTGAGGAGCATAGTCGAGGACGGGGACTGTGTATGCCAATAGTCAAACTTGAAGACTCAGTATACAGTACTCACAAACTAAAAAATTTATAAACCAAAGCCTGTAATCTTACACCAGAACGACCCAGAAAACACTATAGGAGTCGTTCTGAGGGCACATAGTTAGCACAACAATAACTAGTCGACCAACATATTCAACACATACCATTCATGCATTCAATAAAATTAACAAAGGGGATAGACAACATGACAGGCTACAAAAATAGGGAAGACTGGAGAAATGGAAGAAGGGGATTACAAGGGCAAGAAAGCTAGAAATGGAGTTGGCTCTCATACCATGTCAGGTCAGGAGGTAAATCCATAATGCGTATTGCGATTTTTCACTAAAATATATCATGGATATATACATGGAGGGAGAGACTCTTGGGATTCACCTCCAAGTGTCTCTTCATATTCCTAATCTCCTTATTTTCTATTTACATTATTTTACATGAATTTCCTAATCTAAAATATTAGGTGTCAACACATTCGACACATATTCTCCACCATTATCACTCCTCGAAGCCTTAACTTTCTAGCTAGTATATTTGTCAACAAGTGCTTTAAATTCACAAAATTTAGAGAACGTTTGATCTTTCTTCTGCATGAAGAAAATACAACACTTACATGAGAAATCATCTACAAATATTACATAATAGCTTTGCTTGGCCATCAAGGTTGTCGAGAACAGTCCACACATATCTGAGTGAACTCTTTCAATGATCGCTTGTGCTCAATTGTCCTTATCATGAAAGGTATCTTTGGTGTACTTCCCCAATGTACACCCTTTGCATGTGTCTCTCTACTCTAGTGTACGCTTGGGAATTTCAGTAGAAATATAATGCATGACCTTCAATGCTCCATGGTGTAAGTGACCCAATATTCTATGCCACAACTTATTGATGTCTTGGATATGCACCTTCTCTACTTTTGTGCTCAAAGAAGCAATGTCTTCTACATCCAATTTGTAAATATTCTTCACCCAAACCCCAATCCGCTTCACTTGTCTTGAGCCTATGTGACAAAGGAAATCCTTTCCTTTGCTAAATATCACATCGTAGCCACGATCCTCCAACATAACAACTAAAACCAAATTCTTATTCAGAACTAGAACATACATGACATCTTTTAATGTGAGAGGAGAACCAGACTCTATCTGAAAAGTAATAGTACCAATGTCGGTTGCATTATACCTTCCATCATCACACATTTCGATGTGCATCTGGAGGTTCTTCTCCTCCTAGACACTGAAGAATTTTTTATTGTTGCTCATATGGAATGAAGCTCCACTTTCTAGATACCACACACTAAGCATCACTAATGCTACCATGCAAGCGATGAGGGTGAAATCTAGCTCAAGTTGTGAAGCAAGAGCTTCACGTGTCGCTCCTCCTAAGGGCTTCTTGTCAGCCTTCTTGTGCGGACACTTCGTGGCATAGTGTCCTAGCTCATGGCCATGAAAACATTTAATCTTCAATAAGTCCTTATTCTTGTCACCCTGAGAGGAATCTGATTTCGAATGGGATGACTTCCCTTTCCATTTATCTACCTTTCCATCCTAGCCACAGTTCTCCTCATCATCATTCTTGGATGAGGATCCATCTCAAGTGTTACACCGAATCTCTTCTTGCACTAAATTGGACCACAAATTCTCCCACTCTGGTAGCTTCTCCCTCCCATTTATTAAGTCTTGGTAGCTATGTCAGCTCTTGGTAATGCCTAGAACTGCTAGGCTGACCAAATCATCTTTAGCAACTGTAACACCAACACTTCCAAGCTCATCCCAACATTGGGTGAACTTGGTCAAGTACTTTGGTATTGTGTCGCCCTTCTCCATCTTATTTTTGTTGAGAGTGCAACAAGATGATGGAGCTTAGTGGAAAGGAGTCGCCTTCACTAAGTGGGCCCGCAGGCTATTTTTGGCGCAAAGCCTATTTTTAGACATATGGATCATGGTCTATGAGTTGCAGGATGCTATTTATGGATGATTGGTCATGTTGGTGAAAATAGATGGACTTCTATTTTTAGACATATGGGCAGTTTCTATTCTTAGACTGCCACGCTAAAAATAGAACAATCGAATATTATTAGCTCATAATAATATTTGGACTATAAACATTTTCTTATCCTCTTGGAGCACTTCAGTTTGAGCTACAGATGTGGCACATGCAGCTGTTAGAAGGAAATACGCTTTTCTTGTGGGTCAGTTGAGCTATTGCATGATGGACTTCAGTTAGAACTCATGTGGTTGAGTTTGGTGGAGTTGATTGTGGAGTTGATGGAGTTGTGTTCAGTTTGACTTGGTTAAACTAGTTGTATTTAGTCTAACTGCAGAATACACTAGTGATGAGTGATGTGAATTAATTATTAATTAATTCACTAATTATTAACTCATAAAGCAACTAAAGAATACATCAGTTAACTCAGTGCATGGACAGTTCAGTGGAGACAGGTGTTAGAGGTTGAGATTGCTATCAATTGTGACTATAGTTGTGCATGAGATCTTGCACAATCAGTGGGATTGAGTGATGCCAATGAGGATTGGGTGGTTCAGCCAAGGAAATACGATTTTTCTTCAACCATTCAACATTATTCTCATGCAAGATTGTGCAGTAGAGGCAGGCAAGCAGTGGAGGAGATTTGAACCTGTGATTGATTCAGATCTGAGCTAGTTTGTGTGTAACAGGTGGAGATCGTACTGAGTACTTGCGAGGAGTATTGTACTATGTATTGTTACATGTTCTCAATCATTATAATATATAGATAGTGTGGGGTTTTCAGCTGTATTCTTTCCCTGGATTACATACTGTGTTAATGTGCGCATGCGATTGATGTTTCATTGTTTTTAATTCCGAAAAATTGATGATCAATGTAGAGGAGGTTATGTATTATGCATGTCTTCCGCAATAGTGTACAATCGGGATAATTTTTGTGAATAAGTGTCATATTATTCAAAATTTCTACAATTTTTTTTGAGCTCGTCCTTCAGTGCCAACTTCCTATGGTCATTTTTGTTTTGAAACACGTCTATCAAGGCCTTCCACATTCCATATGGAGTCTCCTTACCATGGAGGTTCGAGACAATATGATCTCAAAATCCTTATAGTACAATCCTTATCACATTTGCAACACATTTTCTCCACTCTTCAAGATATTGAGCATCAGTTACTAGAGTCTTAGGAATATATTTTTCTATGAAATCCTTAAGCTCATTATCTTCCAACACTACCACCATCCCGTCCTTCCAAGAAATATAATTTGAACTACCCTCAACGACATATTCGAGTCTCAATATGTAGAATGACATCCTGTTGACTCTGAAGTATGATATTGCAAATTTGATTTCACCTTCAAAAGACAAACTCATATTCTCCTCTTCTAGAGTGATTTCTTCTCTGATACCATGTAGAAATTCCTTGCAGATTCAAACTGCTAATTGTAAGTTACTAAAACAATAGACATGATTCTACTCTACTCATCAGCAGAAACAATTAAACAATTGTGAAATCGTGAAAAATAAAAGTGAAATAATTAAATCAACACATTACACAATGATTTCCTGGGGAACACCACAGCTAAAAACCCCTGCTATATGTATATTGAATTAGTCAGAAAATATGAGAAGATTACAATTCTTTGCTCAAGCCCGAGAAACCTTTACACTATCTCTATCTATCTCACAGCTTCCTAGACAATCCCAGGCCAATTCTTAACCAATTTTATGTTTTCCCAAGTCCTTATTTTCTTTCATTGTTTCCTTTGGAATTATCCCACTATTAATTAGGTAAATTCCTCAATTGGAATTGCGTAATCCTCATCGGCCTTCCTCTGACTTCAGGCACCACCTGTACAATTTGAATGATTATACAACTGATATTACATTGTCCCTAAACTCCAATCTCAACTGGTTAACTCTGAGATATGACATGCATGAGTTATTTATGAGTGAATCATCAGTTAAGTAGTTGATCACTGCAAGTAGCACCACACTACTAGACCTCCCACTAGTTCTTGCAACAGTTGGAACTAGTTTAACCGACTTTAAATCAAATAAACTGAATTAATTAATTACAACTCAAAATAAACTCAGCCAAGTCTCCCATAATGTAGGAGACACTATACATGACTCAAGTTAGACCCTCCACTCAAATTAAGTGAGCCAAATAAGTCAAATTAACTTAGTTAACTAATGCAAGTTGTCATGAGATGTGGAATTACAATTTTATTCCTAATTTAATTCAAGGGAAAAATTAAATTATGATTTTCTTGTTGCATTTTCAACAGTCCTCTAGTGTGACATTTTGGATTTATTGTAAAATAACTTAGTATAGCCACAAACTTCAAGATCTTGGATACCAGTTCTCCTATTCCTTCTTTAAAGCATTAGGCTATAGGGAAAACTCTCTTCTCTCCTCTTACAATGATTCCCAAGAGAGATTTTCCCTTTCCATCCTTTGTTGAATTTGTTCTAATATGGATTTTTGATGAGTAACCAAGTGCTCCCATTTTGTATGATTTCCTCTTACCTGTAGTTTTACTATCAATTTTATCTCTTTAACTTTATGTTCCCAAATAAAAACTAGGGATTAAGAGACCCATTTCTCCCATGCCTTAGTCACTACTTATGAAAACCCACTTTGCTACAACCATTTAGGATTAAATCTAAATGTAAATGGACGAAAATCAACATTAAGGAAATAGAAAAGGAGATTGGATGATGGTTCGATCCACTATAAGCCAAGATCTAATAAGAAAATTGTTAACACCCAGGTTGTTCCCTATGACTCCCAAGGGAATACGGCCGGGGTAACCACTAACCAATCTTTGGATTACAGTTTCTAGCCAAACTGTAATCAGAGAGGGCTCTCTCTTTATGATTTGTCTCTGTTCTGATAGTATCTTAGGCTAGATGTGAAGTTTTGATTTTGGTTTAAATTTGTTTGGTTGGAAAAGGTTCAGTCAAACGTGTATGCTCTTACCAGTATCTTATATAACATTGGGCAATGGAGTCAGTGGTCCTTTGGTTTGGTGTGCTATGTTGATATAATAATGAAAGCTGCAGAGCAAGATAATTGTCCGAGGAACAATGCTTTGAAATTGAGTTTGTGTGTAACATGTTCAGGATAAGAAAGGCAATTAAGGATCTTTCTATAAACTGATACGAAAGAAAAACAATTGTTACCTGGAAGCATTTAAGAATTTCTTGATAACATTCACTACATGGAATTAAATGTAACATGAGCATTTAAGAATTCATGTTTGTTTTAATCCTGAAGAAAACATTTACAGCAATATAAGATTGAGCACAGGGTGTTAAGAAACATGTCCTGAACTATTCTTTTTCTTTATTGCTAGATATGATGAGAATATGAAAATGAAATAACATAGGGAAACAGAACAGAGTTTAAAGAAAACATATCATTCCACCAGACAACGCAAGGATTCTGCAACAGCACTTAAATTATCAACAAGACACCATAGCTTCAGGAAATCACTGAGCTGAAATTGCTCTTTGTATTAAACTTTTCTGAAAATACAGAGTATACATGCCTCAGAGTAAAAATTACCAACCCCTTATGCGTTACTAAGGGGAGTATATATACAAATTTACATAAGAAAATATCAGAAAGGAGAGTGAATGTTCCATAAATGCTCAGTTAATTGCTGGAGTGTAGCCGCTGAGAGAGTAAATGCTGTGATCACTTTTAGTCCCTTAGCTGTCAGAAAAAGGTCAGAGACTGCTGACTTGGTGGCTCTTGGGGTTGGTTAGGGGTGTACCGCCAAAATTTACGCATTTCTTTATCTTTTTGGCTAGCCGACATAGTCTAAATGCTGAGTCTGCATTCAGCTGCTTTTAATGCTCACTTTATCCTTCTGTTTGTTTGATAGTGACCTGGAGCTGGCAGTGACTGAACAGCTGGAGCTACCGTGGCAGAATTTGAAGCATTGCTTGCCACCAATCTTCCTTTGGCATCTGATGCCTCCGAATTTTTATTAGAATCTCATCGGCCTCTGTATACCGCCAAAAGTTAGGAGGAGTTTCAAACAAATGATTTGCCTCACTTTCAATGAAAAATAGGCCTTCAAGTTTAGTGTACAAGCTCTGTGCTGTTGGAGGCCCTGTTTCCTCAGGAGTACTGCCAGATGCTGTGATTTGATTTTCAATGTAAGTAGCCATTCTGTTGGTGAATTGATCTCTGGTAATCAGTTTCCCTGTGCTGTTCAGCAGGCCAGGCAATCCCCTTGCTTGCAGCATTCCCATTTTGAGTTTATACTCCTCCACCTCAGCCTGTATTTCATAGCATTTTCTTTCTACGGTCTGTACATAACTTCTGAGAGTTAGCACCTTTTTAGCTGTGAGGATGGCCTCTGTTCTGTTGACGATGCCAATGGCTGCCAGCTCCTCTTTGTCTTGCCTGTTCAAAAAATATATCAGTTGGTTTGCCTGCTCAGGTCTGTTTCCTAGCACTGTTTTGGCCCTCTGGATTTCTGTCTGTGCTTGGCCAACTAAATCCATGTACTCATGGATTGTTTTGATGGATTTCCATTGTTTGGTGACAGCTTGGGTAATCTTACCCCACAAAATTCTTTTTATGTCGGCCATGGTACTTTCCAGATTGAGCTCTTTTTCCAGGGCCTTTATTTTATCCTTTAGGGCCTTAATTTCTCTGCCCTGTTCTGCTATAGTTACCTTTGATTTGTCATACTTGGCATCTATCTCTGCCAATTTGTCCTTTGCTTTCTTTATCTCATCTGCCTGGAGCTCCATTGCCTTGACAGCCTTGGTCAATTCTTCTACGCTTGGGTGGGCATCTGGAGCTGCTGTTGTGCCTGCTGCTTCTGTTGTAGGGGCCACTGTTGCCCCTGAAGTTGTTGTTGTTGCTGAAGCTGTTGGAGGAGCCTGGAGTGTAGATTCTCCCTGTTTTTCTTGAAGCGTTCCTTCCATTTCTTTCTCCAATTCTTTGATCCTCTGATCTTGCTGTAGAAGGAGGTCAAGTTGTTCATCAAGCTGTTTTTCTTTTTGTAGTTCTACTGTCTGGGGGTGTTCTGTAGGTAACAACCCCAACCTCTTCTTCATGGCATTCAGATCATCATCTTTCTTCTTTATGAGGGCCTTTACACCTGTTGGATCCCTAGGATCATGCCCTAGATCAATAATAATCTCCTCCAGGGACTTTATTCTATTGTCCTTGGCCTTAGAGGACATCCTCTCAAAATCAAGCTGAGTGTTTGTGTTCTTCAAGGAATCTTTCAGCTCATGGGCCAGTGTGGCCTTCTCAACCAATGTGGCATAGACCATCTCCCCAGTCTGCTTGTGGAGTTCAATCTGGTCCATAGGATGTATGTCTTTAGCTAGGACCTCCACCCTTGTTTTGATAAAATCTGCAGTTGTCATTGGCTGTGGCCCCTTGGGTTTGAAATGGCTGAATATCATTTTTTCTTCCTTGAATTCATAGACCGACATCAATCTTTCCTGCTGGGCTGGTGTAGCATCTATGAACTGTTTGTAAACCTCAGCCCTTAATAACTCATTTGCTGCCTTGATCTTTTTAAAAGAAGCCTTAGTGCTTTTAGGCTTCTGGCTTTGGTGAGATGAGGATGACACCTCCAAACCAAGCTGTAAAGTCTGCTCCTGCTAAAAGGAGCTTGTCCCTGTATGTTGGCTTCCCTCCCTGTCCTTTCCTGTGCTGTTTAAGACATCTTCAGTAATGTCTTCCACCTCAGGGGAATCTGCCCTTTGTCTTTTGGCCTCTGGCTGATGGGAAGGTCCACTAATAGGAGTGGACTCTTCTCTCTCTCTTTTAGAACCCCTCTCCTCATGGGCTGGGGTTTGCAGAATAGGTGCTGTAGGAGTCTGAGTTTGTGGAGGAGGAGTTTGATCTTTCAGCTGCTCTGTTTGTTCCTCCCTCTGCAGCTCATTTTGCTGCTTAGTTTGCTGTTCAGTTGAAGGGGCTGCCTTCTCTTTCAGTGTTTCATGTTCTGCATCCATTATGCCTTTGCCTTTATCCACTGCTGTTGCCGATGTAGAGGGTGCCTCTGGTGCTGTCCTTGTCACTGAGGTCCCTTCTCCTACTGAGTGAGGCGGCCTGAAAGGTACCTGCTGCACATAGTCCAGGTCAATAGTCTTCTCAAGCTCTTTCATGTTTTTAAGCATTCTTTCTTCTTCAGTTAAACTCTCCACTAGGGTGTCCAGCTGCCATTCTTGCAAATTGGCATACTTTTCTATGTGTGGGTAGTGACAGTGCTTAATACCTAGGAGTCTGTACTTATTTATCCTAGCAGTGATGAAACCTTGAGGGTCATAAGGGACCCATCGAAAACTATAGGACAACTTATATTTGTCTTTGAGGATGGAGTCTGCAGATTCCCATCCTTCCTTCTTGTTCATAATGAAGGGGCCCAACTCATTTTTGAAACTAAGGTGGGCCTTTTTCTTGGAGCTGTGGAAATGGTTGAGGTCTGACTGAATTAATTGCCTGTAATACTCCAAGGCAAACAACCTCATAGGTACATACTTGGGGAGCTTGTATGGACAGAGCTCACAACCATAAACTCTGAATACAGTATGGTGTTCATATAGGTACCAGTCACCTATTTTATATTTTTTAGAGAGCTGCAGAGCTTTCTTGATTTCATTAGATATTCTAGGGGGAGGGGAGCTCATCAGCATGCAAGAGACTGGGTACACAAACTGGTCAACAAATTCACAATAGGTATAGGGTGAATTTGTGACTTTATGATAAACTGAGGTCCAGAAGATGACAGATCTTCTCTCCCCTTTATTATCCAGCCTTCTGATGTAACATGGGAAGGTTTCAGAATGATGAAACATGAACAGATGGTAGATGTAAGCTGAGTATCTGAAGACCCCCTGTCTATCCACCTTGCTTAATTGATCATGAATCTTATTGGCTATAAACTTAGCAAAGTTATACTTTCGGGCAGGGGGTTGACGCAGGCTGTAAGCAGACAGCAACACTAGCATGGATTTATCCACATGCTCACTGTTTTGGTATCCCAATACATAGGCTATCATGTCTAGTAATAGCCTGCCTATATCATCGAAATGCTCCCTCAGATAGGGAGGTGGCCCTGTAGGCTGGTATTCAGGTCTCATGAAGTTCCGGGTGACCTTTTGCAGCTCCTCACTGGTCATCTTATCACCAGTTTCCAGCAAATAAGTTGTGGAGAACGGGACCAGCAATTCTGTCTGATCAAACTGTAACATCTTGTTGATGGAGTCAGCATTTATATAGAAGAGGATCCTCCCTGATGGAGTATTGACAGCTCTGTGTTGGACATCATAGTGTTCAGCACATAGGCGGATGATTTCAGGGAAAACATTCACAGCTGGGAGACAGTAATAGGGCAGGTTTGACTCCCATATCCCATGTGTACCATGCCCCTCCTTATAATCTTCCCTTAGTTGGGTGAATGTCTTCAAGAAGTCCCTGTCTCCCTCAAATTCCCCAATGAGACAATCCTTGTCAATGAATGGCAAGGCCTCCAGCTCCTTGTTGGTTTGATTTAATGGAGCTACACTGAGGGAAGAGGATGCAGAGGCTGCCATGCTATAATCTGAATTTGTGCAGGTGGAAGTACTGGCTTAACAAGTCTATAAGGACTTAAGTAGCAGGTGAACTGTAAACATAGGCTAGTGTCTTCCTTTTAATGAAAAAAATGCAAGCTGGCTTTTGTGGTTTACTGCAAATTCACAGGGATGTGAATTGCTAATGGCAAGCTTTAAAGACAGTGATGTTTCTTTGGTAAGAATGCAGGTGGCCTGTACTCGGCAAAAGGGAACAATGTTGAGCACCTCGGGGGAAATTTTACAGTTTTAGCCCGCGGAATGATCGCTCCAGGGTCGAATTGTGGTTCAGGGATGGTGCAGATTGTTTGGGTTCACTTCAGATGGCAGGCAGAGCTGAACTTAGGAGTTTTTAGCAGTCTTTTAATGGTGAATTTTACAGAGAATTGGAATGCATGGGCAAAGTAGGAAAACTGGCGAAATACCTGGAAAAACTGGCTTGAAAGCTTGCGGGCCGGCCTGTGGAGGCTAAATGCCGTCGAATTCTGAATTTGCAGCGGTTGTAATGTCGAATTTGATGGCTGGAGGATAGATTTCGCGGCAGCTGGTCGACAACGGCTACTTCTTTTGCGCGTGATAATGACCGAAAACGACTCATTTAGTCGTTTATAACGTTAATTTTGGAAAAAATGTGTATTTGGCGCTTTTCCGCCGATGACGTCAGCATGACGTCATGGCGGGGCCCGGGTACGGAGGTGACGTGTCTGCTGAGGTGTCCGCCAGGGTGGCAGGACACGGTGGCGGGTGGATGCGGTGGCAGGACTGCGTGGAGGGCCACGGGACGCGGGGGCGGTCATAGGTGAGGTGACGTCAGGATGACGTGCGCATGACGCAGGGGGAAGGGTGGTAACAGGGAGGGTGGTAAGCGGGTTCCCCGCACCGCTTTTGCTGGCGAGTGGTATTGGGGAGGGGGGCTCCGAACAACCCCGGCGATTGACACGCGTCCAGGGTACGGAGGTGGTAAAACCGCTTTCCCCGGACGCTAAAAGTCGGCAGGTCGGGGAACAGCAATGACCGCCCACCGTAAGATCTGGGCGCCTCGAGATCGGACGGCTGGCGGGTCCTCCGACGGATCGTGCAGGTTGGGGGGGGCCCGCCGGCCGATTAAAATATTCTTTTTAAATATTTCGGGCGGGGACCTTAGAATAGTGAGTTTTTATGGGTTTTTTCGGGATTTCTTGGGTTTTTCCAATAATCTGAATGGGGTTTATGGTTAGAAAGGGTTTTTATAGGCTTTTCTTTGCAAATGAAGGGTTAAATGAGTGGATTGAGCTGTAGCAAGGGAGAGAGAGACAGTGGAGCCTCATCAAAGTGACCAGATGTCATTTTGATTCCTTTTCAGAGAACATATGGCTATAATGCCAAGGGGAGGGATATTTATACAAAATTTTGGGGTTTATACACCATGGTGTTAATACTAGTAGGGGAAAGGTAATGTAGGGGGGTTTACATAGTAGTGTTAGAGTTAATATGGATGAAGGGGTAAATGGAGGGGAAACTACTAAGCTTATTTGAAACTTGCTTAGTTTAGAGAGTAGATCAAAATGAAAAGATTTTTAGACAAGAAATGTGGCTTCTGAATGAACAAGAACCACCATGAAACCATGATGTTCTTCCCTGAATCTCAACTGATGAGGGGATGTTAGTAATGAAATGGAAGGGGGTAGGAGGGAGGTTAGTCATGCTCCTTGCTGTAACTTGATGAAGATGAACACCTTGTCAATTGATTGATTTTACTCTGGTAAACACAATTAACATATCTGCAATGGTAAAGATAACCTTTCTGCAACCCCAACTACTTACCCAGCTTCTTACCTGGCATTTTTATTACTTCTTGGAGGGTGCACTTGGACTTGCAGACCCTTTACTTGCCTTTTCTTTTCTTTGGCCTTTTCTTTTGTTTTTCTATCTATTTCTACCCTTATTGCTTCCAAGGCCCCAGATTAAACAGTTGGGAACCTTAATTCTCTACCTAACTACTTGTCCGCCAAGATTAGACTGTTTGGACAGACTTCTTTCTCTATTCTACAACTGAAAATTTAAAGCATGACATGGTCCAGATTAGGCTGTTGGACCATCCATCAAAATTGAATCCTTATCAAGATATATACATACCTTGTCTCCTTATGAAAAATATGGGATCTTTGCATCATCAAAGCAGAGCATATTTGGATTTTCTATAACCAATCATGAAACATGAAACCTATTGATATAGGTAGCAAACAAAAATGACAAACGCTACTCTAGAAATTTGATGTTGACTGGTAACTTGTCCATATGGGTTGCAATGTGCCCAAGACCAACAACCTTATTGATTCAAGTATATTTTCGATTTACTGGTTTGATATCTATCAATTCCATATTAGAAATAAAGAATTCCATCTTCTCCTAAAGAGGTCTCTAATAGGGGAACCACACTTTTTTTCCAAGGGTGAAGAATAGTATTGAAATCTCCTCCAAAGATACAACATTGTTTGAATTTTGATTCCCCTAAATTAAATAGATATTTCCAACAAGAAATATTTTCTTGGTAATTTATAAACACATAAACATTGATAGCAATACATTCTTTTTGGCTTGAGATATGAAGCAACCATACTGTGATCCAATCGAGTGAAATATAGACAAAGATTAGTTGAAAGATAGAATATGACCATAATTTGCCTAAACCTCTTAAAGAACCATGTGAACTGGTAGGCTCCATTGCACAACCTCTCCACAAATTCCCACATTTTTGAAAAGCTTCTTGTTCCCCCATTTTCATCTCCTAGAGAAGGAGGATTAGGGGATTTCTCTTTATTCACCAAGAATTTTTTATTTAAAAAAAAATCTTTTGGATCCTAATCCCCTATAATTCTAGGAGACTATCTTCATCATTTACCTGTAGACTTTGAATCCCTTTGACTGGGGATTGAGCCACTTCCTTTCCTAGTGATTATAGGTCCTTTAGTAAATGCTACCTCTATTTTTTATTGGACTCCCATTTAATTATCTTTGTCTTCTTTCAAAAGTTCCTTGATCCTTTTCTAGATGACTAAATGTTGAATTGCAGCTTTTTTTATTTTAGGGAATTCAAATATGCATTCTCCAATAACATATATAGACCTAATGTTAGTCCTTGTGGAAATTCCTTGTATATTCAAACTACTAATTGTCCTTTACTAAAACAATAGACTTGAATCTACTCTACTCATCAGTAGAAACAATTAAACGATCACGAAATCACGAAGCATATAAGAGAAAGAATTCAATCAACACATTACAAAATAATTTCTTGGGGCAATCCATAGCTAAAAACCCCTGCTATATGTAGATTGCATTAGTTAGAAAATATGAGAAGATTACAATGCTTTCATCAAGCTCAAGCAACCTCTGCACTATCTCTATCTATCTCACAGCTTCCTAGACAAGCCCGGGCCAAAAATTAACCAATTTTATGCTTGCCCAAGTCCCTATTTCCATGTGTTGTTTCCTTGGTAATTAGCCCCCTATTAATTAGGGAAATTCCTCAATTGGAATTATGCAATCCTCATAGCCCTTCCTCTATCTACATGCACCACCTGTACAATTTGAATGGTTATACAACTTATATTACGCTGTCCCTGAACTCCAATCTCACTTGGGTAACTCTCATATCTGACATGCATGAGTTATTTATGAGTGAATCATTAGTTAACTGGTTGATCACTGTAGGCAGCACCACACTACTAGTCCTCCCACTAGTTCCTCCAACAGTTGGAACTAGTTTAAATGACTTTAACTTAGATAAATTGAATTAATTAATTACAACTCAAAATAAACTCAACCAGGGCTCCTATAATGTAGGAGACACACTATATGACTCAAGTTAGACTCTCAACTCAAATTAACTGAGCCAACTAATTCAAATTAACTTAGTTAACTAATACAAGTTTTCATGAGATGTGGTATTACAATTTTATTCCTAATTTAGATCAAGGACAAAATTCAATTAGGATTTTCTTGTTGCATTTTCAACAGTCCCTCTCAATAAGAAAGGGATTATCTTATACCCCAATCCTACCTCTATGAAACTCGAATTTTCATCTTGACAATTCCTTTGTCAAAATATCTCCTCTGCACACAATCACTTAGATGGTGATACTAGAAGTTGATATGATTGGGCCGATATTGAAAAATTGGATTCTCAAAGAGTTTGATACAACTCTGGTTGTCACAGTAAATCACTATAGGATCCATTTGTTGACCAAATAACCCAACAAGGATCTCCCTCATCTAAATAGCCTCACAAGTTGCTTGACTACTAGCCATGTACTCTGCGTCTACTAAACTAAGTGCAACTGGTCTCTACTTCCTCTTGTACCAAGAAAATGTTTCTAACCTAATACTAAAGATTCCCCCTGATGTGCTCTTCATATCAAATGGATTTCCTACCCAATATGCATCTATGAAGCCTTAAATCTCCACTCCCTCTATCTGTCTATACCAAATACCAAAGTGATTGGTGCCTTTGAGGTATCTCAACACATGTTTAGTTGCCTTCCAATAAAGTTTGGTTGGCTTAACCATTTCTTGACTAAGTTGGTTAACTACAAAACATATATCCATTCTTGTGTTCACTAAATACATAAGTGAACCCACATGATGCATGTAAATAGTAGCCTCCACTACTTCACCTGAAGTAGCATTTTTCTTCCTCCAATTCCCTACTAGAGGAGTCTCCATGGGTTTTTTTCTCTCCATGTGGAACGCCTTTAGTATCTCATTGGCATACTTTCCCCGAGAGATAAACAGTTACTCATTTCCTTTCCATACTTCCATACCAAGGAAATAATGCATGAGCCCTAGGTCCTTCATCTTGAATTCTCTCGCAAGATCCTCATTACAAGCTTTTACCAACGTCTCATCACCTATTAGAATTAAATCATCGACATGTAATACTATAATCAACAATTTACCTTCAACCACAATATGGTAAAGGTTTGCATTTTCTTCACTTTTGGTGAAGCCCAACCTAGTGAATTAGTTTTCAATCCTGGTGTAGCAAGCACGAGGTGCTTGTTTCAATCCATATAGCACTCTTTGAGTCTACACACATGCGACTCTCTGTTTAAGGTATCAAATCCTACCGGTTTCTCAATGTACACCTATTCCTCAATAACATCATTGAGCAATGTTTTCTTCACATGCATATGATGTATCTTCCATCCCATTTGCACTAAAAGTGCTAGAATATATATGATTGAAGAGTACCTTGCTATTGGATAAAAGGTCCCCTCGTAATCAATTCCCTCCACTTGAGAGAACCATTTGGCCACAAATATGGCCTTGTGTTTCTCCACACTCCCATCTATTTCTTGCTTTACCTTGTAAAGCCATATGGAACTCACCAATGACTTGTTTGTTGGTCTTGGGACCACTTCCCAAACACTGTTCTAATAATGGAGTCATACTTCTCTACCATGTCATCAAACCATATTGGTTGTTGCACTGCTTCCTTGAATGAGGATGGCTCAATCTCTATACTCTCACTCATCAGAGCCATTTAGCCAGGGTACTGATCTTATGACCTCCTCCGCCTGCGATGTGATGTGGGTGCTCCCACATTCTCTCTAAAATCATGCATCAATATGTTAGCCTCTCTAGTGCACTTCCTTCCATCCCTGGAAGTCTTTGCATGAGTGGGTGCTCCACATCATCCTGAGGTTGTTCCTTTGGAGCTAAAATCTCTTCATCTCCATGCAAACAAGGCTCCCTCTCAATGGAACATCTCATGGCCTTCTATTCATCAAACTTCACATCTCTACTAACGATTGTCATCCTGTGAGATGACAAGTACACTCGATAGTTGTGAGGTGTATTAGTGTACCCCAAAAATATGCCCAACTCAGTTGTTTGTTTTATCATTTCCTTGCATCCTTGGTAACATGACAGTAAAATGATGAACCAAAGATCTTGAAGTGTGCCATATCTCGTTTCTTACTTGAAAAAACTTTGTTTGGTGTACTCATCCTGAGAATCCAATACTTAGAAATCAAGGCATATTCCTTGTTGTTCTTGTTTTCCCAAATGTCAATCTCCTTATTTGAGGTGGGATTTGCAGGTTTATTATCTCCTTCTCCTACACAAACTCCTTTCCACAAATAATTGAAAATGAGAGTGTGTTTTGTCTTCCACGACCATTTAGGATAGTTCTCTTTCCCAGAGAGATCTACTCCAACAATAGATGTCAATTAATTCATTTAAAATTGTCTACTGCAAAAAAAAAATTGTACTACTAGTGGAAAAAATGCAGTTCTAGTGGCAAAACAAATGCACTTTTGGAGTAAAAATTGTAAAATTTTCACTTTGATATATAGAACAAAGGTATTACTTGGGGGAGTTGTTACTTGGGGTAGTTTGTATATGGGGGAGGTTGTATGTGAGGGAGGTTGAAATGGGAGTAGGTATTATCAGTACGATGGGAGCATTATATGGGAGTGGACCACGGGAGCAACACATTATAATGAGAAACCAAAGCCAAATTACCAAGGCTCGAGGGAGAGGGTCGAGAGGCCGAGGCTCTAAGAAATTGTGGAAACTGTTAGCAAAAGTGTGGAGGGGAGCAACCGACTGTGGTGAGGAGTCGGGTTGTGCGGTAATGAGGAGCCATGATGGGTGGCCGATGGAGATTATGCACAGCGTAGGGAATCCTGAGGTCTATCTTGGGACAGATGTGTGGGAGGTATTGCTGTGTAAGGCCAACCGACTATGGTATGGCTCACTACAATGACTCGAACGAAGCTTGTGAGGGCCGAGGGTGTTGTGGGGGTGAGGTGAGTAGTCACCTATGCGGGGAGGTAGCAAATCCGAGTGTGGTATGCCAAGGGAATGGAGCACAATCAGAAGGAGAAACTGGTGTGAGGAGCATAGTCAAGGACGGGGACTGTGTATGCCAAAGTCGAAATTGAAGACCCAGTATATAGTACTCACAAACTATAAAATTTATAAACCAAAGCCTGTAATATTTCACCAAAAGGGGCGTAGAAAACACTATAGGAGTTGTTCTGAGGGCACACAGTTAGCACAACAGCAACCAGTCGACCAACATATCTAACTATTGGGCATGGAATCCCCCCAAGGCATGTTTTGGGGCTCAAAGCCAAAGTTTTGACCGAATCGTGTTGTAAATATTCGTGAACTGCAGGCGCAGGGTGCGAAAGTATGATAGAGTCACAAGGTTGTCCACCCTAGTTTTGTAATGTAATTTCAGATGGATACACCTACCCATGGTCCGCGAACCATGGGATTGTATAAATAGAGCGAGGCTCTAAGTGTAAAAAAGAAGAGAGACAATAGAAATATAATAGAAGCATGAGAAGTCTGAGTAATTGAGTCATAGTGTGAACTGTGTCTTTGGGTCGTAGAGTAGGAGAAGGCTCTGCAGCTGAGTGCATAGAGACCTAGTAGTCCACAGTTGAGTGCGCGGACCCCTGCAGCTGAGTGCGCAGGGCAAGTCAAGTCTGTAACCGTGGAAAGAATCAATAAAGAGAAGTTTGGCTATAATTCTATGTATCTGTTCTTGGGCTAATGCATGATTGATATCATTTGAAAATATACAGTTTATTTACCGCGTGCACCTGTATGAATGTTTTGTGTTGCTAAGTATAACTTAAAGCACTCCATTAGGCAAAGATAATTAACTAACATTGGAATATAAGCAAGATCTTGGGTAATAACGCAAAGCGCGGCACTCAGCCCCTGGGTAGGGCTGCGCGAAGATAGTCTATCAGGCCGCAAGGAACGGGAAAGTGTGCGAAGCAACCTGTACGCAGGGACAAACTGCGGACCAGCCAAACTCATCAGACATCTCCAGGGTGCAGAAACCTAGTTCTAGCACCCTCCCATACTAATTTGGGTGAGACCTCAGTCTCCGCTCTATGGACTGTTGCCGAAAGGGCCAGTAGTACCGAGATTTGTTTGGCTAATTAACTCTGAATCTGGGTCAAGCCCCAATAAGCAACCAAATGGTTTCGTTGTCGGGACCAGGATTTGCATAGAGATGTCTAATGTCGTATCACTAGAATCCGACAAACAAAGGAATTGAAGAGTGGTTGGACAAAAAGATTCACGAGTTCGCGACACAGGAAAACAAGAATCTGTGACTATCACAGGAAGAGTGGTTAGATTGCTACTTTTATACAGAATTCACAAAATTTTCTTTGCATCCTTCCCCACTGATTTGTACGAGTGGATCACAAGGCTATTAGATAGCCAAGGAAGGTGTAAACTCGACAAACCTATTGTGTGGACTCCAGAATTGGTGCGCAAACTGGAAGCATCAGAAGATAATATCACGTGCATTTTCGATCACTGTCTGGATCGCATCATAGGAGGATTCATCACTGAATTCGCGATAGATACTTTAGTCAGCTATAACAAGGTAGAACAGTGCTTCCTCAAGGGACTACGAGGTAAGTACGTTAAATCTTTGAACAATTGGATTAAAATTATACTATATTGTGAAAGTAGATTATGCAAATAAATTGATGTTTGGGGCTACGCAGAGTGGGAGGATCTACAGAAATGAAGGTAGCACAGAACTAGAAACTAGCCCCTTGATTTCACCTCCACACAGAGGCGAAGAAGAGCTCGCGAAGGTTTCACCAAGAAGTGCGATCAATCTGATAAAGAAGAGAATTCCGTGCATACCACCCCCACCCACACCACCATCAGTTTCACCATATTCACCTCGACTTCGCCCATACCACCTCTGTCACCACCGCGAAGCAGTATGGTCAACACGATAAAGCTACCAGTGTTTAAGGGAGTATGGAATGAAGATCCGGACCGTTTTGGTTCGTGATAAAAGTTGTATGGGAAGCACAGGGTGTCATAGACGAAAATATAAAGAAGGCAACGTTGGTCAGTGCTCTACAGGATCTCACGCTGACCTAGTACATTAAGCATTCCAATGACAATCCGAATGCAGGGATAGCAGATATCCAAGATGCACTAAACAAGGAATTTAGCATACCAAAATCGGAGGCACAGTCGATCATTGGATTCAATGAAATCACAATGCTCCCAGGCAAAACCCCGTGGGAGCTAGATCAAATACTAAAGTGCACAATTCATGAAGCGAGCATGACCTTAACAGATGGGCAACACCATGAATGGTTTGTAGCCTCGTTAACACCACATCTACAGAATGCGTTGTCGCAACAAAGGCTAACCACTCAGGCTGAAGCTTTGGAGGTCGTGATGAGATTGCATGAGACTTTGATACAAGATCCTAACCTGGGAGTCCAGCAGATTCACGCGCAGTTGAAGAACTTGTGCCTTGAGATGCAGAGTTTGAAATAAGACAGGACGGTTCGTCTAGAAGTGCACGACGAGGTATGGTGCGTAAAGTGCAAGGGCCAGGGGCACAACAAGGACCACTGCTCGGTGTTCAAAAATTACCTTGCGGGAGGAGGACTAATGCCATTGAGACCGGAGGCACAAGTAGGACCAAGCGTGACACCTGCATTGTGGTGCGTGATTTGTCAGATAGGAGGGAAGCATGCTATAGATAACTGCCATCTGTTACAAAAGTATATGCAGAATTCCCAACAGTTGTTCTATAATTTCTACAGGTCAGTAGGCCATGATGAGAGTACCTGTAGAAGTTATGAACTGATGATGGATCGAACTCCTACCTACAGAGTTCAGGTCGAGACACGGCCCCTTGATCAAAATGCAAGAATGGCGTGCACTGGATTTCAGGGGTGTAGACAAGGCTAACATGGAATGGGACCAGGAAGAGGTCGCAGATAGCTGATATGTTACAATTGCAGAGGGTCGGGGCATTATGCTCGTGATTATACAAATCCAACGAGACCATCATGCTTATATTGTACACAGTTTGATCATGAGATGGAGGACTGTCCCACACTGATAGCGAGGTTGCGTGATAAAGGAGCACTCCAACCTCCCCTGACTCAGAACCTGCAAATGATGAGGTCTGAGCCACGTGAGGAAGACTTGAATGTACATATTGTGCTCTGAAGTGGTATCACG
The DNA here is from genome assembly GCA_031772625.1 of Pinus tabuliformis. Taxonomy (NCBI): domain Eukaryota; kingdom Viridiplantae; phylum Streptophyta; class Pinopsida; order Pinales; family Pinaceae; genus Pinus; species Pinus tabuliformis. The sequence continues at coordinate 584,798,988 of CM062816.1, forward strand.
ATAGGGGATGACAAAGGCAAGCAGCCTAAAGGAAGTACCTAGGTTCGCAAGGCTCTAACAAAGGAACCATAATTTGATTTGGAGTGTGTTAAGGAGACATTCATGGAAGCTAAGAAGAGCTTCACGGATGCCTCCACTTCAAGAAGTAAAGGCAGACTGGAGCTAGAAATGGACCCATCAATGCTCACTACATTCTTGGAGACATGCATGACGCTGCTGCACGACATCATGGCTATGAAGGGGCTACAAGAACTCATAACTAGATGTGTTGGGACCACGCCAGGAGAGCCACGCATAGTCTGGAAGCTCAGGAAGCACGTGACGTGAACAAGAAGGGAGATGTGGCTGACCACGCAGATCGGGGAATATGAAATGGATCAAGTGATTTTGGATCTAGGATCGGACGCGAACGTCCTGCCAAAGTAGACATGGGAGCGCATGGTCAGGCCTGCGCATGGTCTCCTATCCAACTGCAAATGGACAATCAACAAAAGATCCTACCTATGGGAAGATTGCAGGGAATCACAGTAGATATCGAAGGTGTGAGTGCACTAGCAGATTTCGAAGTGATAGAGATTTCTGATGACAGCAATCCCTATCCTGCATTACTAGGAATGGCCACTGACATGAATGGAGTGATAAATCTAAAGAAGCGCAAGATGATTTTTGAGAAAAATTCACTGCGCGTGGTGGTACTTTTAGACCTTGCGGAAGGATGGCGCTACATAGAGCCAGTGCGCAACTACGACAGCGACGATGATCTAGACTGTATTTACAAGATAAATGCATGCGAGCAAGACTGGGTAAATCCAACCATTGATGGTCGAATCCTGTGGGAGCGCGAAAGCTCTTGTACATCAGATTTTGATGAAGAGATAGAACGATGGCAGAACCAGTTACATGAGGTAACTACCCTCAACTATAACATGATGACAAGGTTGTTGTGTTGCGTAGCAACAAAGGTAAGGGACCTGCCTACATATGATGGGTTAGGTGAAGTGGAGGAGTTCTTGAAAAAATTTAAAAAAGAAGTGTCGGAAAAACAACGTTTCGACGCTCTGAAATGGGTACTGTGTGCTACGCCTGCAAGGTTGTGGGGTATGCAATAGCAGGGTTTTGAGGACTGGAGCGAATACAAAAGGATGATGCATCTACGATTTGGGAAGCCTTAGATGCAGATAAAAGCCAAGTATGACAGATGAAATAGCCCGTGTGCCCACCTTTCTAGATGGATACAGGCATATGGTGCGCAACCTACACAAAGGCACATCGTCCTCGTGGTAGGAAACACTATCAGTAAGCAGGGGCGGGTAAGATAATGGAACGAACAACCCCTCCATTTGGGACCGGGAAGTATGGTAAGACCAAGCACGCAAAAGCATATTCATGTAGAAGCTTTTGACAAAGTACGCGAAGCATTGAACATGGTCCACCAGGTGAAGCGGGCTGACTGGGACCTATGCATACCAACGGTTCTCTAGGCATATAGGACCATGTGCAAAACCCTGACCGTGCAGGCACCGCCAAGGCTGGAGTATGAAGCAACTGAAGTAAGCCCTATAATACTTGGAGAACTTAGGCCATGCATGATCACACCAATAGATGTGATGGTTCGCGAAACCTTGGAAGTAGAAATCCAACAGGGAAATTTTAGGCTCCAAGAACTTGAAAAAGAAAGGGTGCGATTAAGGAGGAAAAGCGCTTTGGTAGAAGTGGAAGTCAAGAAGCTGGAAGATGAGATAAGGGACAAGTTTCTCGATAAGAAGACCACGGTGATAAAACAGGGTGCGCATGATCATGCTGACAAGCTTGAGGACTATCGCCATGAATTGATCAGTCTGATGCCTTGGCTTGGACCACATATTACTAAGAGAATTAACCAGGGTGATGTGCTACAGAGGATAAGGTGCACGACGCAGCTAGTAACAGTAAAAGGTAGGTATTTCCCAGAAAGAATGTTGGATGATCAAAGGAAACTGCACATAGGTCGCAGCCACCTGACTAGCCGAGGAAGGAATAGTCTTAGCGCTCCAGGCAGTTGAAAGGGAGCGTGGGACTATAAACTATTCTGCCTGGGAGCTGCACGATATTGGAGATGCGTGCAAAAGCAAAGAGTCACAAGGTCCATGACCGCGCATGGGGAGCTATGCTGCCGCGCGGGTTGGCTAGAAAGTGACCATTGAAGTCACTATTCACAATGGGATGTGTTAACACCCAAGTTGTTCCCTATGACTCCCAAGGGAATACGGCCGGGGTAACCACTAACCAATCTTTGGATCACAGTTTCTAGCCAAACTGTAATCATAGAGGGCTCTCTCTTTATAATTTGTCTCTGTTTTGTTAGTATTTTAGGCTAGCTATGTTGTTCAAACTTTTGTTTTGTGTTTGGTTGGAAAATGTTTCAGTCAAGATATATATGCTCTCACTAGAATGTTATATGTCATTGGGCAATGGAGTCAGTGGTCCTTTAACTGTTTTGAGGTGCTGTGTGATGCTGTTGTGATGCTGCAGAGCAAGGTTAGTGTCTGAGAAACAAACATTCATAAGGTGATTGGGTGGGTTGTATCCAGTATATGCAAGGCAATCAAGAATCTTACAGTAAACTGCTAGAGAAAGACAGTGAGAATATTGTCCTAGGAGCATTTAAGAATTTCTAGGTAATATTCATACACATAGAATTAACAGCTACATGAGCAATTAAGAATTCATGTTAGTGGTTAATCCTGAAAACAAACATTCACAACCGTAAAAATTGAGTACAGGGTGTAGTAAACAAATCCTGCACTATTCTTTTTCTTTACTGCTAGTTTAGTGTAACATGAATATGATTTGATAAACATAAGAAAGACAAGAACAGAGCTTAAGGAAAAAACTTGTTATTTCATCAGACAGCACAGGAATTCTGCATCAACACATGAATCATCAGCAAGACACCATAGTTCCAGGAAATCACTGAGCTGATCTAGCTCTTTGTATTAAACAATTCTGAAAGTACACAGTATACATGCCTCAGAGTGAAAAATTACCAACCCCTTATGCGTTACTAAGGGGAGTATATATACAAAGTTTACATAAGAAAATATCTGAATGGAGAGTGAATGCTTCATTAATAGCATGCCAACCGCTGGAGTGTAGCAGCTGAGAAAGTTAATGCTGTAATAACTTTTGTTGCCTTAGCTGTCAAAAAATGGTCAGAGCCTGTTGTCTTGGTGGCAGTTGGAGTCGGCTGAGGGTACGCTGTCAAAATTTGCGCACTTCTTTTACCTTTTGGGCTGGCCGTCGTTGTCTATGTGCTGAGTCACATTTCAGCTGCTTTCAATGCTGACTTTATCATGTTGTTTGTCTTGTAGTGACCTGGAGCTGGCAGTGACAGAACAGCTGAAGCTACCGTGGCAGAATTTGAAGCATTGCTTGCCACCAATCCTCTTTGGGCATTTGATGCCTCCTAATCTTTATCAAGGTCTCATCGGCCTCTGTATATCTGTAGAAATTAGGAGGAGTCTCAAAAAGATGATTCACTTCATTCTCAATAAAGAACAGGCCTTCCAATTTGTCATACAAGCTCTGACCTGAGGGAGGTCCTGTTTGTTCAGATGTACTGCCAGATGCAGTAATCTGATTCTCAATGTATGTTGCCATTCTGTTGGCAAATTGATCCCGGGAGACTAGTTTTCCTGCACCAGTTAGGAGGCTGGGCAGGCCTTTTGCTTGCAGCACTGCCAACTTAACTTTGAATTCCTCCACATCTGCTGTGATCTCATAGCACTTCCTCTCCACAGTTTGCACATAGCTCCTGAGAGTTAGCACCTTCTTCGCAGTGAGGACAGCCTCTGTTCTCTTGGGAATGCCTATGGCTGCCAGTTCTTCCTTTTCCTGCCTGTTTAGGAAGTCTATCATTCTGTTGGCCTGCTCTGGTCTGTTTTGCAGCAGTGTTTTGGCCTTATTAATTTCTATTTGTGCTTGGCCCAACAAGTCCATCTGTTCATGCATTGTTTTTATTGATCTCCATTGTTGAGTGATGGATTGGCCTATTTTGGCCCATAGGATCCTTTTTATGTCTGCCATGGCCGTTTCTAGATTCAGCTCTTTTTCTAAGGCCTTTATCTTGTCCTTGAGGGCCTTTATCTCTCTGCCTTGTTCAGCCACAGTAACCGACTTGTCATACTTGGCATCCAGTTCTGCCAATTTTTCCTTGGCCTTATTTATTTCATTGGCCTGGAGCTCCATTTCTTTGATGGCCCTGGTCAATTCCTCTACACTTTTGCTGGCTTCTGGAGCTGTTGTTGTTCCTGCTGCTTCTGTTGTGGGGGCCACTGCTGCCCCTGAAGTTGCTGCTGTTGTAGAAGTAGTTGGAGGAGCTTGGGAAGTGGATTCTCCCTGTTTATCTTGTAGTGCTCCTTCCAGCTCTTTCTCCAATTCCCTGATCCTCTGGTCTTGATGCATTAGGAGGTCTAGATGGTCCTCAGCCTGTTTTTGCTTTTGAAGTTCTGTTGTTTGAGGGTGCTCTGTGGGCTGCAGCTTCAATCTTTTCTTCAATGCATTGAGGTCATCATCTTTCTTCTTCATAAGGGCCTTCACACCCTTTGGATCACTAGGATCATGTCCTAGATCAATGATGATCTCCTCCAGAGACTTTATTCTATTGTCTTTGGCCAGAGAGGACATTCTCTCAAAGTCCAACTGTGTATTGGTGTTTTTCAGGGACTCTTTCAGCTCATGTGCCATGGTGGCCTTCTCCACCAAGGTTGCATAGACCATCTCCCCGGCTTGCTTATGTAGTTCAATCTGGTCCATGGGATGTATATCTCTGGCTAGGACCTCCACCCTTGTCTTTACAAAATCTACAGCTGTCTTAGGCTGCGGCCCTTTGGGCTTAAAGTGGCTGAGGAGCAATTTTTCCTGCTAAATGTCATATACCGACATTATCCTTTCTTGCTGGACTGGTGTTGCATCTATGAATTGCTTGTAGACCTCAGCCCTTAGCAGCTCATTCTGAGCTTTTATTTGTTTGAAAGAAGCCTTAGTGCTCTTGGGCTTCTTGCTCTGCTGGGAAGAGGAGGACACCTCTAGGCCAAGCTGCAATCCTTGCTCCTGCTGAAAGGAGCTTGTTCCTGTGCGCTGGCTGTCCTCCCTGTTTTTCCTTTAGCTGTCAAGGAATTCTTCAGTGATGTCTTCCACCTCTAGGGAGTCTAGCCTTTGCCTTTTGGCTTCTGTTTGCTGGGAGGATCCATTAAGAGGAGTGGACTCTTCTCTATCTCTTTTTGTACCCCTTTCCTCATGTGCTGGGGTCTGCAAAATTGGGGCAGTCAATGGCTCAGTTTGAGGTGGTGGTGTTTGCATTATTGGAGCTGCTGGCAGCCCAGTTTGTGGTAGGACAGTTTTCCCTTGCTGTTGTTATGGCTGCTGCTCTGTTTGTTGCCCTGTTTGCTGCTCTGTTTCAGGGGCAGGCTTTTCTTTCACTGTTTCCTCCTCTGCACCCATTATGCCTTTGCCTTTGTCTGTCGCCGGTGCTGATGTAGAGGGTGCCTGTGGTGCAGTCCTTGTGGCTGAGGTCCCTTCTCCTGTTGAGTGAGGCCATTTGAGGGGTACCTGCTGCACAGAGTCTAGGTCAAAGGTCTTTTCAAGCTCCATCATATTCTTAAGCATTAGTTCTTCTTCAGTTAGCTTTTCAACTAAAGTACCCTGTAGCCATTCTTGCTGGTTGGCATATTTCTCAATATGTGGGTACTGACAATGCCTATAACCTAGAAGTCTGTATTTGGTTCTTCTTGCAGTGATGACGCCCTCAGGGTCATAAGGGACCCACCGGAAACTGTATGACAGTTTATATTTGTCCTTGAGGATGAGGTCAGCATCTTCCCATCCTTCCTTTTTATTCATGATGAATGGGCCCAACTGGTGTTTGAACTTGAGGTGAGCCTTCTTCCTGGAGCTGTGGAAATGGGTGAGGTCAGACTGAATCAATTGCCTATAATATTCCAAGGCAAATATCCTCATGGGCACATACTTTGGGAGTCTGAAAGGACAGAGCTCACAGCCATAGACCCTGATGACTGTGTGCTCCTCATATAGGTACCAATCACCTATTTTACATTTTTTAGAGAGCTGCAGGGCCTTCTGTATCTCTGTTGACATTCTGGGAGGAGGGGACCTCATTAATAAGCAAGAGACCAGATACACAAATTGGTCAACAAACTCACAATAGGAATAGGGCGAGTTTGTGACATTGTGATAGACAGAGGTCCAGAAGATGACAGATCTTCTTTCCCCTCTATAATCCAGCTTTCTGATATGGCATGGAAAAGCCTCAGACTGATAATACATGAAGAGATGATAAATATAGGCTGAATACTTGAAGACACCCTGCCTGTCCACTTTGCTCAGCTGATCATGAATCTTATTGGCAATGAACTTTGCAAAGTTGTATTTGCGGGCAGGGGGTTGGCCTGGGCTGTAAACAGCCAGCAATACTAGCATGGTTTGATCCACATGCTCACTGGTGCTGTACCCCAGCACATAAGCAATCATGTCCAGGAGTAATCTGCCTACTTTAGTGAAGTGGATACTTAAATAAGGAGGTGGCCCTGTAGGCTGGCACTCAGGTCTCATGAATGTCCTGGTGACCCTTTGAATCTCCTCACTGGTCATTTTGGTACCAGTGTCCAGCAGATAGTTCATAGAGAATGGGAACAACAGCTCTGTCTGGTCAAAATGCAGCATTTTGTTGATGGTCTCAGGGTTAATGTAGAAAAGGACCCTCCCAGATGGGGTGCTGATGGCCCTGTGGTGCACATCATAGTTCTCAGCACATAGGCGAATGATTTCAGGAAACACATTTACAGAGGGGAGACAATAGTATGGCAGGTTTGATTCCCAGATGCCATATGTGTCATGACCCATCAGATAGTCCTCTCTCAGCTGTCTGAAGGTTTGCAAAAAATCTTTGTCTCCCACATAGTCTTCAATAAGGTAGTCCTGGTCAGCAAGAGATAAAGACTGCAGGTCTTTATTGGGTGGATTTAGTGGAGCAACACTGAGAGCTGTGGGTACAGGGGCAGCCATTGTATGGTTTGACTTTGAGTGATATGGGTGCACTGGTTTGCAAAGCTGTTAAGAGCTTAGGTGATAGGCCAACTGTGGACTAAGTCTGAAATGCTTTTTATAGTGAAAACACAGGCTTGCTTCTGCAGTCTTGGTAGGTTCACAGAGATTGTGAATTGCTAGGGGTGAACTGCAGAGGGTGAGTGAGATTTACTTTGGTGAAAAAATGTTGTTGGTCTACACCCGGCAAAAGGGAACAATGCCGGGCACCTTGAAGATAATTTCACAGTTTTGGCCCGCGAATTGCCTGTTTGAGTGCTGAATTTCTGGTTCTGAGGGTAAGCAGGTTGACTTGGCTCACTTTAGGTAGTAGGTGCAGAGTTTATATGGAATTCAACAGGTGTTTTAATGGCAATTTACAGAGAAATGGTATGCATGGGCCAAATAGAGGAATTACGGTGAATACCTGGATGAAATGCTTGAAAAGCCTGCGGGCCGAACTCTGGAGGTCGAATTGATGAATTGGATCGGTTGGAATTTGAATTTGGAGGTCTGGAGGTGCTTTGGCAGCTGCAACGGCTATCTCTTCCTTTGTGCGAAAATAACATAAAAATTGCCCAAAACATGACTTTAACGACAAAATTCGGAAAAAATGGGTAATTGGCGCCTTTCCGCCGATGATGTCAGCATGACGTCATGGCGGGCCCAGGTACGGAGGATGACGTGGCTGCTGAGGTGTAGGCCAGGGTGGCAGGACACGGTGGCGGGTGGATAAGGTGGCAGGGTTACGTGGAGGACCATATGGCGCGGGGGCGGGGGAGGGCGCTACGTCATGCTGACGTATTGATGACGTAAGGGAAGGCGGTAAGGGGATGGTGGTAAGCGGGTTCCCCGCACCACCTTTGGGTAAAGGCGGTATCGGGGAGGGGGGCTCCGAACAACCCCACCGCCTGCCACGCATCCCTTGTACGGGGCGGAAAACCACTTTCCCCGGACGCTAAAGGTCGGCAGGTCGGGGAGCGAAAATTACCGCCCACCGTTAGATCTGGGCGGCGGAGATCGGACGGCTGGCGAGTCCTCCGATGGATCGTGCAGGTTGGGGGGTCCCGCTGGCCGATTAAAATATTCAATTAAATATTTTTGGGCGGAGAACCTTAGGGTTAAGGGTTTTTTCATGCGTTTTTGGGATTTTTGGGTTTTTCAAGGGTTTTTTTTTAAAGGGAAAAGAGGTTTTAGGAGTGGGTTTAGCAGGGGGAAAGGGGTTTTCTGTGTTTTTTTTAGCAGAGGGAAGGTGAGGGCTTAGGGGAAAGGTTGTTGCTCATAACCAGAGGTTAGAGCAGCCCCAAGACAGGGTTGACCACAGCCCCTGGTGGACTGAAGCCTCCTTAAACAACTTATTTGGCTATAGTGCCAAGGGGGGGGATATTTATACTATGTTTGGGGTTTATACACCATGGTGTTATACTAGTAGGGAAAAGGGCAGATTAGGGGATTTAGATAATAGAAGTTAGGGGTTAATGTGAATGAGGAAAGTGAATGAGGAGTGATTTCATCAAGTGTATTTGAAAGTCACTTAGTTTAGGGAGTAGATCAAAATGAAAAGATTTTTAGACAAGAAATGTGGCTTTTTAGATGAATAAGAACCACCATGAAACCTCAGATCTTTTCATCAATCTCCATAGATGAAGGGATGTTAGTAATAAGAGTGAAAGGGGAAATTTGGGAAGTTAGACATGCTTCCTTGCTTTGCTGCAACCTGATGGAGAAGGGGAGCTTCTCAACCATTGATTTTCCTTTGTGGACATTTCAGCACACATTATTTGTAAGGAATAATATTTCTGCAACCCCAACTGCCTACCCATCTACTTGCCTAGCATTTTTTTGTTTCTTCTTGGTGGGTGCACTTGGACTTGCAGACCCTTATTTGCCTTTTCTTTTCTTTGGCTTTTTCCTTTTGATTTTCTATCTACTGCTACCCTTATTGCTTCCAAGGTCCCAGATTAAGCAGTTGGGAACCTTACTTCTCTACCTAAGCTACTTGTCTGCCAAGATTAAACAGTTTGGACAGACTTCTTTCTCTATTCTACAACTGAAAATTTAAAACATGGCATGATCCAGATTAGGCTGTTGGACCATCCATCAAAATTTAGACAACATCAAGCTATATACATAGATTGTTTTCTCTTGGAAATATGTGATCTTTGCATGATCAAAGCAGAGCATATTTGGAACTTTTCATTGTCAATCATGAAATATGAAACCTATTGGTATAGGTAGCTAACAGTGGCTCCACATGGGGATGGTTTTTCATTTGAAAGACCAAGAACAGCAGGTCAGAATGCCTTGGCCCTTGACTGCTTTTACCAAACTTGAAGTATGCTGCTTTGAAATGCAAAATTGTGCTCTTCTTTCTTGGTAGATCTCTGAACCTATTTACCTTTTGCTGATAGTTAATAAAACTTGAGAAACTGCATTTTTACATCTTAACAGAAAATAATATATACATCTGGATATGTACAAGGGAAACTCAGGCTGCACTTATGGGTAGCAGTCAAAATAGTGCTTCAGCATCCTGCCATTCACAGGACCTTCATCCAAATCAGTTTCATTAAGACTTTTAAGGAAATAAGTGTTGTTTCCTTGTATTGCTTGGACAACAAAAGGTCCCCTCCAAAGGGAAGCAAATTTTCCATGTTTTCCCTTATCCTCTCTTCTTGAGTCCCACTTGAGGACTTTGTCACCAATGTTGAAATCTTCTGCCTTAGTCCTTCTATCAAAGGCCTTCTTTAATTTTTCTTGTAGAACTTGAACTCTGCTGAAAACTTGGTCTCTAGTTTGCTGTAAACATATTATTTGATTGATCCTTCTTTGCATATCATTTGGTTCAACTTGGCTTTCTTGAAGAAGTTTCATAACAGGCACCCCTAGTGATGAAGGGAATTTGGCTTCTAATCCATAAACCAACTCATATGGGCTGGTCCCAATTGATCTCTTGGTTGTTAGTCTATCTGCCCATAGAGCATTCACAAGCTTCTTATGCCAATTCTTTTTGTTCTCTTCTAGCACTTTCTTTATAATGTTTACCAGGCTTTTATTTGATGACTCAGCAAGGCCATTTCCTTGGGGATAGTATGCAGTAGAATGGCCCAAGGTAATGTGAAATTTATGGCAGAAATTCACCATCTTCTTGGATCTGAAAGCAGCAACATTGTCTGTTATTATTTTGTCAGGACAACCAAATCTAGCCAATATGTTATTCTCCAAAAACTGAATGATTGTTGAATCATTTGCTTGTCTGCATGGAGCAGCTTCAATCCACTTAGTGAAGTAGTCTGTGGCTGTTAAGATCCATCTATGTTGGCCTGAAGATGAGGGATGAATTTCCCCAATGAAATCCAAGCCCCATTGTTGAAAAGGTCTCTCTGTTGCAATAGGCCTCAAGGGAAGTGGCAGCAACTGTCTCTTTCCCTCAAACACTTGACATTTATGACATGAGGTGGTGAATTTCTTGACATCAGAGAACATGGTGGGCCAGTAGTAACCAGCTCTTAGTATTTTATCCACAGTGGACTTCCAATATAAGTGTCCACCACAGTCACCTGCATGAAATTCTTTTATGATATTGTCAGTTTCATTCTCAATTAGGCAGTTTAGCAATATTCCTTCATGGTTTTTCCAAAATAAATTCCCATCCATAACACAGAATTTAGAAGCTTTCATTTTCAAGAACCTACATTTAGTTCTGGACAATCCTGGGGGAGCACACAGGTTTTGCAATACATAACATATATCAGAGTACCAAGGGGATTGTTCAAAGGCTACATTGATCTTTGGAGTCGCCAGCTCCGGTTCACTGTCCAGCTGGTTGATGTCTAAGGCTTGGAAGTTTGCTTCTGTCATTAGTTTGGCCAAACCTTGCCCTTTTATTAGTTTTGTAGGTTTTATCTCAATATCAAATTCCAAAATGTTGGCAATCCACTTTCCTCTTCTGCCCTCTAGGTTTTCTTGAGTGAGTATGTCTTTTACAATAGGACTTGGCACATATGCTACAACATGAGAATAAAGGATGTAAATCCTAAAGTATTTAATGGCTTTGACCAAAGCATAAGCTTGCTTTTCCATGATTTGATATTTTAAAGGTGCATCTCTAAGAGCTCTGCTAAAGAAAGCAATTGGCTTCTCATTTCCTTGGTCATCTTTCTGTAACAAAACAGCAGCAATAGTATGCTGGGAGGCAAAAGAGAAAATGATAAATTCTCTGTCAAATTGAGGATTAGTCAAGACCGGGGTTTGGGTAAGGGCCAGCTTTATACCTTCAAAGGCTTGATTTGCTTCAACTGTCCATTTCACTTTTGAATCTTTCTTTAGCATGTTATTTAGTAATCTGATTAGTTCTGCTAAGTTTGGGATAAACCTTCTCAAGAAATTGATTTTTCCCAAAAATCCCTGCAATTCTTTGATATTTCTTGGGTGGGGCATTTGTAGGATAGCTTGTATCCTGTCTGGATCAATTCTTATGCCATCCTTTGAAATGATATGTCCTAGTAGCTTGCCTTCCTCCAAACCAAATAGAGACTTCTTGGGATTCAAGGAAATTCCATATTTCCTACATGTTAAGAAAATTTGCCTCAAGTGTTTTAAATGTTCTTGGTCAGATTTTGAAAAAGGTGTGAGGTCATCTAAGTAAATGACTAAAAAGTCATGAATCTCCTTTGCAAAAGCAATATCCATTGCTCTTTGAAAAGTTGCCCCTGCATTTTTCAATCCAAAAGGCATTTTTACATATTTGAAAGTTCCCCATGGGGTTGTAAATGTCGTTTTGTCTTGATCATCAGGGTGCACCAGGATTTGATTGAACCCTAAGAATCCATCAAGTAATGAGATCCTTGAGGCCCCTACTACTCTTTGGAGAATGTGATCCATCTTGGGTAAGGGATAGTTGTCTTTGAGGGATACTTGGTTCAGATTTCTTAGATCCACACACAGCCTTATTTCACCAGTTTTCTTTCTTGTAGGGACTAGGTTTCAAATCCACTCAGAGAATCTGATTGGTGCTATGATGCCTGCCTTGAACATTTTCTGTACCTCTTGTTCCATTGCTGGGAGGAGCATAGGATTGATTCTCCTTAATTTTTGTTTAAAGGGTTTTTGATCAGGCTTGAGAGGGATAGTATGCTGGATAACAGAGGTATCATAGGATTTTAGATCCTCATAACTCCATGCAAAAACATCCTGGAACTCTTTAAAGAGGTCAATGTATTTAGGCCTTTGATAAGGAGGTAAAGATGCAGACAATTTTATTATTTTGGGCTTATCAACGGTACCAATGTTGCATTCTTCAATGGCTGCATTTAAGGGCTGCATTTTTGGTTTTCTAGGAATATCATTTGAATCAAAGATGTCCTCTAGTGGAGTTAGGCCTGTTGGTAGAAAATTGTCTTTCAGCTCTATGATTTCATTTTCAGCATTGGCTGCTTCTTCACAACTGATTGGTTGAATTTGCTGAATGTTTTCTTTGTTGAAGATAGTTGGATTTAGCATTTGTTTTGTTGTTCTAGGTGATATTGTGTGGTCAGTCTGTTCAAACTGTATTTGTGATTGACTTGCTCTTTCAAGTATTTGTGATTGACTTGCTCTGTCAGTGTCAATATTTAATCCTGCAAATTCTTGTTGCAGCATTAAAAAATTGTTTATTTGCATATCATCCTCAAATACTTTCCAATCTTTAACATTGTTTGGAATGGAGGGTCTGTGTTTAATTTCAGCTGTGAAACAATTGTTAGGTTCCAATGGTAATTTGCAAGTACTAGCAAATGTGGCCAAACTGTGAGCATGCAGATTGTGGGTTCTAGGAATTTTAGTGATCTGGAATTCAGAGAAAAAGTTTAGTACTTCAGCAACAACAGACCTATAAGACCTTAGTCTTTTGTCATTGGTGACAAAATTTCCCTTCACTTGCTGGATAACTAAATCTGAATCTCCCATGATTGAAACCCTGGCAGCTTGCAAGAACTTTACTAACTTGAGGCCTAGTAAAAGAGCTTCATATTCTGCCATGTTATTTGTACATCTGAAGTTTAATCTATAGGCTCTGCCTTCTGCATGATTGTTTTCTTTATTGTGTACCCAAACTCCAGCTCCTGCCCCTAATTTGTTGACTGAGCCATCAAATTCAAGGAACCATAGAATATCTTGTTGTGAAGGAGATTTAATGATCTGTTCATGGGCTGGCAATGTAAGTTGAAGTTCTGGTTTTTCATCTGGCTTGTCTTCTAGGACAGTCTCATCATTTGATTGAATATGCTTGACAACTAGAGCAGCAGCAGTGTCTAGTGATTGATTGACCGTTGTTTCATGGGTGGTAATTCTTTCATTAGAGTCTTCCTCTTGTATGAGTATTTTGGTTTCAACATCATTTTTTGAGGGAGTTGTGCTGTCATTGAAGAGAATGTATGAGTCTATGTCTGAATGGACAGCATATATGGGAAATTTTTGAGGCTTTTCTTCACTGCTGACCATGTATTTCATGAGTGTTTCTCTGTATAGTCTTTTTGGTTGCCCAAAAACAGAGATGGTGGCATATGACATGTCTAATTGCAGGGAACCTTGGAGTTTAGCTCCCCATGATCTTGATAACAGCATCCCATACTTAGGTGGGATATCAGCAACTACAACATCCATTAGAATTGTTTTGTTTGGGTATTGAACCAGAGACACACATAAATCTTTTATGAGACCTAAACACTTGACTTGGCTGGAGTCAAAGGAAAACAGGTCCTTGTATGGTCTTGTTATATCCAGATTCAATCTCTCCATGACTGCTTTTGGCATGAGATTGTGAGAGGCACCTGAGTCAAACATTGCATTATGTAATATTTTATCATGAATATGTAAGCTGACATAAAAAGGTAATACCCCTGTGACTACTGTTTTTCCATCCACTTCTGGGCCAAACAGTAATTCTGGGGTGTCATCCAACACATTTACATCATCTTTGTTGCTAGTGAGTTGAAGGGACTTCTTGATCTGTTGTTTATAGATGTCATGCTTGGCTAGTTCTGAGAGAGGAATTGCTATCTTTAGTTTGCCAATTTCAGTTTCTAGGTCAAAGGGTTTTTCAGATTGGGTCTTAGGGTTATGGATAACAGTCCTTTCCTTATTCACTAGATCTTCTTCTTGATTTTTATCTTGTTTTTGGGACTTGTCCTTTTTACTCATCTCTTGAGGAGTAACATTTAAATTAAGGTGGGAGGATGAAGTAGCCACAGGCTGCTGTTTTAAGGACAATGGTTCAGTGATCTCTTCAATAATTACTTCTTCTGCAGGTGAATTTGTTTTGTCATTAGGCTCTGTGACTATGGCTCCTTTAGGCTGCTGATTATCCTTTATCTTTTCAGGCTGATTTACATTCACAGTTCTGCTCCTCAGCTTGTATTGTTTATGGACTTCATAAACAGCAGTGTCATAGCCTTGTTTAAAGTCAAAGGATTCACCTGATTTGGTTTGGAACAGTTTGATTTCATCATCCTCATGATCTTCTTGTGTTAAGAAAACTTGACTTTCACCATCTAGACCCATTAAATTAATCTGAGGATCTTCATTGGGTTCAGTTGATGTGGAAGTCTGCATAATTTTCTTGGAAAGGGGGTCTTATGTCTTGGTCAGCACTGGTCTTGCCCACGTTTGGGTTTTGAGTTCTCCTAAAATTTGGATTCCTAGGAGGGTTGTTTTGTGGTGCTTCCCATGATGATTTTCTCTCAACCGATTCCACTTTATCACCCAATCTTTTCATTCCATTGAGTATTGCATCCAGCTTTTGATCAAACGCAGAGGGTTCCTCTTTGAAGGTTGTTCTCTTTTCCAACCTTGCTCTGTTTCTTTTGGCAATCAGGTTGGCTTCCAGTGTGACAGCAACCTTTTGGGCCTCTGCAAGGGTTTGAGGGTTTCTTTCCTTCAACTGATAAGCCATTTCAGGGTCGAAACCATCAGGGAATTTGTACAAAGCTAAATCAGGAGGGGGTCTTAAATTTTGTGGGATTGCGTTATATACATTGTTGAATCATGCACAATACTCCAAAACAGTCTCTTGGGGACCTCTTTTGATAGTGTCATATTCACCAAGTATGTGCAGAGGATCCTTCTTCTTCTCCCATCTGCTGGTAAAGGCTTGATAAAGCTCATCAGGAGTTATGATGGAATTTGCATTCAGAGATCTAAACCAAGTCCTTACATCCCCAGTTAGGCTTTGAACAAACATCCTCATTCTCACACTATCATCATCTATTTCATAGGTCTCAAAATGGTCTTGCATCCTTTTGGCATGCTGAACAGTTGTCAAAGGGCCAGTGGAGTCAAAATATGAGATTTTGGTTTGGTAGTCTTGGGGTAGAGCTGCAGCATTAGCTGGTATTTGCAAGGGTGCATATCTGTTAGCCATATTCACAAGGTTTGGGGGATTTACAAGAGCAACTGGGATAAAAGGAACGGTGTGTACCACAGGGGTAACAGGTGTGGCAGCACCTAGAGTGTTAGTCAAAGAGATATGTACAGTGGGTGAAGATGTGCCAGGAGGGCTTTGAGATGTGGATGGTGAACTGGGGGAGACAGGGGTAGAGCGAAATAGAACCTTAATAGGGGTTGGAACAGGTTCAGGTTGGGCTGTCTCGGGGCTCAAATCAATAGGATCTTCCTGCCTTTGCTGCTTTCTAATTATTCTAGGGATTATATTAGGATTTTCAAAAACAGCTGGTGGGTTTGGGTCAGGGTTTGACCTAGTGTGTCTGGTTTCCCTTTTAGGAGCCAGTTTCTAAACTTCTTTTTGGTATTTTGCAGAATATTTTTGTGTCTACAGAGGCCAGACAAGATTTTGAACTTACTGTGTATTTTCCAAAGCTAGCAGCAAAGGGAATGAGCAGCTTTCAAGAGATAAACAGAAATTAGAAAATCTTGAGGAAGTTCCCTAGTGGAGTTGCCAATTATGTTAACACCCAGGTTGTTCCCTATGACTCCCAAGGGAATACGGCCGGGGTAACCACTAACCAATCTTTGGATTACAGTTTCTAGCCAAACTGTAATCAGAGAGGTCTCTCTCTTTATAATTTGTCTCTGTTTTGTTAGTATTTTAGGCTAGCTATGTTGTTCAAACTTTTGTTTTGTGTTTGGTTGGAAAATGTTTCAGTCAAGATATATATGCTCTCACTAGAATGTTATATGTCATTGGGCAATGGAGTCAGTGGTCCTTTAACTGTTTTGAGGTGCTGTGTGATGCTGTTGTTATGCTGCAGAGCAAGGTTAGTGTCTGAGAAACAAACATTCATAAGGTGATTGGGTGGGTTGTATCCAGTATATGCAAGGCAATCAAGAATCTTACAGTAAACTGCTAGAGAAAGACAGTGAGAATATTGTCCTAGGAGCATTTAAGAATTTCTAGGTAATATTCATACACATAGAATTAACAGCTACATGAGCAATTAAGAATTCATGTTAGTGGTTAATCCTGAAAACAAACATTCACAGCCGTAAAAATTGAGTACAGGGTGTAGTAAACAAATCCTGCACTATTCTTTTTCTTTACTGCTAGTTTAGTGTAACATGAATATGATTTGATAAACATAAGAAAGACAAGAACAGAGCTTAAGGAAAAAACTTGTTATTTCATCAGACAGCACAGGAATTCTGCATCAACACATGAATCATCAGCAAGACACCATAGTTCCAGGAAATCACTGAGCTGATCTAGCTCTTTGTATTAAACAAT
The DNA here is from genome assembly GCA_031772625.1 of Pinus tabuliformis. Classification (NCBI taxonomy): domain Eukaryota; kingdom Viridiplantae; phylum Streptophyta; class Pinopsida; order Pinales; family Pinaceae; genus Pinus; species Pinus tabuliformis. Next base: position 584,815,786 of record CM062816.1, read on the forward strand.
TCTGAAAGTACACAGTATACATGCCTCAGAGTGAAAAATTACCAACCCCTTATGCGTTACTAAGGGGAGTATATATACAAAGTTTTGATAAGAAAATATCTGAATGGAGAGTGAATGCTTCATTAATAGCATGCCAACTGCTGGAGTGTAGCAGCTAAGAAAGTTAATGCTGTAATAACTTTTGTTGCCTTAGCTGTTAAAAAATGGTCAGAGCCTGTTGTCTTGGTGGCAGTTGGAGTCGGCTGAGGGTACGCTGTCAAAATTTGCGCACTTCTTTTACCTTTTGGGCTGGCCGTCGTTGTCTATGTGCTGAATCACATTTCAGCTGCTTTCAATGCTGACTTTATCATGCTGTTTGTCTTGTAGTGACCTGGAGCTGGCAGTGACAGAACAGCTGAAGCTACCGTGGCAGAATTTGAAGCATTGCTTGCCACCAATCCTCTTTGGGCATTTGATGCCTCCTAATCTTTATCAAGGTCTCATCGGCCTCTGTATATCTGTAGAAATTAGGAGGAGTCTCAAAAAGATGATTCACTTCATTCTCAATAAAGAACAGGCCTTCCAATTTGTCATACAAGCTCTGACCTGAGGGAGGTCATGTTTGTTCAGATGTACTGCCAGATGCAGTAATCTGATTCTCAATGTATGTTGCCATTCTATTGGCAAATTGATCCCGGGAGACTAGTTTTCCTGCACCAGTTAGGAGGCTGGGCAGGCCTTTTGCTTGCAGCACTGCCAACTTAACTTTGAATTCCTCCACATCTGCTGTGATCTCATAGCACTTCCTCTCCACAGTTTTCACATAGCTCCTGAGAGTTAGCACCTTCTTGGCAGTGAGGACAGCCTCTGTTCTGTTGGGAATGCCTATGGCTGCCAGTTCTTCCTTTTCCTGCCTGTTTAGGAATTCTATCATTCTGTTGGCCTGCTCTGGTCTGTTTTGCAGCAGTGTTTTGGCCTTATTAATTTCTATTTGTGCTTGGCCCAACAAGTCCATCTGTTCATGCATTGTTTTTATTGATCTCCATTGTTGAGTGATGGATTGGCCTATTTTGGCCCATAGGATCCTTTTTATGTCTGCCATGGCCGTTTCTAGATTCAGCTCTTTTTCTAAGGCCTTTATCTTGTCCTTGAGGGCCTTTATCTCTCTGCCCTGTTCAGCCACAGTAACCTTCGACTTGTCATACTTGGCATCCAGTTCTGCCAATTTTTCCTTGGCCTTATTTATTTCATTGGCCTGGAGCTCCATTTATTTGATGGCCCTGGTCAATTCCTCTACACTTTTGCTGGCTTCTGGAGCTGTTGTTGTTCCTGCTGCTTCTGTTGTGGGGGCCACTGCTGCCCCTGAAGTTGCTGCTGTTGTAGAAGTAGTTGGAGGAGCTTGGGAAGTGGATTCTCCCTGTTTATCTTGTAGTGCTCCTTCCAGCTCTTTCTCCAATTCCCTGATCCTCTGGTCTTGCTGCATTAGGAGGTCTAGTTGGTCCTCAGGATGTTTTTGCTTTTGAAGTTTTGTTGTTTGAGGGTGCTCTGTGGGCTGCAGCTTCAATCTTTTCTTCAATGCATTGAGGTCATCATCTTTCTTCTTCATAAGGGCCTTCACACCCTTTGGATCACTAGGATCATGTCCTAGATCAATGATGATCTCCTCCAGAGACTTTATTCTATTGTCTTTGGCCAGAGAGGACATTCTCTCAAAGTCCAACTGTGTATTGGTGTTTTTCAGGGACTCTTTCAGCTCATGTGCCATGGTGGCCTTCTCCACCAAGGTTGCATAGACCATCTCCCCGGCTTGCTTATAGAGTTCAATCTGGTCCATGGGATGTATATCTCTGGCTAGGACCTCCACCCTTGTCTTTACAAAATCTGCAGCTGTCTTAGGCTGCGGCCCTTTGGGCTTAAAGTGGCTGAGGAGCAATTTTTCCTGCTGAATGTCATATACCGACATTAGCCTTTCTTGCTGGGCTGGTGTTGCATCTATGAATTGCTTGTAGACCTCAGCCCTTAGCAGCTCATTCTGAGCTTTTATTTGTTTGAAAGAAGCCTTAATGCTCTCGGGCTTCTTGCTCTGCTGGGAAGAGGAGGACACCTCTAGGCCAAGCTGCAATCCTTGCTCCTGCTGAAAGGAGCTTGTTCCTGTGCGCTGGCTGTCCTCCCTGTTTTTCCTTGAGCTGTCAAGGAATTCTTCAGTGATGTCTTCCACCTCTGGGGAGTCTAGCCTTTGCCTTTTGGCTTATGTTTGCTGGGAGGATCCACTAAGAGGAGTGGACTCTTCTCTATCTCTTTTTGTACCCCTTTGCTCATGTGCTGGGGTCTGCAAAATTGGGGCACTCAATGGCTCAGTTTGAGGTGGTGGTGTTTGCATTATTGGAGCTGCTGGCAGCCTAGTTTGTGGTAGGACAGTTTGCCCTTGCTGCTGTTCTGGCTGCTGCTCTATTTGCTGCCCTGTTTGCTGCTCTGTTTCAGGGGCAGGCTTTTCTTTCACTGTTTCCTCCTCTGCACCCATTATGCCTTTGCCTTTGTCTGTCGCCGGTGCTGATGTAGAGGGTGCCTGTGGTGCAGTCCTTGTGGCCGAGGTCCCTTCTCCTGCTGAGTGAGGCCATTTGAGGGGTACCTACTACACAGAGTCTAGGTCAAAGGTCTTTTCAAGCTCCATCATATTCTTAAGCATTATTTCTTCTTCAGTTAGCTTTTCAACTAAAGTACCTTGTAGCCATTCTTGCTGGTTGGCATATTTCTCAATATGTGGGTACTGACAATGCCTATAACCTAGAAGTCTGTATTTGGTTCTTCTTGCAGTGATGACGCCCTCAGGGTCATAAGGGACCCACCGGAAACTGTATGACAGTTATATTTTTCCTTGAGGATGAGGTCAGCATCTTCCCATCCTTCCCTTTTATTCATGATGAATGGGCCCAACTGGTGTTTGAACTTGAGGTGAGCCTTCTTCCTGGAGCTGTGGAAATGGGTGAGGTCAGACTGAATCAATTGCCTATAATATTCCAGGGCAAATATCCTCATGGGCACATACTTTGGGAGTCTGAAAGGACAGAGCTCACAGCCATAGACCCTGATGACTGTGTGCTCCTCATATAGGTACCAATCACCTATTTTACATTTTTTAGAGAGCTGCAGGGCCTTCTGTATCTCTGTTGACATTCTGGGAGGAGGGGACCTCATTAATAAGCAAGAGACCGGATACACAAATTGGTCAACAAACTCACAATAGGAATAGGGCGAGTTTGTGACATTGTGATAGACAGAGGTCCAGAAGATGACAGATCTTCTTTCCCCTCTATAATCCAGCTTTCTGATATGGCATGGAAAAGCCTCAGACTGATAATACATGAAGAGATGATAAATATAGGCTGAGTACTTGAAGACACCCTGCCTGTCCACTTTGCTCAGCTGATCATGGATCTTATTGGCAATGAACTTTGCAAAGTTGTATTTGCGGGCAGGGGGTTGGCCTGGGCTGTAAACAGCCAGCAATACTAGCATGGTTTGATCCACATGCTCACTGGTGTTGTACCCCAGCACATAAGCAATCATGTCCAGGAGTAATCTGCCTACTTTAGTGAAGTGGATACTTAAATAAGGAGGTGGCCCTGTAGGCTGGCACTCAGGTCTCATGAATGTCCTGGTGACCCTTTAAATCTCCTCACTGGTCATTTTGGTACCAGTGTCCAGCAGATAGTTCATAGAGAATGGGAACAATAGCTCTGTTTGGTCAAAATGCAACATTTTGTTGATGGTCTCAGGGTTAATGTAGAAAAGGACCCTCCCAGATGGGGTGCTGATGGCCCTGTGGTGCACATCATAGTTCTCAGCACATAGGCGAATGATTTCAGGAAACAAATTTACAGAGGGGAGACAATAGTATGGCAGGTTTGATTCCCAGATGCCATATGTATCATGACTTGGCTCACTTTAGGTAGTAGGTGCAGAGTTTATATGGAATTCAACAGGTGTTTTAATGGCAATTTATAGAGAAATGGTATGCATGGGCCAAACAGAGGAATTACGGTGAATACCTGGATGAAATGCTTGAAAAGCCTGCGGGCCGAACTCTGGAGGTCGAATTGATGAATTGGATCGGTTGGAATTTGAATTTGGAGGTCTGGAGGTGCTTTGGCAGCTACAACGGCTATCTCTTCCTTTGCGCGAAAATAACATAAAAACTACCCAAAACATGACTTTAACGACAAAATTCAGAAAAAATGGGTAATTGGCGCCTTTCTGCCGATGACATCAGCATGACGTCATGGCGGGCCCGGGTACGGAGGATGACGTGGCTGCTGAGGTGTAGGCCAGGGTGGCAGGACACGGTGGCGGGTGGATAAGGTGGCAGGGTTACGTGGAGGACCATATGGCGCGGGGGCGGGGGAGGGCGCTACGTCATGCTGACGTATTGATGACGTAAGGGAAGGCGGTAAGGGGATGGTGGTAAGCGGGTTCCCCGCACCACCTTTGGGCAAAGGCGGTATCGGGGAGGGGGGCTCCGAACAACCCCACCGCCTGCCACGCGTCCCTTGTACGGGGAGGAAAACCACTTTCCCCGGACGCTAAAGGTCGGCAGGTCGGGGAGCGAAAATTACCGCCCACCGTTAGATCTGGGCGGCGGAGATCGGACGGCTGGCGGGTCCTCCGACGGATCATGCAGGTTGGGGGGTCCCGCTGGCTGATTAAAATATTCAATTAAATATTTTCGGGTGGAGAACCTTAGGGTTAAGGGTTTTTGCATGCGTTTTTGGGATTTTTGGGTTTTTCAAGGGTTTTTTTTTTAAAGGGAAAAGAGGTTTTAGGAGTGGGTTTAGCAGGGGGAAAGGGGTTTTCTGTGTTTTTTTTAGCAGAGGGAAGGTGAGGGCTTAGGGGAAAGGTTGTTGCTCATAACCAGAGGTTAGAGCAGCCCCAAGACAGGGTTGACCACAGCCCCTGGTGGACTGAAGCCTCCTTAAACAACTTATTTGGCTATAGTGCCAAGGGGGGGGGATATTTATACTATGTTTGGGGTTTATACACCATGGTGTTATACTAGTAGGGAAAAGGACAGATTAGGGGATTTAGATAATAGAAGTTAGGGGTTAATGTGAATGAGGAAAGTGAATGAGGAGTGATTTCATCAAGTGTATTTGAAAGTCACTTAGTTTAGGGAGTAGATCAAAATGAAAAGATTTTTAGACAAGAAATGTGGCTTTTTAGATGAATAAGAACCACCATGAAACCTCAAATCTTTTCATCAATCTCCATAGATGAAGGGATGTTAGTAATAAGAGTGAAAGGGGAAATTTGGGAAGTTAGACATGCTTCCTTGCTTTGCTGCAACCTGATGGAGAAGGGGAGCTTCTCAACCATTGATTTTCCTTTGTGGACATTTCAGCACACATTATTTGTAAGGAATAATATTTCTGCAACCCCAACTGCCTACCATCTACTTGCCTAGCATTTTTTTGTTTCTTCTTGGTGGGTGCACTTGGACTTGCAGACCCTTATTTGCCTTTTCTTTTCTTTGGCTTTTTCCTTTTGATTTTCTATCTATTGCTACCCTTATTGCTTCCAAGGTCCCAGATTAAGCAGTTGGGAACCTTACTTCTCTACCTAAGCTACTTGTCTGCCAAGATTAAACAGTTTGGACAGACTTCTTTCTCTATTCTACAACTGAAAATTTAAAACATGGCATGATCCAGATTAGGCTGTTGGACCATCCATCAAAATTTAGACAACATCAAGCTATATACATAGATTGTTTTCTCTTGGAAATATGTGATCTTTGCATGATCAAAGCAGAGCATATTTGGAACTTTTCATTGTCAATCATGAAATATGAAACCTATTGGTATAGGTAGCTAACAGGATGCTTGACTTGAGACCAAATGGAGCGAGCGGCAGGAGATAACCGAAATAACCACCGGAGAGGCCACGTAGGCCCTATCTATGGGAGATGCTCCGGAAGGAACCGAGATTGTGGCAAAAATCTTGAAATCACCACACACGCTAAGACCTAAGAAGGACAAACAAGCAATGGTTCTTGTACATGTGTCCCTGCAAAACCCGCTGCACAACAAACTGTCAATGGAGGAGAAGAGGAAAGTCATCACCATAGAGATGGATGAAGAAGAAGATATGGAGGATCTTATCATTGTGGAGGACGAGGATGAAGGCATGGAGGAGGACACTCAGCCTGTGCACCACACGATAAAATTGCCCGCCTATGTCCCCCCGTGAAAAGGGAAGGCAAAAGTGCCCAAGGACCTGGACGAGACCAAGAGCTCGCTCCAGACCCCACTCCTCCCAAACAACATTATGTTTGAAGGCAAGCACCTGGGATGCATGCCGAGCCTGAAATTCGAATATTAGGACCTCGCTGACCACGAGAAGTTCCCTCACCTTGAGACTAGGAACCTTATGAAGCCCAAACAGAACATCGCATCGGGGGTTACAGAACTAGAGCCACGGAAGTGGTTGCGCAGAGTGGAAAATGCTAGGCTACTGAATCTGTTCTGGGTGCCGCACTTCCACCACGCACCAATAACTATTTTCATCATCAAGCAGTTGCTCTAGCTGGTGCATGATGGGTGTTTGTGGCTGGAGCAGCCCATCCCCATCACAGCAGACCTGATTCACCGCATCTCCCAGCGTCCATGTAAAGGAGAGGACCCCGCAAACATATCAGAAGGGAAGGGCACTGACTTGGCCATCGCGGAGGCCATGAAGAAAAAGTATAAGTTGGAAAAGAACAAGAGGGGCTACGCCATCTCCAACATCAAGGAGAAATCAGTGCGTGTGGTGACCCAAATCCTGGTAGGAAAGGTCATGCGCAAGTGTCGCGCAGACGAAGTACCCATGCCAATGGTAGCACTGGCTGAGTAGTGCACGGAGGGGGTCTAGTTTAACTGGTTCGAGTTCCTCTGCAAGGAGTTTTTAGAAAATTTCCATGAAGCCCAGGAATAAGGTAAAATGTTCCACTTTGCATGGTTGTTGCTGTACATAGTGCTTGTGGTTGGGAAATTGCCGGAGGATAGTCAATTCCCCATAATTGACAGGGATTTAATGGAGGCCGCAAAGTACACTTCACTCTAGGCCACAAAGGATGCTAAGAGGATACGCAACAGCAAAATCTTATGGGTGTTCATGGAGATGAACCTCAGAATGTAGATCAACCGCAAGCCAGGGTTGTCACCCACTGTTTACAACAGTGTACAGAGTTTGCAAAATTTAAAGCAGACATGCATAACATTTATATCAGGGTACGCAAGGCCCCGACTAAACAGTGGACAAAACTACCCTTCGTAGCCACAGACGATGTCATTTTCAATGTCCTGGAGGCATGGCCACCGGAGTGGTGCACCCCAAACATCGCAAAGATCGAGAATTTGGCGGTGCAAAGAAAGAAAGACGAGGCCAAGCTGCGCATCACATAGTTGGCCAAAATTTGAAGGAAGGAAGTAATGGTAGTAGAAGTGCGAGAAGCACGGGAAGTGGCACAAAAAGCAGTTGAGCAGGAAAAGGTTGCAGTAGTAGCAGCACAGGAAGCAGCTGCGAAGGCGGGCGAGGGCCAAATAATGCCTTTGCAGGGGCAAGAAGCAGAGGAAGCAGAGATAGAAGAGGGAGGCACGGACCCATGAACCACGTCAATTTAGCTAAAGCGCCAACACCCAACAGAGCGAGAAGGATCACGTAAGAATTTCAAGGCATCCAAGTTGTCTATTGACCCGATCACCCTAACCAAGGGTGATCTGCATGACATCGGTGAAACGGTACACGATGTCATCAATGAGGCTCTCCAAGATTTCATGCATGAGAACCAAATTGTGTTGGGGGCCTTCAAAGCGGAGTTACAGGAATTATAGGCGCTTATCCCTCAGGTTGGTACCCTTTCGACCAACCTCATAGTCAGATCCACGGCAGCAGAGAAGATGTTTCATGTGCGGATGACAAATACCATAGTGCTATCGGAAGGGGCACTAGTGACATCAAAGGAGGCCGACAGGCCCACGGTCAACATGCTGAGAGGTCTCGGTATCAATATAGCTTCACTCCCGCACGATACCTTATATGTGTTGCAGGATGGGATAACTGCAGAGATGCAAGCTAGGGAGAGCCGTGCGCTCCAATTCCTTAGTGAGAAGAAAATAAATATGGAACAACTAAGTTAGCAGCGTGATGAATTGGTGACGCAGAATCAACAGCTGGTACAAGTGATAGACGATGCTTGCCAAAGCATCCTAGAGCTGTCCATCCCAGCAAACATACCAGCAAAGGCACGGATCCATAGGTTAGCAGTAGGGGTCTGTGAGGTGAGGGAAGAAATGACAAAGGTTTAGCTGGAGCTGAACCTTCAGATCGTTGAGCTGCGGTTAAAGGTGCAACCATCCACTCCCCCGGAATTCAAAGAACAGCGCACTAGCGCTATCACAGCAGTATTGGAGGAAATTGGAGGTGCAGTCTGAGACTGCACCAGTATGTTGGAGGAATCACTTGAGGTCCTCTCAAATCTGCAGGAGGACCCCCAACATCCGGTGCTTAGAGACAGAGGCACGAGAACTCCAACAACAGTATGACAATGTCCGAGGAATTGCACAGACGGTGGTCCTCACTTAAAGGCTTTCACAGATGTAGCAGGCTAAAGCACTGAAGGAGCAAGTGGACGCGGCACGATAGAAGGAAGCAGTCCTAAAGGCACACGTTCATCCTTGGATCAATGAGGCCTTCACCACCATGGCAAAATTCGAAGGCAAGCTCGCACACATGCAGGGGATGCACACATTGATGCAGAGAAGCACTCTTGACACAGAGGTCTCAGAACAACGTATGCAGCAAATCTAGCAAGCAGCAGCTCAGTGCATTGTTGACCTCCACATAATTCGAGAACAGTTGAAGGGACTCTGCGCAAAGATCGTCGCGCTGACAGAGTGACTTGAGGGAGAGTCACGATGTTTGTGTTGGGGGGCTGTTGGGCATGGAATCCCCCCAAGGCATGTTTTGGGGCTCAGAGCCCAAGTTTTGACCGAATATTGTTGTAAATCTCAATGAAGAAAGTATGATAGAGCCATAGGGTTGTCTGCCCTCGTTTTGTAATGTAATGTCGACTGGATAGACCTACCCTTGGTCTGCGGACCATGGGATTGTATAAATAAAGCAAGGCTCTAAGTCTAAAAAAGGAGAGAGACAATAGAAATATAATAGAAGCATGAGAAGTCTAAGTGATTGAGTCGCAGTGTGAACTGTGTCTTTGGGTCGTAGAGTAGGAGAAGGCTATGTAGCTAAGTGCGCGGACCCCTGCAACTGAGTGCGCAGGGCGATTCAAGTCTGTAACCGTGGAAAGAATCAATAAAGAGAAGTTTGGCTATAATTTTGTGTATCTGTTCTTGGGCTAATGCATGATTGATATCATTTGAAAATATATTGTTTATTTACTGTGCGCACCTGTATGAATGTTTTTTGTTGCTAAGTATAACTTAAATCACTCCAATAGGCAAAGATAATTAACTAACATTGGAATATAAGCAAGGTCTTGGGTAATAACATAGATCGTGGCACTCAACCCCTGGGTAGGGTTGCACAAAGACAGTCTATCAGGCTGCGAGGAACGGGAAAGTGCACGAAGCAACCTACGCGCAGGGACAAACCACGAACTAGATGAACTCATCAGACATCTCCAAGGTGCGAAAACCTGGTTCTAGCACCCTCCCATACTACTTCGGGTGAGACCTCAGTCTGTGCTCTGCGGACTATTGCCAAAAGGGCCAGTAGTACCGGGATTTGTTTGGCTAATTAACTCTGAACCTGGGTCAGGCCCCAACAAGACAACATTAACGCATACCATTCATGCATTCAATAAAAATAACACAGAGGATAGAGAGCATGGTAGACTACAGAAATGCGTAAGTCTGCAGAAATGGAAGAAGGGATTTACAAGGGAAAGAAAGCTAGAAATGGAGTTGGCTCTGATGCCATGTTAGGCCAGGAGGTAACTCCATAATGCGTATGGTGAATTTTCATTAAAATTTCTCATGGATATATACATGGAGGGAGAGACTCTTGGGATTTGACTCCAAGTGTCTCTTCATATTCCTAATCTCCTTATTTTATATTTACATTATTTTAAATGAATTTCCTAATCCAAAATATTAGGTGTCAACACATTTGACACATATTCTCCACCGTTATCGCTCCTCAAAGCCTTAACTTTACTGCTAGTATCTTTCTCAACAAGTGCTTTAAATTCACAAAATTTAGAGAACGTTTGATCTTTATTTGGCATGAAGAAAATCTAGCACTTACGTGAGAAATCATCTATAAATATTACATAATACATGTGCTTTTCCATGGAGGATGTCGAGAACAGTCCACACACATCTGAGTGAACTCTTTCAAGGATCACTTGCGCTTAATTGTCCTATCATGAAAGGTATCTTTGGTGTACTTCCCCAATGTACACCCTTTGCATGTGTCTCTCTACTCTAGTGTACGCTTGGGAAGTCTGATAGAAATCTGATGCATGATCTTCAAAGCTCCATGGTGCAAGTGACCAAATCTTCTATGCCACAACTTAGTGATGTCTCGGATATGCACCTTATCTGATTTTGTGCTCAAAGAAGCATTGTCTTATACATCCAATTTGTAGAGGTTCTTCACCCAAACCCTGATCTGCTTCACCTGTCTTGAGGCTATGTGACAAAGGAAATCCTTTCCTTTGCTAAATATCACATCGTAGCCACAATCCTCCAACATAACAACTAAAACAAAATTCTTCTTCAGACCTGGAACATACATGACATCTTTTAATGTGAGAGGAGAACCAAACTCCCTCTAAAAAGTAACAGTACCAATGTCGGTCGCGCTATACCTTCCATCATCTCACATTTCGATGTGCATCTGGAGGTCCTTCTCCTCTAAGTCACTGAAGAATTCTTTGTTGCTAGTCATATGGAATGAGGCTCCACTATCCAGATACCACACAATACCCATCACTGATGTTACCATGCAAGCAATGAGGGTGAAATCTAGCTCGAATTGTAAGCAAGAGCTTCACCTGTCGCTCCTCCTGAGGGGTTCTTGTCAGTGTTCTTGTGTGGACACTTCGTGGCATAGTGTCCCAGCTCATGACAATGAAAACATTTAATCTTCGATAAGTCCTTCTTCTTGTTTCCCTAACTGGAATACAATTTCAAATGGGATGACTTCCCTCTCCCTTTCTCTATGTTTCCATCTAAGCCACAGTTCTCCTCATCATCATTATTGGATGAGGATCCATCTTTGGTGTTACACCGAATCTCTTCTTGCACTAAGTTGGACCACAAACACTCCCACTCTGGTAGCTTTTCCCTCCCATTTACTGAGTCCTGGTGTTGAAAAATGTGCAACAAGAAATGTTAAATTTAGAATGTGCTAAAAATAGACTTGCTAAAAATAGCATGTCTAAAAATAGCAGTTTGGCCAATGAGGTCATTAGCCACATTGGGTGAGAGGTGAAACTGCTAAAATTAAAAAGTTCTAAAAATAGAATTTCTAGGTCCCTTCCTATTTATAGCAGTCCCTAGTCTATCTATAGGAAGTAAAATTAATTTTGGTCTTAACAACAATTGGAAAAATTAACTAATTAATTCAGTTGAGTTAATTAGTTAATGAAATTCGAATTTGAAGTCTTTGTGAGCATGCACATGAGTTGTCCCACTGATTGAGGGAATAAGTATGAGTTCTATAATGAGAGAATCAGTTGACTTAGTTCTAACTAGTCAAGACCAGTTAGATTATTTTAACAAGTTGTTAAAATAATAAAATATAGTTTGTTAATGCTTGCATGCATGTGACAACTATTATTTTAGATAACTGAGGATTCACTCATGGATAATTGTTGTATGTTAGTTCTGTCAGAGACCCAGTTGAGATCAGATGTGGAACAGTGTACTATCAGATGCTTGGATATTTCTAGTAAGTATTCCTTGCATGGAGAAGGATCTATTATAGGAGATTGGACAACTTGTGGCCTATATATTGAGGCCTAGGTAGTCCATGATTTTCATTTTCTGATTGAATATCATCAGAGTACAGAGAGAGCGGGATAGCTATTGAGCTGATTCTTTTTGTATGTTGAAGAGGATTTCCACTTGATTGATAATATAGTGTTGGGGTTTTATGCTGGTGCTTTCCCCAGTGATATATTCTGTGTTATGTGTGATTGATTTCTCTTGGTCAGTTATGCATGTTTCTACTTGATGTTGCTCATGAATTTGATTATGCTTCCACTTAATGTTTTGTAGAAGTAGAACAAGTATTATGCTTTAGGACATTGCATATATCGATTTGTTCTACAGGTGAAATTTATACATGGTATCAGAGCTAGTTGATTTGTAGGAAAATTCTACATGGTATCAGAGCACAGGGGATCAAGGAAGAACAGTATACAATCAAGAGAAATTCAAAGTTATTATTTCGATATAGATCTCAAGTTTTATCACATCTATTTCATCAATGGCATTCTATGGTTTGAGGCTTGAGTATGCCCTTGATGGAAGCTCAAACCATATAGCTTGGAAGGATCGCATGGAGGCAGTTTTGGAAGATAATGGCCTTAAGGATTTCATTGATCAAGAAATTCCTAAGCCTACTGATAAGACTAAGTAGGTGGAATGGAGGAAGTGTGTGGCTAGAGCTAGGAGAATTCTCTTAGAGGGAGTGCAAGATCACATTGTCTCGAGCCTCCATGGGAAGGAGACTCCGCATGCAATGTGGAAAACATTGAAAGATTTATATCAGAACAACAGTGATCAGAGGAAGCTGGCACTGAAGGACAAACTTCGAAAGAATAAGTGTGAAATGGATGAGATGATCTCTATGTATCTGACCAAGCTCATCACATGCAGGGATGAGCTTGCAAGTGTAGGGGTCGTGACATCAGATGAGGATATGGTGAGTCTAGCACTCCTTACCCTTCCTAAAAGCTGGCATAGCTACCAAGGCTGAGTGAATGGAAGGGAGAAACTGCCAGATTGGGAACGACTATGGTCGGATTTGATGCAGGAGGAGATCAGACAGAGCACCAAAGACGGTTCTTCATACATGGAGGATGAGGAGAACTATGCCTTAGCGAGTAAGAAAAAGAAGGGGAAGGAGAAGGTTTCTCTTTATGAACCCAGTTCTTCCAATGTTGGGAAGAAGGTTGACAAATCGAAAGTGCGATGCTTTCGTTGTCATGAGGTGGGCCATTATGCTACAAATTGTCCACGGAGGAAATCCAAGAAGGGATCCGGGGAAGGATCTGAAGGTGAAGCACTTGCTTCACAGTTTGAGTTGGATTTCACACTCTTCGCATGCATGGTTTATCCATGGCGGGAAGTGGTTGGATTCTTGACAGTGGAGCTTCTTTCCACATGACCGGCGACAAGAGTTTGTTCAGTACTTTGGAGGAGAAAGATCTCCAGATACTCATAGTGATGGGTAATGATGAAAAGTATAGTGTCTCAGGTGTAGGCACAGTTATTTTTTAGAGGGAGCATGGAGCTCGCCTTACCTTGACCGATGTCAAGTATGTACCAGGACTAAAGAGAAACTTGGTGTCGATCGTGATGCTGGAAGACAGAGGCTATGATGTAGTCTTTAGTAAGGGAAAGGTTTTCCTTAGACACATGATCACTAGACAGGTGAAGCAGATTGGTTCACGGGTCAAGAACCTATATGCTCTTGAGGTTCAAGATGCATGCAAAGCCTTGAGCAGCAAGGCAACTGATGGAGACTTGGTGGTTGAGAGGGAAGGTATATTACCTCTCAACATGTAGAGTCAGAAGAAGTCTCAGACGATTGTGGAGGAGCCATGATTGGTGCAACAGCTTCAGGAGGTTGTGGAGCAGCCACAATAGGGGAAGCTGAGTGGAGATCGAGTAGAGACATCTACTCATGCAAAGACCTTTAGTAGGGGGAAACTTCGAGCTAGGTGAGCTGAGGGATCACATGCTGCCATACCTCCAGGTAGGAGGTGGGGCGATATAGAGTGATCATCCCAAGGAGGAGGGGCAGGATCCTTGAGGTACCCAACCTCTTGGATGAGACCTTGCTACAGGAGCCTCGATGTGGAGTAGCAGGAATTGACTAATTGGGTAGAGACAGATGCGAATGGAGCGACAGAGAGAGCAACAATGTAGGGAATCTCAGGACAGCGCATAGCTAGCAGGTTGCAGCAATGTGAGAGGCACAAGTGTTTTGCACAGTGCTAGGTCGCACAGAGAGGTGTGCAATGGTGCGAGATGCATGGAGATGTTGCAGTAGCGCAGATGTCAGAGAGGGAGCACTTGTTAGCAGCAGGTAGAGCTTCAGCATCAAAGTATGTTCCTAGCCCAACAGAGTGGTCAGTTGGGAGTGTTTTTGTTCCAAGTGTTGTTGGAGCAAGTGGACAGGATAGATGTGTTGCATGCAGAACATTCCAGAGTTATAGGATCGGGTTTGAGAGAAAGCCTTTCTTGTTGACAGAGAGTGTTGAAAAATGTGCAACAAGAAATGTTAAATTTAGAATGTGCTAAAAGTAGACCTGCTAAAAATAGCAGTTTGGCTAGTGAGGTCATTGGCCACATTGGGTGAGAGGTGAAACTGCTAAAAATAGAAAGTTCTAAAAATAGAATTTCTGGGTCCCTTCCTATTTATAGCAGTCCCTAGTCTATCTATAGGAAGTAAAATTAATTTTGGTCTTAACAGCAGTTGGAAAAATTAACTAATTAATTCAGTTGAGTTAATTAGTTAAGGAAATTCGAATTTGAAGTCTTTGTGAGCATGCACTTGAGTTGTCCCACTGATTGACATCCTTAATTTCCTCCACTGATTGAGGGGATAAGTATGAGTTCTATAATGAGAGAATTAGTTGACTTAGTTCTAACTAGTCAAGTCTAGTTAGATTATTTTAACAAGTTGTTAAAATAATAAAATATAGTTTGTTAATGCTTGCATGCATGTGACAACTGTTATTTTAGATAACTGAGGATTCACTCATGGATAACTGTTGCATGTCAGTTCTGTCAGAGACCCAGTTGAGATCAGATGTGGGATAGTGTACTATCAAATGCTTGGATATTTCTAGTAAGTATTCCTTGCATGGAGAAGGATCTATTATAGGAGATTGGAGGACTTGTGGCCTATATATTGAGGCCTAGGTAGTCCATGATTTTCATCTTCTGATTGAAGATCATCAGAGTACAGAGAGAGCGAGATAGCTATTGAGTTGATTCTTTTTGTATGTTGAAGAGGATTTCCACTTGATTGATAATATAGTGTTGGGGTTTTATGCTGGTGCTTTCCCCAGTGATATATTCTGTGTTATGTGTGATTGATTTCTCTTGATCAGTTATGCATGTTTCTACTTGATGTTGCTCATGAATTCGATTATGCTTCTGCTTAATGTTTTGTAGAAGTAGAACAAGTATTATGCTTTAGGACATTGCATATATCGGTTTGTTCTACAGGTGAAATTTCTACATGGTATCAAAGCTAGCTGATTTGTAGGAAAATTCTACACCTGGTAGCTATGTCAGCTCTTGGGAATGCCTAGAAGTGCTAGGCTGGCCAGATCATCTTTAACAACTGTAACACCAACACTTCCAAGCTCATCCCAACATTGAGTGAACTTGGTTAAGTACTTTGGTATTGTGTCGCCCTTCTCCATCTTATTTTTCATTAGATTGTCCTTCAGAGCCAGCTTCCTATGGTCACTATTGTTTTGAAACACGTCTATCAAGGCATTCCACATTGCATATGGAGTCTCCTTACCATGGAGGTTTGAGACAGTATGATCTCGAACTCCTTCTAGGATAATCCTTCTCGCCTTTGCAACACATTTTCTCCACTCTTCGAGATCTTGATCATCAGTTACTGGAGGCTTAGGAATATCTTTTTCTATGAATTCCTTAAGCTGTTTGTCTTCCAACACTACCCCCATCCTATCCTTTCGAGAAATATAGTTTGAACTACCCTTAAGGGCATATTCGAGTCTCAATCCATAGAACAACATCCTGTTGACTCTGAAGTATGATACTACAAATTCAATTTCACCTGCAAAAGAAAAACTCATATTCTCCTATTCTAGAGTGATTTCTTCTCTGATACCATGTATAAATTCCTTGTAGATTCAAACTGTTATAAATTGTAATTTACTAAAACAATAGACATGAATCTACTCTACTCATCAGCGGAAACAATTAAATGATCGCGTAATCATGAAGCATACAAGAGAAATAATTCAATCAACACATTAGACAATGACTTCCTAGGGAAAACCACAACTAAAAACCCCTACTATATGTATATTGAATTAGTCATAAGATTTGAGAAGATTACAATGCTTTGCTCAAGCTCGAGCAACCTCCGAACTATCTCTATCTATATCACAGCTTCCTAGAAAATCCCAGGGTAATGCTTAACCAATTTTATGCTTTCCCAAGTCCTTATTTCCTTGCATTGTTTCCTTGGGAATTATCCCACTATTAATCAGGTAAATTCCTCAATTGGAATTGCGCAATCCTCATAGGCATTCCTCTGACTTCATGCACCACCTATACAATTTGGATGCTTATACAACTGATATTACATTGTCCTTGAACTCCAATCTCAAATGGGAAACTCTCAGATCTGACATGCATGAGTTATCTATGAGTGAATCATCAGTTAAGTAGTCGATCACTATAGGTAGCATCACACTACTAGACCTCCCACTAGTTCCTGCAACAATTGGAACTAGTTTAACTGACTTTAATTCAGATAAACTGAATTAATTAATTACAACTCAAAATAAACTCAACCATGGCTCCTATAATGTAGGAGACACTATACATGACTCAAGTTAGATCCTAAACTCGAATTAATTGAGCCAACTAAGTCAAATTAACTTAGTTAACTAATACACGTTGTCATGAGATGTTGAATTACAATTTTATTCCTAATTTAATTCAAGGACAAAATTAAATTAGGATTTTCTTGTTGCATTTTCAACAATCCTCCAATGTCACATTTTGGATTTATTGTAAAAGAACTTAGTATAGCCACAAACTTCGAGACCTTGGATGCCACTTCTCCTATTCTTTCTTTAAAGCATTATGCTATAGGGAAAACTCTCATTTCTCCTCTTGCAATGATTCCCATGAGAGATTTTCCCTTTCCATCCTTTGTTGAATTTGTTCTAATATGGATTTGTGATAAGTAAGCAAGTGTTCCCATTTTGTATGATTTACTCTTACCCATAGTTTTACTTTCATTTTTACCTCTTTAACTTTATGTCCCAAATAAAAAATGGGGATCCAGAGACCCATTTCTCCCATGCATTAGTCACCGCTTATGAAAACCCCCTTTGTTACAACCATTAAGGATTAAATCTAAATGTAAATGGACCAAAATAAACATTAAGGAAAGAGAAAAGGAGATTAGATGATGGTTCGTTCCACTATAAGCCAAGATCTAATAAGAAAACAACAAACGCTACTCCAGAAAATTGTTGTTGACTAGTAACCTATCCATAAGGGTTGCAATGTGCCCAAGACCAATAACCTTATTGATTCAAGTATATTTTCAATTTACTGGTTTGATATCTATCAATTCCATATTAGAAATAAAGTATTCCATCTTCTCTTTGAAAGAGGTCTCTAATAGGGGAACCACACTTTTTTCCAAAGATACAACATTATTTGAATTTTGATTCCCCTAAATTAAACAAAGATTTCCAACAAGAAATATTTTCTTGGTAATTTATCAACGCATAAACATTAATAGCAATACATTCCTTTTGGCTTGAGATATGAAGCAACCGTATTGTGATCCAATCGAGTGAAATATAGACAGAAATTAGTTGAAAGATAGAAGATGGCCATAATATACCTAGACCTCTTAAAGCACCATGTGAACGGTAGCCTTCATTGCACAACCTCTCCACAAATTCCCACATTTTTTAAAAGCTTCTTGTTCCCCCATTTTCATCTCCTAGAGAAGGAGGATTAGGGGGTTTCTCTTTATTCACCAAGATTTTGTCATTTAAAAAAATTATTTTGGATCCTAATCCCCTATAATTCTAGGAGACTATCTTCATCATTTACCTTTTTACTTTGAACCCCTTTGAGTGGGGATTGAGCCACTTCCTTTCCTAGTGATTATAGGTCCTTTAGTAAATGCTACCTCTATTTTTATTGGATTCCCATTTAATTATCTTTGTCTACTTTCCAATTCCTTATATATTTTCTTTCATTTTGACCCACTTTTTGGTTCATTTTTCCCTATCCTATATCTTTCTCAAATTTTCCTTTAGAGATTTCATTTTTTGATCCCACATAAATGGATCCCTGATTATTCTATGAATATTCCGAGTACGGGAAGACTTCCTCTCTTAAATCCACTTCTTCCTCTATCATTTGGATATTCCAAACATCTTCTAGCTGAAGCATATCATCATTCCTTTCTTTAGAAATATTATTAGGAGAAAACATAAATTAAGTTTCCTTCTTTTCCTTTTCCTGAATTGATGATTCTTCCCCTAGATACATCAAAACTTCAAACTTGTTGCCAAGAAAGCTTTGATCATTAATTTTACTAGAAGAGGAAGTCAAAGTCTTAACTAAGGGTTTATTTTTTGACAAACAGGGAGCCTCCAGTCCTGCTCCATTTACTTCTAAGGCTTTTTTTTGTTGCATTTTGTCTATTTTATCCCCTGTTGTGCCTTAGATACTTCCATTGTTCACCCATTTCATCCTATTTTTTTATCTTTTGATATCTAGAAATTCCTAGAAAAATGTCCATGCTCATGCCGCGATTTTCACTTGAAGGGAAGTTGATCATAATCAACATCTTGGAGAAACGTCCAATTGTCCAAATTGAGGTGAACAACTTTTGGTAAACCCTTGTTCATATCTACCTCAACACAGGTCCATGTAGAGGAAAGCATCCCTTCCCATTGCTTAGCGTGATTAATATGTTTTCCTAAATTATTCCTTATACTTCAAAATGTTTCCTTAATCCAATGGTGGAGAGGAAAATGGGGTAGCTTTATCTAGACCAGGATTGTTGAAGGAACACCATTCTCATAACTAAAGTCAAGACTCCACCTATAAAGATAGAGACTTTGAGCCCCCATGAAATATGGTCCACTTTTGAAAATAAGATCTTTATCTACCTTCTCTTCAATGAGAAAAGTAATGAATTGTTGTCCACAATAAAACAAAGGTTTCCCTTTGATTAAAGGATTCCAATTCTTGTCAATCTAGAGATTTAAAGACCCAGGGAATGTCTGGATTCTAGTAAACTACCCAGCTAAGCCTCGATCTTCCAATTGTACGACCATGGCACGTGATTGCTTGGCATGAATTGGAATCTTTGGAATTTCCTCCATTTTTTAACAAATCAAGCTAGTCTTATTGTCAGGGCACGTGGGCCTCATGCAATCAAGGCATTGAAAGAAATCATGTCAAGGGATAGCAGTAGTGACAAAGGGACAAGCCCTCCATAGATTAAAGCCATCAAAGGGATCAGATCCGCAACTAGGGTCTAGCTTACACCAACTGCAAAGCAAAAAAATGTGTAAATTTAGTGTAAGACATTGCATGTAACTTATTAATAGTAATTGAAACCTTATATATATATATATATATATATATATATATATATATATATATATAATCCTCATAATGTCAATTGGATTTATCTTCGGTAATTAGAAGAAAAAGATGGAATCCTCCCCACTTAAGTTCAATTGTTATTAATGATATAATGAACTTTAATATAATGAGTTCTCTCATACACATATAATCAGTATTTTAACTTATATTAATTATTATAATATTAAATATATAATTAATATCATTTTCGTAATATTACTTATTTATTATTTATATTATTATTGCCATAATATTACTTACTAATTATTAATATTATTATATTATTTATACTTATATCATATAATTTAGATTTATGTTTATATCCTAGGAAAACACACGTGTGAGAGGTTTCCATGGGAGGTTTCCCAAAAGTAAAATAGAAGAGTAAAAGATTTTATTTTACCCAATGAAAGGAATAGTGGTCTCATTGTAACTTGTAAATCTCTCGCGATAGAGTGTTATGCTTAGTTTATGTTAGATGTTAACAAAAGATTTACTTCTGGTTGCATTTTGAGTGGGAAATTGGAAAAAAAAATATTGTATATAAGTTATTCAATTCATAAATTTAAATTATATGCCACATAAATAGTGCTCATAAAATTTATTAGATTTCAAATAAAAAATTTATTAGATTTCAAATAAAAAAAATATTGTTAAGAAAAAATATTGTTATGAAATTTTTTTAACACCAACAACCTAATCCTATCTATATTAATGTAAACATTATTTCAAATTTTTATTTATTTAATCTCTTTTTGTTGCTAAGCTACTTCTATTATTCACCCCGTTCATCTTTTTTTTTTCTCTTTTAATTTCTACCCATTCAAAGGAAAACATCCATACTCATGCCACGATTTGCACTGGAACAAAAGTCTATCATAATCGACATCTTGGAAAATGGTTCAGTTTGTGGCAAACCTTTGTCCAGAACCTCCCCTTCCATTGCTTCGCGTGATTAATATGTTTTCCCAAAGTATTTCCTATACTTCACAATGTTTCATTGAGTAACTTGACCTACATAAAAAAAAATCAAAAATCAAAATTGTTGAGGGAACATCATTCTCATAATTAAAGTCAAGACTTCACCTATCAAAGTTGTTGAGGGAACATCATTTTCACAATTAAAGTCAAGACTCCACCTATCAAAGTTGTTGAAGGAACATCATTTTCATAATTAAAGTCAGGAATCCACAAAGTTGCTGAGGGAACGTCATTTTCATAATTAAAGTCAAGACTCCACCTATCAAGATAGGGACATGAACCCCATAAAATATGGTCCACTTTTGAAAATAAATTTTTTATGTGCCTTCTCTTCAAAAAAAAATAAAAATAAAAAACAAGGATGCCAATTCTTGTCAGTCCATAGATTTAAAGAGCAAATGACCAGATTCTAGAAAACTACCCAAAAGTCTCGATCTTCCAAATGTAGGACCATGGCACGCGACTGCTTGGCGTGCACTGTTTTGGAATTTCCTTCATTTTTTAACAAATACTGTTGCTCTTATTCTCAGGACACGTGTGTTTCATGAGATTGAGGCATTGAAAGCAGCTATGTCAGGGTTAGCGGAAGTAAGGTTTATCTAATATGTAGTTTAACAATTATGTTTATCTGATAGAGATTTTTGTAAATTCAAGTAAAAGTTATCAAAATTCATTATTTTAAGTGTTTTAGAAGTTTTTGATGGTGCTGAATCTATTTCCATTGTCAAAAACTTGATTTAAAAACTACTTCTACAAAAAAAATTTGAAATTGTTTTGCCCAATTTCCAACCACTTTTGACAGTGCAAATAATTTCCCTAACTAACACCAACCACATTACTATGAAAAAAAGAAAGAAATTATTTTAACGTCCACTAAGCTAAAGATAGCTTATGTGACAGATTGTTTCTTCATCTGCTTGATGTATTTGACCTTTTTCTGTGAAGCTTCACAATAAATGCTCCCAATTTCTCGACAAACCCCTCGCTAAATAAATTATCCCAAGAGCTAACTACCAACATATCTATGTAACTTTACCTATAATTTTTGAAAACCTCACATTTTTTTTAGTATAAACTCGGCTGTAACTTATTATTATACCAGTCACCTATAGTCAACTTTGGTTTCAAATGGATTTTGGGGAGCTGACGTAGGCCGGCCGGCAGCGCCACGGCTACAGCGCCCGAGGCTATAAGGCAACTCTTAAGGGGTAAAGTTCGAAAGTATTTTGACGCATGGTTTTGGCGGACGTGACGTATGCACGTGCTTTCCAGGCCAGGATTGGTTTACGTTCCAAATACCATCGATGCAAATTGCAATATACTGCTCTTATTTAATGCGCTCCAGATAATTTACGTTAGGTCCTCTTCCAGTCTTTCTCACTTGTATACATTTTGAACTGGCATGTTTAGCAGAATAAGGCAATCAAATTGGCCTATTCCGCTAATTAAGTGACGCCTAATTTCCTCACTAAAATGCAGAGGAGACTACAGGCTTATAGGCGATCTGTGAATGGCGAAGATATGTCGACTTCGTTTTTTTTATAAAGATCATATTTTGTGATAAAATCAAAGTTGTGTGCAAAAATGATAGACTTCAAATTTTGATGATTCTAATTTTTTAGGCTTAAATTTATTAGCATTTTTATTTTTTAAAATTGTGATGCTGTTAATTTTTTCAGCAATAAAAAATATTCTAATTCTTTTAAATTTTAATAATTTAGTTTTTTATATAAAATTATAGCCTTCAGTAAACTTTTTATTTTTTTGAATTTTAAAATGTATTATTTCTAAATTAAAAACCGAAAAACGTAACAAACACCGTAAATATATACAAATCATTTTATATCAAAAACATTAACGGTAAATCAATAATATATATTGTTCATTTTGGAAAAATAGATAGTACATTGATTTAATTTTATATGGTATATTTATATATATTTTGGGTTGAATTTAATTATTAATAAATTTAGAAAATAAAAATATAATAAAACATTGAAAAAACACATTGCTAATTTCCGTTTTGAGCTTTAATTTTGTGTGTTTGTTAACCATATGTACGTCACTGATTCATGATGTAATATGTAATTTATTATCAAATTGTTGCTATTTTTTGGAAGTTTTTCTGGTGGATTTTTCCAGTCTAACTTCTCTAAAATCTTGCAGGAATTTATTGAAATCACAAGTTTGATGGGTAACACCTGCAAAATAAAAGTGCCTAGGGCCTTTCAATGTGCTGAATCCATATATACATTCAAAAAACTAGTTCAAATAACACAAATTTTCCGCCTGATATATACAGTGAAAAACTAGTTTAAATAACACAATTTTTCTGCAGGATTCTAGCATCCCAAACTCCAAAAAATGACATAAAGACAACTCCATTTATTATCCTTTGTAATTTTAATGGATAGACATTTCTGAATTTAGAGTTCTTTGTAATTTTAATGGATAGACATTTCTGAATTTAGAGTTTTGTGATCCATAATAAATTAAGAAAAATCTTTAACTAAAAATCACATAACAAAAAAATTTTGACAAGCCCACCAACCAATATGATTCATCATCAAAATAAACCTTCATTATTCTCTTCAATATTTTAAACACTATCAATCTAATTGCATATCTCAGAATGATCTGTCGTGCTAATTTCATTTAAGCACCATTAATACAGGGTGTACATATGCTTGGTTGCACATTGCATGGCAGAATTCCATATGAAACAATGACATGGCAAAATCGACTTGGCGGTTTGGACTCTCTTGTGTTGTCCATCTTTTGCAGGGATCTTTTGCTGGCTTTGGCTGGCTTGAATGAAAGGTTGCTCACTGTATTTTGATCGAGGGTCAAGTAACTATGTTACTATGTTTTTTTCTGGGTTTTTTTAGTTTTTATTTAAAGTTGTCTTAGTTGCGACTTTTTGGACTTTCAGGTGTGGGAATCCTGCGAAAAAAATTGAGGTGAAATCTTGATTTGTATTATTTACATTAGTTTTTTGACGGTGTATATGATCTAGCTCCTTGCAAAACCCCTAGGGCACTTCGATTGGGAGTTGTCTTTAGTGCGACTTTTTGGAGATTCCACTGACCGAATCCGGCGGAAAAAATTGAGCTTAAATATTGATTTATATTATTTAAAATGGTTTTTTAACTGCATATTTGGATTCAGCACCCTGAAAAACCTCTCGGACGCTTTGATTGTGCATAAATTAGCTATCAAACTTGCGATTTCAATAAATCGCTACCAGATGGAGAAACCCACCGGAAAAGCTTCCAAAAAGTCTCTTTAAAAACAACTCCCTTCGATTGTATAAGGATTACCCATCAAATTTATGATTTCAATAAATTCCAACCGGATTTTAGAAAAATTAAACCGGAAAAACTCATCAGAAAAGCTTCTAAAAAATCGCACTAAGACAACTCTTTTTCATTCTACTATTCTTATTCTTATTTTCGTTGGTAAAATTAATTAGAAAAAATAATAATAATAAAAATTGTGGTTTGAATAAAGATGTGTTAACCATTTGGCCTGGAGTATGCCGTAAAACTGTCTCTGCTCGGCTAAGAGCTCGTCTTCCTCGGACGTAAGGAAACAGGTTAACGGCCCAAGACTCAGAGGCATCTGGCAGGAGCGAAAGCTTGCTCCTTACGGACCACCAGTGGCGTGGTTTTCCTTGATAACAATAATGAGTCAAACCGACATTCACAAATAGCAGCGGGAGATAGCTGTCCTCATAGCTGTCCTCACTGTTGATTTGACACTGAATTTAATAGGTTTTGCCACTTCCAGAAATAAAATTAAAAAAAATGTATTAACTATTACTAAAAAAATTATTTATAACCACAAATCAATTTCTATTTCGGTACCGTGTGTAGTTGTTAGTCTGCGTTAAAATGTCCACTCACGCATTTTTGTCGGAAAGTTTTGGCTTCCAAACTATTTGAAATTGGTTTATAAACATATTTAAATTTATTTAACATTAGAGTTATATTAGGTTATTTTAAAAAATAAATTCTATGATTAAAATATTGTTTATAGTTATTAATTAAAAATTAAAATTATCTAATTTTTTTTAAGCTTTGTGTAATTTTTAATATTATAAGATTTTTAGTAAAAGTTACATGTCGTTTTAAAATAGGTTTTTCATTACTTTGCACGTCCTCAGGACTTCATATATTTCCCACTATTTTTATATTTGTCACTTATAATAAGATATTGTTATATTATTTTGATTTTAAATTAATAATTATAATTATTAATTAAAAAAATATTAAATATTATTTTTTTAAACATGACATTACCATGGGTCGGCTCTGGTTAGTAACTGAAAGGTTTAACTTTATATAATCAATAATTTATCTTATATTAATTAATATAATATTAAATAAATATTTAATATAATTTAACTTATATTAATTATTATAATATTAAATAAATATTTAATATAATTTATTATATATTAACTAATATAATATTAAATAAATATTTATATTATATGCTAATTATATTAGATTACGAAGGGAAAGTTCTCGTTTCAACCTGTCATTCGCTGGATATAGAGTGCCATGAACAGTTTTGGTTTGATGCCGACAAATTATTCGCATTGTTACAAAATTTGATACATCTAACAACAATTACGCTTCCTTCAAGTCCCGCCGTCTGTGGGAATCGAACCCACGACCACGTGGTTAAAAGCCACGCGCTCTACCAGCTGAGCTAAGACGGCTTACATTTTATAAGTAATATTATTCATAAAAGTATATTAACAAAAAAATCTAAAAGAATATTCTTCCTTTCTTATTTGTCGTTGCCTTGCCTCAAGGCAGCCGGGATTATTACAATCGACATTGTCCTGCGTTTATAACCGTCACATTTATATTAATAAGTTTTTTTGTAATCTTATTTTGTATGGGATGTTTGGTCTTCAATTTTTTTTTTTTACAAATTTTTTTGCATGTAGTTTTAATTTATGGAAATATTTTTAAAGTTTTAATTTAAAATATATTTGTAAAAGTTAGTTTAATTGGTCGAGTTCTCGTCATTAAGAACATCTTGTTATTGAAAGGTCTCATTGATGTTATTGGGGTTAGGCTTTGTTAATGAGCTACCGGAAGTGATCCCTTTGAGTGGATATGCTTGGAACAATATTTTCGTGGACGTAGCAATCACCAATCTCCAGAACCAGTGAACGACATCAAAAAAAATTAAAAAATCAATCAAGTAAATAATCAATCAATGAAGACAAATCAAGTACACTTTAAATGTTAACAAACAAATTTTACTATTAGTTTCTTAATCATTGTTATTTTAATCAATATGGTTATAGAGTGCATGTATTCACTATCTTTGCTTTAACATATGACTAGCAATTATGAAGCATTAGAGTAGATAATCCAATCACTAGCGAAATATTTGAATAGTTGGAAGCTTGAAATAGAGACGTTTTGCTTCATGCAAGATAATATTGTATACATCCTTTGCTCTTATTATACTTCGTTTCATTCAAGCTCCTGACAACCCTCATATATCTATTGAAGGACTTGAGTCATCAAGCCATCATCAAAATGAGACTAAGTATGTATGTTGTAGGATGTAACGACACTCCCACCCCTTGATCTTATCTCAGGAAGTGGAAGGTGTTACCTGCTTGCTTTAACCCAACCCCCAAGGTTTCATATGAAGATGGCGTTACAAAATGCCTCTTCTCTCATATTTTTGGAATTAGATTTTCACATCAACATCCTACGCAACTCATTGTGAACTTTCTAGCGATATAAATTTTACTACAATCTGACTTCGAGATTGAGTTATACCCTATAGATGTTTTAGTCATTCAAACCTTTCCATGCCACCAATTTGTTACCATGTGGCATCCACGAGTACTCTGACTTGACATCCATGACACTACCACACCGTCATTCCACCATGGTACTAGTGTATCTGGGCTTGATTGAATCTGTGCCTACACAAATGTGCAACCTCTTGACAACCCTGGATTCATCAGACCTTAGGATAACATGGTGAAGGGTTATGTTCAACATGGTTCCATGACAGGCTAGTCTTCTCGTGCCTAAGTCATATATCTAGCTTATGCCTTATCTAGCTATAGAAAGGTGTGTACCTTTACTCAACCCCCAGATTCTCATATCTAACTAATACAACACAACAATCTAGGCCCCATTATATAACTTATGCATTATGGCCCCCCACATGAAAAGTGAAAAGGGAAAATATATGGACTTATGGACATACGAAATCCTAGGAGATGGATAACCTCTGCCACCCCTATATGTCTCAACTCCTGGATATGACGTGAAATTCGACTAAGCATAAATGCAGCCTACACAAAGGCACATCCTTTTCCAAACCCTCAAACTTCCATATTTTCATATTACTCATGCAACCAACAAGAAAATCCAATCATGGAGAGATCTAGGTCATTCCAAAAGTAGCTACCCCTGCCAACCCCAAAGTTCCATATTTCTAGATTCTTCCAATGCATTAAGGAACAATGAAATATGGAAAAGTTATAAGGAAAGGGGCAATAGGCCAAATCCAAAGTTCCTGGAAAACACACTCCAAGGTTGGACCTTGACCTTCAACAGATATCATAGGTCTAGAACCCACTCACATAGGTTTTCAACAAACTCTTAAGCGGTTTATCATTCATTTCTTATCATTTTGAACTTCTGAGAAATTAAATGGAAGTACAATCCAAACCGTAGTAGAAAAAAAAATGTGTAAAAATTCACAACTTATAAAAACATTCATAAGATATGCACATGTCAACATAGTTATGTATATATTCAGCTCATAGCATCCAGTTAGTTTGTAAATCATGAATATGGAAGTAGCTCCACATTGATACTAGTAATTGAAACCATAACATACAATATTGTTGGCAATGAACGTAACAACAATCTTTAGGAATTCAGACATTAATATACAATATCATATTAACAATCATTTACATAACAAGGCTATCACATCCTATGATCCAATTATGCACATTTTTTATACTTATCTGAATATATTGCAATGGTTGGAAACTAAAGGATGGACTTCAACTCTCCACCCAACCATAGGCCAACTACACTACAACCTTTCTTGTAGTTGACCACCCCTAAGCCGCATCCATAGTCTAAGGGAATGCTTGCTCAAGGGACTTCACACCAATGGTTTAAATAGGCACTCAAAGATGGATTTCATTATCCAGGTGGTTTATCAACCATCCTCTAATAGTAAGCACCATAGTAACTCACTTACTCTCGTAAGTCCATTCACAAGGCTTCAATTAGGGTCCAGATGTGGTATTGCTTAGTCGAGAAGATTAAATTCACTATCCAAGTGGTTTATCTATTGTCTTTTGATAGAAGACACCACATGGGTCTATAACGCATTGTCCAGGTGGTTTATCAGCTATAGAATAAGCACCATAATGATTCGATCATCCACTAAGACTCCCACTGACCTCATAGGCGTAAACACAATCTAGTGGCCTCAAACACGAAACATGGGGATTAAGACCCAAACATCACAAAGCACAAGGATCAACTATTAGCTCCACAATTTCTTTGCCTTCCTTCTATCAAGATCCATAACTCCATGCTCTTCACACTAGTCATGGACACTCCCAAGAATAATAACCAACCAACCAAGAATATGTAGAGGGAGAACTCAATTAAGAAGAAGAACCTCACTCACTTCTCTGTTGTGTGCACATATAATTTCCTCTGTGTCCCTTCATTTCTAGAGAAGGCACAACCTCCCATGGCTTCTCATTTCACTCTATGCTCTCGATTCCAACTCTATTCTCTTCCCCTATATCTTTGGTGCTATTTTTCTTTCTTGAACAATCATTCTCTACCTAGTTGTTCCTCTATCTTCAAGGGGAGATAGGCATCATCCTACACCCCTCACTGCTTTGTCCAATATCGTAACTTTGTCATGCAATGGTAGTCCAACTGGGTCAAAATCAAATCTTGTAATAACTCCAAAGCAGTTTTGTGGCTTTTCAAACAAGCGAGCTCCCTCTTCCCTAAGAATTATGGATCCTTGTTGTCCTCTCCTTAGTCTAGTCATTTAAGTTTACATTTAATTCTTGAGGTTTTAGTCCAACTGATTTAGCCATCTATGACTCTTATGCTAGTAGTACATAGTTGTGTATACAAAATAAATAGGTAATGAAAAAGGGTTGTGACAGACCAGACCCCCTTAAGGGAACATTGTCCTCGATGTTCTATTATTGAACAAAAAAACAAAATTTGAGCTTTATATTTATATCTCTTACACCCATTTACACATTAAACAAAAATGGGTAGACTACCCTCATTTGATCTATTGTGACACCCCTGGTACTTATTACCCTGATTTTTGCAATGTAATAATGTAACGGCCCGAAGCATGGGACAACAAATCCATGATCTAAGAGGGAAGAGGAAAGAGGAGCCCAAGTGGGATTAGTTGGCACCTTAAATTAATTCTATGGTGTAAATAATGAGAAAAATAAAAGAAGAGGAAGAGTCCAAGAGGAATATGAAGAGACCCTTGAGAAAATAATAAAAGAAAAATGCACAACAATATAGGGGTTTTACCTCTTCTTGGTGGAGCTCATGACTAAATCTGGAAAGGAGCTATGATCTGAGGGAATGGTATTTCCCTAAAATAAAGAATTGTGACCATAAGAGAAAGAGGAGATGGGAATGAGTGTTTGTTATGGCCTGATAAACCACTCATGGAGTGCTTGAAACCACTGATAAACCACTCAGGGTGCTTTCTAGGGTTGATAAACCACATGGATATGGGTACTTGTTGTGGGCTTATAAATCACTCATGGAGTGCTTGACATCTAATAAATCACCTTAACCATGAATTCCGTTGTGCTTGACTAGTTGAAAAACCACCCATTGTCATATTTATTTCCTATCCCTTATGTCCTAAAGAAGGCTATTGAGAAAGAAATCCCCTTAGATCGTGGATATGGATTGGGGGTGACTACTGTAAGTAATTATGGTTGCATTAGGTCTATGGTTGGGTGGAAAATTGAAGTCCCACCTTCAGTTGCCTTTCTTTTCTAAATTGTAATTAAATGCTCTGAGTTGTGTTGAGCCTCTGTTTTGTCCATATTTTCACACTTTTTTCTAAATAACTCTATACATGTACTAAGTGTTTATAATCATTATTATTCTTTTTACGAATATTAAGTTATTATTTAGAGGCATTTAGAGTTGACAGTTGTTGATCTACGAACTCTTCTTTTTTTGTTAATTTGAAGAGTATTTAATGTGAAAATGTCATTAATGTTAAGCTCTTTAGTGGCAGGTTCCAACATTCCTATACTAGCAGTTCCTATACCAGCTGTGCCTGTTGCACTAGCATTCCTGCACCAATTTGGGGCTTTCATACATTGACACATTTCTAGGAAAATATGAAAGAGGTTTTTGTTCAAAATGTTATTTGAACACTTCCACATAAGATAAGATACACCCAGGTCATACGGACTCATATTTAGGGAATAATTAATGCCTCAACCCCAAATTAGTAGCAGTTTCCAGACTGCCAACTTCCTCCTCGTTTTTTGTATAGGTGAAGGCGAATAGAGAAATTATGGAACATGGGTTTTGGTCCGAGTATAGAAAATTGACTAAGCCTCAAACAAATTTCTAAAATTCGTAATGGTATAAAATTTACATAAGGGTCTTTGAGGAAGTTTTATAAAAAGAGACTGTTTTTCCAAAATTTTAGGATCTCAGATTTCAAATAGTCAGTTTCGGGCACAATTTTCGAGGTAATGGAGCTGAACCAGAAAATTATGAGAATTTATTATTGTAAATATAACAAACTAGGTTTCCTCCAAACAACTTTCCCAAATTCATAATGGTTAAGGAGATACGAAGAGTTCTTTGGAGGTAGTTTGTTAAAAATATTAGTTTTTCTAGAAGCAAAAAACGACCAGATTTAGGAAATTCGTGTCAAATATTCATTCCTTCAATAAGGAAATGGTTCTACTGATATTCTATTGATGACGATTAGTTGGGATTCAATCCCCATGTTGTTTGATAATCAAATGATCATGTAAACATATTATAAAAAGATGAGGTTACGTAGGTGTGAAGGGATGGATGGACATTGTATTTTGTAGATTGCACTTCTTTGCAGAACAGAGGATCGATTTCATTGTGCATGGAAGGGAGGAACTGTGCACTAGTGGGATGATCCCTAGAGGGGACCATTGGAGCCAACATAGCATTGTTTTATGAATTTGTAACAACACTTTTGCAATGAATTTCTTTGGCATTTAACTTTGAATTCTGGTTTCTACTCTGAAATGAGTTCATTTGGAATTCGATTTTGCGTTCTTGTTTCTCCTAAATGTTTTAAGGTTGTGATTTAAATTGCTGCAAGGGCAGTGAGCTAGGTGGTTGGGCCCACCAGCTAGTCCGTTGCCCCATAACTCTTAGAATTCTTTTGCTGCGTTTTATTTTCTGCATAGTATGTGAGTGTGATTTCATATATCTCTGCAATTTCATTTCACAATTGTGCTTCATGCTTACTGTTTTATGATTTGACCATTCGATTAGTGATTTTATCTACAACTTTTTCTCATAGATTTGATCATTTTATTTCAATAATAATGTTGTTATGTATTTTTATAAATACCAAGGCAGAGGATAAGCATCGAATGTTCTAATGCATCTCTTATTTCCGTTACAAGTTAAGTGTGATACTTGCCATGATCTCATTGTTGCATAATGAGGTTTTATTTCAGGATATAATGGTGACCGAAACAATTGTTGAGTAAGAGTTTTGATTAATTTAACTTAACATGTATTCATGATTGCCTTAAGATCATTATTTTAAATGTAAAACTGATTCCTGCACTTTGAAAGAAAAACATTTATTCCTGCACTCTTTATAATCAAATTCCAGGATCAACATAAGGAAAAATTATCATATTGTTTTATTGGCAAGTGAATTTCTCACAAGAATTCTTGGAATGATTTAAGGTTAAAAATTTATATCCCTTCATCATAATCAACTGCTACTTCAGGCCAATATACTCAGTGCAAGAACAAGACATACTTCTGGTACAGGCACATAATTCAATACAAGCACAACATTCCAGTGCAGGCACGTTGTTGCGATGCAGGAACAATGATTCAGGTCGGGAAGGAAAACTTGTAATGAAGGTAGATGCACACTTTTTATTGAATCATTTCCACATAAGCATTATAATTTAGATCTCTTTTAAAATCTTTCAATGGTTTCATTAAATTAGTTGGAATGAAGTTGCTAGTTTTATTTCATGTTTTTCATATTTGCAACATAACAATAATCTGTTAAGAGGTTTTTTCATTCTTTATTTGTTGAATCGTTTTTTTTTGAATGGGGCCTACATTCCCTTGCCCCCTAGACAATTGAGGAAGACTTACTATAGGAGTCAACTGAACCTAGAAGAGGAGCCAGAAGTAGATTCCTGGAGTGTGTTTACTTTGCTTTGAAGAGTCCTATTCCTTTTTCTTGAATGATGGTTCTTTTGAATTTCTTGCAAAAGCTTGGTTTTTATTCGACAGATCCCTGAGGTCGTATTCTAGCATATGTTGTGCTATGCCTCTAAGTTTACTTACCCAGATTGACAAATTAAATGTTTGCGTAAATCTTGCATTTATACCGCCCAACATTTTGGCATCGTTGTCGGGGAGGCGTTGTAGGATAAGGCCTCAACGACTTGTCATGCTTTTCCCTTTTCTTCGCAATTGAATTTCTAGACTAACAAGATTCCCCTTGCTTGTTGAAGCATACTAGATGGCATTCCCAGAGAGCTCACAAGCCAGGTTTTCTTTTCTGCAAATGAGTAATTTCCTTTAATGAAAAGTGTGATGCATGATTTGTTTCTTTTACTGCAATTTAGTTTTTATGAGTAATTTTTCTTTCTACAAAGTGTGATGCTTAATTTAATGCAATTGAGTTTTTTATGAGCAATTTCTTTTACTACAAAGTGTGTTACTTTTTTTTCTGCAATAGAGGTTATTTAATTTCCGCAAGTGTGATTTCCTTAGTTTACAATCTTGGTTTGTTATTTTTACTGCAATTGATCTTTTGAGTTTTTCAGGTGCTAAAAGAACCCCCCGCTCTCAATCTAGGTGCTGACAAGACTTTCCAGCTAGCAGGAAAATGCCAGGAAGTGTGATGCTATTCAAAGAACTATCTCAAATTTTGGCAGAAGCTGGGGTCTTTGCTTCACAAAAAGAACACATCTTGGCATCAATTAGAAATCAGTCTACTCCTTTGGAAGAAGAGAATCATGAAGAACCAGAAGATCTTCCTAGGGAGATCGAGAAGCTATGGATCATGCTTGATGAGGAGAAGCCATCAGAAGCAGAGATTGAAGAACACCAACCTAATCCAACCTACACTTTAGAGGATGAACAAAGAAAATTGGAGGATTTGCATGATGCACCAGATGTTTCCCATGAATCAAATGACCAAGAGTATATGGATCCCATATAATCTTGGTTTCATATGACTGTCAATATTCATCCCTCCCTTATCATTCAACAATTTGTAGCATCACATTAGTTAATGCAACTGGTACCTCATGTTCTGGTATTTTCTCGCATATACTTTCTAAATTTGAACATGAATATGATTATCCTCTTGTTGCGCACTTGGTTGCACTGGAAGTCCTCCTATACTTAAAAGGGAGTCTTCCACTTCTTAGGGTAGAGTAGGGTAGAATAATAAAGAAATGCCATGAATAAAGTTGTTACAACAATGCAATTTGGGTTTTTAACTTTCAAAGCATAGCCACTGAAACTTCTTTTGATCCGCATCGATTGTTAACACACACATCTGTGACAAAACTTGTTGAGTATGATTCACTCTAATACCTCATGATTTTGCAAAAGTAACCATGATTAACCACTCTAATGAAGTTGTCATTTGAGATATATATTTTCAGTTTCCCTTAGAAGGTACTATTGGAGAGCCCCCTATGGTGGACCACACTTGTAAACATCATAATAAGCTATTCATGAGAAAACTAGCATTATTAACTTAAAGAATCTTTCAGTCATTATCTGGAATATTTTTAATAAGTCTTTAGGGTAGAGGAACTAGCCAGTAATGATTAGTCATTAAAAACTTTTCACGCCATCATGTACTCTTAAGGAGTATATATGTCTTCCCACTTATTAAGTAAGTTTTGAAGTTAATTATAGTCAAAGTTTACAAAAAGATTCAGGGGAGGATATGAGGTCTCGTGATGAGCCGACCTACCATGATCATGAGACCTAACATGCATGACATTACTGTGCTGGTCACCAAGCTAAAGTAAAGGCTTTCAGTTGAAAAGCTGGAAGACATGAGGTCTCATCATGAAATGGCATGTCCATCCTTGTTATTTCTTGTGAGTGGCACTGCCATTAGATGGTTACCAAGCTAGGAAAATGGCCTTCATCTAATTTTTTAAATTAAATAAGATAACTTTGAATCTATATCTAGTAAGTGGGACACACACATTTCGCTGGGTTAAAAGACATCCATGCCAAGGTTAGATACACCTACAGGCAGCAGGGCCATGTCTATGGTATTAAATTTAATTTCATACTAAGATTTACTTGGTTATCCTTCTCTTTCCCTAAAACTCATCATTTTATTTCTTGGACAATGGTTTTAAGATGATTTGAGCATGATTCTTTGAGTTCTATCTTTAAAAAAATTATGAATCTTTAATGATGTGGTACCCTTAGTGGAGGTAATTCTTTGTATTGGATTAAGAAGAAACTTAGTTTTGCATCTAGATGACAAAAAAATTTAGAGTGTTTGTTGATTGGTCCAGGAAGGTGTCATCTTGTTCTATTTTATTTCCCTTTTCTGGTATCATAACTCCAATTCTTTATGGTATTTAGAGTGATGAATTTCTCAACGATGATTACTCACTAGGTGTTGATGGAAAACAATGTGTGTTGATTGTGGTTGCTTATAAATAAGCACTACATGACCTAGGTACAGGATTGTTATAGTAGGTGCAGGAATCTTGTGGTATTCTTTTTGAAATTGCACTTTTTCAGCAAACATTTGATTTTGATCATGAATGTTAATAAGACTATGGGTAGAAATAAGAGCCCTGAAATATATGGCAAATAGGGAGTTCATTTTAAGCAGGACAACATGTATGTTCATTTAAAGCATTACTTTCCTGTACCTAATCTTGTTGAAATTTTATCATTCCTGCACTCGATACTTTTGTAAGTGTTGTAACATGGTTTTAGTTGGAACTCTAAGAGTGATGTTGCAGACTTAATGAATTCTTTAAAAATGATGACATACCAGGTGTCTTAATATTTCCTTGTTGATGTTTTTGCTGACATTTTTATCGGGAAGCATATTATGATCTTTAAACATTCCCACTGCCTCCTTCCATGATTTTATAATCTTATGGTTTGGTTTGCATGAGGGCATGAAAGAAGGTCGGCGTGGGGGAGTGTTGAGCCTCCGTTTTGTCCATATTTTGACACTTTTTGCTGAATAACTCTATACTTGTACTAAGTGTCATAATTAAGTTATTATTTAGAGGCATTTAGAGCTGACAGTTGTTGATCTATGAACTCTTCTTGTTTTGTTAATTTGAAGAGTATTTAATGTGAAAATGTCATTAATGTTAGGCTCTTTTGTGGCAGGTGCCAACATTCCTATACTAGCAATTCTTGTACCAGTTGTGCCTCCACCAATGTTCCTGCACCAATTGGGGGATTTCATACGTTGACACATTTCTAGGCAAATATGAAAGAGGTTTTTGCTCAAAATTTTGTTTAAACACTTCCACATAAGCTAAGATACACCCAAGTCGCACAGACTCATATTTAAGGAATAATTAATGTCTCAGCCCTGAATTCGTAGAAGTTTCCAGAATGCCAACTTCCTCCTCATTTTCTATACAGGTGAAGGTGAATAGAGAAATTCTGGAACATGGGTTTTGGTCCCAGTAATGCAAGCTGACTAATCCTAAAATAGATTTCAAAAATTTGTAATGGTATAAAATTTACATAAGGGTATTTGAGGCAGTTTTATAAAAAGAGACTATTTTTCCATAATTTTAGGTATTAGATTTCAAACAATCAGTTTCCGGCGCGGTTTCTGAGGTAATGGAGCTGAACCAGAAATTATGAGAAAGTTTATTGTTGTAAATATAACAAACTAGGTTTACTCAAAACCAATTTCTCAAATTCATAATGGTTAAGGAGATACAAAGAGTTCTTTGGAGGCAGTTTGTTAAAAATATCAGTTTTTCCAAAATTGCAAAAAATGACCAGATTTGGGAAATTCATGTCAAATATTTATCCCTTCAATAAGGAAATGGTTGTATTGATATTATATTGATGAAGATCAGTTGGGAATCAATTCCCATTTTGTTTTCTAAGGAAGTGATCATGTAAAAATATTATAAAAAGAAGAGGTTACGTAGGTGTGAAGGGATGGATGGACATTGTATTTTGTAGATTGCACTTATTTGCAGAACAAAGGGTCAATTTCATTATGCAGGGAAGGGAGTAGTTGCGCACCAGTGGGATGATCCCTGGAGGGGACCACTAGAGCTAGCACAACATTGTTTTATGAATTTGTAACAACACTTTTGCAATGAA
The DNA here is from genome assembly GCA_031772625.1 of Pinus tabuliformis. Classification (NCBI taxonomy): domain Eukaryota; kingdom Viridiplantae; phylum Streptophyta; class Pinopsida; order Pinales; family Pinaceae; genus Pinus; species Pinus tabuliformis. The sequence goes on from CM062816.1 coordinate 584,852,021, forward strand.
TTTCTTTGGCATTTAATTTTGAATTATGGTTCCTACTCTGAAATGAGTTCATTTGGCATTTGATTCTGAGTTATTGTTTCTCCTAAATGTTTTAAGGTTGTGACATAAATTGCTGCAAGGGCAGCGAGCTAGGTGGTTGGGCCCACCAGCCAGTCCATTGCCCCATAACTCTTAGAATTCTTTTGCTGCATTTTATTTTCTGCATAGTATGTGAGTGTGATTTCATATAACTTTTGCAATTTCATTACACAATTATGCTTCATTCTTTCTATTTTATGATTTGACCATTTGATTGGTGATTTTATCTATAGCTCTTTATCATAGCCTTGATCATTTTAGTTCAATCATTAATATTGTTATGTATTTTATAAAGACCAAGGCAGAGGATAAGCATCGAATGTTCTACTGCATCTCTTATTTCCATTACAAGTTAAGTGTGATACTTGCCCTGATCTCATTGTTGCATAACAAGGTTTGCTTTGAGGATATACTGGTGAAGGAAACAATTTCTGAGTAAGAGTTTTGATTAATTTAACTTAACATGTATTCATGATTTCTTAAGATCATTATTTTAAATGCAAAACTCATTCCTGCACTTTGAAATACAAACATTTATTCCTGCACTCTTAATAAGTAAATAGCAGGATCAACATAAGGAAAAATTATCATATTGTTTTATGGGCAAGTGAATTTCTCCCAAGAATTCTTGGAATTATTTAAGGTTAAAAAATTATATCCCTTCATCATGATTGACTGATGCTTCAGGCCGATATACTTAGTGCAGGAACAAGACATACTTCCGGTGCAGGCGCATCGTTTCAGTATAGGCACAACGTTCCAGTGCAGGCATGCTGTTGTGGTGCAAGAATGATGATTCAGGCCAGGAAGGAAAAATTGAAACAAAGATAAATGCACATTTTTTATTCAATCATTTCCTGAGAAGTAGTATAATTTAGATCTCTTTTAAAATCTTTCAATAGTTTCATTAAATTAGTTGGAAATGAAGTTGCTAGTTTTATTTCATGTTTTTCATCATTGCAACATAACAATAATATTTTCAGAGGTTTTTGCATTCTTTATTTCTTGAATTGATTTCTTTTGAATGGGGCATACATTCCCTTGTCCTCTAGACAATTGAGGAAGACTTACTGCATGAGTCAACTCAACCCAGAAGAGGAACCAAAAGTAGATTCCCGGAGTGTGTTTACTTTTCTTTGAAGAGTCTTGTTCCTTTTTCCTGAATGATGCTTCTTTTGAATTTATTGGCAACAGATTCCTGAGGTTGTATTCTGGCATATATTGTGCTATGCCTCTAAGTTTACTTCTTGGATTTACAAATTAAATGTTGGTGTAAATCTTGTATTTATATCGTCTGACAAGTTGAGAGTTGTGAATTTTAAATAAATTCTATGTGAAAAATGTTGCATGGTAGAATGATATCGGTGCATGAATCTTTTTGACTAAAATTATAACTCTTTTATGGTTTTGTTTATGAGCCTCTGTCATGCAACTGTAAGTTAAATGCCTGTGAATTTTCATTGCATTTTTTGTGGATAGAAATTTGTTTATGTTGTGTTGATAAATGGCTTGATTTTCTCCAATGGATGAGAGGTTAAACCCTCGAGTAAACCTTCCCATGATTGGGAGGATTTTGTGTTCTTTTGTGCATGCAAATGGCCTAGATGAATGAAGTATGAAGGAGACATATAAATCTATGTTAAAATATGTTGTACTTCAAGTTAGGATATCTTCAAAATGGCCATTAGGCCTTATGTTATAAAATTTGTTATCTATATATATATATATATATATATATATATATATATATATATATATATATACATATACATATACATATACATATACATATACATATACATATACATATACATATACATATACATATACATATATATATATATATATATAAACATATTTTGCAGGTTGTAATCCGAGATGGGATGAGGCTATAATAAGCTCAGGAGGGGATAATAAACTGGGTCGCCCATGCTTTCGTATCTACTATGGATCTAGGGGGGCTGAGTATCATACTTTATAAATAAATATATATAAAAGTCCTAAGAAACTTTCAAAAGTGAAGGAACAAAAAACCTAATCTAGGAGGAATCAGGGCCATTGGATGAACCTTGGATAAATTTCCCCTGCCGATAGATGGTCTCTATGTATACTTGATAATAGGCATGGCCACAATTTTAGCAACCCTTGGATCCTTTAAATTACATGACCTTCTTTCAGGTGATCGGGATCTCAAAATCTTGGATCTTGGAATTTTGGAGTCTAAGACATTACATCTCCCTTTGGTTTCTTTTGGGAGAGTTTCCTTTAAGAGTTTGTTCAAGACATAAAATGTCCCCATCTTCTACAACACTTTTACTTTTGTTTTCGCACTTTAACTGGTCAAACCTTTGGGATGACAAGTGATAATCATCCCTTAATAAATTCTCCTCCCATCATTTTCCGACTAATATCTCGATCTCCATAGATTGGCACATAGTATCCTAGAGTTCCTCCTAGAAGGCTTTTGCTGAGAAGAGTTTCTTCCGAGTTCTCTCTGAGATGGTGTGGAAAGAGCGGGCCCAAGTGCTTGTTTCTTCCGAGGAGGTTTTCCTTCGATATGGTTTCTTCATGGGAGGTCTTTTCCAAGATGACATGGCAAGAGTGGACCCGAATGTGCATTTTTGTCAAGAATGGTTTTCATCGAGAAAGGATTTCCTCCAAGGCATCTCCGAGGAGAGTTTTTTCCGAGATGTTTTTATTTGAGATATTAGAAGTTTCTTGCAACTCCACTCCCCTCAATCCTCCAATATCATTTTCTATGAGAGAGTTCCTTCTGAGATGAAAGTTCCCTTCAGGGAAGGTTATTATATGGTAAGTGTGAACGTATCAACAACTAATACATGAGTGCCAAGCATTGGTGAGAAGCTAACCAAACAACCGTGTGGGGACCACGTAGATGCCACTTGTGGAATCGATGACATGGCACTAAAGTTTAAATAGCCATAACTTCCGATCTGGAGGTCAGATCAAGAAAACATTTATATGAACGGAATCATATTGAAGAGATGAACACAACAATGTCATCCATTTGATGTTTTAAAGAGGTCAATAAATATCAAAAAATTATACCCCATCTCCTTAATTAGGACCTTAGGGGTTGGGTTAGTATAATAGCTTCCCTCTTTCTTCCTTAGTAGGGGCTAGGAATGAGGGGGTGTGTTACAAAGTGGTATCAGAGCAAATTATTTCAGACACTGGACCTAAAGAGGCTCACATGCATATTCTAAATGATTGATTAATATACATGATGTGCTTGATCTGTTAGTAGGCTTACTGACTAAACATGATTACATGTTTATTGATATGTGATGGTTAAATATTAATGTAGGCCAAGGACAAGTAGTATCTATGTCAAATACATGTTCTCTATTGTTTCCTAAATTTGGTAGGTATGTAAATCAAGTTGGTAGGTATTCGAGTATAATAAAGTAAATAAATGATGAGTAGCAGAGTTGAACAACATGGTATGAATAGAACCCAACAAGGACCTGAAGAAGAATCAATTTGGAAGATGAATGAGGAGGAAACTCCTGAACTAATAGACACTCTTAGAAGTCTAAGAGCTGAAATAAAAATATTCAAGGAAGACAATGAAAAGATTATCGGGGAACAAGTAGAAGTAAATTACATATTATTTCAAAGGTTATCAGAATTACAAAGACAAAGACAACAGGAAGTTGGTGCTAGCCACTGGGACAATAACAAGCAAAAGGATATCCCATAAAAAATCTACAAGCACAAATGGAATGATAAGAAAGCAGAAGGCAGTCGACCAGGAAAGAAGAGAAGACGTGTAGAAGGAGGAATAAAACTGCTTAGCTCTCTGGAAAAAGAATTCAGAATTCCTAGCCAATCATGAAGCTAATATATATCATCATCAAAGGAAGAGTAGAAAGACTCCCATGCAAGAATAATTCAACAAAGCAAAACCCCCAACCTTTGATGGAGAGGTAATGAAAGCAGAGGATGCATAGGCTTATATTTTGTGAATAAAGAAGTACTCCAAGTTGCATGACTATAATGATAAAATGAAGGCTAGGGTCATTATATTCAACTTAAAGGGGAAAGTTGATATATGGTGGGAGGATATTAAGAACATCAAATGCATCAAAGAGAAGGAGTTGACCTAGAGGAAGTTTAAAAATTAATTACGATAAAAGTACCTATCTGAGAAATATTATGACAACAAAGCCAAGGAGTTCTATGAGCACAAATTGGGGCAGGTGACACCTAAAGAATATACCAGCAAATTCTTGGAGCTACTAAGGTATGTACCTTACATCAAGGATGAGAAGACCAAGATGCAAAGGTATGTCAAGTAATTACCACAAGCATACCAAGATAGAATATAATTTTATGATCCTAAGACTTTGGAGGAGGTCATCCAGAAGACTAAGAATTGTTATGAACACTCTAAGCATAGGCTTGAAGTCTAGGTTGACTGGAGGAAGAAAGGAAAAAGAGGAAAGGGTGGAAGGTTTAATAACTTCACCTAAAGTGATCATCAATAAAACTCCACTGTCAACAAAAATGGCCCTGGAATTCAAGCAATGAGAAGACGAAATGAGGCCATAAGTGTTTGGAGTGCAAAGAAAACCACTTAAGAAGAGATTGCCCCAATTAGTTGCAGAAGTATGATGCAAAGCTACACAACATACATGAGGCATCAACCATGAACGATGTGGCCCAAAACATTCCCAAGATATACACAACATTGGATAATAGACAACAAGACTAGCAAGCGGTGATCATTCAAATGGAAAGTGTAGTAAAAAAGTCTCTGGTTTCAATTTTAATTAACCCAGGATCCAACATTAGTTATATTAATCCTAATATAGTGGGAAACCATGAATTTCCAAATAAAATCCACGAGGAATTATGACTTTTTCATCTAGCCACTGGAACAAGGAGAAGGATAACCAATATGATTGAGTACTGCCCTATATAAATCATAAGCATCACTATATCAGTTATATTAAATCTAATGCCTTTGGGATCATATGATATCCTACTAGGTATGGATTGATTGTAAACCCATAGGACAAAGGTGGATTATTACAACAAGGTGTTGGAATGTCTCAATGATGCGGGTGACCCTGCGTTTAATCCCCAATGGAGTCATGAAGTTGTTTGATGGAAAATTCTCTTTTGCAGATCACATAAGTGAACTCCCTAGATCTAGTGGCTTGACATAGAAACAACAGAAACAAAAAAGGCTAATGTTTTCCTTAGAGAAATTAGAGAATGGAGGAAAGATCTACATGGAGTCCAAACCCAAGTTCTCCTCTCCTCTTCTCTTGTAAGATCCAACTCCAACTTCATCTCCAAATGTTATACGTGGAACCTACAAAATAACTATAATAAGAAAGAGAATGACAAGATACAAATAGCATATACTAATATCTCTAATCAATGAGTCAAGAAGGAATTGAAATACATATGCATTAAATAGACATAAGTATAGGAAGAATTTTTTTATATTAATGAAATGTAGGAGAAGATTACAAACCTTTTATAGATCTTGACTAGGTAGATGTCTCCCAACTAACTTTCCCTTCCTTAGCCACAAAGGAATCCTTCAATCACAACTCATGGATGGTAATGGATCCTTAGGTAAAATGAAGCAGCAGCAGGGCATAGCTAAGAGTCTCCAAAAGACAACCCATACTCCATGGGGGGCAGTGAATTTATAGGATAAAAGGGGTAGTTTGGGTTTTATGAATCTAGGACTTAGATCCACATATGAGGGAAGATAAGTTCTGAGGATAAGATTGTTGGCATTGATGATGCAATTGTCAGTGTAGTTGTTGGCTTCAGTGGTTCATGGTTGGGATTGATGTCAACCCAAGCATGTGTTGTAGTTGGCTTGAGTGTGCATGAGTGTGACAGATGGTTCTAGAGCAGCTTGGCTTGTGACATATTTTCTTATGTGCATACGTTATGTATGGTTGCTAATGGAAGATGAGTTTATGCATATGATTGTATGACATTTGCGTAGGTGTTGGGAGAGTTGTGGAGAAGGTTGGAAAAGGTTTTGTGCTAAGATTTTTGTTTTAACCTATACTCTACCACAACCGCATGGAGGCAGTCTTATTCTTGCAGTTATAAGCCCTTAACCACACAGATGCAGTTTCATGGATGCAGTTGTACTCGAGTTTTTCATGTGTTAATGGTGCAGTTATGGGATTAGTCATGAGTATTGGTATTGGCATTACCCTATTAATTGGTACTTGGTATCAGTTAGAGGTTTATTTCTATATGTTTGTGTGTGTGGAGCAAGGTGGCACTTGGTTTAGAGATTTCCATGGTACAAGTATCCTAGGTATTGGCATAACCATGATATCTTCCTATGTTATTGGCTTTGATATTACCATGGTACAGGGGTTTGTGGTATTGGCATAACCATGCTATTTATCCTTGGTATTGACTAGGATTTTACTATGGTACAAGTGTTCATGGTATTGGAATAACCATGGTATTTACCCATTGTATTGACTAGAACATTACCATGGTATCAATTTTTGTGGTATTGGGATGACCATGGTATTTTCATATGGCATTTGTTTGGAGAATTGTTGAGAATAATTTGACATATGATTTTGTGAGAGCATGGAGTTATGGATTTTGGTGGTGCGAGTTGATTGATGGTGTGAGAGTGAGATTGTGCTACAATATTTTGTCTTGCATATTGCTTACTTGTAGTTGTGTTTCGTGGTGTGATTATAATATTTCATTTTCAGATCGAATCAGAGAAAGGTTGTTGGGTTTCTCATTTTGAGCAAGTTTGATAGCCCAGTCTGAAATATTTTGAAACATGGTTCGCATGGAGGATTTGGAGGCATAGATAATTCATGCTTGCAGAGACTAGCATAAAGTGATTAGGGGAGGATAATCTCAATCCAATGGTAGTTGGATAGTCCAATGGCTGTTGGGAGAGGCTCGTTGGTTGTGGAGGCTTCTAGTGGATGTTTATCTACAGAGTTGTGTGAATAGGTACTTCTAAGCTGATGGATATCAACACACTGTTGTAGGATTGGAGTCTTCTAGCTAGTGGGTGCTAGCTACTCCATGTACAAATTTGTTTAGTTGTTAATAAAATATTTGAGCAAGAACAACAATGGGTGGTTTTTTTCCTGGAGGGGGCTTTCCACTAGAAACATCCTGTGTCATCTTGGGTATGATTTTTTTATTGTTTTATGGCTTTCATGTGATGATAATGGTATTTAGATCTATTATTTACTTAGTTGTTTAAAGAATTCCAAAAGGAATTTAAAAGTATATATTAACCTTGTCACTACTTATTCACCCCCCCCCCCTCTTAGTAATGATTACGTTTCCTACAATTGGTATCAGAGTAGGGTTCTCTTGGTGAAGCTTTATCACATAAGAGAAGATCATGGTTCATGGTGAATAATAAGAAGAAGTAGTCTCGGAAAAGGAAGAAAAATAAAAAAGTGAGGAAATATTCAAATTCAGAAGAACCCCTCTTCTTATGGATTTGAGACTTCTGCGATTTGTATTCTGTGTGGTTGTGTCTTCCGGATTCATCGCATCTGTTGTTTAAGTGCATCGACGTTTCGAACCAGCCTCTGTGGTTCATAAAATAGTGAACATAAATATTGTGATCATATTATATCTAGTAGTACATTTCCTTGTGGTGGTGATGATTTTCATGAGATTAATGATTTAGAAGATGATAGAAAATCAATACAGCCTGACCTTTTGGAGAGAAGTTGAGGTAATGTTTTTGCAGAAAATTCATAAGTTGAAAATGATGAGCCATGCAAGATAACTATCTTGGAAGTTGAGATTAGAAGGCTCATAACATAAAATAAAAACTAGAAGAAGTTATTGCAAATACTTGATGAGAATGAGTTTATATACAAAGAAGAAATTGTCAAATTAAAAACACAACTTGATGAAGCAAGGAAAGTTGAAGGAGGAATGAGAAAGAAATATGAGGAGAAAGAGGTTCAATGTGAAAGATTGGAAGCATAAATGGTTGCATTGAGAAGTAATTTAAAAGAGAAAGCCACTCAACTGAAGATCAACCAAAAATATCTAGATCCTAGCCTACACAAGGGAGAAATGAGTTCAAAATCAAATTTGAAACAACCAATAGAAAAAGATGGTACCAACATTAAGAATAACAAGAATAGAATATCAATTAAATTCTTTAGCTATCAAAAGCTTAGGCATATTGCTGCAAACTGCAAAAGCATGCAACAAAAGAAGGAATCAAACAGAAGAGCACATAATGCAAGCTCATCTTTGTTGGGTATAAAAGTTTATTTTATGGTTACTCTTATTTATGTAATGATTTTGGGCATAAATTTGTTGATTGTAGGCTTCATGGTACAAGTAGAAAAAGACAGACCAACAAAAGAATTGAGCCCTTTCTACCATTTCATGGGCACATTAGATGTTATTTATGTGATAATTTCGGCCATATGGCCAAAGACTATAAGCTTCCCTTGGACATCATGGAGTCTAGATGGAGGAAAATGAGTCCAGGTGCAAATATTTCCAACATGCATCAAAGCAACATGTAAGTGAGCTCCAAAAGAATGTGGAGAAGAAAACAACTGCCATAAGAAAGAGTTGAGATTGCTAAAGAATTAAAAGAGATGGAGCAGAAAGTCACATCAAGCAATAACTCAGACTAGCCCGGTCTTAGGGGGTGCATGAAGAAGATGTGCATATCTTCAGGGGGAGCTCCTCTAATGAACAAATTTTTTTAGCAACTGGTGCTGAAAATGAAATTCAAGCATTTTGTCTGAGTATCAAGCGCATTGGATGGAAAAGAGTCAATGGTTAGCATGTTGAAGTATATTGGTTCCTTGGTTTCCTTCTGGTCACAAAAATCCACATTATGAAAAATATAGAACTGTTGCTATTATGTCATGTTCAATTGAGTTGAGTGTTTATAATTTTCAACACCAATATTTCCTTAAGGCGTTACGAAAAACAAGTGCATGATACATTGAGCATTTTGGGTTGCACTACAAAAACAAGTGGATATTTGAGAAGAATTTTGTTTGGCAAATAGAAAAGGAAAACCATTGGGAATTAATATTTCTAGAAAAATTAAGGGAGCAGTCAGTTTCATGATTCCAAAACCACTATTGTCCTCTTTCTTGCAATGGAATAAATAATACCTAAAATCCTTATAATTAGGAATTTATCGTGTTAGCTTCTCCTTGGAGGAGAGCCCAGAGGTGTGAAAAAGTAACCAGATACTTCCAAAGTCCATGTTCGTATCTTTGTGGGTAGCGTAAATGATGACTTTGGCCAGTTCGATGTCAATGAACACATTGGTTTGCATCGCTATTAAAGAATTGATCTAGACTATGGAGTTTATTTGATTCAATTTCTAGAAGCATCGTGATCAATCTCCTGAAACTTCAACAATCATTCCAATAGTGTAGGCGGACCCTTCATTTGAGGGATTAAAGAGTGGTGTTGGAAGCCTTTGGAATAAAAAATGGGAAAAAGTGTTAAATGTGTTAACTGCATAGGGTGGAGGTCGCAACCATTTTTGAGACACTCACGGGTTGTCTTGAAATGAATTTGTGACTGTGGTAGAGTCAAGAAGGCTACACTAGTGAAGGGAGAGGGACAACACATGTCTTGAGGAATATCGAGGTGTTTGGGGAAGAGATAGGGACTGTAGCAGTTACTAGGAAGCTCGAAGCACCTGACGTGATAGGTTGTGGGCCACCAAAGGCAGATCAGGTCTCAAACAAACAACCGTCAATGGACAGTGAGCTAGGGAATGCTTTCATGAGCCCAAAAGAGATATTTCAAGCAGATCAGGGATACGACTCGCCGCTACAACCATTACTTGAGGACAACTGTAGCTGAGGGTATGCTTATACAATCAGCTTTGAACACCAAAAGTTTAAGGGTATGAACTAGGAAGTCAACCTCAGATTCCAGTCTTAGGCACATTGTTGTGGGTTATTTTTTTTGTTGTTGCTTCTTATAATGTGTTATTGTTGATAGTTATGTTGTTGTATAGGAGGAAGTTTTGATGTTTCCCACACTAGGTTGATGGTTATGTTATGGTATGTTGATAGTTATGTTGATGGGGAGAGTGTTGCTACCCACATTATGCTATTGATGATGCATACAATTTGCTGTTGTGTTATGTTGATGACTAGATTTACTTTGTTGTTGTTGCTTCAGGAGAGAGTGTTTGCTACTTGGAGATGTATTGTGGTTAGATCCAACTAGTTTTCAGGGGGAGTTATTGTGTGTTTGTAGTAGAGTGTTTTGATGATTTTTCCCTTTTCCATTGATGTCAAAGGGGGAGTGAGTGAGTATTTTTCAGTATCAGTTGGATGGTTCAACTGGGATTGCCATCAATGCCAAAGGGGGATATTGTTGGCATTGATGATGCAATTTTTGATGTAGTTGTTGGTTGCAGTGGTTGATGGCTGATATTGATGTCTGATGAGCCTCAGTATTGCAACAAGAATGCTACAACTTCCAAGGCTACCAACTTTAATTATCAAACCAGGGTTCATACAAACTTAAGAGTCATTGACACAATATGTGAAACATGCAATGTGTTTTACTTTTATTGATCTAATGTAATGGAGTGAATGTCATGAAATCAAAGAAAAAATGAAATTGTTACTCTATTTGCAAAAAATGGAAAGGCTACTTGCTAAACTTGTAAATGATAACTAATCAATTCATGAAAGGACAAAGGTTAATCTATTTGCAGAAAGAAAGTTATTTTATCTTGCATAATGCATCAAACTACCAATAATAATTCCATATACCATCTACCTACTTTACACTTGCTTGTAAATCAGTCAGCAACTTGCATCATACTTGTGATAAAGAAACTAAGTCTACTCTATTTTTTCATTGAATAAAAGGAAGGGTTGGAGTGGCTTAGGAGCTTCCCATGATCATAAAATAATAGTTGGGGTTCATTATTCATCTAGAATAAGTCATAGTTGCAGTGGGGATCAAAACTGATGAAGGAAAGTGGTGTTACAAGTTTGCTACAGGAAGGGACATATTTGCTACAGGAGAAGACAAAATTGCTACAAGAGGAGATAATTCACTGAATGACCAAGTAAATCAAATGAAAATGGGATGAGATTTTTTTTTTTATTGATTAGGATGTCTTAGGTCTCCATTCCAAGTGGAATCACTCCAAAATACCCTTGTTCACACGTGCTAAAAAATAGCAGAAAATTACTAGTCTAAAATCTGGAAATTCGAGAACTAGTGAGCTAGTTAACCTATCAAATGCCTAACCTAATCAAGTGAAAATTAAATGGGGTAATTTTTTTTATTAAATTAAATGTTTTTATGATCTAATGAAAGTGGAATAAACTCAAATGAAGCTCATTAGCATGTTCTAAAAAATAGCAGAAAATTACTACTATTTGCTACAAGGGACTTCTAGAAATTTTAGATTTGTGAATAAGTAAACTAATCCAAGTATCTCAATGATGTCTATGACCTTCAAAATTTGTTCCAAGGATGAAATCATGCTTGTGACTCTGTAAATAACCTGCAAAATAACTCACTTCAACCATTTAATCCAATCCTATAGCCAAAAATAATCAATACTAAATGTAGAAATAGGAAAAATAAGAACAAGAGATGCATGTGAATAAGAAGTGAAAAGAAGAAAATTAAATTATAAAAAATGGCTTTGAGGCTCCTAGGATGGACAAGCCCAAGGAAAATTAGAGTCATATGAAGGATACCAAGATTTAGAAGCTAAAAATGGAACCAAACTTCATTATTTGAATCAATCCAATTACATCCATGCTAGAAATGAAAGTGGAGCTGCAAAAATACAAGTTTTCTCCACAAGAAGACTAAGAAAAACATGCCTCTAGAGGAAAATTTGAATTGGTACTTATACAAAATGATGAGGAAGAATTCTCCTTGAAAGGAGGAAGCTTTCCCCTCCAAAATCCCTCAAATAGTGGATCTGGTTCCCAACACTAGGAATTTGCATTAAATGATAGGGAACACATTCCTAAATTTTCTCAATCACTGGAGCTCCATAATTTGTGCAATAATTTCATAATATCCTGTTGATTTATTATCCAATATTGATCCTCCTTTAGTAGGTATCAAGTCCCTAGATTATCTCCTCCTCCAAATCTTCATAATCTTCCCAATATTCTACAAAAATAAATAATATTAGGCAGAAATATGAAATTATCCATAAACCTTCATAATGATCATATTAAAGTTAAAAATATGTCATATAATGAAAAAATAGAGGTTTAATGTGTTGAAGGATGGTTATATGGGCCTTAATTTATGTCTAATTATGAGGCTCATCAATGTCAACCTGGGCATGTCTTGCAGTTGGCTTGAGTGTGTATGAGTGTGACAGATGGTTCTGGAGCAGCTTGGCTTGTGACATATTTGATTATGTGCATATGTTATGTATGATTGCTATGGAAGATGTATTTATGAATATGCATGTATGACAGTTGTGCATGTGTTGGGAGAGTTGTGGAGAAGGTTGGCAAAGGTTTTATACTAAGATTTCTATTTTTCCCTACACTCTTCCACAACTGCACGAAGCCAATATTATGTGTGTAGTTGTAAGCTCTTAACCGCATGGATGCAGTTTCATGGGTGAGTTTGTAGTCGATTTTTTCATCTGTTGACGATGCGTTTATGGGATTAGTCATGAGTACTGGTATTGGAATCACCCTAGTATTTGGCACTTGGCATTGGTTCGAGGTTCATTGTTATATGTTTGTGTGTGTGGAGTAGGGTGGCACTTGGTTTAGAGATTACCATGGTACAAGAGTCCTAGGTATTGGAATAACCATGATGTATGCCTATGGTCTTGGATTGTAGATTACCAGGGTACAAGGGTCCCTGATATTGGCATAACCATGATATTGTGTTGGATATTACGATGGTACAGGGGTTCTTGGTATTAGCATAACCATGGTATTTATCCTTGGTATTGACTTGGAGATTACCATGGTACAAGTGTCCGTGGTATTGGAATAACCATGGTATTTACCTATGGTATTGACTTGATGATTACCATGGTATCAGTGTCTGTGGTATTGGAATAACCATGGTATTTACCCGTGGTATTCGTTTGGAGAAGTGTTGAGAATAATTTGACATATACTTTTGTGAGAGCATGGAGTCATGGATTTTGGTGGTGTAAGTTGATTGATGGTGTGAGAGTGAGAGTGTGCTACAATATTTTGTCTTGCATATTGCTTACCTATAGTTTTGTTGGGTGGTGTGATTATAATATTTTATTTTCAGATCATATCAGAGATAGGTTATTGGGTTGCTCATGTTGAGCAAGTTTGAGAGCCCAGTCTAAAATATTTTGAAATGTGGTTCACATGGAGGAGTTGGAGGCGTCGATACTTCATGCTTACAAAGAGTAGAAGGAAGTGATTAGAGGAGGAGAATATCAATCCAATGGTAGTTGGATAGTCCAATGGTTTTTGGGTGAGGCTTGTTGGTTGTGGAGGCTTCCAGTATATGTTTATCTACATATTCATGTGAGTAGGTACTTCTCAGCTGATGGATGTCAACACACTATTATAGGAGTCAAGTCTTCCATCTAGTGGGTGATATCTACTCCATGTACAAATTTGTTTAGCCATTAATACAATATTTGAGCAACAACAATAGCTGGTGGTTTTTTTCCCTAGAGGGGGTTTTCCACCAAAACCATCTAGTGTCATCTTGTGTATGATTGTTTGATTGTTTTATGGATTTCATGTGATGATAATGGTATTTAGATATATTATGTACTCATTTGTTTAAAGCATTATATGAGATGATCTACTAATCGGTTGATGTGTGGTCATGAATCAATAATTCGATAAAGAATTTAAAAGTATATATTAACCTTGTCACTATTGATTCACCCCCCCTGCGCCCCCCCCCCCCAAGGATAGGAATTTGAGATATAAATCAATAGTAAATGGTTTAAAATAGCTTAGAATTCTCTAGAAAGAGAAGATTCAAAATTATTTTTATTTTTTATCAAAATTCAAGAGCCATCACACCCTCAGTGAAGGCAACAAGCAATGGTCAATGCAGTTTCTCAGTTATGCAACATGCAACATTGTAGGTTGCTAGAAGAGAAACTATGATGGTCCAAAAATTAGGGTTTCGAGCTGATTAACCCAAAAAAATTGGAATTTTTTGATAGATAATGCTTATGGATTTGCAAAGGAATTATTGCAGGGTTTCAAGGATGTTGATTGATTTGGTTTCTAGGCCATTTGAGAAGATGTGACAAAATGATATTAAGAGAGTGGAAAATATGAATTGCCAAAGAAAATCCACGAGAAATCATGGCTTGTTCAACTAGCCACTAGAACAAGGAGAAGGATAACAAAGATGGTTGAGTCCTGCCCTGTACAACTCAGAAGGAACATTATATCAATTAAACTAAATCTTATTCCTTTGGGATCATATGATTTCTTGATAGGTATGGATTGATTGGTATCCCATATGAAGAAGTTAGATTGTTACGACAAGGTGTTGGAATGTATCAGTGATGAGGGTGACTCGATCACGCTGCAAGGTGAAAAGGCCAATAACACTCAAAATTATCTTAGTAGTGTAGATGAAGCATTGTAGCAGGAAGTGTAACATCCCCGGGTTAAAATTCCATGTAATAAAGTTAATAAAGGAAAAATAAGACCAAGGTCATGGGACATATATTCCAGGATGAATGATGGAAAAAACATCCTTGAGGGTGTTCATTTGGCTTATTGTGGCTAAGGGGAAATCGGCAAAGGCAATGGAAAATGCTTTGGAAATAAAAGAGGCATTAATTGACATTCTATTTATCAAAATAAATGAAATTAGGAGAAAAGGAAGGTAAAAGGTCACAGGTTGCAAGTGAGGAGGAAAATGAAGGAAAAATAATGGAAATTGAAGAAAATAGAGGCCTAATTAATAAAAATTCTTATGAGGATTAGTTCACAACCTTTTGTCATTTTTAGCTTGGATCTCTCTCTATTCTCTCTATTCTCTTGCACTCTTGCACACTTAGAGAATTCCTAGAGCACTCTAGCATTGGAGAAAGGAAAGAAAAGGAAGGACAAGGAAGGAAAAGGAAATAAAATATCAAGAAAGGAGGAGTTGGGTCAAGCGACTACAACAAGGTTACTTGCATATATCGAGTTGCATGTATGATTTCATTTCTAGTTTTGGCATGCATGGTACATACATGTGTGTGTTTGGTTCTCTTGTTGTCATTGGCATGGGTTTTGTTAGGTGTGACAATGGTTTTTAGCCCTGCCTTTCCATTTCTGGATAGCCATGGTGTGATGGGGTTCTTTTATTTGGTTGAGCTGGATTGTCGAAGGGTTTCGAAACTGAGTGAGGTGGTCTCAGGAAAAATCACAAGACCTAAGAATCCCTAGACCGGTAAAGGTGGGATTGCGGTAAAGCTTGGTTGTGTATACCCTCACTGGACTTAGGAATCCTTGAATGATAAATGATGGGATATACAGTAAATCTTGAGGTTGGAGATGGAAAAATTCCTCATGGTTTAAGTGGATAAATATGGAGGCATCCATGCTTGTATATGCCTAGTGATCCTTGGACCGATATGTGGTGGGATTGCAATAAATCCTAATAGTGTATGTTTCTTGTTTTGGCCTAGGAATCCCTTGGCATGATATACAATATAGCCTGGTTATATAGATGAGGGTTTGGGCATAGGAATCCTTTAGCGGTATATGGCGGGATTGTGGTAAAGCCTGAGGAAGCCCTGGTTGTTTTATTGTGAGTCGCACATTCATGCTTGGAATATGGCATGGGGGTGATTGGCTAAAAGAAATATTTGGTTCACCCCAATATATGGTCAAGTGGCACATGGAAGTCCCTGACTTGGTTTGATTTTCATATGCTAATAAGATCTCTTTTCCTCTTGTGTATTATGTGTAAATGTACTTTTTATTATGCGAATTTAATGGTTGTTCTATCATTAATATTTCTTTGGTTATATGCTGCTTATAAGAATGGTTTTATGACAGAGCTTAGTCATGGCTCTCATCATGTTTTGAATAGTAAATGAATGGATAATGAATGTATGAACAAATATATGATAATGCAACTATTGTGAGACGACATCTGACCTTCTCGATGAATCTGAGATAAGTGTGAGGCCCCTATGATCAGATGTGTATATATGACCTGTACATTACATGTTCATGATGTGTTTGATGAAATCCTTTTCATGGTTAGGATGATTTTGGTCAGGTCCTTGTTCGAGTTTTGCATTAGATGCATTTTATTCTTGTTATTTATCACTTCTTAGTGTTTCAACTAGTTCTGAGTAGAGGCCTGGATCTTAGCCCTGAAAAAGTGGCTTAAATCTCACAGTCGATGGCACAAAACTGACTGAAAAAGTCTGTAGTCGCATGGAGTCCTTATTGTGGGAGCGACTGAAGGTATTTTAGTCCTATGGAGTGCTTTTCATTGGAGTGAATGGGGGTTTAGTTTAGTTAAAAATCAGGTTAACTCAGGGGGTTGGGCACCTTGATTGGTTGCGTAGCCTCTCGTGGTCCAGTAGCTCCTGAGGAAGGTTTTGGTTTGGTTTGTTGATTCCACTTCCTTAACTATACTTGGAGAGTTGAATCACATCATAGTAACTCTTTGTCACATATTTACCCTACTGTACCAGTTAGATTGAGTAAGTGTGGGAGTTGGCTGTTACAGATTCATATAAGAGTATGGTCCACCCCTTGGACTGGATGGGTAGAATGTGTTTTTCATGCATGCATGTAGGTTGTATATGTGCTTGATTTGTATGCATGGCGATGGTCATTGTTGCAGTTGTGTAGTCATGTATAAGTTGAAGGTGTTGTTTTTAGGATGTTCTTGTCGTGAATGCATGGCAGTTGTATATGAATTTGTTATCCACGTCACTGTTTATATGTTGTTATGCATGCACCGTGTCCAGTTGGTGTTATAGTTTGTGACATCATGCATGGTAACTGGATGATGATTGAGATGATGTCTATATAATATTATGATTATAATTATACATGTATTGTGCTAATATGGTTTATCTTGCATACGATATATCCTCCCCTGAAATATACTGCGGTATGTTGGTTATGTTTATATTTTAGTTTAGCTGACATGGTATGCTTGTAGGGAGAAGAAGAAGATCAAAGATGGCTAGAAATATGGTGGATTATAGTTCACGAGACTCTCCCTACAGATAAAATGAGAAACATGGTGATTGGTACTCTCCTAGCATAACAAACACTTTGAGAAGTTTGAAGGTAGGAATAGAAGTTGCAAAGTAGATAATGACAGGATCATTCAAGCACGGGAGAAACAAGCAGAGTTTAATGTAGTTATCTTTTAGAGTTGTCTTATTTGTAGAGAAAAGGACCGCTTAGGATTATTCATGGACAGGAGGACAAAAATAATGGGGCATAGGGTAGTAGATCTCATGGTGGGCACAGTTCAGATAAGGATGACATGATCAAAGATGGATGGCCCTTGGATACACTAGATAGGAGAGGAGATGAACATAGGTTCTATTCTAGTTCTAGTTTCGATAGGTACCATGGTCATCATCATTATCATCTTTATAGGAGGAGTGATAGGGGATATTTGCCACATGAGTTCAAGAAAGCCAAGCCACCTACCTTTGATGGAGTTTTGAAGAAGTTAGAAGATGCAAAGGCACGGTTACTTGGGATGAAGAAATTATTTGAGTTTCATGATTACACAGAGAATATGAATGCTAGAATAGCTATCTTCAGCCTCAAAGGGAAAGCAGACATCTGGTGGGAAGACATGAAGCAGGTTAGAGACGTTAGGATAAAGGAGTTGAGTTGGCATAAATTCAAGAGACTTTTTAGGAAGTAGTTTTTGTCAGAAAGGTACTATGATAGTAAAGCTAAGGAATTATATGAGCTAAACATGAGAATGATGAAAGATGAGAGTATACAACCAAGTTTCTAGAATTTTTGAGGTATGTACTGTATCTTAAGGATGAGAAAGCCAAAGTTTAGAGATTTTTTAGTGGATTACCATTAGAATTTAAAGGTCATATTGAGTATGATGAGCCTTGGTCACTTGAAGAATTCATTGGAAAGTTGAAACACTTTTATGAGCAATCAAAGTGTAAGACAAAGTCTCAACAAGGTTGGAAAGGGAAAGACAAGACTACAGGTAAAAAGGACAAGACTCAAGGATGCAGGTGAGAAAGAGAATGTTGTACCTTACAAGAGGTTTAATGGACCTCAGCCTGGAGAACAACAAAAACAAAGGTGATGGTAGTAGACAGTTGCAGTGTTGGACATGTGGTAAGGAGCATATTAAGAAATATTGTCTGTAGAATTAGGGTCGTAGACCTCAGATTTACAATGCACAAGAGGCGCAGACAATTGGGGATTTTGGGCAGAGCATTACTCGGATCTATGAAACATTGGATAACAAGAAGTTGGATTACCATGCATCTATTTCCAAGATGGATGACAAAATTTAAGATCAAGTTTTTCTATTTTGATTTACCCTAGATATAATTATAGTTATGTTAATCCTGACTTGGTGGATAAGTGTGGGTTGAATAAATAAGTACATGCAAAATCTTGGCTAGTACAGTTGGCTACGGGTAAGAGCTTGTGAATTTGAGTTGAATGGTATGCCTACATCAGCACATCTAAATGTACTTCCGTTGGGATTGTGCAATATGATTCTGGGAATGGATTGGTTATATCTTCACAGGACCAAAGTAGATTGTTATGAAAAGGTTATTGAATGCTTGGATGACAATGGAGAATAGATAATCTTACAGGATAAGAAGAAGGAAACATCAATTACAATGGTGATGGGTATGCAGGGAAAGTGCAGTTGTAGGAAAGGATGTGTGTTATTTGTAGAACATATTTCCAATGACAAAGGTAAGGATGTTGAGGATACAAAAGTCTTGAATAGGTACACAGTTCTATAACAGTTTCGGGATGTGTTCCCAACATATACTTCAGAGTTATTGCCTCATAGGGAAGTGGACTTTTCTATTGAGTTTGTACTAGGGGCAACACCAGCATCAAAGGAACCTTACAGGATGAGCGCTCCATAGCTAGTGGAATTGAAGTCGCAGCTGAAGGAAATGCTTGACAAGGGATACATTAGGCCAAGTGTATCGCCTTGGGGTGCACCCATAATGTTTGCAAAGAAGAAGGATGATACTCTCAGGTTATGCATTGATTACATACAACTAAATAAGGTAACCATCAAGAACATGTATTCTTTGTCGAGGATTGGTGATTTGTTTGACCAATTGAAGGGAGTAGTGTTCTCAAAGGTTGGTTTGAGATCAGGATACCATTAGGTATGCATTAAAGAATAGGACATATACAAGACTTCTTTCCAGACCAGCTATGGGAATTATGAGATTGTTGTAGTTCCTTTTGGTTTGACTAATGCTCCAACTACTTTTATGTGCTTGATGAATAGTGTGTTGTGTCTTTATCTTGACAAGTTTGTCATTGTATTAATTGATGATATATTGATATATTCTAAGAATGAGGAAGAGCATGCCGAACACTTAGAAGTAGTATTGATATTGCTAAGAGAACATTTGTTGTATGCTAAGCTTAGAAAATGCAGTTTCTTTTAGACATAGGTACATTATTTGGGGCATGTTGTTTCCAAGGAAGGCATAGCAGTGGATCCAGAAAATATAAGGGTTATCATGGAATGGGCAGCTCCTAGAAATGTGGATGAGGTAAGGTCATTTATGGGGTTAACAAGTTGCTATAGGAGTTTCATTAGGAACTTCTCGTAGATTTCATATCCTATCACATCATTGCAATGAAAAGGGAATAATTTTGAATGGACATAGGAATGTGCAGCAAGTTTCGAACAATTGTAGTTGTTGACAAATGCTCCATTTATAAAGATTATAGATTCAGATAAAGAGTTTGTGGTTTGTACAAATGCTTGAAAGAGAGGACTTGGTGGAGTCTTGATGCAGGAGGGGTAGGTGGTATGTTAAAAATCAAGGAAATTGAATGAGCACAAGAAGAACTATGTGACACATGATCTTGAGTTGGCAATGATCATCCATGCTTTGAATATGTGGAGATACTATTTTCTTGGAAGGTGGTTTTTATTGATGAGAAACCATAGGGGATTTAGATACCTATTTGACCAGCCAAATATGAATGCCATGCAAGCTAGTGTTGGAACTAGGATCAATACTGGGGGGGGGGGTTAATCAGTAGTGATAACAATTTCAACAATCTTAAGACCTTTTCTCCAATATATTAATCAATTCATTACTTAAAAAATATGCATTAGATATGGACATGAAACTCCACTAGAAACAAAACATGAGAGCCACATCATATGAAACAAACATGCACAATGGGACACAAATAATCACATCACATAGTAACACTTGATATCTAGTGGAAAGCCGCCTCCAGGTCAAAAACCACCCCTCTTGTTGTTGCGCTGCTCAATATATTTTATTATTTGTCAAGCAAATCATTACATAGAGAATACAATATGGAAAATATTTGAAAGGAACTATGATCTCCATCTCACAACTCTACATACACCCATATGATCAAAAAGCCTTTCCCAACACCCATTGGACTTATGAAGAAATATGTTCTCAATACTTGTTTTACTGAAGCACCCACCCCACTTCTCTATGTGGTTCACCTTTCATGCTTTTTCAAAATGGAACCTTAGAGATGCTTAACATGAACATCACAATAGAAATATCATCATAAAACATTATCAACACTCTCAATACAAAACATCAATCATTGAATCAAACTCAAATCATATCCATCTCTCACTTTCATACATCATCCTCAACTTCCATAGCCTCAATACATTTTCTACAAATAAACTAGATGTAGAAACTCAAAGATGCAATATATAAAACTTCCATATAAAAACATGAGACACTACTGCAGCCAATTTCTCACAATCATATCATCAGCATATATAAACTAAAACAAAAAAATTTCCCCTGCAATCACAAACTCATTAGAAAACTCCTTTGTAACCTTGTCACTTTCTTTTTGCACATAAATAGTCTTCATCCATGCATACTTTTGTCTCTGCTACAACTATACCTCCATGCACACTCTGCTACAACAAATTCACACTCCTCACCACTGGCTCTCCAAAACACTATGAAAATTTTCTCACACAAGAGAACCAACCAAATGAGCAACCTTTCTTCTCATATTTGTAATTTCTGGAAATGGTTAAATCAATAAATTCTTTAGATGATGGAGCTCACCCAAATCCTTTTCACATGCTTCATATTTGATTAAGATAGGCATCTTGACCAAATCAAGCCACTTACTCCACTAGCCTTTTGATATTTTCAACTTTGATCAACTTCTAGAGGTTCCTCGACCTTTTCCAACCTTTACATAGAAAATCCTAAGAAAAAAACTATCGAAAAAAACCACAAAATAGTTGAAAAGGGCGAGGAACACGAGTAAAATCACCTCCAGGTGGCATACACTTTTTTCCTTCACAAGACTAGTGTATGCATGCTATTTTCCTTCACCAAAACAACGTATACATTCCAAAACTAAGATTTCTAAATAATTTGGCATCCCTGCTTTAGGAGGCTACTTGGTACACTAAGACAGACTTGCCCATGACTCTGTAACATCATTGCAATCACCAAAAGCCTTCAAAGACATCCACACACACACCAAGTACCATAAACATGACTTGACAGTCTCCATCGTTGTCAACTAGGTGTAACAACTCCACATCCTGCCAACGAATCAACATACAAGCCAAATACTTGCACCATCATCTGAAACCACTAAACTAAAGCCTACAACCAATGCACAAACCAAGTACTTTTGCACCACATGGTACCAACAACTCATGTTATCAGGTTGACATCAATGTAACTCATCAGCACTACATCACAACATCAAAACCAACAATCTCCCCCTTTGGCATTGATGGCAACCCCAGCTGAACCATCCAAAAAACCTCTGAAGAACTGATCAGAACTAAAACTCCTCACTTTATGCCCCTTTCACATCAATGGTAAATGGAAAAATTCAAGCCATCGACACTCTATGGAAACATCTAAGGGCTACATAGCTAATCAAACAACAAACACTCTCACTCCCTTATGAGTGCATGAAAAAAAGGTAGCAGAAAAAATCTCGATCCTCATCTGAAGTAGTTAAAAGAAAAGATATAGTCTATGAACAAAAAACCTAATCAACAGCTCCAATTACAACAACAAAAAAATCTCCATATCATGGTAGTAGTAGAAAAATAGATGTATACAAGCAACAACTCCAACAATAGCTCCATCTATATTAAAAACATTGTCAAGCCAACTCAAATGACAACAACAAAACATATCCATCAGTATAGTGTAAGTAGCAGCAACATCCTCCTAAACAACAACATAATCATCAACAACAACACATCATAAGAAACAACAACAAAAATAACTAGCAACTCCATCCACATCAACATCACTCTCAACCAAATGAACAATAGCATAAGAATCAGTGTGAGAAACACTCTCTCCATCAACATCGCTAGAAGTAGGAATAAAACTACTGATCACTATCATAAAGCAGGACTACATTACATCCATTGGTAATAACATAGTGTAGAAAATGACAACAACATCCTCCCATGTAGTAGCATATCATAATTGACAACAATAGAAGCAAGGCATATGATGCCCATCATTAGCAATATAGTGTGAGCAACAACATATCATTTCCTCCATGTGACAAGCAGAAGGATACTCCAAAAGAACCAAGGACTATGACTCAGAAATATCGCAATGAAAGTACAAAGCTTCATAATCTTGTTACATGGCTACAAGAATGATAGACTGAGACGTTACGATGCTTCCTTAAGGCTGAAATATGACTCCTAACACATACACGAACATCACTCATATGACTCTACCAATGACCCAAAAGTGATACATGATATTACATGGCTACATATTAATTCTGAAAGCCCACACATGGTTGTAAAACATAGCATATACCAACTGACATGAGGCTAAAATAAATATCATTATTATTTCTCTCAAGACAATCTTGACTCATTACCATACATACAATCCCTATCATGGATCACTCAATAAACACAATAAAGATAAGCAATGATAATACAAGGCTTCAACCCATGATTAATATTTAAAAGAGAACAACTTCATGCCACAAAGAGTGTGCACAAATCTCTCCAAAAAAATTCCATAACATGTCCTGAACTAGCAACATATAACATCAGTAGTTATCATCCCCAAAAACACAATCCTCCATGAATGAACTATAGCAACAACTATCCATCAACATGTAGCAATAAGTAGAAAAACACTATTAGCCATAAGTTGAATAGAAATCAAAAACATGCCTCTAATCATTAGGAACCTATCATATGACACAACACATATATGCCAACAACACAGCCTTGCTTTATTTGGCACCAAGAAAACACATACATTGCGAGCAATAAAATCATCAATGACTCAACTTCAATAATGTGATCTGAAAATAATAATGTAACAATAACATATGCAAGTAATCCTCAAATATAATCAACAGCAGTGACCATGCAACCATGTTTTTGTAGCACAACCTCTAGGCATAAGATGGCCATCAACAAAGTAAGGAATCTACAATACAAACTTCATCCACTCTCTCTTGATATCATATGTGCACCAGTAAGCACAATCCTCATCATCATCAACAAATACATGTGGTAGTTTTCAAGGTGAGATCCTCATGAGAAATATTCAACACTAGACACTTGAGTACTTCGATCTTGACTCAAATTTGCATGACATGGAATAAGTAAAATATTTCAACATCATGACAATATGATATGCAAATAGGATACATGACTTCATGACTATACAATGTGAGATACATGACTCATTTAGATACACATGCAATGGAATCTTAACCATACTACAACCAAAAACATAAGGACTTAGTAATGTATTGAATGATGTAGCAATTTTCTTCAAACAACTCACAAAATTGACCAACAACTTTCTAAGACACATGCATGTATCAATGACCCTTCCTCATGTGAAAAAATGACTATCTAATGAAGTACAAGAGTGAGGGTTTCAATGATAGTAACATCACTCTCTCAAACTATCACCAAAATTCCCATGGAAGACATAATATCATGCATGACATAAGTGTTATACATGCAAAGACATAAAGCCATATCAAACTCCCCCTAAGCATATGCCATCTTTCCATCAACAATTGTTTCTTGTTGCATAAACTTCTGTTAGTGTGCATAAATAGAAAAATAATCCTCTCACAACATGGCTACAACCATCAAAAATCATGAGACAAAAGGATAAAATGATATGTAATGCATCAAACCTTGTAGAACTCCCCTTGGACTCATGTGCTCTCCTTCTGCCTCAAACTGATCTTGTGGACCTGAAATGAATAGATGCATGAAGATGAAAACTTCCTCCTTTTAATTACATGCACCTATCAAGTTTGGCTTATCTTTGAAGTGATTTCGTATCGAGCATAAGAAAAGGATCTACTCCCCTTGAGTAGATTATCTCTTTGCAAAACAAAACATTCTTCCTTGATTTCCTTTGAAGAGCTAGTTCTTTGCAGCTCATCTTTTCTCGTCCTATGTTCTTTGCCTTCAATGGTGGTCTTTCTCTTTTTGTTGGCTTGACCCTTTCATATCTGCAAGCTAGATATTTGTGGCCATATTTTGCACACTTGAAACAACATTTATCCAACATTATTTGTTTTCTTGCAAAATATTTACATTCTATAGCATGATGACCATAATGGTTGCAAGAAAAACAATTCCCATAAAGTAAACTTGTATACATTGTGATTTGATTTGTTGGACCATGAACACTTGGCTGCTTCCTTATCTTCATGAACTACTACATGTTGTGATTATGACCTTCTTTTCTTTGCTTCTGCTGATAATATTTTTTCTTCTTTGGCTTCTTTTGATGATGTTGCTTCCTAGGTCCTTGATTGAATTCAAAGGTGGTGTACTTTTGATTGTTTGCTCCATGGTTTTTCTCCACTTTCTCCTTTCCTTTCAAAAGGCACGATTCTTATTCATATCCTAAACTAGTTTTGATAAGCGAAGATCTCTGACTGATGATATTTCATCCAAAATTTTGGTACTTTTCTCCAATTTTCTATACTAGGATAGTTGATTATTTTCCTTTTTAGGCTCACATCCCAAAGATTATTATTCCTTTTCTAGTCTTGCACAATAGGCTTCTATTCTTGAAGCTCATTTGAAAAATTCTTATTTTCCTTTATGACTTCCCCATGTTGTATCTTTAGCTCAATGATTTGCATGTCATTACTCTCATGTCTACTCTCACTATCTTCTTGAGAGAAAAATGGATCTGCTACTGCTATGAATGTGGAGTCATTTTTATCATTCTCTTTCTCTTCAATAATGAAATGGGGTTTTTCAATAATTTATTAATCTTGAATCCTTCCACTTCCATACAAATTATGCATCTTGTCCATGATTTGTTTTGCAGTGTTGCAGTGTCCTACTTTAGCTACATCATGATTTAACAGTCCCTTAAAAATTATCTTCTTGACTTCCTCATTAAATTCATCATGTGTACCATATTCTATTGAGAGAAAAATATTCACATCAAGAGTTAAAAGATAAGCTTCAAATTTCACCTTCCAAAGCATATGATCTAATCCATGTAGACTCAGAAACTCCATTTGTTGCAAATCTTCCTACCCATGATCTACCTTCCAGCGGTGAAGTTTCACTAGAAGGAATCGTGCTCTGATACCAATTGTTGGAACCAATATCACTATTGAGAGGGGGGGGGGTTGTCAGCAGTGACAACAAATTCAACAATCTTAAAACATTTTCTCCAATATATTAATCAATTCACTACATAAAAAATATGCATTAGATCTGAACATGAAACTTCAACTAGAATCAACACATGAGATCCATATCATACGAAATAAACATGCACAATGGGACATAAATCATCACGTCACATAGGAACACAGGATATTTGGTGGAAAACCCCCTTTGGGTCAAAAACCACGCTGGTTGTTGTTGCACTGCTCAATATATTTTATTATCTGTTAATCAAATCATTATATAGAGAATACAATATGGCAACTATATGATAAGTACTATGATCTCCATCTCACGTCTATAAAGACACCCATCTGATCAATAAGACTTTCCCAACACCCATTGGACTTATGAAGAAATATGTTCTCAATACTTGTTTTGCCGGAGCACCCACCCCACTTCTCTATGTGGTTCACCTTTCATGCATTTTCAAACTGGAACCTTAGAGTTGCTCAACATGAACATCACAACAACAATA
Source organism: Pinus tabuliformis (assembly GCA_031772625.1). Lineage (NCBI taxonomy): Eukaryota > Viridiplantae > Streptophyta > Pinopsida > Pinales > Pinaceae > Pinus > Pinus tabuliformis. The sequence goes on from CM062816.1 coordinate 584,878,473, forward strand.
TCATCATAGCACATTATCAACACTCTCAATACAAAACATCAATCATTGAATCAAACTCAAATCATAGTCATCTCCTGCTTTCATACATCATCCTCAAATCACATAGCCTCAATACATTTTCAACAAATAAACTAGATTCAAAAACTCAATGATGCAATATATAAAACTGCCATAAAAAAACATGAGACACTACTGCAGTGAATATATCACAATCATATCAGCAACATATATAATCTCAAATAAAAAATTTCCCCTACAATCACAAATGAATTAGAAAACTCCTTTGTAACCCCGTCGCTTTATTTCTGCATATAAATAGTCTCCAACCATTCATACTTATGTCTTTGCTACAACTATACCTCCATGTAAACTATGCTACAACAAATTCACAATCTTCACCACTGGCTCTCCAAAACATTCTCACACAAGAGAACCAACCAAATGAACAACCTTTCTTCTCATATTTGTAATTTATGGAAATGGTTAAATCAATAAATTCTTCAGATGATGGAGCTTACCCAAATCCTTTTCACATTCTTAAGATTTGATTGATATAGGAATCTTGACCAAATCAATCCACTTACTCCACTAGCCTTTTTATATTTTCAACTTTTATCAACTTCTAGAGGTGCCTCGACCTTTTCTGACCTTTACATCGAAAATCTTGAAAAAACACTGCTGAAAAAACCACAAAATAACTAACTAGCTTGAGGAATGTAGGGAAAATCACCTCCAGGTGGCACACATTTTTTCCCTTCATGATACTAGTGTATGTATGCTATTTTCCTTCACCAAAACAACATATACATTCCAAAACTAAGAGTTCTAAAGAATTTGGCATCCCTGCTTCATGATGATACTTGGTACACTAAGACAACCTTGCCCATGACTCTGTAACATCATGACACTCACCAAAAGCCTTCAAAAACATCCACACACACACCAAGCACCATAAAAATGACTTGACAATATCCATCACTGTCAACTAGGTGTAGTAGCTCCACATTTTTCCAAGGCATCAACATATAGGCCAAATACCTACACCATCATCTGCAACCACTGAACTAAGGTATGCAATCAATGCATAAACCAAGTACCTCTACACCACATGGTACCAAAAACTCATGCTATGAGGTTGACATCAATGTCGACCATCAACACTGCATCACAACATCAATGCCAACAATATCCGCATTTGGAATTGATGGCAACCTCATCTAAACCATCCAAACAACCTCTGAAGAACTGATTAGAACTAAAACTCTTCACTTTCTCCCTCCTTGATATTATTGGAAAAGGGAAAAATTCAAGCCATCAACACTCTACTAAAACAACCAAGGGCTACATAGTTAATCAATAAAAAAACTCTCACTTCCTTATGTGTAAATGAAAAAAAGGCAGCAACAACAATCTCGATCATCATCTAAAGAAGTAGCAACAAAAGTTATAGTCTAACAACAACAAACCCCATCAACATCTCCAACTACATCAATAACAAAATCTTTGTATCATTGCAGTAAAAACAAAATAGATGTATACTAGCAACAACTCCAACAATAGCTCCATCTATATGAACAACATTGTCCAACTCAAACGACAACAACAAAACATATCCATCAGTTTAGTGTAAGCAATAGAAACATCCTCCTAAACAACAATATAATCATCAACAACAACACATCATAAGCAACAACAACAAAAATAACCAGCAACTCCATCCACATCAACATCACTCTCAACGAAGTTAACAATATCATAAGCATCAACATGAGAAGAACTATTTCCATCAAAATCATTAGCAGTAGCAACAAAACAACTAATCACCATCATAAAACAGGGCTACACTATGTCCATTGGTAATAACATAGTGTAGACAACGGGAATGATATATTCCCATGCAACAACATACCATAACCGAGAAAATAGAAGAAAGGCATATGATGACCATCATCAACAATATAGTGTGAGCAACAACACATCATTTCCTCCATGTGACAAGCAAGAGGCTACTCCAAAAGAACCAAGGAATATGACTCATAAATATTGCAATGAAAGTACAAAGCTTCATAATCCTATTACATGGCTACAATAATGATAGACTGAGACTGTACAATGCTTCCTCAAGTTTGAAATACGACTCCTCACACATACGTAAACATCACTCATTTGACTCTACCAATGACCCAAAAGTGATACATGATATTACATGGCTACATATTAATTCTGATATCCTCCCACATTTCTGCAAAACATAGCATATACCAGCTGAAATAAGGCTGAAATAAATCTCATGATTCTTTCTCTCAATACAATCTTGACTCATGACCATACATACAATCCATTTCATGGATCACTCAATCAACACAATGAAGATAAGCAATGATAATACAAGGCTTCTTCACATTATCACGATCTAAAAGTGAATAATTGCATGCTTAAAAAGTGTGTACACAACTCTCTCCAAAAAGTTTCTAGAACATGTCCTGAACTAGAAATACGCAACATCAATAGTTAGCAGCGCCCAAAACACAATCCTCCATGAATGAAATATAGCAGCAAATATCCCTAAACATGTAGCAATAAGTAGCAAAACATTATTAGCCATTAATTGAATAGAAATCGACAACTTGCCTCTAATCATTAGGCAACTATCATTTGACACAACATATATATGCCATCAACACAACCTTGATTTATCTGACACCAACAACACACATACATCACGAGCCATAACAACATCAATGACTCAACTTCAATAATGTGATATGAAAAAAATAATGCAACAACAACATATGCAAGTAATCCTCAAATATAATCAACAGTACTGACCATGAAACCATGTTTCTATAGCACAACTTCTAGGCATAATATGGACATAACAAAAGTAAGGAATTTGAAATACAAACTTCATCCATGCTCTCTTGATATCATATGTGTGCCAACAAGCACAAACCTCATCATAATCAACAAATACATGTGGTAGTTTTCAAGGTGAGATCCTCGTGAGAAAGATTCAACACTAGACACTTGAGTACTTGGATCTTAATTCAACTTTGCATGACATGGAAGAAGTAAAATATTTCGACCTCATGAAAATATGATATGAAAATAGGATACATGACTTCATGATAATACAATGTGAGATACATGACTCATGTGGATACACATGCAATGGACTCTTAACCATACTACAACCAAAAACATAAGGACTTAGTAATGTACTAAATGATGTAGCAATTTTCTTCAAACAACTCAGAAGACCGAACAACGTCTTTGTAAGACACATGCATGTATCAATGACCCTTCCTCATGTGAAAAAATGACTACCTAATGAAGTACAAGATTGAGGGTTTCAATGAGAGTAACATCACTCTCTCAAACTATCACCAAACTTCCCATGGAAGACATAGTATTCTACATGACATAAGTGTTATACATGCAAAAAGGTAAATCCATATCAAACTCCCCCTAAGCATATTCCATCTTTCCATCAACAATTGTTTCTTGCTGCATAAACTTATGTTAGTGTGCATAAATAGAAAAAATAGTCCTCTCACAGCATGCATGCAACCATCAACAATCATGAGACAAAAGGATAAAATGATATGTAATGCATCAAACCTTGTATAACTCCCCCTGGACTCATGCGCTCTCCTTCTATTCCTCAAACTAATCTTGTGGACCTGAAATGAATAGATATATGAATCTGAAAACTTCCTCTTTTTAATTAAATGCACATATCAAGTTTGGATTCTCTTTGAAGCTTTTTCATATTGGGCACAAGGAAAGGATCTACTCCCCTTGACTAGATTATCTCTTTGCAAAACAAACATTCTTCCTTGATGTCCTTTGAAGAGCTAGTTCTCTCTAGCTCATCTTTTCTCCTCCATACCTTTTTTTTTTTCAATGGTGGGTTTTCTCTTTTTTTGGCTTGATCTTATCATACCTGCAAGTTAGATATTTGTGGCCATATTTTTCACACTTGAAACAATGGTTATCCAACAATGTTTGTTTTCTTGCAAAATATTTACATTCGATAACATAATGACCATAATGATTGCAAGGAAAACAATACCCATAAAATAAACTTGGATACCTTGTGATTTGATTTGCTGGACAATGAACACTTGGCTGCTTCTTTATCTTCATGAACTGTTGCATGTTGTGATTATGACCTTCTTTTCTTTCCTTCTGTTGATAATTTCTTTTCTTCTTTGGCTTCTTTTGATGATGTTACTTCCTAGGTCCATGATTGACTTCAAAGGTGGTGTACTTGCTATTGGCTACTACAAGGTTGTACTCCATTTTCTCCTTTTCTTTCACAAGGCACGATTCTTCTTCCGAGCCCAAACCAGTTTTGATAATAAGAGATCTTTGACTGATGAGGATTTCATCCAAAATTTTGTTTCTTTTCTCCAATTTTTAATACTTGGATAGCTGATTATTTGTATTTTCAAGCTCACATCTCAAAGAGGCTAATTCCTTTTCTAGTCTTGCACAATAGGCTTCCCGATCTTGACACTGATTTGACAAATTCTCATTTTCCTTGATGACTTCCGCATGTCGTATCTTTAGGTCAATGGTTTTCATGCCATTACTCTCATGGCTACTATCACAATCTTCTTGAGAGAAAATTGGATCTTCTGATTCTATAAATGTGGAGTCCTTTTTATCATTCTCTTTCTCTTCAAGAATGCAATGGGGCTTTTCAATAATTTTTGAATCTTTAATCCTTCCACTTCCATACAAACTATGCAACTTGTCCATGATTTCTTTTGTAGTCTTGCAGTGTCTTACTTTAGCAACATCATGATTTGACAGTCCCTTCAAAATGATCTTCTTGGCCTCCTCATTAAATTCATCATGTGTACCATATTCTATTGAGAGAAAAATATTCACATCAAGAGTTGAAAGATATGCTTCAAAATTCACCCTCCAAAGCATATAATGTGATCCATGTAGAAAAGGAACTTTTTTTGCTGCAAATCTTCCTTGGTTACCGATGATTTACCTTCTAGTAGTGAAGCTGCATTAGAAGGAATCGTGCTCTGATATCAATTGTTGGAACCAGGATCACTACTAAGAGGGGGGGGAGGGGGTGAATTAGTAGTGATAACAATATCAACAATGTTAAAACTTTTTCTCCAATATATTAATCAATTCATTACTTAACAAAGATGCATTTGATATGAACATGCAACTTCAACTAGAGTCAACACATGAGAGCCATATCATATGAAATAAACATGCACAATGTCATACAAATCATCACATCACATAGGAACACATGATATCTTGTGGAAAACCCCCTCTAGGTCAAAAACAACCCTTGTTATTGTTGTGTTGCTCAATATATTTTATTATCTAGCTAGAAATCATTCCATAAAGAATACAATATGGAAATTATCTGAAAGGAAATATGATATCCATCTCATGACTCTATAGACACCCATCTGATCAACAAACCTTGCTCAATACCCATTGGACTTGTGAATAAATATGTTCTTAATACTTGTTTTGTTGGAGCACCCACCCCACTTCTCTATGCGGTTCACCTTTCATGCATTTTCAAACTGGAACATTAGAGATGCTCAACATGAACATCACAACGAAAATATCATCATAGCACATTATCAACACTCTCAATAAAAAACATCAATAACTGAATCAAAATCAAATTATTGCCATCTCTCACTTTCATACATCATCCTCAAATCACATAGCCTCAATACATTTTGTGTAAATAAAATAGATGTAGAAACTCAAAGATGAAATATCTAAATTGCCAAATAAAAACATGAGACACTACTGCATCCAATCTATCACAATCATATCAACATCATATATAAACTCAAATAAAAAAATATCCTCTGCAATCACAAATGCATTAGCAAACTCCTTTGTAACCCTATCACTTTCTTTCCACATATAAATAGTCTTCAGCCATGCATATTTTTGTCTCTGTTATAACTATTCCTCCATGCACACTCTGCTACAACAAATTCACACTCCTCAGCATTGTCTCTCCAAAAAACTATGAAAAGTTTCTCACACAAGAGAACCAACCAAATGAGCAACCTTTCTTCTCATATTTGTAATTTTTAGAAATGGTTAAATCAATAAATTATTCTAATGATGGAGCCTACCCAAATCCTTTTCACATGCTTTAGATTTGATTAAGATAGGAATCTTGACCAAAACAAGCCATTTACTCCACTAACCTTTTGGTATTTTCAACTTTGATCAACTTCTAGAGGTGCCTCAACCTTTTTCGAACTTTACATCGAAAATCCCCCAAAAAAAACTGTCAAAAAAAGCACAAAATAGCTAACAAGTGAGAGGAATGTGGAAAAAATCACCTCCAGGTGGCATACAATTTTTTCCTTTACAATACCGGCATATGTATGCTAGTTTCTTTCACCAAAACAACGTATACATTCAAAAACTGAGATTTCTAAGGAATTTGGCAGCCCATGTTCAAGAGGATACTTGTCACACTGAGACATCCTTGCCCATGACTTTGTAACATCATGACACACACCAAAAGCATTCAAAACAATCCACACACACATCAAGGACCATAAACATGAATTGACTGTCTCCATTACTATCAACTCGGTGTAGCAATTCCACATCCTTCCAAGGAATCAACATTAAGGCCAAATACTTGCACCATCATCTGCAACCACTGAACTAAGGTCTACAACCAATGCACAAACCAAGTACGTCTACACCACATGGTACTAACAACTCATGCTATCAAGTTTACATCAACACAAACCATCAACACTGCATCACAACATTAATTCCAACAACTAGATGGTTTTCCATGATTAATGAGTTTGACTTCGAGATCATGTATATTAAGGGAAACAAAAACAGGGTTGTATATTCTCTTGGCAGAAGAGTGCGGGTGAATCATCTAGCAACTATGAGTTTTGATGGGACAAATTTACAAGATCGGATTTACAGGTAGGATAGAAGGATGAGAGTTATAGGGAGCTTAGGTACAGGTTACAACCATAGGGTACATGTGATCAGGATTGGACTATCATCTCACAGCGGATGGTTTGGTTAGATTTAGGGATAGGATTTATGTGTCAGACAACAGTGAGCTCAAGAAGCTTATCTTAAGGGAATTTCATGTTAAGTCGTATTTAGGCCATCCAAGATATCAGAAAACATTGATAGTGGTGACGAAGTTCTACTACTGGTCGAATCTGAAGAAGGAAGTGGTAAAGTTTGTGGCTAGATGTTTGGATTTTCATCAAGTAAAAGTAGAGTGTAAGCATCAAAGTGGTATACTACATCTGATTCCAATTCTAGAGTGAAAATGGGAGGTCATTTCCATGGATTTCATTATAGGTTTTTTGAGGACATCTAGACAACATGACTCCATCATGGTTGTGGTGGACATGTTGACAAAGGTAGCACACTTCATTCTAGTGAAGTCTACTTATTCAGCTAGTGATGTAGCATAGATTTTCATTAGGGAGACAGTGAGGTTGCATGGTGTTTCGAAGAATATTGTATTAGACAGAGATGCCAAATTCACTTCAAGGTTTTGGAAAGAGTTATTTGCAGGATTAGGTACATAGTTGGCCTTAGACACAACTTAAGATTTGCAAATAACTGGATAGACAAATGAACAGAGAGAGAGGGTCAATAGGATAGTGGAGGATATGTTGAGGATGTACGTCATACATCAACAACAAAAGTGAGAAGAGTATCTTCCACTAGTTGTGTTCGCTTACAACAACGGGTATCAAGTTTCTTTGAGGATGAGTTTGTTTGAGGCACTATATGGCTAGAGTTGTAATACTCCTATTAGTTGGAGTGATATAGTGAACATGGTATTGATAGGGGTGGACATGTTGGTAGAAATGGAACAAGAAATGTAGGTTATCAAGAAGAATCTAAAGACAACACAAGACAGGAAGGAGAGCTATCCAGATCAACACAGGGAATGTAAGGAGTTTCAGGTTGGGGAACATGTGTAATTGTGCATCAAGCCCAATAGAGCTCCTTGAGGATTAGGTCATGTGCGAAGCTAGCACCTTAGTATTGCAAGCCTTTCAAGATCCTTGAGAGGATTGGACCAGTGGCCTACAGACTTGCATTGCCTTTGACAGTGAAGGTCCTTGATGTTTTCCATGTTTCATTGCTTAAAATATATGTAAAGGATGTTAATCATGTGATTGATTGTTCTATATTGCAGGTGGAACCAGAAGGAGAATTCCAGCTGAAACCTTAGTGCATTTTTCATAGAAATATGCTCATGCTCCGGAACTAAGAAATCAAGCAGATTAAATTGTAGTGGAAGCACTTTGGGCCTGATTAAGCTACATCGGAGATGGTTGATTAGATGCGGGCTATGTACCATTCATTGCTCGTCGGTTGAGGAAAAGCCGTTTTGGTATATGTATATATGTATATGGATGTAAATATTACAACGAGTTCTGTTATAAAGCTCCAATAAGCAATATGGGTGTCATGTTATTATGTTGTCATGTTGGTTTCCTTTTGAGTGGATTCATCATTGTAAATAATGCATCGAGCTAATTTATAAAGCTCCATAGGCAGTATGTTTTGGATTTCAGCACTTTTGTTGGTTGTAGGTGTCAATGAACACTGAGGATGGTGTTCCCCTAATGGGGAGTGGTTCATAACAACCCCGGGTTAAAATCCATGTAATAAAGTTAATAAAGGAAAAATAAAACCAATGTGATGGGACATGTATTCCAAGTTGAATGTTGGGAAAAACATCCTAGCGGGTGTTCATTTGGTTTATTATGACTAAGGGGAAATTGGCAAAGGAAATGGAAAAGGCTTTGGAAAGGAAAAGGGTGTTAATTGGCATTTTATTTACGAAAATGAAGGAAATTAGGAGAAAAGGAAGGTGAAAGGTCACAGGTTGCATGTGAGGAAGAAAATGAAGGAAAAATAATAGAAATTGAAGAAAATAGAGGCCTAATTAGAAAAAAGGCTTCTAAGGATCAGTTCACAACTTTTTTCCAATTTTAGCTTGGATCTCTCTCTATTATCTCTATTCTCTCACACTCTTGCACACTTAGAGCATTCTTGGAGCACTCTAGAATTGGAGAAAGTAAAGAAAAGGAAGGATAAGGAAGTCAAAGGAAAGCAAAGATTAAACAAGGAAGAGTTCGATCAAGTGTCTAAAATGGGATTACTTGTAGGTATCAAGTTGCATGTATAATTTCCTTGCTATTTTCGGCATGCATGGTACATGCATGTGTGTATTTGTTTTTCTTGTTGTCATTGGCATGGGTTTTTCCAGTTGTGAAAGTGGTTTTCAACCTTGCCTTGCCATTTCTGGATAGCCATGGTGTGATGAGGTTCTTTCATTTGGTTGATCTGGATTGCCAGAGGGTTTTGAAACTGAGTGAGGTGGTCTCAGGAAAAATCACAAGGCCTAGGAATCCCTGGACCAGTAAAGGTGGGATTGCAGTAAATCCTATTTGTGTATACCCTCACCGGGCCTAGGAATCCTTGACCAATAAATGGTGGGATATACAATAAATCCTGAGGGTGGAGACGAAAAATTCCTCATGATTTAGGTGGAGAAATCTAGAAGAATCCATGCTTGTATAGACCTAGTGATCCCTGGACCAGTATGTGGTGGGATTGCGGTAAATCCTGATAGTGTATGTTTCTTGTTTGGGCCTAGGAATCCCTTTGCATGATATACAATAAAGCCTAGTTGTATAGATGAGTGTTTGGACCTAGGAATCCTTGATCAATATATGGTGGGATTGTGGTAAAGAAAAAGGAAGCCCTGGTTGTTTTGTCATTCATGCTTGGAATATGGCACAAGGGTGATTTATTTAAAAAAATATATGGTTCAACCTAATCTATGTTCAAGTCATACATGGAAGTCTCTGACTTGGTTGGATTTTCATATGTTAATAAGATCTATTTTCCTCTTGTGTATTATGTGGAAATGTACTTGTTATTATGTGGCTTTAATGGTTGTTATATCATTGATATTTATATGGTTATACGCTGGTTATAAGCATGGTTTTATGATAGATATTGGTCATGGCTCTCATCATGTTTTGATTATTAAATGAATTGATAATGAATGTATGACCTAATAGATGATAATGCATCTATTGTGAGATGGCATCTGACCTTCTTGATGAATCTCAAATAAGTACGAGGCCCCTATGTTCATATGTGTATTTATAACCTGTACATTACATATTCATGATGTGTTTGATGAAATGTTTGTCATGGTTAGGATGAGTTAGGTCAGGTCCTCATTCAAGTTTTGCATGAGAGGCATTATCTTCTTGTTATTTATAACTTCTAAGCATTTCATAAATTTCTGGGTAGAGGCCTAGGTCCTAGCCTTGAAAAAATGACTTAAATCCAACGGTCACTAGCATAGAACTAGCTAAAAACTTCTGCAATCGCATGGAATCCTTGTTGTGGGAGTGACTGGAGGGTTTCAATCACATGGAAGGGTTGTCATGGGAGTGACTGGGATTTAGTTCAGTTAAAAAGAAATTCGACTTAGGGGTTAGGCACCTGGAGTGGTTGGTTAGCCTCTAGGGGTCCAGTAGCTCCTGAGGAAGGTCAATTTGGTTTTGGTTTGTCGATTCCACTTCCTTAACTGTACTTGGGGAGTTGAATCACATCATAGTAATTCTTCATCACATATTTACCTCGACGGACCGGTTAGCTTAGGTAAGTGTGGGAGGAGGGTGTTACAAGAAGGGTTATGCCCTTTACACCATTCAAATCATAGAGGAAAAAGGAACCAGTGCAGATCCTTTTGTGAATGATCCATTATTGATCCAATACAACGATGCATTTCTAGAGGAATTTCTAAGATTTTTTCCCAACCGAGACATCAATTTTCACAATAAAATTTATTTTGGGAACAACACCAGTAGCAAAATCCCCATATAACATGAGTGCGCCTGAGATCATTGAACTAAAGTTACAACTGAAACAATTGATGGAAAAAAGGTATATTTAACCCAACATATGACCATTGGGAGCCCCTGCACTATTTGTTAAGAAAAAGGACGGAACATTGTGTTTGCATATCGATTATAGGAAATTAAATAAGGCCATTGTGAAGGATAAATACCCAATTCCCAAGATTTATGATATATTTGATCAATTGAGAGGGGTTGCGATGTTTTCCAAGATCAATTTAAGGTCAAGTTACCACTTAGTCTAAATCAAGGAGTAGGACATTCACAAGATTGTGTTTAGAATGGGGTATGGCCACTATGAATTCATAGTAGTTCCATTCAGGCTTACAAATGCTCCAACAACCTTTATGTTCCTTATGAATAATGTTCTCAAGCCATACTTGGATAAATTTATGCTAGTATTTGTGGATCATAATTTAGTATACTTAAAGAATGAAAAGGAGCATGAAGACCTGAGGGTTATGATATAATTTCTTAGAGAACATAAATTATATGCCAATCTTAGCAAGTGCATGTTCTTACAAACTCAGGTTCATCACTTAGGTCATGTAATCCCAAAGGAGGGAGTGGTTGTGGATCTAGAGAAGACAAAATCAATAATGGATTGGCCCACACCCTGGAATGTGATAGAGGTTAGATAATTTATGGGGTTAGTTGGTTATTATTGAGGATTCATTCGAAACTTGCCAAAAATTGGGCATCCCATCATTGCGTTGTAGAGATAAGGAGTAAAATTTTAGTGGGAACCTAAATATGCATCTAATTTTGAACAACTGAAGGATATACTCACTTGTGTGCCTATCTTAAGAATAGCTTACCCAGAAAATGATTTCATTGTTTTCACTAATGCTTGTAAGGAAGGACTTGGTTGAGTCTTGATGTAGGAAGGGCATAATATCCATTATGAATCTAAGAAGCTAAATGAGCATGAAAGGAACTATGTCACCCATGATTTAGAGTTGCCATCCATTGTGCACACAATGAAAATGTGGAGGGATTAGCTATTGGGGAGAAGGATTACATTGATGATTGATCACGGTGGTCTAAAATGTTTTTTTGACCAACCCACGCTAAATTATAGACAAGCTAGGGGCTAGATTTGAACAATGAATTTGATTTTGAAATCAAACACATCAAGGTAAACGAGAATAAGGTGGCAGATGTTATCAACATAAGTGTGCAAGAAGCTCACCTAGAAGCCATAAGCACTTTCTTCTTTGACCTCAAAGAGAGAATTAAAGGAGGGTTGATAAATGATAAGCATTATCAATATGTGAAGCAATGTTGGTAGGAATAGCCAGTTAGATCAGTGAGAAGAATCTACCAGTTTAATGATTAAGGGATCTTAATATTCAAGAACTAGAGATATGTGCCCAATACCAAAGCAGTAAGGAAGCTCATCATGGATGGATTCTTTAAAAGACCTTACTTAGGTCACCTTGGATATCAAAATATGTTGACAACCATGAAGAGGAAATACTCTTGGCCAGGAATGAAGAAGAATATTTTGGAATACCTTGCTAAATGCATGGAATACCAACAAGTGAAGGTAGATTTTAGTCACCTAGCCGAACTACTAAAACTAATTCTAATTTTGGAATGGAAATGGGAGGTAATATCAATGGACTTCATTACAGGATTGCCTAGGACAACTAGATATCACGATGCTATCATGGTAGTAGTGGAAACTTGAACAAGGTGGCTCACTTTAGAGTTGTTGAATATACACATAAGGCAATAGATATAGCATGGATATTCATAAAGGAAATAATTAGGTTGCATGGAGTACCCAAAAAGATAATATCAAACAGAGATGCCAAGTTTTCTTCCAAATTTTGGAATACATTGTTTGATGGTTTTGGAACTCAGTTAGCTTTCAACGTCACTTACTATCTTCAAACCATTGGTCAAACAGAAAGGGTAAACACAATTTTGGAGGACATATTAAGAATGTATGTGATGCTTCAACCAAGAAAGTGGGAAGTCTACCTTCCAGTGGTAGAATTGGCATACAACAATGACTACGAAGAGTCACTGGGAATGAGTCCTTTTCAGGCACTTTATGGAAGGAAGTGCAACACACCTATCAGTTAGGATGATCTAGTGAATAGAGTAATTGTTGGGACAAATTTTCTAAAATAAATTGAGCAGGAAATGATTAGTATCAGGCAAAATTTAAAGGCTACCCAGGATAGGAAGAAAATCTATGCAGACCAACAGAGACTACACAAATTTTTTTAAGTGAGAAAGAATGTTTATATCATATTAAGCCAAAGAAAAGTCATTAAAAATGGGCTCATGTGCCAAGTTGGCACCCAAATATAGAGGAAATTTTCAAATTTTGGAAAGGGTGGGGCTAGTGGCCTATAGATAGGACTTTCCACCCACAACGAAAGCTCACAATTTTTTTCATGCTTCCTTGCTTAATAAATATGTTCATGGCACTATTCACATTATTGATTGGTCTATGATATAGGTGGAACTAGAGGGAGAGTTCCAACTTGAACCATTACGCATCCTAGCTTGGAGGCATATCATACTCCAGAATAGAACAATAGAGTAGGTCAAGGTGCAATGGAAGCACTTTGAACTTGATAAATCCACCTGGGAGATGGATAAGAAAATAAGGGTGCATTTTCCATCTTTTGTTTGTTGAATAAACAAATGTAAGAGATGTGTATAAAGTTCATTTTTTTTAAGCTAATAAGAACACCGAGGATGGTGTTCCCTTCAAGGGCGTCACGTTTGTGACACCCCTAGTACTTATTCCCCTAATTTTGGAAAAGTAATAATGTAATAGCCTAAAGTGCGGGACTACAGATCCATGATCTAAGAGGTAATAGAAAGTATGAACCCAAGTGGGATTAGTTGTCACCGTAAATTATTTTATAGTGTAAATAATGAGAAAAATAAAAGAATAGGAAGATTTAGATAGGACCATGAAGAGACCCATGAGGAAATAATAAAAAGGAAAATTCACAAAATATGTGGGTTGGACCTTTTCTTGGTGGAGCCCGTGAGTAAATATGGAAAGGAGCTATGAATTGAGCAAATGGGATTTCCTTGAAAGAAATAATTGTGACCAGAAGAGAAACATGAAATGGGAATGAGTGCTTTTGTGGGCATATAAACCACTCATGGAGTGCTTAACATAGTTGATAAACCACATGCAGAAGGGTGCTTGTTGTGGGTTGATAAACCACTCATGGAGTGCTTGACACACTTGATAAATGACCCTTACCATGAATTTTGTTATGCTTGACTACCTGACAAACCACCCACTGTCATATGTATTTCCTATCCTCTGTGTCCTGAAGAAGGTTGTCTACAAAGGTTGTTGAGAAAGAAATTCCCTTAGATAGTGGATATGTCTTATGGGTGACTTATTTAAGTAATTATAGCTGCAATAGGTCTATGGTTGGGTGGAAAATTGAAGTCCCACCTTTAGTTTCCTTTCTTTTCTAAATTGTAATGAAATTTTCCGAGTTGAGAGTTGTGAATTTTAAAGAATTTCTCTGTGAAAAATGTTGCATGGTAGTGTTAGAGTCAGTCTGTTCAGCCCTCTGTCAGAGATCAAAACCTCTTTTGTTGCATTTCATTTTAGGTGTCTTATTCAGCTCGATCATCTGCATTCCATTAGGAGCATCGATATTCTGACAGAAGGGTCTTGTCTCCATACTTCCCTCATGTCATGAACATGTTGTTTCGTGTCTGATCATTATAGTTCATCAAAGTCAATTTACAGTCATGGATGGTTTCTTGGTCAGCCAAGAGTCATGTCAGTCATTAGGTTTAGGGTTTTGCAAATTTTGTCTTCAAAGTGTCCAATAATACTAGCAGACATATGAGGGAGGTTTGAAATAAGTTTTCATGATATAAATTTCATCGTCAATATGCTTGATCATGATTTTTCTTCAAAACTCTGTTTTGAAGAAAAATCATCCATTTTATCTTTGTAATAAATATATAATTCTCAAAGCTCCTTCAGTTGTGAAATTCTTCAAGCGCAGCCCTAGTCTCCTTTGCCGAATCCAATGATAGCTATCCCTGCATAAAAAGACAAGAGGTTCATCATTCAGCTCAAAAAATCATAAAGGAAGCAAAGGCAGAGTTTCAGAGTGAAGTGTCAAAGTTTGCAACATGACAAATTGGTTTTTGAAATCAAGAGTTAAATCCTTGGCATATATATCATTTTTGTGTTCCAAGAGTTCATTTGCATACTAAATACATCAAAGAGCTAAAGTGGAAACGTGGAGAAGCAACATAGAGCAATTTTGGTAAGCAAGTGAGGTTATTGGGTAAAAATCGCTCCAATTCAGCGGCGCGACGCACTGGGCAGGAGGCGCGGCGCATTGGGCCACATTTCGCAGTGTAAAACAACACTGGCGTGGCGCAACAGGGAGGCGCAGCGCACTGGGAGAAGTTGCGCAGTGTAATTTTGAATGGGCGCAGTGCACTGGGACGACGTGGCGCATTGGGTAAGCTGCGCGACGCACTCAGCTGTCTGGCCCGAAAAATGCCATAACGGCCTCCAAACGCCAAAATCATGCCATTTTCTCTTGAATTCAAGTAAGGTTGAACTCCTCCTTCACTGTTCACACATTCAAGTTTATGGTGTATGTTATGGTTGATGTGTTGAGCTTCCAAATAAACGATCAAACCCTATCATTTTGAATACCTTACATATAAGCTGCTGCCTAGGGTTTCAAAATTTATTTGCCACCAAGGTTACTCTTTTCCATTATTTCTTTTATCCTTGATTCCCTTTTTTCCTTGAATCCATTGTTCCCTATTCCCTAAAGTTACTAAACCCCTATCCTAAATTCCCTTTCCCAAAACTTTCAAATGTGAAAACCCTAAACCCTATTCCCACACCTAAATCCTAAACCTCCTCCCATATTTCCCAAACAAATCTCTCCCAATAATTCCTAATCCCTTGATATTATTTCCCCTTCCTAACAGTCCCTGTTTCATTTGTTTTCCCCTTTGGTGGCAGAGTTTGAACACATCACTAAAAGAGCAGTCCAACTAGTTTTCCTACACCAACATCTTTTTCTCCAAGGCAGTTTGAAAAACAATAGTCATGGCATCTGAGCATTCATCTAATTATGAAATTGAAACCCAAAGTGACTCTCCCATGGAGGAACATGCACCCCGGAGGCCTCATAGAGGAGGTAGACATATCCAAGAAGAACCAATCACCCCCACTGAATTACAGGCCTGCCCTCTTGCCATGTTTTGTTTTCAGCATCAGTCATGCTATGAGTTTTGTGAAAAGGTGGCTAATGTTCAATTTCATCATGAGTTGGCTCGTCTATTTGTGCTGCATTTACATGGAGATCAAGCTACCTTAGCCGGTGTCACCTTCACACTTACACCAGAATTTGTCTCACTAGAAACAGGCATACCAAACATTGGGGAACCATGGACCAAGAGGAAGAAGATTGACTGGCAGCATTGTGAGCCATACATTAAAACCAGTTTCTTGAGGCAACTCAAGAGAGTGTTTCCATTCCGATATCTGAAAGATGAATATGCTCCACTAATGAAATTGATCATGAAATATTTCAGCTGTGAGGGATAGTTCTCTCGTCTATATGCTTATCACATTAGGTTGCTCATGAATTTCACCAGGGTACGGATGATGAACATTCCGTATTTCATTTTCCGAAACATTGAGAGGATGACCACACTTGTGCAGCACAAAACCCCTAAGTAGCAACTTAATAGTGTTTATCATTTTGCTCTTATTAAGATTTTGGTGGTTCATCAGCTTGGATTACAGGGCATCACTTGGGATGATTTCATCTCTCGTGACTTCTTCCGAGCTTCACAGGGATTATCAGAGGTCAAGCATGAGATAGGTGGGCCTTCTCATCAGTATGAGTGCCATGAGACCGCTAGTGTGCCGATATTCATCACATATCAGAGGGGCACTAGACATTTGTTTGCAGCAACGAAGCGAGTGTTATCTCCACCTGGGGTGGAAGGGGCCATGCTTCCTCCATCAACATCATAGGTACAGGACAAAGGCAAGAGGCCAATACAGGATGACAGGCCTTCAGGTGAAAGAGAGACCAACTTCATTCTCAGTCATGATGATGATACAGATACGGGCCCACAAAGTGCCAAGCTTAGGGAGATCATCCAAGAGCAGCAAATAGAAATCCAAGCCTTATCCCTTGACTTGGAGAGAGCTAAGTGGAACATGAAATACTTGGAGCAGAGAAACAAATATCTTGAATATCAGCAAGCAATCATGGAGTTACAAAACATCCACGAGAATCGCCAAGCTGCACAAAGGAGAAGAATTGAGCTCACGTCATTGGAGTAAGAGATTAATGAGGATCGGGAGTCTAATCTTGAGAGAATAAACATCCACTTGGAGAGACTATTGGAAAAGGCTGATAAGGACCATACATTTCTGAGACACATGGCTTTCCACTACATGGCATGGAACAAGGTCTGCAAGGCACGAATCAGGAATTTAAAGGCAAAACTAAAGAAGGCAATAAGGAAGCAAAAGAGGCAAAGGGAGCTCCTTCAGATATTTGCCGAAGCCTCTTTAGCCCAGCATGACACTTAATGAAGAAGCTCCAACCCAAATTTCAAGAAATTTGGGGCATTTTTGGCATTTTGACAAATTTTGGCACAAAAAACAGGGTTTTTCTCCCTATGGGCCGCGCCACATGGCGCGCGCTTTTGTTAGGGAGCTCCAAACTGAAATTTTTTTACATCATTGGATTTGGAATGAAAAATCATGATTTCTGGTGCATGGCCAAGAATTTTGGCAAGTTTTGAGTCCTCAGGAGGTCAAAAACACTCACAAAATGACCTCTCTGCCCCTATTTTGACACACATGAAGCAGTCCTGGGAGATTGTTGTTTTGGAGGGGAAAATGACATCCAAATTGAAAAATTCCACTTGGGTTAGAAAGTAGACGGGAAGGGATTTCCAATGAGCTATCTGGGTCTCAATTTGAACTTCAGGAAGTGCCTCAAACTCAGCCTCAAAGTGGCACGATGCATAGAGGATTTGGCACGACGCATAGAGGATTTTTGCTCAATTTTTCACCTTCCAGCGCAGAAATTTGGCTAGTTTGACTAGTTTTTCTTTTTGATGTAATTTTTGATCTATCTTGATGTAATTGGATAAACATGATGTAATTTTGGCACTAATTTACTTGTTCTAGAGGATTCATTCACTAAAAAGTGAAAATTTAATGAATGAATCAGTTTCCTACCTTATAGAGGCAAGTTGTTTTGATTGCCTAGATTTTAGTGCTTTGTTTAGAATTGGTTGAAACAGCTCATAGAATGATGAGCTCGACCCCTAGAGGCAAGGGAATGGGTTGGTATAGTCTATATCATGTAATTCCTAAGTCATTTTCAGGGTTGGACACTAGGGATTGCTTTGGCATATCATTGTACATTCTATCTCTGCATTTTTGGCTAAGGAAAGACCAGGGTTTTGCAGCACTGTTTGGGATCCATGTGGCTTTATGTTTTGATGGTGTTCTTCTCTAAGTAATTGTAAGTTTATTAGTGTTATGTGTATCATTTTCCTGTCTCATCTTTTGAATTTGAACAAATGAGTGATTAAGGTAGAATCCATTAACTGCTATGCTCTGCCTTTGAATTTGTTTAAATTTCCATGTTTTCATATATTTAAGGAGAATTCTTGAGACTCTCTTGCTCTCCTTAGATCCTCACCAATCTGATCTATCCATTCACTCAATTTAAAGCATTGAAACGATTGCCTTCCTTGCCCCAATCAGAACTCTGCAGAAACTGTGCCTCATCCCTGACCCAATTTTCCTTTCCCTGTTTCCAGCACAAAACCCCCCAAAAACTTAAATCAAATCCTTTGCACTTCATACCTAGCCTAAAATTAGTTTGTTTTTCAATCATCTCCAACCCCATTGATTCTATTTCGCTGAGATTGACCCGTAGAGAGCCCTCTCCTGTCCTCGTAGGGCTAGCTACGAGGCTGAGCATGGTTTGATGTGGACCTAGAACCTTATCTTTTCAGCCTGAGGAAAATCTAGGCTCTAACAAGTAGCATGATATTGTTGCATCAATATTATTCACTAAAATTCTCAACTATATTATGGTTATGTTTATGAGCCTCTTTCATGCAACTGTAAGTTAAATGCCTGAGAATTTTCATTGCATTTTCTATGGAAATTAATTTTTATCTGCTATGTTGATAAATGGTTTGATTTTCTCCAATAAATGCCTTCTTTCCTATGTGGAAGTGAGAGTTTGAACCCTTCGGTATACCTTTTCATGATTGGGAGGCTTTTGTGTTCTCTTTTTTCATGAAAATGGCATGGATGAAACATGTATGAAGGAGACATATAAATCTATGTTAAAATATGTTGTATGTCAAGTCATGAGATCTGCAAAATGGCCATTAGACCTTATGTTATAAAATTTGAAATCTCGGGAGGGTTAGCTAAGGAAAATGTTATATATATTATATATATAAACACTTATATATTGCGTAGACTGAGTTAGATCTAGGCATTCAAACAAGAAGCCTTGGATGGATAGGCCATGTCCCATTATATATATATATATATATATATATATATATATATATATATTAACATATTTTGTAGGTCGTCAGTCGAAATGGGTTGAGGTCGTAATAAACTTAGTAGGGGATAGAAAACTAGGCCACTCATGCCTTCGTATATGTTATGACCAAAGCGGGGGGCGAGCATAGACCTTTATAATTAAATACATATAAAATTCATGAGATACCTTCAAAAGTGTGAGAACGAAACACCTAATCCAAGAGGAATCAGGGCCATTGGATGAACCTCAGATGATTTCGCCCTATAGATAGATGGTCTCGGTGTGTACTTGATCATTGGTGTGCCCACACTATTTTTAGCCCTTGGCTCATTAAAATTCTAGTTCACATGACCTTCTTCTAGGTGACTGGGATATCAAAATATTGGATCTTGGCATTTTGGAGTCCAAGACATTGCATCTCCCTTTGGTTTCTTCCAGGAGAGTTTCCTCTCAGAGTTTGTCTGAGACATAAAATATCCACATCTTCTGCAACACTTTTGTTTCTATATTCACACTTCGATTGGTCAAACCATTAGGAAAACAAGTGATCATTGTTCCTTAATGAATGATCTTCTCATCATTTATTGGCTAATCTCTCGATCTCAGTGGTTTGACACATAGTATTCAGGACTTTCTCAGAGAAGGTTTTTGTTGAGAATAGTTTCTTCTTAGGAGTTTTTTCTAAGATGATGTGACGAGCTTGGGCCCAAGTACATGTTTCTTCCTTGGAATTTATATCCAAGATGGCATGGTAGGGGTGGGCCCAAACATGCATTGTCCCTGAGAAATGGTTTTCTCCAAGGAGAGTTTCTTTGAGGAGAGTTTCTATCAAGATGGTTTTCTCTAAGATCTCAAAATCTGTTTCTTATAACTCTAGTCCCCTCAATCCTCCAAGATCGTTTTCTCTGAGAGAGAGAGTTCCAAGATGGAATTTCCCTTTGAGGCAGGTTATTATGTGGTAAGTATGAATAGGTTGACAACTAATACATGAGTTCCAAGTGGCAGTGCGCGGTTGACCGAATAAAAACGTGGGGACCACGTGGATGCCACATGGTGGAATTGATGAAGTGGCACTAAAATTTAAATAGCCATAACTTTTGATCCAGAGGTTAGATGGGGACAAAATTTATATTACAAAATCGTCTCGAATAGACGAACACAACAATATCATCCATTTGAAGTTTTAAAGAGGTAAAAAAATATTGAAAAATTAGAACTCATCTCCTTAACTGGGACGTTGTGGGTTGGGTAAGTATCATAACTTCCATATTTCTTCCTTCATAGGGAAGAGGGATGGTAAGGAGGTATGTTACATCTACAATCACTCAGGTTGTTTCATCTAGTCCAAAGTGCTTCCATTGTACCTTTACCTACTCTATTACTCAATTTCATAGCATGATCTGTCTTCAGTCTAGGATGCATAGTGGTTCTTATTGGAATTCTCCCTCGAACTCCACCTGTATAACAAACCAATCAACAACATGATTAGTGTCATGTACATACTTCTTAACCAAAGAAATGTGAAATACATCATGTGATTTCATTTTGGGTGGTAAGGCTAACCTATAAGCCACTAGTCCCACTCTTTCCAAAATATGAAATGGTCCACAAAAATGGGTGCCAACTTAGCACAATATCCTACTTTTAGTGATCTCTTCCTTGGTATGATGGGGATATATATATGCTCTCCCCTTTAAATTCTTTCCACATTCACTCTTAATCTACATAATCTTTTTCCTATCCTGTGAAGCCTTTAATTTCTACTTTATATCAATTACTTCTTGCTCCACTTCTTTCAGCATGTCTAGTCCAAAAACCATGTTGTTCACTAGGTCATTCCAATTAATGGGAGTGTTGCAATTTCTACCATACAATTCCTCAAAAGTTATCATCTTTAGTGAATCTTGATACCCATTATTTTATGAAAACTCAACTAATGGTAGGGATTCCTCCCACCTCTTTAGTTGATATATGACATACATCCTCAACATGTCCTATAAAATTTTATTCACCCTTTCTATTCGACCATTGACCGAGGATGATATGTAATACAAAAAGTTAGTTGGGTTCCAAAAATAGCAAACAACGCCTTCCAAAAACTTGATGTGAACTTGGTATCCCAATTTGAAATGATCTTCTTAGGTATGCCACATAATCTAAATATTTCTCTCATGAAAATATGAGTTATTTCAATGGTATTGTGGGTGGATTTGAAAGCTATAAAGTAATTTATCTTTCTCAACTTGTCCACTGTAAAAATAATGGCATCATTCTATTTTGATGTTTTTAGCAACCTTGTAATAAAGTACATGGATATGAATTCCCATTTCCATTCAGGAATTGGAATTGGTTGTAACAATGATGTTCAGTGCCTATATTCTACCTTGACTTGTTGTCATTCTACTCACTTGGAAAATAATTTAGAAATTTCCCTTTTCATTTGAGGACAACAATATGATTTATTTATGGTTGTTATTTTTTTTTGATATCCAAGATGACTTGAATAAGTACTTCTATGATACTCAACCATTATGAGCTTCTTTAAGTCAGTGACACAAGGCACATACAATTTATCTTTGAACAAAAACATCCCATTATCAATGAGCTCGTAATTCTTTCTCAATGAACCCTCTAGCTCCTGCTGTAAGCATTCCTTCACATGTTGGAAGTGTTCATCATGTTGTAATGCCTCTTTGATCCTACCTTTGATGTCAACTTCACAAATTCTCAAACCTTCTAAGTAAGCTACTTTGAGACTTCTACTAAGTGCATTTGCCACTTTGTTCTCCTTGCCCTTAATATGTTTGATTTCAAAATCAAACTCATTAACTAGATCTAACCATTTGGCTTACCTTGCATTTATCTTGGGTTAATCAAACAAGTATCTCAACCCTCCATGATATGACATTAACAAAAACTTCCTCCCAAGCAAGTAGTTCCTCGACATATTTAGTGCATGCACTATTACTGCAACCTCCAAGTCATGAGTGACATATTTATTTTCATGTTCATTGATTTTTATTGAACCATAAAAAATTACATGTCCTTCTTGCATCAGGACTCCACCAAGGCCTTCCTTGCAAGAATCTTTGCAAACCAGAAAATCCTTCTTTGGATTTGTTATCCTCAGAATAGGTGCATGTATGAGTAATTTATTGAGTTTCTTAAAACCAGTTGCATACTTTGATGTCCATTGGAATTTAATTCCTTTCTTATGCAAGGTTATGATTGGATGCCCAATCTTTGAAAAATATCAAATGAACTGCCAGTAATATCTAGTCAATCACATGAATAACCTAATGTCTATGACATTTTGGGGAGTAGGCCAATCCATTATGGCCTTAATATGTTAGAAAACCATGGCTACATACTCCTTTGAGATGACATGCCCCAAGTATTGAACTTGTGATTGGAAGAAGTCACATTTGCTAAGCTTGGCATACAACTTGTGCTCTCTCAATAATTACAACACTTCCTTCAAGTGATCTTCATGTTCTTTTGTTGTTCTTGAGTAAACCGCGATATCATCCATAAAAAAAATACAAAATTATCCAAACACAAGTTTAGGATGTTGTTCATTAGGCACATGAATGTGTCTGAGGAATTTGTGAGCCCACATTAAGGGAATTTTGAACTCTAAAATGGGCCTCCTAAGGAAATTATAAAATAATAGTGGAAATAATAAAATAAGATTAGATTACATCATCAAATTTTAGAGGGAAAAAATAAAAAGTTATTTTTTCAACTCATATTTTCAACTTATCTCCCTATGGGTTTACTAAAATTTCGAGTGGAAACACTCGTTGGATGTTTTGATTCCACATCCAAGGAGTACCCATGTTGCATAATTTTGATGGATCCTGCTACATGAAAAATGAGAAATACATGAAAAACGTGATTGCAATCACATATTTTCATGTATTTCTTATTTTTCGTGTAGAAAGGTCCATCGAAAGTATGCAACATGGGTACTCCTTGGATGAGGAATTAAATTTTTCATCGAACTATTAATCCCACTCAAAATTTGAGTAAAAAAATAGGGAGATAAGTTGAAAATGAGAGTTGAAACAGTGGTTTTATTATTAATTTATTATTTTTTTAATCTTTTTTCCTTTTTACTCCAAAAATGGTGAATCATCCCCGATGGTAGACATCATCATTTGGAATCCTATTGGTTCCTATAAAGTTTATTTTTGTTGTACATTTTTCTTAGGAGGCCTATTCTAGACCTTAAGATTCCCCTAATGAATGGCACTACCACAAACTCATAGTTCCCATACCTTGTCCAAAATGTTGTCTTATGGATTCCTTCATATTTAATTCTTACCTAATGGTAAATATATCTGAAATATGTTTTATAGAACATGAAAACCCCTCTTAGTTTATCGAACACATCACCAATTTTGGGCAACGAATACCTATTTTCACTATGGACTTACTCAACTGATGGTATTCAAAACATAATGGTAGTGTGCCATCCTTTTTCTTCACAAATAGAATTGGAGTTCCCTATGGAAACACATTGGGTCTAATATACCTCTGATCCATTGTTTCCTTCAACTATATCTTTAACTCTACTAGCTTTGGTTGTTGGGTTTGTGTTATATTCTTTCCACAACTAGCCCCAGTAGTTTAATTGGGGGGTTAGAGGGGGAGGCGGAGCCCACCCTTCGTTGTCCCGATGCACAGTAGGGGGATCATAGGTGGGGCGGCAGCCCCCCTTGTACGGGGGGTTTGAGGGGGGCAGTATCCCCCTCTATGGGGTCCGGGGCAGCGATCCGGGAAGTTTTTTTTTGGACCATATATTAGGTGGGCTAACCTACCTATGGTTTTGTGCATGGTTTTCACACATGGTTTTGGGCATGATGGTTTTTGGTCCATGGTATTTTGTAGATCTAATCAAGGGAACTACGGTTATGTTCTAATCCAGGGTTAATGGATTGGGGTTTATGGATTCTTTGGTATGTATATATATGTATTGTAACATTGAAAGAAAAATAATGAAAAATCAATCTGGTAATCCCAGTTTTGGGATCTAGGGGAAAATCTTTGTGTATTTTTGTTTTATATGTTATGCTCTCACTATTGTTTTTTTTTTTTTATAATTCGTATGCAGGTAATTTCTATATGGGGTTAAAACCTACATTTGGTATCAGAGTTGTTTTGGCTTCAAGGGGATGCCTTTCCTGCTGAGGAGTTTTGCTCGGGCCTGTGGCAGACCCTATTCAGTGGGAGATCTGTGGCATCGATTCTTGTGGTGAAAGAAGATCGCGAGCAGTGGAAAGATAGAGATCGATAAATTTAATGGTCAGAGTTTTGAGTTATGGAAACTCAAGATGGAGGATCTGTTGGTGGATTAAGATCAGTGGATCGTGGTAGATCTAGGGACTAAACCAACGGGAGTGTCCGATGAAGAATGGAAGAAGTTCGATCGGAAGGAAAAGAGCACAATATGATTGTGTGTCTCATATTCAGTATTGTTGAATGTATCAGGGGAAGCTACAACGAAGGCTTTGTGGGACAAGTTAGGGACTTTGTACCAATCTAAGTCTCTGGTGAATAAACTGTTCCTGAGGAAAAAGATGTATAACTTGCGGATGAAAGATGGAGACTCGGTGATAGAGCATATGAACACATTTAATAATAGTTATTATCTGTTGATATTAAAATTTCAGATAAAGATAAGTGCACTAGTTTGTTGTGTTCTCTACCAGATTCGTGGGATAGTCTAGTTATTGCAATAGGTAGCAATGCAACTACCTAGTAGTTTGATGAAATAGTCTAATCCTTGCTGACAGAGGAAATAAGATGAAAGAATATGGAGAGACAAAATGGTGATGCCTTGTCTGTACAAGGATGGTCCCAAAACAAAAACAAAAATAAGTCATCGAATGGGAGATCTAAATCTCAAGGAAAACTTGTAAAGGTGTGTTGGAAATGTGGAAAGGAAGGGCACTACAAAAGGGACTATAAATCTAAAGCTCCCTAGAAGGCTAAGGGATATGATGATGCTCCTTCTGCAGAGGCGAAAACCACCTCAGATGAAGGTGGGGATGTGTACTTGGCTTCTTCTTCAAGTACACATGTAGATCATAAGGCATGGTTGATTGACTCAGATGCATCCTTTCACTTCACTCCCCATAGAGAGTGGTTCTGTGAGTATGAGAAATATGATGGTGGTAATGTCTTCTTTGGGGATGATAGCAAGGCTAGAATCGTTGCTCACGGAAAATTAAAGTTGAAGTAGCAAGGTGGAAGGATTAGAACACTTTCGGGTGTTCTGCATATTCTTGCATTAGCCAGAAATATTATTTCTATAAGCATGTTGGATGATGCAGGTGTAAAAAAATTGTTCGAGAAGGATACCTGCAAGATGGTTCGGGGAGCACTAGTATTGATGCAGGGAGTTCAGGTTGGAACTTTGTACAAGCTGCAAAGTAGCATTGTTGTTGATGGATGCAACAGTTCTGTGGTTCTTGAAAATGGAGCAGAAAATCTAGTGTTCTCTGGAGAAAAGACCATGATATGGCATCAAAGGCTTGGACATATTGGAGAGAAGGGCCTTTGAATACTTCATGGTAAAGGTATGGTAGAAGGTATGACTAATAGCTCTCTGGATTTTGATTTTTGTGAAATTTTTGTATATGGGAAGCAAAATCGGGTGAGTTTCCCCTCTGGTGGTAAGAGGGTGAAACAAATATTAGAGATTGTGCACAGTGATGTGTTTGGACCTGTGAAGGTTCCATCACTGGGTAAGTCTGTGTACTATGTATCATTTATAGATGACTTCTCAAGGAATACATGGATATATTTCCTCAAGAATAAATCTAAAGTCTTTGACAAGTTTAAAGAATTTAAGGCTCTGGTGGAAAACCAGACAGAGAAGAAGATAAAGGTGCTAAGGACAGATAACGGTGGAGAGTTTTGCAAGAAGGAATTTGAAGAATTCTGTAAGAAGTGTGGTATAGCATGGTAGAATACTACTCCATACACACCTGAGAAAAATGGAGTTGTAGAAAGAATGAACAATACATTGATGGAAAGGGCAAGAAGCATGCTCAATGGTGCCGGGTTAGGACAGGAATTTTGGGAAGAGGCGATGGAGACTGCATGTTACCTGGTAAACAGATCACCTTCATCAGCATTGGAGGATAAGACTCCACAAGAGGTATGGACTAGTTAGAAACCTTCTCTTTCACATCTGAGGGTATTTGGATGTGATGCATATGTACATGTTCCAAAGGAGAAAAGAACAAAGTTGGATAGTAAATCTAAAAAGTGCATCTTTATTGGGTATAAGGATGGTTTAAAGGGTTATAAGCTTTGGAACCCAGTAACAAGGAAGGTTGTGTACAACCGAGATGTGGTGTTCAGAGAGGTGAAAGATGTTATTAAACATGAATTCCAACCAAAGGAACTTGAGAAGATAGAGTTTGAGCTTAAGGAGAAAGAATCAGACTCTACAACAGAAGAGGAATCAAAAGATAAAGAGCCACAAACTCTGGTTGTAAGAATATCAGTTCGAGAAAGAACGCAACCAGAAAGGTATATTCCATCTACGTTCTGTTCAAATTTTGATTTATATATTACTAATGATGATCCCAAAACTATGAAGGAAGAAGTAGATTCAGAGGATGGAAAACTCTGGAAAGATGCCATGGTTGATGAAATGGCATATTTGCACAAAAATGAGGCTTGGGATCTGGTGGAGTTTCCTCCTAGAAGGAAACCCATTGGCAACAAATGGGTGTTCGAGAAGAAGATGAATGCAAAAGGAAAAGTAGAGAAATACAAAGCTCGGTTGGTAGAAAAAGGTTATTCCCTAGTGCCAGGAATTGATTTTGGTGATATTTTTTCTCCTGTTGCCAAGGTAGATTTTATTAGATTACTTGTATATTTTTCTACTGCTTTTGATTTTGAGGTAGAACAGATGGATGTGAAGACATCATTTCTTCATAGGGATCTAGAAGAAGAGATCTACATGAAGCAACCTAAAGGCTTTTTAGTGAAGGGTAAGAAAGAACATGTATGCAAGTCAAAAAAAAGTCCTTGTATGGGTTAAAAGAGTCACCAAGGACGTGGTATCAGAAATTTTATACATTTATACGGGGACTTGGCTTCACTAGAAGCAAAGCAGATCATTGTGTGTATTTTAAACTAATTGGTGACCATGTTATTTATCTGGTCTTATATGTGGATGATATGTTGCTGGTTGGAAACGACAAAGAAATTACAGGATTTGAAGACCCAATTGTTGGGTTGTGTTATATTCTTTCCACGACTAGCCCACGTAGTTAATGGGGGGGTTAGAAGGGGGGTGGAGCCCCCTGTTAAGGGAAATGTTCCCCTATGGCTTTTGGGTTGAAACCCTAGCATACTGAAATTTGTCTATACAGATAAACACACATTCACACAACCATTATGCTATTATAAGCAAATTCTATGATAAGGGGGCGTACCTTAGGTCCTACGTTTGAGAAGGTCCTTTAGGGTCCAAACCCTTCTTCGAGTTCCTTTTGCTCCTTTGTCCTGCAAAACAACCAATTCCGGAGAGCACAACAATATATGGACAAAACCTTATAAAGAAACCATCTTCATGTTATAAAGGAAGGTAGTTAGTTATGAAATTCAAACAACCATTCACATATGAATTCTAACATGAATATCATAAACATGAAGAAGATTTATATTAGGAACCATGACATGTGTTTCTTTTATTATAGACAAATAAAGTACAAAAAAGGAATAATTTCATCTGAGTCACCCTTTTGCAGGCTCCAAGCAAAGCCTTCTTCTGGATTCGTCCAGCCTCAAGCCTTTAACAAACTCCTTCCATGACTTACTCCATGATGTCACAAGTAGTGGATGAACATCAACACACAAGGAAACAAGGGTTTCCTGTACAAATGGGGGAAGTGCAGGAGACATAAGGATCTTCAGACCTGGTCAGGGGAAAAATCTCAGCATAATAACTTTTCTCTCTCTTCTCTCCTCCCTTAGGCCTTCCCATTGAATCCTTTTTATACTTCTCCCAAAGTAGTTTTTTAGCTGGGAGTTGGTTGGGAACAGTTGGGCCACGGGCACTAACACGTGATCAACAGGTAAAAACCGCAATCTCCGCCTGAAATTAAGGAGTTTTATATTTTTTTAAGTGTTTTAATACATATACGAGGGTTGGGTATATTCCTATCCGCATATACACGCATTTAACTCAGGGCAATGTCGCGTATAAGGGATAAAACACTGTTTTTTAAAATTTTTGGACCAGGTCTGGAAGGAGGGGTTGCCCTAGGCCATGAGTGCAGCATCACAAACCATAAGAGTGGGATTTGGAGCTATAACACCCCCCCTCGTTGCACCGATTGCGTAGTGGGGGGAGTCACAGGGGGTTTGAGGGGTGCAGGTAGCCCCACTCTATGGGGTCTGGGGTAGTGCCCAGAAAATTTTGGTTTTGGACCCTTATTAGGTTGGGCGGACCTACCTATGGTTTGTGCATGTTTTTCGCACATGGTTTTGGACGCGATGGTTTTCGGTCCATGGTTTTGGATGCGATGGTTTTCAGTCCATGGTATTGGATGCTTCGACATCTATAAATATGTATTGTAACATTGAAAGGAACATAATGAAAAATCAAGCTGGTAGTCCCAGTTTTGGGATCCAAGGGAAAATCTCTATGTATATGTGTTTTATGTTTTATGCTCTCACATTGTTTATTTTCTGTGTTCTATAATTCGTATGCAGGTAATTTATGTACGGGGTTAAAACCTACATTTGGTATCAGATCTATTTTGGCTTCAAGGGGACGCCTTTGTTGCTGAGGGGTTTCGCTCAAGCTTGTGGTAGACCCTGTTCAGTGGGAGATTTGCGAGATCGATTCTGGTGGTGAAAGAAGATGGCGAGTAGTGGAAAGATAGAGATCGAGAAATTTAATGGTCATAGTTTTGAGTTATGGAAACTCAATATGGAGGATCTTTTGGTGGATAAAGATTAGAGGATCGCGGTAGATCTAGGTACTAAACCAATGGGAGTGTCTGATGAAGAATGGAAGAAGTTGGATCGGAAGGCAAAGAGCATAATACGATTGTGTGTCTCAGATTAAGTATTGTTGAATGTATCAGGGGAAGCTACGACGAAGGCTTTGTGGGACAAGTTAGGGACTTTATACCAATCTAAGTCTCTAGTGAATAAACTATTCCTACGGAAAAAGTTGTATAACCTAAGGATGAAAGATGGAGACTCGGTGACAAGCATCTGAATGTATTTAATAGTGTGGTAAGTCAGTTATCGTCTGTTGATATTAAAATTTCAGATGAAGATAAGTGCATTAGTTTGTTGTGTTCTCTACCAGATTCGTGGGATAGTTTAGTTATTGCAATAGGTAGTAATGCAACTGCCTTGCAGTTTGATGAAATAGTCTCATCCTTGCTGATCAAGGAAATGAGACAGAAAAATATGGAGAGCCAGAATGGTGATGCCTTGTTTGTACGAGGACGGTCTCAGAACAAAAACAAAAATAAGTCATCGAGTGTGAGGTCTAAATCTAGAGGGAGATCTAGATCTCTAGGAAAACCTATAAAGGTGGTGTGCTGGAAATGCGGAAAGGAAGGGCACTACAAAAGGGACTATAAATCTAAAGCTCCTAATAAAGGAAAGGGATCTGATGATGATCCTTCTGCAGAGGCGAAAACCACCTTAGATGAAGGTGGGAATGTGTACTTGGCTTCTTCAAGTACACATGTAAATCACAAGGCATGGTTGATTGACTCAGGTGCATCCTTTCACTTCACTCCCCATAGAGAGTGGTTCTGTGAGTATGAGAAATATGATGGCGGAGATGTCTTCTTGGGGGATTACAGGAAGGCTAGAATCGTTGGTTGCGGTAAGGTAAAGTTGAAGTTGCAAGGTGGAAGGGTTAGAACACTTCCAGGTGTTCTAAATATTCCTACATTAGCCAGAAATCTGATTTCTGTAAGCAAGCTAGATGATGCAGGTGTAAAAACAATGTTCGAGAAGGATACCTGCAAAATGGTTCGGGGGGCACTGGTATTGATGTGGGGAGTTCAAATTGGAACTCTGTACAAGATGCAAGGTAGCACTGTTGTTGATGGGTGCAACAGTTCACTGGTTCCTGAAAGTGGAGCAGAAAATCTAGTGGTCTGTGGAGAGAAGACCATTTTATGGCATCAAAGGCTTGGACATATTGGAGAGAAGGGCCTTCGAATACTTCATGGTAAAGGTATGGTAGAAGGTATGAGTAATATCTCTCTGGATTTTTATTTTTATGAAAATTTTGTATATGGGAAGCAGAATCGGGTGAGTTTAGCCTCTGGTGGTAAGAGGGTGAAACATATATTAGAGCTTGTGCACAGTGATGTGTTTGGACCTGTGAAGGTTCCATTAATGGGTAAGTCTGTGTACTATGTATCATTTATAAATGACTTCTCAAGGAATACATGGATATATTTCCTTAAGAAGAAATCTAAAGTCTTTAACAGGTTTAAAGAATTTAAGGCTCTGGTGGAAAACTAGACAGAGAAGAAGATAAAGGTGCTAAGGACAGATAACGGTGGAGAGTTTTGCAGTAAGGAAAGGGCAAGGGCAAGAAGCATGCTTAGTGGTGTTGGGTTAGGACAAGAATTCTGGGTAGAGGCAGTGGAGACAGCATGTTACTTGGTCAACAAATCACCTTCATCAACGTTGGAGGATAAGACTCCACAAGAGGTATGGACTGGTAAGAAACCCTCTCTTTCACATCTGAGGGTATTTGGATGTGATGCATATGTACATGTTCCAAAGGAGAAACGAACCAAGTTGGATAGTAAATCTAAAAAGTGCATCTTTATTGGGTATAAGGATGGTTTAAAGGGTTATAAGCTTTGGAACCCAGTAATAAGAAACGTTGTGTACAACCGAGATGTGGTGTTCAGAGAGGTAAAAGATGTTATTAAACATGAAGTCCAACCAAAGGAACCTGAGAAGATAGAGTTTGAGCTAAAGGAGGAAGAATCGGACTCTACAGCAGAGGAGGAATCAAAAGATGAAGAGCCACAAACTCCGGGTGTGAGAAGATCAGTTCGAGAACGAAGGCAGCCAGAAAGGTATATTCCATCTAATTTATGTTCAAATTTTTCTTTATCTATTACTGATGATGATGCTAGAGCTGTGAAGGAAGTAGTAGATTCAGAGGATGGAAAACTTTGGAAAGAGGCCATGGTTGATGAAATGGCATCTTTGCACAAAAATGAGGCTTGGGATCTAGTGGAGTTACCAGGTGGAAGGAAACCCATTGGCAGCAAATGGGTGTTCAAGAAGAAGACAAATGCAGAAGGAAAGGTGGAGAAATACAAAGCTCGATTGGTAGCAAAAGGTTATTCCCAGGTGCCGAGAATTGATTTTGGTGATATTTTTTCTCTTGTTGCCAAGGTAACTTCTATTAGATTACTTTTATCTGTTGTTGCTGCTTTTGATTTTGAGGTAGAACAAATTGATGTGAAGACATCATTTCTTCACGGGGATCTGGAAGAGGAGATCTACATGAATCAACCTGAAGGCTTTGTGGTGAAGGGTAAGAAAGAAATGGTATGCAAGTTAAATAAGTATGTGTACGGGTTAAAACAGTCACCAAGGATGTGGTATCAGAAATTTGATACATTTATACGGGGACTTGGCTTCACCAGAAGCAAAGCAGTTCACTGTGTGTATTTTAAATTAAGTGGTGACCGTGTTATTTATCTGGTCTTGTATGTGGATGATATGTTGCTGGTTGGAAATGACAAACAAATTATCTAGGATTTGAAGACCCATTTTTCCTCCAAATTCGACATGAAAGATCTTGGTGCTGCAAACTATATTTTGGGCATCGAAATTAAAATAGATCGGACAAAGAGGAAGCTATGGTTAAACCAGAGGAAGTATGTCGAGACGATATTGTAGAGGTTTAATATGCAGGATAGTAAACTCATGAAGGTTCCTATTCTTGTAGGTGTAAAGTTATCTGCTAAACAGTGTCCCAAGACACAAAAAGAGGAAGAGGACATGTCCTGTGTTCCATATGCAAGTGCAGTTGGTAGCTTGATGTATGCGATGGTGTGTACTAGACTAGAAATTTCACATGCGGTGGGATTATTGAGCAGGTTTATGTCAAAACCAGGGAAGTAGCACTGGACAACAGTGAAGCGAGTTTTCAGGTATTTGCGTGGCACTAGTGATTATGGTTTGTGCCACCAAGGAAGACTAGGATTGGACATTGTTTTGGATATTCGTGGCTTTGTTGATGCAGACTGGGCTGGAGATCTGAATCATTGAAACCTATTTGGAAGTGCAGTCAGTTGGATGAGTAAGAGACAATTTGTACTGGCACTGTCAGCTACAGAGGCAGAATACATGGTAGCCACTCATGCAAGCAAGGAAGCAGTTTGGTTGCAGAGATTGTGTTCAAGTATGGGGTTAGTACAGGGAGCTATAAGGATAGACTGTGACAACATACGTGCAATTGTCTTAGCAAAGAAACCTGCATATCATTCAAAGACAAAGCACGTTGATGTTCAGTATCGCTTTGTAAGATATATGATAGAAGGAAAAAAGGTGTTGCTGGTTAAGGTGGACACTTCTAAGAATACTGCAGATGCATTGACAAAATCTGTGAGCTCTGAGAAATTCTCTTGATGTAGAGAAACAATGGGTGTTGTAAGGTTGGATAAATGACTAAGCTCTCTTGTGGCCCCCTGTGGAAAGAAAACAAGAAGTGGGAGAATGTTGGGTTGTGATATATTCTTTCCACGACTAGCTCACGTAGTTAATTGGCAGGTTAGAAGGGGGGCAGAGGCCCCCCCTTTGTTGCGCCGATTGCATAGCAGGGGGGGTCACAGGGGGTTTGAGGGGTGCAGGTAACCCCACTCTATGGGGCCTGGGGCAACACCCCATAAAATTTTAGTTTTGGACCCTATATTATGTTGGGTGGACCTACCTATGGTTTTGTGCATGTTTTTTGCACATGTTTTGGATGGGATGGTTTTCGGTCCATGGTTTTGGACGAGATGGTTTTTGGTCCATGGTATCAGATGCTTCAGCATGTATAAATATGTATTGTAACATTGAAAGGAACATAATGAAAAATCAAGTTGGTAGTCCCAATTTTGGGATCCAGGGGAAAATCTCTGTGTATATGTGTTTTATGTGTTATGCTCTCGCATTGTTTATTTTCTGTGTTCTAGAATTCGTATGCAGGTAATTTCAGTATGGGGTTAAAATCTACACCAATCGTCCTCCAAATTCGACATGAAAGATCTTGGTGCTGCAAACTATATTTTGGGCATGGAAATTAAGAGAGATTGGGCAAAGAGGAAGCTCTGGTTAAACCAGAGGAAGTATGTCGAGACAATACTGCATAGGTTTAATATGTAGGATAGTAAACCGGTGAAGGTTCCTATTCCTGTAGGTGTAAATTTATCTGTTGAATAATGTCCCAATACACAAGAAGAGGAAGAGGACATGTCTTGTGTCCATATGTGAGTGCAGTCGATAGCCTGATGTATGCGATGGTATGTACTAGACCAGACATTACACATGCAGTGGGAGTATTGAGCAGGTTTATGTCAAAACTAGGGAAGGAGCATTGGACAACAGTGAAGTGGGTTTTCAAATATTTGCGTGGCATTAGTGATTATGGTTTGTGCCACCAAGGAAGACCAGGATTGGACATCGTTTTGGTATCCGTGGCTTTGTTGATGCAGACTGGGCTGAAGATCTGGATCAGAGAATATATACAAGTGGGTATGTGTTTAACCTATTTGGAAGTGCATTCAGTTGGATGAGTAAGAGATGATATGTAGTGGCACTGTTAACTACAGAGGCAGAATACATGGCAGCCACTCATGCAAGCAAGGAAGAAGTTTGGTTGCAGAGATTGTGTTCAAGTATGGGGTTAGTACAGGGAGCTATAAGGATAGACTGTGACAGCCAAAGTGCAATTTTCTTGGAAAAGAACCCTACTTATCATTCAAAGACAAAGCACATTGATGTTTAGTACCACTTTTTGAGGGATATGATAGAAGACAAAAATGTGACACTGGTAAAGGTGGACACTTTGAAGAATACTACAGATGCATTGACAAAATATGTGAGCTCTGAGAAGTTCTCTTGGTGTAGGGAAATAATGGGCATTGCATGGTTGGATCAATGAATAAGCTCCCTTGTGGCCCCCTATGGAAAGAAAACAACAAGTGGGAGAATGTTGTGTTTGTGTTATATTCTTTCCACGACTAGCCCCAATAATTTAACTAAGGGGTTAGAGGGGGGCATACCCCCCGTTGCGCCGATGCGCAGTAAGGGGGTCACGGGGGGGTGACAATCCCCCTTGTATGGGGGGTTTGAGGGGGGTGGTAGCCCCCCCTACGGGGTCCAGGACAGCGGCCCGGGAAATATTTTTTCGACCCTATATTAGGTGGGCAGACCTACATATGGTTTTGTGCATGGTTTTCACACATGGTTTTGGACGCGATGACTTTCGTTCCATGGTATTTTGTAGATCCGGTCAAGGGAAATACAATTATGTTCTAATCCAGGGTTATGTTTTGGGGTTTATGGATGCTTCAGCATGTATATATATATATATATATATATATATATATATATATATATATAATGTAACATTTAAAGGAACATAATGAAAAAATAATCTGGTAGTCCTGGTTTTGGGATCTAGGGGAGATTTTTGTGTATATTTGTTTTATGTGCCATGCTCTCATTATTGTTTATTTTCTATTTTTAGAATTTGTATGCAGGTAATTTATGTACGGGGTTAAAAACTACATTGGTGTCCTCATGTGATATGGGGATTTTGAGACTAGCACTACTTTAGGAATCAATTCAACTGGGAAATTAATTTCTCTCCTTGGTGGCAATATTGGCACCTCTTCTGGAAACACATCACTGGATTGATTTAAGATAGGTTGTTCATCTCTTATAGAATCGTTAAACCCTTGAAACTTGGTCACTTGGACCGTAAATAGAACAAACTCCTTTCTACTACATCTTTTCACTTGTAGCGTTGAGATTTTTCAAACAAAGATAGGCTTCCTCAACCCATGTAGTGTTATTTCCTCACCTTCATTATTGAGGCACTCCAATGAATTATTATAGTGATCCACTTTATTTCCATGGGCTACTAGCTAGTCCATACTAATTAAAACATTATATTAACCCAACGATAATAGGTTAAGGGTGAATTTAGTGCTCATGCCACCTAGCTCCATGGGGCAAGCTTCCACTAAGGTCGTCACTCTTTTTTTTACTCACGTGGCTAGCATAAGAGCCACAACTCTACATGAGTATTTCTTCACAATTTTTTTTTCTCTACAAACTTTGGGCTTATATAATTGAAATTAGAACACAAATCAATTAAAATTGAAATAGACTAGTAATGACTATACCTTCCATTTCAATTATTGAAGCTTGATGATCTACTTTCCTATTGTCCAATGAAACATAAATTCGAGGCACACTCTTAGCCAAATAATTCACTAATGCTTCTTCTTTAACATTGTAAAACCTCTAACTATTTTGTAGTTGGTGAGGGAAATCCTTCAGCATGCAGTTCTCTCCATCTCCCCAACATTTCAATGGATTTCTCTTGGGATCCTTGACCTCTTATCTTGTTGATATAATTGTCATATCACTATTGTTAGTAGAGAAAGTTTGTTACAATTCACCTTTAGTAGGTGTGGTGATCCTAACATCCTTCCTCATTTTCTTGTATCCTAAGGATTTTTTCCTCTTCCTCTTAAAACTGGTTTTATCTTTCTTTTTCCAGTCTATCAAGAATTCATCCTTATTCTTAGACTGATTACAACAATAGTTAGCCTTTCATATGATGTCCTCAAAACTTATAGGCTCATCAAATTCAATTATATATTGGTATGATTGTGATAACTCAATGAGTTATCTCTAGATATTCACCTTCTCATCCTTGATATATGACACATATCTCAATAGCTCCAAAAATATATTAGTATAAGCATCCCA
The DNA here is from genome assembly GCA_031772625.1 of Pinus tabuliformis. NCBI lineage: Eukaryota > Viridiplantae > Streptophyta > Pinopsida > Pinales > Pinaceae > Pinus > Pinus tabuliformis. The sequence continues at coordinate 584,915,044 of CM062816.1, forward strand.
AGTAAGTTTCCCTAGCTTATGTTCATGGAACTCCTTCATTTTTTTTGTCACAGTACCTCTCAGATATGTACTTCTGACTGAAATATTCCTCAAATTTCCTCCATGATAGTTCTTTTTTTAATGCCCTCAACATTTCTCAAGTCTTACCACCATATGTCATCTTTTCCTTTCAGACTAAAACTGACTACTCTAGCTTTCATGTTTTTCAAGTAGTCATGGACTCTGAAGTATTTCTTCATTCCAAGAAACTAGGATTCTTCTTCTTTAGTCTTCTTAATTTATCCATTAAAGGTAGGGGGATTTTCTTTCCTGAAATACTCTTCCATTGAACTCTTCTCACTTCTCCTTTTTTAGTGGTGTCTTTTGGTTGTAGCACTAGAAAACTACTCATGATTTTCTTCCCTTCTTTATGGAGTTTTGGGTGGAGTTTCTCCTCTCACCATGTCTTCACTTGCCTACCTAGGTATTTTCTTTGACTCTCTACCCTCTGTTATTTTAGCTTCCAGCCCAAAACTCCAAATTTAAGATGGAGTTTGATTAGTTCATTCCTTCATAGATAGTTAGCACCAAGCTCTATCATGTTTCTTTTTCCTTTGCAAATCTGATAATCTTTGCAGAATCACAACATTTAATTCAGGTTGAATTTCTCGATATATAACATTCTTTAATTCTCTTCATTGCAGCTTCTCAATTCAACTCTCAAGCTCCTGAGGGTATCCATCCAATTAGAGGAATTTTCCTCTGACCTCTCCCCAACAAAGTCGTCTCATGATTTTTTCAGTATTTGTATGTGTTGTATTGTACCATTCTGCTGCTCATTCTTTTATTTCCTTGCTATGAATATGTGTCTTCTTATGTGTGGTTGTGTGCACACAATTGTTAGCTGATTCAAGCATAAATAAATATATTCACTCATCATCTTGGCATATATGCACTTAAGCATGTTGATCTGATGTCAGTTGAAAAATCAAATCCAATGTCAGTATGCAGGTTAGAAAACAAAATGACACATAAACATTCTATCAAGGTTAGCATTAATATCGATTAAAAGTCTAAAATTAACCACATCTAACAATTAAAATAATAGTTTAAATTTGTCCAACTCTTTTATCTCAATTTCATTCTTAAAGGTATAGTATTGAACCTCTTCCTTAATATCACTTTATAACAAATCTATAAAATTTTATTTTAAGGCCCATCCAATTTGAGTGTTGAATATGCACTCGGATACCACTCTATAACCACACTCCCACCCCCTCATATTATCTTGGGTAGTGGAAGGTGTTTATTTCTTGATTTAACCTAAACCCAAGTTCTATTGTGAGGATGGGGTTACATAGTGTATCTTATATCAAGTTTTTGGAATTATATTTTGACATCACAATCCTACTCAACTTGTTGAGAGCTTTCTAGTGATATAAATTTTACCAGAATCTGACTTTGGGATTGTAAGTTATGCCCTCTAGAAATTTTAGACATTCAAACTTTAACATGTTGCCAATTCATTACGATGTGGCACCCATGAGTACTCTGACCTGGCACCTATGGCACTACCATGCCAACATTCCATAATGGTACTAGTTATCTACCATTAGTTGAATATGAGCATGCATAATTGTGCAACCTCTTGACACCCCCGGATTCATCAAAGCTATGAAAAAATTATCGAGCAAATTTGGAAAAAATGTTGAAATATGATATTGGATACATATATTTCAGAAACATTCGCATCTCTCCTGATCATTTGGAACAAACTAAAAAAGGCATATTTGAAATGTTACGACAATTGGGACCTCCAACTTTCTTTATGACATTTACAAGTGTAGAATATTGATGGAAACCATTAGTAGATACCTTGGCGACATTGTTTAAAAATAGAGCAAGTAAGAATCACATTGATACATTAGAAGATGATGACATTCATTACCTTATAAGAAAATATCCTGTCACATGTAGTCAGTACTATAGACACATAATTAATAATGTAAAAAGATTGATATGTCATGACAATACATTCTTTGGGAAAATATATGACTAATATTTCATAATCGAGTTTAAAAATAGACGAAGCAAACATGAAAATGGACTGTTATGAATAGAAAATGCTCCAATATATGGAAAGCAAGGCAATCTAGAAATTGAGAACTTTGTGGATAATTATATAACTTGTGATGCAGAACATTTGGAGCCAAATGTTGTTAAATTGTATAAACATCACCATACAAGAAGTTGTAAGAACCAAAAGAATTCACATTATAGATGCAAATCCCCATGCCACCAATGAAATAAAAAACAATCATTGAACCGATCAGTGTACCCAATAAAAATCTTAGAGGGAAATCATGATCACTTTTGGCATTTTTGAAGCAAACAAACTACAATGATTCAATAAGCCATGACAACTTCTTAATAGAAGTAGGACTAACAAAAGATGAATACATACAATTACTACAATGTACAGTAAAACAACCAACAATTTTTCTAAAAATAAAACCTTCACACATTTGGAACAATCGTTTTGCAAAGGATACTGATTCGAAGGATCCAAAAGATGCTCAAAGTTCTAGAAAATGCTTAAACATAAAAGGTGTCATATTCTTTTAAAACTAGCTCCATTCCGTAGATTTCGTTGTTCTGGATCTAACGCAACTTGAATGGGAGAAAAAGGATATCATTTAACGAAGTTACAACCAGTCAAAGTTCGAGTCCAAGCAGGGCAAAAAGTCAAAGGTCAACAGATAAAATTAAAAGAAAACGCTCAGGGTTCTAACAGTCAACGGTCAAATCATGGTTCTGACAGTTAGGGTTCCAAGCTCATGGTTTCGGTGCTTCTAGAGCTCGACAAGTGTCACTGTATGGTTGGTTGAATATAGACCAATAACAAGGTGACACATGGCCCTATTAGAGGGCGACAAGTGGCCTTTATGGATTGGAAAAACTTATGTGTAACAAACCAATGGACTGAACCAAATTTGATCCCATGACTTATGTTCTACAAATTCGGTGCATTAACAACTGCGCTAATGGTGTTGCTAGCTTTGTATAATTTGTCACATATATTTATGGTCATAGCTTTATTATTTGGCATAAAAAAAAGGTGAAGCTCGCCATTGTTAGTGGCTTCGCCATACATATCTATCTGCCAAAGTTATCTGTCATACCTCCCTGCAGATTAGATAAGTCCTACAGTCCATAACATTACATTATACAATGTATTTTTGTATGGTGTGGCATTTCTAGTCCGTTGACCCCACCACCATAACCTTTAAAACTTTATTGTATGCCATATGTGTAATATAACCTCCTGCCGTATGTTATCCAAAAATAATTTTGGAAGTGCTACATTTTGTAATCGAACCCTCGACTGGGGGCTTTATAAGCCACACACCCAACTATTAGGCCATAATTTGGTTTTTTCTGTATATTTTACTGTGCCAAGTCCTTTTGAATTGCAACAAAGAGTGTTTTTGGCTTTTTGAGGTCATTTGGAGACCTTTTTTAGCGTGGGAAGAACCTAAACAGGGGTTTTGAGGCCTTCTGAACACATTAGTAGCATTATTTTGATGATTTGGAGCTTAAATTTTGATGTAAATTAATTTTCAGCATTTTTTAATAAAGAGGCCTCCCTACTGAAGACCAGGCCGGGAGACGTAGGCTTGAAGATAGCCGAACTTTGTTATCAATGTGTTAGTGTCAATTTATCTTGTGTGGTTTATTGTTAATGTTTATTTGTTGCAATTTCCTTTCAAGTTTCCTATGTATTTTAAATTGATCTCTTTTTAATGAGAATTTTAATTACATGCAATCATTTTTAAAAAGTTAGTGGACAAGTATCAATTCCGATCGAGATTACAGATCAAGTGGTATCAGAGTGGGTTATTGACAGTTTGGTTTAAGTGTGGAGACCTTGTCTTGCTATTGTAGATACCATCTATCTGCAATTTCCCAGAATTTGTAGAACAACAAATTTTCCTTGAAGGAACAAACATATTCCTTCCTCATTCATCAATCAAACGAAACTTAAACAACTTGAAATTTTTCTCACCTTGTACATTGTCAACAAGATGATGCTTAGCTTCTCTTGCCTTCCACTTGGCTTTTCACTTGACCAAATGAGATCTCCATCACCATGCACCATCTCTTTTCAAATCCAATACTTTTTGAAACCCACAAGAAGAACTTTTGGAACCAATGCCCTATTTTTCAAATTTCTTTGGCACTTGCTCTTTGACCTTTGTACTCTTTAGCACCAACATCTTGTTCCCATCACAGTTCAACAATGATGTATGGTACTGTGTTTTTTCCTCATCTTGTTTACCTCTTTTAGGACGCAACATATGAGATCCCTGAAACAACTTATCACAACCATTAGCAACTTTAATGAAATCCGATTTTTCATTTGATGCATCTCCTTGAAAGGCCTCATTCACAACATCTTGATGCTTGAACATTAACAAAGAAAATTTTTGACTTGCATTCACAATTCTCTTCATTTGTCCAGCATGCATAAGAGACAAACTCATCTTCTTTCTATGTGCTCTAACTATATACTCAATCCTATTCTTGAAAAAGTGATACTTATTCTCATGGCAATGAAATATTTCTCTCCTATCATAAAGATATGGGCTTCCAAAAATAATACCAGAAATCTAAGAAAGTTTGTAGTGATTGCAAATCTAAGTATGCACTTCCTTTTCACTTGTAAATTTTCATTCTTACATATCCAACCTAAAGGATAAGGTATTGGATGTGGAATGGTTTCTAGATTTAACTTCTTGACTAAGTCTTCAGAAATAAGATTTTCTTGTGAACCACTATCAAATAGTGTGTAAATTTTAATATTTCTTTGAAATAAATCTAATGTGGAAAAGATCTATTATTGTTTCATCATTGTGAGTATCATTGGAACAATTTGAAGAACTAGTACCTGCTATGTTCTTACCTTTCAAACCCATCACTGTGATTTTGGTTTCATCTTCGGAGTCAGAACCTAAATCATGTTCTATAATCACTATTTTTTTATCCGTCTCTTTGTTTTTAAGATTCTATGATCTCATCTCTGGATGAAGTTTCCAACAATTATCTTCATCATGGCCATCTTTAAGAAAATGTTTTCATGTGAGTTTTTCTTTCTCCATCTTGATGGAAGAATTCTTCTTCCCTTTTCCCTTAAACTTACCCTTTCCTTTTTCTCTAGATTCAAATGAACCCTCACTTTTCTCATCTAAAACATGTTTCCCTCTTGCTTCTGGATGTGTGGCTTGTACACAAACTTCATCTAAATTTGTGGGGTTAAACATGAGAATACTATGTCTTAGGTAACTATGAAAATATCCAATGTATTTTAACAAAGTTTCTTGAGATGTCAAATCTACACCCAATATTGGTGCTCTTCTCCTAAACTCTTGAGTATAGTTTTGTACACTTTGTCCTTTTCCTTTCCTAAATTTTTTCCAATCCATTATAGATTTCTACATGTATGCTAATGGATAAAATTGTCTTCTCAATGCAGCAACAAAATCATTCCAAGAGGTTAAGACCTTACCATGGTTTTTCATGTCCTCTTGAGTTTTGGCTTCCCACCAAATAAGAGTTGCACTTTCCAATCTTAGTGAAGCAAGCTGAATCTTGGTGTCATCATCCTTGATCCTTTTTATCTTGCAATACACTTCAAGCTGATGTACCCAATTATCTAGTCTTTCAACATTTACCTCTCCATCATACATAAAAAAATCAAAATTTATGTCAAGCTTCAAAAATGGAGTTTTACCATGTCCCTTTGGAGAATGTGGAGGTGTTTGTGAAGGGGTTGTTGTGGAAGATGAAGATGGTGAAGATGGTGGTGAGGATGGAGGTGAAGAGAATGGTGGTTTCAAAGGTGGTTTGTCACCATTCCCTTTTGGAGGCTTATCCTCATCTCCTCCATTTCTTATTGGAGGCTTATCTACCTTTATAGGATTGGAGCTCTCACCTTGCAATCTTGTGTTTCTATCTTCATAGAGAAATTTCACCATTTGGGCCATGTCAAAGAATGATTTTCTGAAAGCCTTCTCATCTTCTGGCATATTATGAGGCCCTCCTTCATGTGACATGCTTGATGAAGCTTCAGGTACAATTTGAGGTGAAATTTGTGGTGTACATTATGGAAAATGTGCTCTCCTCGTCCTTATCCCAATTTGAGGACCTTCAACCACAAGATTTCCTTCTCCTCTTTTGAGCTTCAGCCTTGTAAGCATCAAAAACACTTGCAAACAAATTAAACCTTCATAGCAGTAAAGAACCTAAGCTCTAACACCAAACTGATATGTATATGAAATTGCTTGAGGATTAGGATAAATTTCAAGTGATTAAATTAAAGTTTTAAGCCTCTTATATCAAATTCATAAACACATAAAAATGAATTAAAATTTTAGTTTTTGCATAAAATAGAAGACAACATCCCCATAATTGTTGCAAATAATATTGAGAGGTGGGGGGGGGGTGAATTAGTATTATTGAGTCAATAATATTTCATCTCACACTCTGATTCATATATGCTACTTCAGTTAATGAAACTTGCGTATATACGTAACTGTTTTTAAAGCAACTAGCGTATACCTTGCAAACTTATAATTTAGTTAATTCACCATATGTTGATCTTTAATCTGTGCATCAGAACCATATAAACAGTAACCAAGTGCAGTAAAAACAGAGCAGACAATCACAGACAAGAACACAAGATATAAGGTGGAAACCCAATGTGGGTGAAAACCACCTGCTACAATTGTCTCTATCTTCTTTTAATAAGAAACTTCCTTTTACAATATTTTCTGTACTAGTGCAGTCTTATACCAATATGCAGGCTTCAACTTGCAGAAGGCTGTGACCTTCTCTCGTTCTCTAGCTTCTCCTGGAAAGGAACTACAACCCCCTAGATCTTGTACTAGCTAATGTGTTTACTAGTACGTAGGTGCTGACCTACAGAAGGCTACAACCTTCTCATTTCTTCCAGGGACCATGTTCATAAATTTTCAGACTGGATCCATCAACATCATTAATCAAACATCAAATATAATTGCATCAATCAATCTCCTTTGCACCAACCAAAACTGAATCACTTCTCAGAATGTTGAAACCAAAATACAGTAATAGTAACTAGAACTCAAGCTAGAACCCATAACATTGCAACAACAAACAGAAGTAGCTAAAACATATTTTATTAGGTATACGCTACTTCAATGTGTCGAACCTGCGTACATACGTTGTTTTCCCAAGGCAAACCTACGTATACGCTATTTGGATATGCAGATATAGAGTGTATACTCGCCTTTGCTAAAGTGAACCTGTTACAGATCTGCAAATGATGATTTAAACTTTACAACAATTCCAGACATCAGTTATACCCAGATCATCATATTTACAAATTACAACATGCGCCAGCTATTCAGATAAAATATCAAAACCACACAAAGATACTTCTCTTCGAGCCTTAATATCTTGACCCATCAATAGAACTTATCCTTCATCAAGCGCTCAGTTTCATCCTTGATTTAGATCTAGTTGTGCACCATAACCCAATAACCTATATTCTAGATCTCGCTCTTCATTCGATATTCAATTCATGAGTGCCTTTGGCTAAAGATATTCTCCTCCTTTTATAGCCTTAGGCCTTACTCAATACCATGGTCCAAAACCACTTAGAAGCAATACCTTGGACCAATACCATGGATCAAAATACCATGGACCAAATACCATGGACCAAAACTAAGTTTTCCAACATGTACGCACCTTTTTTTGCGTGAAAGTGTGTGTGTATGTTGTACACGCCTTTTGTTCTGCGAACCTGTGTGTACACGCCTTTTGTTCTGCGAACCTGTGTGTACACGCTACTTGGACAATGGGGAACCTGCGTATACCTCTCTTTCTTCATTCTATGATCCCGAACCGTGATCTGTCATCTATGTGAGTTGCCATCAAGGACAACACCTTGTCATAGTACCAAATCTGTAACATAATGGCAACAATCTCCCCCTCTGGATTTGATGGCAACCCCAAGTCACTCTCCCCCTTTGTCATCAAGGGGAAAGGGTTATGCTCCCCCTGAGTACATGTTGAATTCTATGATATGCTGAAGTGTGTTGTCCATGCTCCCCCTGAATATAAGCAAGGTCTGCAAAAATATGACTTTATACATACATCATAAATGACCTTCCTATCACCAATGACTCATACATACATCCATCTCCCAACCAAGTGGGGATATATCAATTTTGACTCATCCACCCAACCAAGTGGGTCTATACCAAATGTTTATACATGTCCAAACAAGAACATTACATCGTCCATCCCATGCACAGTGGGGAAACAAGATAGGTCATTTCATGACCTTGACAATAAAAGATATATATGACATAGAGACCAAATATTTAAAACAAGACTATGATAGTTATCAGCAACTATCATCAGCAACATCTGTTAATCACCATCTAGACCAGCAATCATGATCTCCCCCTGAACCTATGCTAGATGATCTCTGTCAGACCCATATCAGACTCCTTTCATACACTGATTTTCTTCAAACCAACATATATGCGACTGTATCCACAGCAACCTGCGTATGTACGCGGATACACTTCATGAAACTCGCATACAACCACTTTTCTCTGTAATAGATAAATTTTAACAACAAGATGATGCATTAACTACTCCTGGCTTCTATTTGAGATATTCAAATGTCTCTCTAGGCAGTGGCTTGGTGAATATATCAGCGACCTATTCTTTGGAGGGAACATACTCCAATTTGACCTTTTGTTCAAGCACTTGTTCTCGTAGAAAGTGATATTTGATGGGTATGTGCTTGGTCTTGGAATGCATGACTGGATTCTTTGAAATACTGATTGCACTTGTATTATCGCATAGAATTGAGATGGGTGGAGTACATGTGATCTGAATGTCTTGCAATGTTTGCATCATCCAAAGGAGTTGTGTGCAGCAAGGTGCAACAGCCAAATATTCTGCTTCAGCTGTAGATAATGCAATTGAACTTTGTTTCTTGTTGAACCAAGACACTAATCTGGAACCCATATAGAATGCACCACCACTACTGCTTTTTCTGTCATCCATGCTACCTGCCCAATCTGCATTTGTATATGCATGAAGTGTAAGATCTGTATCCCTAGGATACCATAAACCAAAATTCTGAGTTCCTTGAAGATATTTGAAGATTCTTTTGACTGCCTGAAGGTGTGATTCCTTTGGATTTGCTTGGAATCTTCCAACTATTCCCACTGCATGCATGATGTCTGGTGAGGTACCTGTTAGATAAAGCAAACTACCAATCATGGATCTGTAGGTTGGTTGATGTAATGTTGCTGATTCATCATTTGAGCTGAGACTGCATCCTATTACCATGGGGGTACATACTAGTTTGGATTCTTCCATGTCGTATTTTTTTAAGATCTGCTTGAGATAATTGGTTTGTGATAGAAAAAATACCATCTTTATTTTGTTGAACTTATAGGCCGAGAAAATATGTGAGCTCAACAAGCAAGGACATTTCAAACTCTTGCTGCATTACCGAACCAAAGTTTTGACTCATGGCTTCTTCATTGCTACCAAAAATGATATCATCAACATATACTATGAGTATTAGCAATTTATCATTATCAATCTTTGTATATAGATTGCTATTAGCTGATCCTTTTGAAAACCATTGTTGATGGAGGTATTTGTCAAGACGGTAATACCAAGCTCTTGGAGCTTGTTTTAGACCATAGAGAGCTTTTCTAAGTCTACATACAAGTTTTGGATCATTTCCAAGAATGAATCTATCTGGTTGCTCAATATATACTTCTTCTTCTAAGTCTCCATTAAGAAAGGCAGATTTTACATCCTTTTGGTATACTTTAAATTTTTGAAAGCTAGAAAGAGAAAGGAACATTCTGATGGCTTCAAGTCTGGAAACAAATGCAAAATTTTCTTCAAAATCTATACCTTCTTTTTGAGCATATCCTTTACAAACAAGTTTTGCCTTGTTTCTGATAACTTCACCATTTTCATTCAGCTTGTTTTTGAATATCGATTTGGTTCCTATGCTACTCTTATCATGAGGTCTAGGAACTAATTCCCAAGTATTATTCTTTTCAATTTGCTCAAGTTATTCATTCATGGCCTTGACCCAACATTCATCTTTGCATGCTTCATTTACATTTTTAGGTTCAATGGAGGAAAGCAATGCTAGATAGCTTGAAGCTTCTGTAATAGTTCTTCTTATCTACACACCTTCCTCTTTCTGTCCCAAAATTTGAGTCTCTGGATGATTTTTCTGAACATACCTGGATGGAGTCTTTTCTTCTGTCGTTATCTATTCTTCTGGTGCTTCACTGGTTTCTTCTTCTTCTTCTTTAGAATTAGTCTGATTTGATGTGGAAGGATAATCCTCATCTACTCCACAATCTTCAGTTTTTACCTGCTTTGGATTTTTTCCTGCTTCGTCAACCACAACATCAATAATTTCAATAATTTTCCCAAGTCTTTTATTATAACACTTATATCCTTTACTTCGGGAAGAGTAACCAAGGGGAATGCCTTCATCTGCTCTGGGTTCAAACTTGCAAGTTTTTCATCTGTCCTTTTGATGTAACATTTGCTTCCAAAAACTTTGAAGTATTTTACAGTAGGAGTCTTACGATACCAAAGTTCATGTGGAGTTTGAGTGTTGTTTACCCAAACGTTTGCTTTGTTGAGGATAGTGACGGCAGCAAATGCAGCTTCACCCCAGAAGGTTGCAGGAGTTCCAGACTCATCTAGCATGGCACGAGCCATTTGTTGAATAGTTTTGTTCATCCTTTCTACCACTCCATTTTGCTGAGGAGTCCTTGTGGTGGAGAATTCTCTTTTTATTCCATGTTCTTCACAAAAGTCGAATAATTCATTCGAGGTAAATTCCCCTCCTTGATCAGATCTGAGACATTTGATTTTGCGATCTGATTCATTTTCAACCAAAGCTTTGAAGGCTTTAAAATTTTCAAATGCTTCATCTTTATGCTTTAGGAGTCCTATCCAACACATTCTAGAAAAATCGTCAATGAACAATATAAAGTATTCTTCTCCATGAGGTGACTTTTTCCTTGATGGACCACATAAATCAGTATGAACAAGTTCAAGAGGCTTACTAGCTGATCCTTCCTTCTCCGGGAAATGTGCTCTGGTTTGCTTACCAAATTGACATGACTTGCATATTGTATTTTCTGGAATGCTGATATCAGGAAGATCATGAATAGCTTGGAATTTGCATGCTTTCAATATTTGTGGGAAGCTTAGATGCCCCAATATTCTATGCCATAGCACTGTTGTTGTCCTCCCTTGAGTATGTATAAGTTGTTTGGAGTTCTTATGCCTTTGATCACGGTTTCTCCTGTATCAAGCTCACGAACAACACATCCATTTGATCAAAATACTACTTCATTTCCTTGATCACACATTTGACTGACACTCAATAAGGTTATGCTTTAGACCATCAACATACATAACATTCCTAGCTTTAACATTTTCTTTTAAGAGAACAGAACCTTTACCTTTTATGACAGCAGGAGTGTCATTTCCAAATGAGACCTTCTTTTCTTTTTCTAAGGCATTGTATGACTGAAGTTTATCTTTATCACCTGTCATGTGTTTCGAGCATCCACTGTCGATGTACCACTAATTCTCTTGTCCTTCTGCATACAAGGCTATACCACAACTTTCTATTGTGGTTCTTTCTTTCTCCATATTTTAGGACTCAATGAAGTTTTCTCCTTTTGAGATGTTTCCCGAAATTTACTCCTGCATTCAGAATCTTCATGATCGAAGTTGTTACAGATAGAGCATTCTATTTCATTTTCAAGAAGTGAAAAGTTATTGTAGGTCCTTTTCATGATCCCTGTCACATTCCTTTGATTTCATGCTTCTCTAGTCATGATGGTTTTGTAGGCAACACATTAAGCAACTTTGTGTCCAAAGTTATGACATGAAAAACATTGGCCATTAAAGAAGTTTCTGCGATTATCGAATCTACTGACCTGGTGATTGTAGTTTCCATTGACATTCATTCTTGATGCAAATTGAGTATGATTTACCCGAGGTTGGTTGTAACTTCTGTTCATCCTTGAAGTAGGTTGAACCCAATTTACTTGGTGAACTGCTTTATGCATTTGCTGATGATTGTCAAATTGTTCACTGCTCTTTGTTGCATCAAGATAGCTTTTAGTGGAGATTGACGGCTTCTGTGCTTGAGATGCTTCTTCAGTATATCCAAGACCTATCTTTATCAGAGGAGAATGTTTCACTTTGATAATTTCATCTAAAGTTGTTGATCCTTTAGCAAATCTGAGATTGAGAGCTTTTGTTTTCTCAATATCTTTGCTTAGTCCCACAATTTCACATTCTAGTTTTTCATTGTGTTTTTCTCTTTTAGCAAGTTGGAATGTCAGAGTATCTATAATCATATTCTTTTCTTCTAAACAGATTTTGAGTTTAAAGATTTCTTCATTGATATTATCTTCATCTAAATAATCCAAGAAATCATCATCTTCAAAAGCCATCAGAAGTCTATAGTCATTATTACCTTCATCACTATTTGATAAACCATCGCTATCTTCATGCGTATAGTAGCTCTTCTTACTTACACTTTATTTCTTATTCCATTTTTCTGATTCCTTACCTTTATCAATCTTATCTTTATGAGGACATTTGGTAGCATAGTGACTGACTCTTCCACAAGCAAAACATTTGAAATGTAGTTTACCTTTGAATCTTCCAGAACATCGTTGAAGATTCTTGACAAAGTTTGCTTCTTCATCTTCTTCTGAAACGTGTCTTGATTCATTGAGTTCTTCTCTTCCTGAAGCTTTGAATGTGGCTTCTCTCATGTCTGATGGACCTCCTTTTCTCATTTCGAAAGAAGTTAAGATTCCATGCAGTTGTGTCACAGTGATACTCTGAGGATCTTGCTTTTCTTCTATGGCAGAAACTTTTGATTCAAAATTAGTAGACAAGGATCTTAAAACCTTTTCAACTAAAGTAACTTCTTTTATCTCTTCACCCAAGTTCTTCATGCAATTAACAATCTCATCTATACGTAAGAAGTAATTAGCTATACTTTCATCATTGTGCATTTTAAGAGTTCCATATTGAATTCTGAGAGATTGCAATTTTGCATGTTTTACTTGATCGTCTCCTTCATAGCTTAGAATGATCTTGTACCATATTTCTTTGGCGGTCTTGAGCTACATAACTTTGACAAATTCTGATTGTGACAGACTCCCCAATAATTTATTGACAACCTTTGCATTGGTTTCATATTGCTTTTTACCTGCCGTATCTATAGGAATTGCTAATGGAAATGTATATCCTCCTTCTACGATTTCCCAGACATCCATTCCAAGAGATTGAAGATAGGTTGTGGTTCTTACCTTCCAATAGATGAAGTTGCTCCCATCAAAGATTGGTGGTCTAATGGATCCCTCTCTTTCGTAGTTACTCATGATGATAGATCTTCCTTCAAGCGATCAAGCTTCTTCTGAAGGACCTACTCTGATACCAATTGTTGCAAATAATACTGAGAGGGGGGGTGAATCAGTATTATTAAGTCAATAATATTTCATTTCACAGTCTGATTCATATACACTACTTCAATTAATGAAACTTGCGTATATACGCAACTGTATTTAAGGTAACTATTGTATACCCTGCAAACTTATAATTTAGTTAATTCATCATATGTTAATCTTTAATCTGTGCATCAAAACCATATAAACAGTAACCAGGTGCAGTAAAAATAGAGCAGACAATCACACACAAGAACACAAGATATAAAGTGGAAACCCAATGTGGGTGAAAACCACCTGCTGCAATCATCTCTATCTTCTTTTAATAAGAAACTTTTTTTTACAATATTTTCTGTACTAGTGCAGTCTTATACCAGTACGCAGGCTTCAACCTACAGAAGGCTATGACCTTCTCTCATTCTCCAGCTTCTCCTGGAAGGGAGCTACAACCCCCTAGCTCTTGTACTAGCTGATGTGTTTACTAGTACGTAGGTGCTGACCTACAAAAGGCTACAACCTTCTCATTACTTCTAGGGACCACATTTCATAAATTTTCAGATTGGATCCATCAACATCATCAATCAAACATCAAATATATCTGCATCAATCAATCTCCTTTGCACCAACCAAAACTGAATCACTTCTCAGAATGTTGTAACGAGAATACAGTAATAGTAACTAGAACCCAAGCTAGAACCCAGAACAATGCAACAACAAACAGAAGTAGCTAAAACATATTTTATTAGGTATACGTAACTTCAATGTTTCGAACCTACGTACATACGTTGTTTTCCCAAGGCGAACCTGCGTATATGCTATTTGGATATGCAGAACCAGCGTGTATATGCGCCTTTGCTAAAGTGAACCTGTGTACAGATCTGTAAATGATGATTTAAACTTTACAACAATTCCAGACATCAGTTATACCCAGATCATCATATTTACAAATTACAACATGCACCAGCTATTCAGATAAAATATCAAAACCATACAAAGATACTTCTCTTCAAGCCTTAAGATCTTGACCCATCAATAGAGCTTATCCTTCATCAAGCGCTCAAGTTCGTCCTTGATTCAGATCCAGCTGTGCACCATAACCCAATAACCTGTATTCTAGATCTTGCTCTTCATTCGATATTCAATTCATGAGTGCCTTTGCCTAAAGATCTTCTCCTCCTTTTATAGCCTTAGGCCTTACTCAATACCATGGTCCAAAACCACTTAGAAGAAATACCTTGGACCAAATATCTGGGGTCAACACTTCAGACAGGATACCTTGGACCAATACCATGGATCAAAATACCATGGACCAAATACCACAGACCAAAACTAAGTTTTCCAACATGTATGCACCTTTCTTTGCATGAAAGTGTGTGTGTACGCTTTACACGCCTTTTGTTCTGCGAACCTGCGTGTACACGTGACTTGGAAAATGGGGAACCTGCGTATACCTCTCTTTCTTCATTCTATGGTCCTGAACTGTGATTTGTCATCTATGTGAGTTTCCATCAAGGACAACACCTCTGGCATAGTGCCAAATCTATAACATAATGCCAACAATAATAACGAACAAAACACAATAAAATGATGAAGGATTTCACCCCTCCTGTGCTACATCTCCTGGTCCATCTTCCAATGGTTGGGCCTCTTTCATTATGCTCATAAAATGGTGCTTACATCAAGTTACAGTGCTCAAATGGCTTCAAAAGTAGCTCCAATAGCTTCAGAACTGTCAAAAACCATGTCTAGCCTCTTTCTGCTCCCAAAAAGGCCAAACGCATAGAAACTTATTCCTCTTTCTCTATGTTCCCAAGTTCTATAGCTAACCATCATACAATTAAGCCAAAACCTGGCTCGTGCACCCCAAACATGGAAATGGTGTGCTAAAACTACCAAAATTCCTACTTGGAAGGAAAATTTGTAAGACATATAAGGGCACCTTTAAGCCCCCAGTCTTGAAAAACTTCGTCACATGGCGGCCATATGACTACCTTGGGTGCCAAAAACTTTGGGCCGAATTCCTGGCCCACTTCTGGCCTACACCGGTGATCACATGGAGTCTACATGGGATCGTGGGATGTTCGCTCGAGTTGGCCCCCTCCGGTTGGCCCCCGTACTCTTGCGCTCCTGGTTTTCTGATGGCCACATGGTCTTGGGCTGGCCCCCCTCCAACTCCATTGCGCTCGGTCAGCGTGCTTGACATATGGGGTTCATATAACCTTTGTGCTGCGATGCTGACCTGTGGGATGAACTAGGGCCCAGCCCTCGGCCCCTCGCCCATAGTCTTGTGGCGTTGTGGTGGCCAGGGGCTAGGCCTTAGCCCGGCCCCTCCCCAAAAGTGCCATAAACCAACATTTAATAATGTTTTAAGGTGCAACATATAACAAGAAGCATTGTAGCGCAGATGGTATGAGGCTTTGTTGGCATAGTTGAGGTCGCGTGTTCGACTCCCAAGTCTGTTATTCAGCCCTATGAAAATTTTACATTGCCAGCAAGAGGTCATGAGACAACCTCTAGTTGGCCCACATGGTCCCTCTCGGTTGGTACACTTCACCAACCTCATAATATAAATTAACCATTTCGTAGCCAATAAAATCTTGACAAGTGGAAAGTTGTCATAGGCCGATGATGAAAAATCAACATGTATAGTCAAGGACCAGTCAAAAGTACAAAATGCTAACTATCTAGCCTTGTACAACCACAAACTAATTTTTTTTATTGTTTCCACAAATTAACATAACTCATTTTCGGGAGCATACAACATCTATTTTCGCGAAACAAATTGCGTCGGATTTAGAACGATGAGATCTACACAGTTGTTCTAGTTTCGAGCCATTATGAAAACTTTGAAATTTGAGCATATTTTTGATCCACCAGATCACTCCTCCCCACTGGAAGCTTTTGGACCCTAAATGCTCTTTATTATTGAACAATTAAATGAGTGTAAGACTCCCTCACCCTTCCAATCTCAATCCACTAGAATTTGCCTGAATTTAACAATTAGAGCTTTTCATGAAAATTGATTGATTCTGGAGACCTTGTCTTGTTGTTGTAGATACTATCTTGCTGCAATTTACCATAATTCGCAAAACAAAAAAATTTCCTTGAAGGAACAAAAATATTCCTTCCTCGGTCGTCAATCAAAGGAAACTTAAACAACTTGACATGCTTCTCAACTTGTGCATTGTCAACAAGATTATGCTTAGCATGTCTTGCCTTGTGGTTGGCTCGACTCTTGACCAAATGAGATCGCCATCGCCATGCACCATCTATTTTCAAAGACACTACTTTTTGAAACTCACAAGAAGAACTTGTGGAACTAATGCTCTCTTTGTCAAATTACTTTGGCACTTGCTCTTTGACCTTTGCACTCTTTAGCACTATCATCTTGTTCGCATCACTGTTCAACAGTGATGTATGTTGCTGCAATTTTTCCTCATCTTGTTTATGTATTTTAGGAGGAAACATATTATATCCCCGAAACAACTTATCACAACCATTAGCAAATTTAATGAAATCATATTTTTCATTTTATGCATCTCCTTGAAAGGCCTCATTCACAACATCTTGATGCCTGAACATTAACAAAGAAATTTTTTGACTTGCATTCACAATTCTCTTCGTTTGTCTAGCATGCATAAGATACAAAATCATATTCTTTCTATGCACTCTAACTATATACTCAATCCCATTCTTGAACAAGTGATACTTATTCTCATGGTGATGAAATATTTCTCTCCTATCATAAAGATATGGGCTTCCCAAAACAATACCAAAAATCTCAAGCAAAACTACATCAAGTTCAACTTCATCAAGAAAGTTTGTAGTGATTGAAAATCTAAGTATGCACTTCCTTTTCACCTACAAATTTGCATTCTTACATATCCAACCTAAAGGATAAGGTCTTGGATGTGGAATGGTTTCTAGATTTAACTTCTTGACTAAGTCTTCAGAAATAAGATTTGCTTGTGAACCACTATCAAATAGTGTGTCAATTTTGGTATGCTTTGAAATAACTCTAATGTGGAAAATCTATATTCTTATTTCATCATTGTGAGTATCATTGGAACAATTTGAAGAAATATTACTTGTTATGTTATTACCTTTCAAACCCATCCTGTGATTTTGGTTTCATCTCCAGAATCAGAACCTAAATCATGTTCTATAATTGTTGTTGTTTTCTCCTTCTCTTTGTTTTTAATCTTGTTGGGTATCATCTCTTAATAAAGTTTCCAGCAATGATCTTCATCATGGCCATCTTTAAAACAATGTTTGCTTGTGAGTTTTTCTTTCTCTATCTTGATGGAAGCATTCTTCTTCCCTTTTCCCTTAAAGTTACCCTTTTTCTCCAGATTCAAATGAACCCTCACTTTTATCATATGAAACATATTTCCCTCTTGCTTCTATATGTGTGGATTGTACACAAACTTCGTGGATAGTTACTATGTCTTAGGTAACTATGCAAACCTCCAATCTATTTTAACAAAGTTTCTTGAGATGTCAAATCTACACCTAATATTAGTGCTCTTCTCCTAAACTCTTAAGTATAGTTTTGTACACTTTGTCCTTTTCCTTGCCTAAAGTTTTTCCAATTGATTATAGATTTATGCATGTATGGTAATGGATAAAATTGTCTTCTCAATGCAGCAACAAAATCATTCCAAGAGGTTAATAACTTACCATGATTTTTTATGTCCTCTTGAGTTTTGGCTTCCCACGAAATAAGAGTTGCACTTTCCAATATTAGTGAAGCAAGTTGAATATTGGTGTCATCATCCTTGATCCTTTGTATCCTGTAATACACTTCAAGCTGATGTACCCATTTATCTAGTGTTTCAACATTTACCTCTCCATGATAAATAAGCAAATCAAACTTTATGTCAAGCTTCAAAAATGGAGATTTACCATGTCCCTTTGGAGAAATTTGTGGAGGTGTTTTTGAAGGGGTCGTTGACAAAGATAAGGATGTTGAAGATGGTGGTGAGGATGGAGGTGAAGGGAGTGGTGGTGTCAAATGTGGTTTTTCACCATTCCCTTTTGGAGGCTTATCCTCATCTCCTCCATCTCCTCTTGGAGGCTTATCTCCCTTTAGAGGATTGTATCTCTCACCTTGCAATCTTGTGTTTCTCTCTTCATAGAGAACTTTCACCATTTGGATCATGTCAAAGAATGATTTTCTGAAAACCTTCTCATATTCTTACATATTATCAGGCCCTTCTTCATGTGACATGCTTGCTAAAGCTTCAACTACAATTTGAGGTGAAATTTGTGGTGGAGATTGTGGAAAATGTGCTTTCCTTGTCCTTATCCCAACTTCAGGACCTGCAACCACAAGCTTTCCTTCTCCTCTTTTGAGCTTTAACCTTGTAAGAATCATAAACACTTGCAAACAAATTAAACCCTCACAACAATATATAACCTAAGCTCTACTACCAAACTAATCTGTATATGAAACTGCTTGAGGATTATGATAAATTGTAAGTGATTAAATTAGAGTTTAGGTTTCTTATATCAAATTAATAAACACATAGACATGAATTAGAAGTTCAGTTTTTGCAAAAAGTAATAGAAAACATCACCATAATAGTAAAAACAACACAACAAAATGATGAAGGAGTTCACCCCTCTTGGGCTACATCTCCTGGTCCAACTTCTAATGGTTGGGCCTCTTTCATTATGCTCATAAAATGGTGTTTACATCAAGTTACAGTGCTCAAATGGCTTCAAAAATAGCTCCAATGGCTTCAGAATTGTCAAAACCCTTGTCTAGCCTCTTTCTGCTCCCAAAAAGGCCAAAAACTAAGAAAATTATGCCTCTTTATCTCTTTTCCCAAGTTCTACAACTAACCATCCTACAATTCGGCCAAAATTTGGCTCATGCACCCCAAACGCAGAAATAACTTGATAAACCTGGAAAAATTCCTATTCGACGGGTGAATTTGTAGGACAGATAAGGGCACCTTTAAGCCCCTAGTTCCAAAAAAATTGGTCACGTGACAGCCATATGACTGCCTTGGGTGCTGGAAATTTTGGGCCTAATTCTTGCACCACTTCTGGTGAGCATTGGTGATCACATGGAGTCTGCATGGGATCGTGGGGGCTATTCGTTCGGGCTGGCCCCCTCCAGTTGGCCCCTCATACTCATTCACTCCTAGTTTTATGGTGGCCACATGGTCTTGGGCTAGCCCCCCTCCAACTCCATTACACTTGGTCACCATGCTTGTCATATGGGGTTCATATAACATTTGTGTTGTGGTGCTAACCCATGGGCTAGGCTAGGTCTAGTCCTTGGTCCCCCGCCCATGGTCTCGTGGCGCTAGGGTGGTTAGGGGTTGGGCCTTAGCCTGACCCCTCCCTAAAAGCAACATAAGCCAACGTTTAATATATTTTAAGGTGCAACATAGAGCAAGAAACAATGTAGCATGGATGCTATGAGACTTTGTTGGAATAGTTGAGGTTGTGCATTCGACTCCCAGGGCTGCTTTTTAGCCCTACCAAAATTTTTCATGGCCACCAAGAGGACATGTTGTTGCCTCTGGTTGGACCACGTGATCCCTCATGGCTGGTCCACTTCACCAACCTCATAACCAATAGAAATTAACCATTTCAAAACCAATAAAGTCCCAACAAGTGGCAAGCTATCATAGGTCGATGGTGAACAGTCAGCATGTACAATCATGTTCTAGTCAGTAGTACGAACTGTTGACTGTATAGCTCTGTACAACTAAAACCAAAATTTTGTATTGTTTCCACAAATGAACATAACTCATTTCTAAGAACATACGACATCCGTTTTTTGCGAAACAAATTACATTGGATTCAGAATGATGAGATCCACACGATCGTTCTAGTTTCAAACCATGCTAATAAATTTGAATTTTGAGCATATTTTTGATCCATCGGGTCAGTGTATCATCGAAATTGATGTCCAGAAAAGAGGGCAAAGGTAAGGGAAAAGCCAAGATGACAATTACATTAAGATGGAAGAGGAGAAGCTCTCTTACAAGCATTGCAAGAAGGAAGGGCATGATGAAGAACATTACTGGCAACTACACCTTGATAAGCAACCAAAGTGGTCTAAATGAAAGAAGGGTAAGAAAAAATTTGTAGTAGAAATAGTGCCAACTGATTTGGGTTCAAAATCAGGCGATGAGGCTCAAATTGCAATAGGTTTGGCAAGTAAAAATGAAAATGGTATTGATTTTGGTAATTCTTGTGATAAGAAGAGATGCAATTTATTTCACAAAAGGGTCATTATGAAGAAAACTAAGATTGACACTTTGATTGATAGTGGATCTCAAGTTAACTTAATTTTTGAGAAAGTGGTTAAGAAGTTTGGGTTAAAAACTAAAATGCATCTGTTGGGCCTTAGTTTTGGTCTTATTTTTGCTCTAAGAAACTTACTAATCCATCTATTTGCCATCCATTTTCCCTTCATTCATCCCATTTTGATGCATATTTGATATCCATTCAGGTATTTAATTTTAATTTTTCAATTTCTAAAGTTTTTATGAAAGTTTGGTTTTAAGTGCAAAATTGGCAGATTCAGAAATTCCCGTAATAGTTCTATGGTTGATGTGGTTGCAGGACACTTGGGCACGAATTGAATGCATGGATGGACATCTTGGGAACTAGGACTAAGCCAACTATGCTTAGCTCAAACAAAACAAGCTTTATTAGGCCCATTTGGTGCTAGTCAATCATGACTAGTCATTCAGAAATCCCATAGAAATAGGGCAGTTTTGAGATTCTATGGGATTGGTCATATTTCTTGGGATGGGAGTAATGAATTCGACTTAGATAGATGGATAAGAGTAGATGAGTTTGTTTGAGTGAATATAGATCGGTTTGTTTCATGAGACTTCGTATTTAAGAGCCAAGACTTTGATGGCTTATGTATTAACTTATTATACTTTTATGTTGAGACACTTTTGGATTGGAGAGTTAATTTGAAGACTTGTGTTATTATTATTTTGCTGTTCAATTCTATGGATGTGTGACTGAATTTTAGCTTCTGATATCACTTCTCAAGTGTGCAAAGCAAGGGTGGAGGGCCCCCATTCCAAGCTAAGTACACTTCCTTGTTAACTAGTTTTATTTCTTGTAATCTGATTATTGTAGAACTGGTTTTTCAAAGCTTTATTTCAGATTGCTTTATGGTTAATGTATGGTGATTGATTTCATTAGATCTTAGCTTATTCATCACTTTATTAAGTTGGAAAAACAAGTGTTCAAGTTGAGCACCCCTTCTACTAAAATGATGAATTGAAACTAGTTTCCTTTGATTGCATGCAAGCAGTTTCTTTATGTGATTTTGGTATTGAGATGAATGAATTATGATGAAACACCTTATGTGTCTCTTAAGTTAGGATCTTCTTTCATTAATAATTTATCCATCTTAAGTTCTTGGTTTTAATCTCTGATTCATTAAGTGGTAATTGAGGCAAAAGTGGACTTCTTGAGTCAAGAACCATTTCAATATTCTTCCTCTTTTTAAACTAATTGAATTAGAGTTGTAGGATGTATTGCTTTAAGCTTTTGAATAACTTATCTTTCAAGGTTTGATTACATCTGATCTTCACATATAGTGAACTTGCCTCAAAGCATAAACAACCCGGATTGATAAGAAATATTTGTGTTAATTTCAGTAAACAAATTAGCTCAACATTTTGGCGTCGTTGCCGAGGAGGCAAATATCGGCATAGTCAATAGAAAGATAAATTTAAAAGTTTTCTAAAAAAAAAAAAAAACAAAAACATTAGTTACATTCCTTTTTAGTTATGTTTCTTTATGCCTAGATATAGAGATCCTCAAGGTAGATTTATTAAAAACCCCCCACAAATAGAGATAGGATCATCAAACACCCCAGTTATTGGTAATCCAATAATTGAGGAATTGGCAGAAAAACAAAGAACTGGACAAAGATTAGCTCTGATTGAGAGGCAAACTTTGTTAGCTTGAGAAGAAAAACAAAAACAACCTTCAATTTTATGAAAACAAAAAGAAATTATCAAAGAAAAACAATCTGTCTTTCCATCCATAAATCCACCTGTCTTTCAACAACCTGAATCTCCACTCAAAATTGAAACAACTAAACCAATGGCAAAAGAGGGACATGGATCTGCTATTTTCACTCCTAAACAACGAATTGAGTATGAAAGACAACAAAGAGAATGGAGAAGAAAGATAGAGGAGGAGGCAAAACAAGAAAATGATAGGAAGATAGAAAATGATCGGAAAATACAAGAAGATGGTCATGATCAAGAGGCTACCTTTGGCTTTCCAATAGTAGACACAAGTGCAATATTAGGAGAAGAGGTGAAAATGAAAAATATTCCACCTTCTATATTGCCAAATTTTTATGGAATGCCAACGGAAGATCCTGATGCTTTTATTCTTGAATTTGATATTCTATGTAGAACATATGGATACACTGATGACATTCATAAACTTCATCTTTTCCCTGCTACATTAAAAGCAGCAACTTTAAAATGGTTCATGGGTTTGGGAGAACAAACAATAGCTTCTTGGGATGATATGAGATCGGTCTTCCTTAAAAAATATCAAGCTTATTGTAGATCTAGAGATTCCAAGGAAGATGTTTTCAGAATGACACAACAAGAAGATGAAAGTTTAGAAGAATATTTGGAAAGATTTGCATATAATCTACAAAAACCTAAACAATACTCTCTAAATCAAGAAACCATTTGAACAATCTTTCTCAAGGGTGTAAGGGATGAATACCTTGACATTTTGAATGTGATGGGTAAAGGAGACATTTCAAACCTACCATTCGAAGAAATTGTTGAGTTATGTCAAAAATATTCTAGAGGAAGATCAAAAACCGGAAAGAGAGAAGCAAGTTCAAAAGCAGCAAAGTCAGCTGTAGGAGGGATAACAAGAGCAAAAATGGGAAGCTTATTGGAAAATTTCAAAACATACCTCTTAAGTACATTAGGAACACAAGTAGATGTTCTAAAGGCAAATAAGAAGAAAGAACAACAAGAACAAGCTCTAGCAATCTTTTGTTCCAAATGTAGAAAGAAACATCCATTGAGAGAATGTCCTTTGGATAGTATTCAGGTGTGTGGTCTTTGTACAGAAAATCATTCCACAGAAAACTATCTAAGATTGAAAGAATTACAAATGAACTCAATGGAAGAAGTGCCAGGAATAGAAGGTTTTTATTATGTAGCACCACGAAGACCATGGCAACCTAGGATGCCTCAACAAAATCCGCAACAATTCCCTCAACAAAATTACCTCTATCCACCTCAAAATCCTTGGACCCCTCCAACGCCATGGCAAGCTTGGCCTCCACAACAACCTGCACAAGGTTGGAGAGGATATGGTTATGGAAACTAGCCACCTCAACAGTATCAACAACAATACCAGCAACAATACCAACAGCCATTTGCATATCCACAATATTCACAGCCCATACCATTTCAGCAACAAAATTCTGCATATCCACAATCCATCCCATTTCCACAGCAGAATCCACCACCATTGTTGACTCAACCACAACAGTTACAGCTACCCACAAATCAACCCAGACCAACTCAATTACCAGCCCAACCAATGGCAAATCCGAATAATAAGGTGGACAAATCTGCATACACTGTAGAGGAAGCAACATGTTTTCCCACATATTCGATTCTTCCTCTTAATGATGTCCATCTAAGGTCTGGAAAAGTGCTTAAAAAAGATTCTCCTCCAATCATAGAAGAACCAACTGAACAAGGAGAATCACCTGAAACATCACAAACTGAGATACAAATTCAGAAAGGAAAAACCATTACAACTCAAACACCACCTTATCCTGAAAGGTTAGTGGAACAACAAAGAGAAATGACCCTTCCTGAATTTGATATTTTAGATGAGTTAAAAAATGCTTATGTAAAAATTCCTTTGTTGAAGGAAATTAAAGAAATACCAATATATGCTAAAACAATAAAGGAATTGTGCGTTAAGAAAACAGGAAAAAAGAAGAAGGATCCTACTACAA
This sequence comes from Pinus tabuliformis, assembly GCA_031772625.1. Lineage (NCBI taxonomy): Eukaryota > Viridiplantae > Streptophyta > Pinopsida > Pinales > Pinaceae > Pinus > Pinus tabuliformis. The sequence continues at coordinate 584,939,617 of CM062816.1, forward strand.
TCCAAGTCATTGGTAAACTAGCAAGCCTCATGTCTACACAATCCATTGTAGAGAAATATATTGATCCTGGTATCCCTATGGTTACTATATCAATAAATAATTTCTCAGTACCAAACACATTAATAGACTTAGGAGCAGCTACAAATGTAATGACAATGGAGACAATGAAAAATCTGCATTTAAACAACATTAGATCAACTTCTACAATTTTAGAACTAGCAGACAGATCTAAAGTTGTTCCGGAAGGAATATTAGAAGATATCATAGTATCTTTGGATTCATGGGAGTATCCTGTTGACTTCCTTATCTTGCAACCAAAAACAAATTTGGGAGGACATCCTCTAATCTTAGGCAGACCATGGTTAGCTACCGTTGATGCCTTTATAGGATGCAGATCAGGAAGCATGATTATTTCACATGGAAATGAAAGGAAACACATTGCTCTTTATTCACCTGCACAATCAACTTCTTTAGAATCAGTACTTGAAACTCAAGAAAAATAGCAAACTAAATCAGTTTTAAGTATAAATCAATTCTTTGACTTTAGAGAAGAAGAAGAGAATGAAGACTTAATGGATCTTTTCATTTCCGAACCAGGTATTTCAGAGCAGCTTAGAGAGGTTCAATATGAAGCTGCAAGTAATATTTTGAATCAATGCTTTCAGGAAACTTGTACTGTTCAAACTTTGCGGAATTCTTTTATAGAAATCCTTCCTGTAAACACAATCTCCAATCCAACAATAAAAACAATTGAGGTATATACTGGAAAACATTTGAACATTGGAAACCAGTTGCAATCAGCACAAGAACAAGAGGTAATTACATTATTACAGAAATATTCAAAAGCTTTTGCCTGGGATTATACTGACATGCAAGGAATCCATCCCAGCACATGTATCCACCACATCTATACAGATGATCAACTCAAACCTGTAAGGCAACCTCAAAGACGAATGAATCCCATGATGAAAGAAATAGTGAAAGAGGAACTGCAAAAATTGTTAAATGTTGGATTCATCTATCCTATTTCAGATAGTCAATGGGTTTCTCCATTGGTTATAGTACCAAAGAAAAATGGAAAGTGGAGGGTATGTGTGGACTATCGGGAACTAAACAAAGCCACATTAAAAGATCATTTTCCCCTACCATTCATTGACCAGGTGTTAGAATCATTAGCTGGAAAGAAATTTTTCTCTTTCTTGGATGGGTTTAGCGGGTACAACCAGATTAGAATAGCAACAGAAGACCAAGACAAGACAACATTCACTTGCCCATGGGGAACCTATGCATATAATGTTTTGCCATTTGGTTTATGCAATGCACCTGCAACCTTTCAACGAGCAGTGCTTGCAATATTTGTTGATCTAATTCACGAATGTGTAGAGGTTTATATGGATGACTTCAAAGTTTATGGAAACACATATAATGATTGCCTAAACAACCTTGAGAAAGTCTTGAAACGATGCATTGAAACAAATTTGTCATTGAGCAATGAGAAATGCTATATGATGTTAACAGGAGGAATAGTTCTGGGACACCATATTTCCGCTTCAGGAATTAAGGTGGATCCAGCAAAAATCCAAGTCCTAGTTAACTTAATGCCTCCTACAACACAAAAATAGGTAAGAAGTTTCTTGGGCTATGCAGGCTACTATAGACGATTCATTGAAAACTTTAGTAAAATAGCCCAACCTCTGTTCAAACTATTAGCAAAAGATATTGAATTTCACTGGACAAATGATTGTCAAAATGCATTTCAAATTCTAAAAGAAAAATTATCAGTTGCACCCATTCTCCGTGGGCCAAACTGGTCTTTTCCATTTCATATTTCAACTGATGCATCTGATACCGTGATAGGTGCCTCTCTTGGGCAGAAGGAGAACCTGTTCAATTAAGCAATATACTTTATAAGCAAGAATTTAACACCTGCAGAATTGAACTACACAGTCACAAAAAAAGAAATGTTAGCCGTTATACATGCAGTAAACAAATTCAGGCACTATATAACAAGTTACCAAGTTTTCATTCATACAGATCATTCAGCAATCAAATACTTGATGAATAAACCCATCACCAATGGGAGAATAACAAGATGGTTATTGTTATTGCAAGAATTTAATATTACAATACAAGACCGGCCAGGCAAAGAAAATCAAGTGGCTGACTTTTTGTCCCACATACATTCACCCACCGATCCAAATCCGGTTGTTGACAACTTTCCAGATGAACACCTGTTTGCCATAACAGTAAAAACACCATGGTTTGCAGACATTGCAAATTATTTATCTTCTGGAAAGTTTCCAACACAATTCTCTAAAAAGCATAAACGAAAATTTGTTAGAGAAAGTTCTAGGTATAGCTGGGTAAATGGTGATTTATTTTATACTGGTTCAGATTTGATGATTAGAAAATGTGTGGGAGAAGATGAAATATTAGACATCCTAAAAGCATGTCATGATGAACCATGTGGTGGTCTTTTTGCAGACAAACGAACAACATACAAGGTGCTGCAATTGGGCTATTACTGGCCATCCATCTTCAGAGACTCCAAGGCATATGTCAAGCAATGTGACAGTTGCCAAAGAACAGGGAGACCAATCATATCAGATGAGATGTCGCTCAAGCCACAGGTCCTCATAGAACCATTTGAGCAATGGGCACTCGATTTTGTTGGACTTATTAATCCACCATCAAATGGAAAGAGGTACATCCTAGTATGTACAGATTATGTCACCAAATGGGTGAAGGCCAAAGCAGTAACTAGAGCAACAGAAGATACAGTGGTCACCTTTCTCTTTGAAGAAATATTTGTAAGATACGGAGTACCCAAACAAATTGTAACAGATCAAGGAGCACAGTTTACATCAAAGCTGGTCCGAGATCTGACAGAGAAATACAAGATCAAACATAGGAAGTCTACACCATATCACCCTCAAGCAAATGGGCAGGTTGAATCAACAAATAAAGTCCTAGAAAATATCATGACTAAAACAATACAGCTGAACAGAAGAGATTGGTCTGAAAAATTAAAATATGCACTATGGGCCTACAGAATTACATGGAAGAATACAACTAGTTTTAGTCCATACCAGTTGGTATATGGAAAAGAGGCCTTATTGCCTATAGAGTTTCAGATACACACATGCAAACTGGCAGCTGAACTAGGACTCGACCTGTCTGAAGCACAACAACAACGGATCATGGAATTGAATTGACTAGATGAGCATCGTCAGCAAGCCATAGAACATACCACATTGGTGCAACAACAAAGAATAAAGTGGCACGATAGATATATCAAAACTAAGACATTTCACAAGGGAGACTGGGCATTACTTTTTGACTCCAAATTCAAAGACTTCAAAGCAAAGTTCACAACACACTGGCTAGGCCCATATGAAATTGAAGAAATCTTTGACAATGGAGCAGTAAAGATCAGGACAATCGACCAGGACTCCACCTCATTTGTAGTAAATTGACATAGGCTCAAAGTTTATAACAGGCCTATCAGTAAGGAAGCATTTATGAAACAACTGGTAGAGGATACAGAACTGGAAATCATGGCACACCAGGCTTAGCCATCTTCCAGTCTTGTAGCTGAATAATAATAAAAAAACAAAATATATATATATATATATATATATATATATATATATATAAAATAAAATAAAATAAAATAAAAAATTGTTTGCTAGTGAAAACCAGGAAACTGGCACCAAGCAAACACGAATTCATAGGGGAAAACCAGGGCAACTTGGACTCTATGAATTCCTTATTCTTGTTCTACTGCTCTCACAGAAATTCAATGCAGGAAATTCTCCACAAGATAACTGACTTGAGGACAAGTCAAATCTTAAGCAAGGGGGAGAATTGCACAAGAACTTTAGCTGGATAGATGAAGTATAGATGGAACTTGTATTGTCAACAGAGGGACCTGAAACAAGAAATCATTACAGAGGGACCTGAAGGACCTGCAAATGTCAAAACAACATGTACATATTCCATAAGCATTGCAGAGGGACCTGAATCAAGAAATCATTACAGAGGGACCTAAACAACAATTCAAGAACCAGAGCATGAAGAACAGGGAGCAACAATAAAGTTTACTTTTCAATCCATCTACAACATTTGATCAACTAATTTCATCCCACTTGTACAGACATCATCCAGGGGAGTATATGTATAGTCATTTTGTGCTTGAAAATTCAAATTTTTCTTAGAAATTTTTAGTCTTTGTTAAGTTGGAATTAGTACCTGAAGATATTCATTATCATTCCATACCCTATATTCCCTATACATACCCTATAACCCTTACACATCATATTCCATTTCATATCCATAAATATCCTATATCCATTTCATGATCATTAACCCCTAAGTATTTTTCTTTAGAAGCATAAAAAGACCAAACTGGGACAACTTTTCAACCTGCACATACAACTCAATGATTAGTAATGGTGATAATTTTAAATATGACCAAAGATGGTCATTTTAAAATTATAAAGATGTGCATATAACCAAATAAGTAATGCGCTATATGCCATATGCAAAACAAACAAATGCAATATAGGTGCTATAGTCAAAATGGTTGAATGAAATGATATGCATATATCAATATATGTGCTATAGTCAAAATGGTTGAATGAAATAATATGCATATATCATAAACTTTGATATAAGGTAAGGTGCATATAGCGCATAGAATAAGGAGAAGACCGCGTGCAATACATGTGGCAAGACCGCGTACAAAGTCAAATCTATGTTAAATATGTGGCAGCGGGGTATTGCATATGGGCTAAAGGTTAGTTGCGCATCGCTCAAAATCATTGCATACGTGAATGAGTGCCAAGCAAGGTTATAAACACACGACAGTTTATATGATGTGCGGAAATCATATTGCATGCAGCCAAGGTAGAGCATCCAAATCAAACGACATCACACAATGAGTAAAACGACAATCCAAATCAATACATTACACAACGCAGGCCAGCACACAGGTACGGGGTAAACACCATGGCATGGCGACCATTTCCCATTGGACTGTGCGCTGTGGAGGGAGTTATGCGCATACGTTCAAATTGAAAACATAATTCGGCCATCCTCATGACACAGTCGGGCGACTGGTCAACAAGACAACCATATCAACCATACGTTGAAGTGCCAATAAACATAGTGCACAGTACACCCATGAAACGGTCATGAACTGACCGATGGTTCTTGCACTGTTCAAAACTAATTCTTCATCGCCGAATAGCTCAGAACGATTGTGTTTGGAGCTGCAAGCTAGTAAAAAGGAAACTGAAGCGGGTTTGAGAGGATATAAGAAGGAAATTGTCCCGAACATAATGCCGAGTGATCGCTGAACTTTCGGGATCTATTCAGGTAACGATATGGTTTGTTTAGTTTGGAAACTATGGGATGTGATTGTATACTACCTGTGATTAATGATTAACGCTCCTGCTCTTGCCACCAGTCAACTGAACGAAGCCACAGGGATTTAGAGCGCCATTTAACACTCCTCAGCGCTCGTTGACAGCCAGGTAAAACGCCGAAACCACGCATTAACTCCAGCAGTAACAACCTTAAGGTCGGTTGACAGCAGTTAATAAACATGAAGCTTGGCGATAAGATTCACCGCGTATATCATGGCATAAAACACTAGCAAACAGCGCAGCAATTTAAGTTCAACCTTGTTGCATGTATAACACGTTAGTGGTATGGGCTCGCATGTGAAGTTTTGTAAACCAAAACAGAGTGCAGTTTTGCAAACCAAAACAAAGTCTATAAAACAGAGGAGGCAGAGTCTAGCTCATAGCGCTGAAGATGTGATTTTTATTATGATATGCTTGTTTTATTGCGCACTGTTGGTTGATTTCATTTTTTATATGATTGATATATCGCATGCCTCTAAATGGAAATGGCCTGTAAGGCAAACAAACATGAAATATGTGTCATTGTTATGGTTAAAACAATGGGTTGAAGTCTGTGTAGGCCGAGAGCCATTTAAAGAGTTGTGTAATGTTTAAGTTTTTTAGGAGGCCGAGCGCTGTTGATTGCCAGAGAGAGTAAAGGCCGAGCCATTTAAAATCCATTTTATTTAAATGTGTTGTTTGGTTTTTCAAAAAAAAAATTGAGGCTGAGCGCTATTGATTTTCAAGCTTTTAGATAAACAGGCCGAGAGCATTTTGGTGATTTTCAAATTTTTATATTGGAGGTCGAGAACCATTTGAATGCACTGCTAGTTTTTAAGAGCTTGTATATACATAGTAAAAACACTGTTTGTTTTTAATGACTGTATATACACAGTAAACATACTGCTTGATTTTGGTGACAGTATACACAGTGCAGGGTGATAGGCATACATGGAACAGTATAAGAATAATGCCTAAACAAATACATTAGAAAACTAAGGACCCTTTATGGAAAAGTTGTTTTCATATGTATTTTGTTTACCAGAACAGAGTTTAGCATATTGACAAGGATATACAGGTGTTTGATTGCTTGAACAGGGATTTAAAACAGTGCTGCTGCAGAGAAAGGGTAAACAGAGGCTGAGGAAATCAAAGTCAAATTGTTGTGAAGAAGCAGGTAAGCTTCTCTGCTTTCAGAATTTCATTTTGGAAAGAACAATAGTCATAAATTTTTATTGTCAAGATGAAATTAGTAACAGCAGAAGCATACATTCACTGGTTTTCAGAAACAATGTCAACCAGAGTAGAGCCAAAATTTCAGATAGAAAGCTGGAGGAAGGAAACTATAGAAAAACTTTACCAAGCAGGACTGATAGGTTTTTTACAAAAATTTGATGGCCACTCTGAAGAAATAACCAGGGACTTTATAAACAATTTCAGTCAGGACCAGACACGGGTAGGAGATGTTATTATTCCTGTAACTCAGGAATACCTTTCCCAAGCTTTAGATCTACCAATGATAGGTGAGAAATATTACAAAGGCCTGCACTTCAAGGAGAAAGCCTGGACTTTCTTTCTTGAGAAGAACCGGAAAGGGACTTTTGATAGAACAAAGGGGATACCAAGGGAATGGTTCAATGAACCATGGGGTGAGTTGGTTTTGGTCATCCAGAAGTTTTTGACTTGTGATAGAGGATATAGTGTTGCCCACCTGTAACATGTCCGACTTCTACAGCATATTAAGGGAGAGGATAGGATTAACTTGCCATATTTCCTATATAGGAGCCTCTTGATAATGATTGAAACAGTGAGACATGAACACAGGCCTAAAGCAGGACAAATTTACCACCAGGGATTGATCAAAATCCTAGTTGAGTATCAAGTGAGGTCACAAGGCATAGTATGGAGGGAGTTCATGTCTAAAATTCAGTTTACTGAACAGATTAATGAAGTACATGATAAAATAGAGCAGGAAAACAAAGGATTGATGAGTTCACCCTTGTATCCCAGAAAAAGAGCTAAACAGCAAAATAACATGGCCATGCAGGAAAATGAAACATCTGTTATGTCTATTCCTAGAAGATTTAGGAATAAAAGTCCCATTGACTTAGTCAAGGAAGTAGATACATATTCTCCAAGAAAACAGGAAGAAAATGACATTGCACAAGAAGTATTTGAGAGGGATTCTTCATATGATGAGGCAGCAACAACATCACTAATGAAAACAACACAAGATTTTGAAAAAGAAATCAACTTGGGAAGAATCAGGGACTTAACTGACCAATTAGAAATTAGTAAAATCCTGGAAAAACAATTAAAAGAGGAAAACAAGGCAAGTAAGAAGGATAATACTAAGTTGGTCAAGCAAAATGAAAAGCTAAATGAAGAGCTAGGGAGACTAAAACGGAAAAATGATCTACTTTCTAAGCAAGCATTTAAATGGTTAAAGGAAAAGAATATGTGGCAGGCAAAGTATGAAAAACAGAAGGTAAAAGCAGCTTTGTTCAGGGAAAGACATGACTCAAGTTTGGATTGTTTGGTCAGGGTAGCACAACAGGAAGCATCTACAGGTACAACATCTACTACAGAGAGACAAAGATCAAAGAGGAGTAAGCAAGCATGGGGACATGCTTGATGATAAGCAAGGGAGAGATGTTGGGCCTTAGTTTTGGTCTTATTTTTGCTCTAAGAAACTTACTAATCCATTTATTTGCCATCCATTTTCCCTTCATTCATCCCATTTTGATGCATATTTGATATCCATTCAGGTATTTAATTTTAATTTTTCAATTTCTAAAGTTTTTATGAAAGTTTGGTTTTAAGTGCAAAATTGGAAGATTCAGAAATTCTCGTAATAGCTCTATGGTTGATGTGGTTACAGGACACTTGGGCACGAATTGAATGCATGGATGGACATCTTGGGAAGTAGGACTAAGCCAGATATGCTTAGCTTGAACAGAACAAGCTTTATTAGGCCCATTTGGTGTTAGTCAATCATGACTAGTCATTCAGAAATCCCATAGAAATAGGGCAGTTTTGAGATTCTATGGGATTGGTCATATTTCTTGGGATGGGAGTAATGAATTCGACTTAGATAGATGGATAAGAGTAGATGAGTTTGTTTTACTGAATATAGATCAATTTGTTTCATGAGACTTCTTATTTAAGAGCCAAGACTTTGATGGCTTATGTATTGACTTATTATACTTTTATGCTGAGACACTTTTGGATTGGAGAGTTAATTTGAAGACTTGTGTTATTATTATTTTGCTGTTCAATGCTATGGATGTGTGACTGAATTTTAGCTTATGATATCACTTCTCAAGTGTGCAAAGCAAGGGTGGAGGGCCCCCATTCCAAGCTAAGTACACTTCCTTGTTAACTAGTTTTATTTCTTGTAATCTGGTTATTGTAGAACTGGTTTTTCAAAGCTTTATTTCAGATTGCTTTATGGTTAATGTATGGTGATTGATTTCATTAGATCTTAGCCTATTCATCACTTTATTAAGTTGGAAAAACAAGTGTTCAAGTTGGGCACCCCTTCTACTAAAATGATGAACTGAAACTAGTTTCCTTTGATTGCATGCAAGCAGTTTCTTTATGTGATTTTGGTATTGAGATGAATGAATTATGATGAAATACCTTATGTGTCTCTTAAGTTAGGAGCTTCTTTCATTAGTAATTTATCCATCTTAAGTTCTTGGTTTTAATCTCTGATTCATTAAGTGGTAATTGAGGCAAAAGTGGACTTCTTGAGTCAAGAACCATTTCAATATTCTTCCTCTTTTTAAACTAATTGAATTAGAGTTGTAGGATGTATTTCTTTAAGCTTTTGAATAACTTATCTTTCAAGGTTTGATTACATCTGATCTTCACATATAGTGAACTTGCCTCAAAGCATAAACAACCCGGATTGATAAAAAATATTTGTGTTAATTTCAGTAAACAAATTAGCTCAACAGCATCATAAACCTTATACATTGAATTGGATGAGTAAAATTCATAAGTTGCGAGTAACTAAGTAGTGTGTGTTACAATTTGTAATTACATCTCAATTTCTGGATAAGGTAACATGTGATATAGTATCACTAGATGCATGTGGGATGGTCTTAGGTAGTCCATATTTGTATGATTGGAAAGCAATCTTCTATAGGGAACAAAATTAGTATTGTTTGTTTAAAAGGGGAATTGAATATATTGTGCATTCTCATCCTATAAAGGCAAAAAAATCTTTTCAAATAGTGGAACAGTTAAAGAGGGCAACTTATGCAAGTAAAACTATGTTTGTACCATCAACGACACTTAAGCATAAAACAACTAAAACAAATCAGAAAAATGTGCTTAAGGAATCAAAAATTGTACAACAAGTATTGTTGCATGATAAGTTGAGTTGTGTTCCAGTTATGAAGAGTCAACAAGGTGCAGTTTCATTTATGTTAGTATGTTCAGTGTTATTATTCAACTTGTTTTTATTAAGTAGTATGTGGTTGATAAAAACAAACATGGATGTAGATATGGATGGAAAATGGAACAATGTGCTTTGTAGTTTTTATGTTGTACTAATGATTGTGTGGATGAGTAACATGTATAGATTCAGAATAGGTTGGCTCAAAGATACTAGGAAAGTGGAGAGACATTGTCTTCACCTTAAAACAAAGTAGACAAACTTTTAGTGGTCCAAAAGGTCTTAGTGGGGAGGAGTAATTCGAAGGATCCAAAGATTCTCAAAGTTCCATAAAACACTTAAAAATAAAAGTGGTCAAATACTTTTCAAACCAGCTCCATTATGTATATTTTGTCATTCTGAATCCAACGTAACTTGAATGTATGAAAAAGGATATCATATGATGAAGTTATAGCCAGTCAAAGTTCAAGTCCAAGAAGGGGAAAAGTCAAAGGTCAACAGGTCAAAGTCAAAGTAAATGTTTAGGGTTTTGATAGTTAATGGTCAACTCATGGTTTTGACGGTCAAGGTTCGAGGCTTACCATTCCAACACTTCCAGAGCTCAAACAAGTGTCACTGTATGGATGGTTGAATATAGACCAACTGTAAGGCAACACATGGCCCTATAAGAAGGCGACATGTGGTATTTATGGATTGGCCAAAATTATTGTAACAAATTGACAGACCAGATGGGATTTGATTTCGTGACCTATGTTCTACAAATTCGATGCATTACCAACTGCACTAACGGTGTTACTAGTTTTGTATACTTTGTCACATATATTTATGGTGGTAGCATTATTATTGGGCATAAAAAAAGGTGGAGCCTGCCATTTCTGGCCTCTCTGCCATACATATCTATCTACCAATGTTATTTTCCATACCTCTGTCAACCCATACCTCTGCGTTGATTGGATAAGGCCTATGGGCCATAACATAACATTATACAATGTATTATGGTATGGTGTGGGGTGGCAGTTTAGTTGACCCTGCCACCATAACCTTTAAAAATTTATTATATGCCATATATGTAATATAACCTTCCGCCATGTGTTATCCAAAAATAATTTTGAAAGCACTACATTTATGGATCAAACCCATGACCAAGGGATTTATAAGCCACGTGTGCAACCATTGGGCCATAAGTTGGTTTTATTGTGTATTTTAGAGTGACAAGTCCTTTTGAGTTGCAACAAAGAGTGTTTTTGGCTTTTTGAGGCCATTTACAAACCTTTTTGAGCATGGGAAGAGCCTAAAGAGAGGTTTTGAGGCCTTATGAACACACTGGTAGCATTATTTTTACAAGTTGGAGCTTATATTTTTATTTACAAGAATTTTGAGCATTATTTAATAAAGAGGTCTCCCCATTGAAGACCGGCCCCGGAGATGTAGGCTTGAAGATAGCTAAACTCTGTCATAAATGTGCTCATGTCAATTTATCTTGTGTGGTTTGTTTTTAATGTTTATTTGTTGCAATTTCCTTTCAAGTTGACTATGTCCTTTAAATTGACCTCTTTTTAATGGTGATTTTAATTACATGCAACCACTTTTAAAAATTTAATGAACTAGTATCAATTTCGATCGAGATTTCAAATCAAATATGCCAGCTTTATGGAATGCAAATATAGATGCACAATTCATGCTAAATGCATATGTTGCAATATCATATTGTAGTTCATACATGACCAAAATTGACAAGTCTATGACAAATGCATTTAGGAGGATACAAAAAGTGCATGAGAGAAGTGAAATAAATGCTATTCAAATGATATGTAAACTCAGAAATACATTAGTTAATCTCCAACAAATGTCAGCTCAACAAGCGGTGCATATAGCTCTTTCATTTCCATTGAGTTGTAGTTCAAGAGAATGTATATTCATAAACACATCTCGAGTTGATGAACACACATTTATGGTTAAACCACATGCTCTCTTGAAATAATAACCTAACAATTTAGCGGATGTGATGTGCCACTTCATTATTGACTACTACATCGAACACCCATGTTCCATTAGAAAAATATACCTTGTAGATTTTTTATCAAATTACAAGAAATATGGCGCACAATTATCAAAAAGTAAAAAAGCAAATGTTATACAATTTATCAAATATAACAAATACAATGATGTTTAAAACTTTTGTAGCAAGAAATGGTTTTTTTATGTGCCATTTGAAAAATGTGAAAACACACTAAAACAAGACTTCCCTACATGGAAAGTTGCATATACTTTACATGAAAAAAGAGTTCACACCAATGGAACTAAAGTTATATACAACATCAATCCGACATGGGGTGATTTAGAAAGTGAAACAAATGAATTAAATAGCTATATGAATATTAATTAGATAATTATGGGAAAAAAAAGAATAGGTTCTGTTGTGAGGAATATGATTTGCAATCAAACTTGCAATTTCCAGAACTATCTGGAATGAAAAAAAGAATCAATCTTGGATTTCAAATAACTTCTCATCCATTTTTAATGGAAAACAATGAATATTATAGACTCAAAAGAATGTTGAACAGAGAGAAAAAAATCAATTGTAAAAGACATTGTAGTAAACAAACAGAGAAGCATCAATAAACCAATTTACATACTTATTACACATGGAACAAAAACAATTTTCCAACTTCTTATACAAATATATGATTCATCACAGAGCACAACTAATCCTATGAAACCAAAGGGTGTAATATTAGCAAATAGAAGAAAAGTTATGTATAATGTAGGTAGAACAACATTCCATTCTACATTTCTAATGCCTTTTAACAAGTCCTAATTCCTACCACTCAGAAAATAAGTATTATACAACTTTTCGAAGCTATATCAAGAATGGTGGGTATATTTCATAGATGAAGTCTCTATGATTGGTAGTCTGTTCTTATATTTTATTGACAATAAACTTAGAAAAATAAAGCATGTACAAACCAGATACTTTGGAAACATCAACATGGTATTTTGTGGTGATTTATACCAAGCACAACCTATTCAAGATTCTCTAATTTTTGAACAACCCAAAATCAACAATCAAACAACAACACGACTTATGGAAGGATAATATCAAGTGATTCTATTTGCATATGACTATGAAAAAAATAGATGAGATATTCATATCAATTTTAAATAGAATACGAACAATAGTAAAACACGTGATGATATAACATATATTAATACAAATTGCATGCACCTTGTACCAAATGATCCAACATTTCCTTATTTATTTTACAAAAACAAGGACGTTGCAATGCATAACAATAAAATGTTAACGCTCATGTCTAGAAATGAAATTTTGATCCATGCAATTGACGAAGATCAAGAGAACGATGGAAATGTTCCAAGGCATCAACATGTAACTAATTTTACTTCACAAATTGTGATAAAATTGAACATTCTTGTTGAAATGTATGCTTACAATTATGATGCACAATATGGCCTCCTGCGTGGTGTAGATGGAATAGTTAAATAATATACCCATATAGATAAGGTAAATTTTCTACGAATTAAGTTCCATGACCCTGCTATTGGTCATCGACAATCTAGAAAATTGAATTATATATTAACTTCAGACATAGCACATTATTGGACACCAATACTACGAATATCGAAACTAATGTTTATGACACAAAAGGTAGGAAATTTTAAAATATGAAAACAATTCCCAATTCAACTTGCATGTGCAAGCACGATACATATGTTACAATGTTTAACATTGGATAGGATTTCATTTGACCCTATTGGAATACAAGTGCACGACTTAGTATACAAAGCTCTTTCACGTGTAAGAAACATAGAGTCATTATATATGTTGAATGCTCTTACAAGCAATAATTTCAAGGTTAAGCAAAAAGTAGATTATGAAATGCAACGTTTGCAAAGCACTGCAAAATGGCAATTAGAATACGACTACTCATTAATACAATGATTGCAATACATCTCCATTATTTCACTAAACACTCGCAATCTTCATGCACATCTTAGTGACATATCTAGTGATTATGACACAATGCATTTTGACATCTTATGCTTATAGGAAACATATATGTCATTGTTCATGCAAAATGAGCACTTTGAAAATTTTAACAGCATATCAAATTGCATTAATCATGGACTGATGATACTCATCAAAAAAACATATATAGCTATGCTTGAATCCACATACATTTTGGAGAGAAACTTGTAGAAGCATTGTTGGCAGAAAATAATATCCCATGGATCACAAATTACAATACTCAATATGCATGCATCACCATATACATATTTGAACAATGTATTGAATGTCATTGCAAAATCTTTACGCCATCTAGATTTAAAGTATATCATAATTACATTGGGAGACTTCAATATTGATATGTTACAAAGAAATCATAAAAAAAAAAGAACTAGAAAGCTACATGAACAACTGCAATCTCCATTTTCTGATCAACAAAACTAGTAGTCTGCATAAATCATTTATTGATCATGTATGGTATAATACAATTATTGTACATTACAAACTTTTCATATTAGACACATATTGTTCTGATCATGACACGATATCTCTTGTAATTCAACTATGATATACATATGAAACACATTACCAAAGTGGGAATTTTGATAAAGTTTTGAAATATGTATAAATTGTTTTTTCCTTCTTTATTTAACTAAAACATGTTAGCATATCATGTTTGTAGTAAACCAAATAATGTGAGCATACATATTATGCATCCTAATTTACATTTACATTTACAGATATGACATCATATATTCTTGAATGCATATTCTATTAATAAAATTATTTTCAATTAAATGAAAGCAAATGAAAAAAAAAACGAAAACATGGAATGTGAAACAAGAAGGTATACACTTTTTGTTTTTTATTTTATATGGTTTTTATTCTTTTTGTGTTCTTTTTCTTTTATATGGTTTTTATATTCTTGTTTTCCATGTATTTTGTACATCTATAATTTTGAAAATATTTACAATAAAAGGATTTTATATAGCTACTTAGAATGTGTTTTTTTACCAAATATTTCAAAAAGGCATGATATATATCTATACCTTTTTTAAATTGAACTAAATATATGTTGTAATTCTCCAACTACAATAGGGTAACCACTGAAGAAGCAAAATAAAAAACAAGTCAACCAACTGAAGAACAAGGAAAAGTGATTAGTCAAACCAATGAACAAACTCAACAAGAAGCTAGCAAAAAATATGCCCATAATCATCTCTACCAATTCTTCTACTTATATTTTGTTTGTCAAAAGTTACTTACAATGATACGATTAAAATATTTGTATAACTAATTAGAATGCAATATGAAAAATAATTTTTAAACATGACATATATCTTCACATTTGGGAGGTAAAAGCATGTTAATGTGTCTTATTATATGGCAAAAGCAAAAAAGTATTCAAATGAAAAAAGATAAAAAAATGAATATAAAAATATCAATTAAATGAGTTGAGTTTCATACTTGTTAATTATAAAAAATAAATGCTAATTTTGTAACAAAGCTAACTGAAAATAAATTTTGGTAAAAGCTATAGTGAACCTATTTAATGAGTTCAGAAAATATAAATAATGTTATAAAAAGCAAATACTAAATTTGTAAATAAGTCAACTCATAGTAAATATTGGTAAAATCTATGGTTCATCACTCACAAAATATAAATAACTTTTTTAAATATGCAAGTTTAAATATTTAAGTTAAATGAAATGCTAAAACTCTTTAAAAATATTTATAACTAGCAATTGCACCAAAAGGTACAAAGAGAGGCCGATAGATTTATGAAGTTGGAATTGTTGAATTTTTATAAAAGGTCGGGCCACCTTCTTCACTGCTATTGATATTGTACAGTTTATTAAATATGAAATAGAGTAAAAGATATAGGAGACAGTAAAGACTGGGAATGTAAGATCTTTATACTGGAAGTGAAAAAGAGAACAAAGCAGCGTGTCAAAGCAGAAATACTTAAAGAAAACCACAAGACTTTCTATTCATTCACATGTATTTAAAAATATTCACATGTATTTAAAAATGCTGACATGACTGAAACAGAAAAGAAGAGAATTAGAAAATTTCATGTAAATGTATTTTATTTTAAAAACAAACAACTAACCACTCTATAAATGTCATTGCAGAAGCCCATGTAAGGTAAACATATTCCTATATAACTTTTTTGAAAAAAGAAACAAAGATAACTTAACATGAGTAGCATAACATCTAGCATTCCATGAACAATAGAAACCACACTCAAAAGCCCAAATCTATGTAAACTGAGTTTTTTTATTAAAATTGTAGGTACAAAAAAACTTATGACACTCCATAACTATGCATCATGTTTGGTGGAACATAGTAGACTTATTACACTTGAATAATTCTAAATATTTTACTTGGTATTCTGTGTTTATCACAAGCAACTATACAGGAGATAGTTAAATGCTTTGCAATGTATTTTTTGAAATTTTACATATGGTATACACATAGAGACATGTTTGGTAGCTAATAACTAAACATATATACAATGAAAGTATTAGTTGGCTTCTAAACATATGTACAATAAGAGCATTTTATTACATATAGATGTAATTGACAATGAGCAAGTAATCATATAGGCATGATGGGGCAATGTTTGCTGGGGCAGGATGTTGAATTTCTTGGCAATACTCATACAACAATCATAAATAGCCTGTATCCATACCTGTTTCCATCAAAAAATAAAATATTGTAAGTGACAATGGATGTGTTTGACGAAAGCATGTTTTTTAAAGCACTGAAGTAAAATAAATGATTTTTTAAAGAAATTTCTAAATTACAGCGAATGCTAGACCTTGTTGTTCTTGGCGGGAAATATTATGTTTGAATATTTGAAATAAAATAAATGATTTCAAGCTAATATAAAATTATATGAGGGTAAATGTAATAGAAAGCAAATGTATGTGAAATTTGGTTATTGCAGCAAGTGGTGTTTACCATGTGGGTAATTCTGGAAAACAGGTTGTACGATTGGCTAGAGTATATTCTCCTGCATAGATTTTGATGCAAGCAATGATTCCTCTTGTTGTCTACGCTTAAGATATGGATTCTTGTGCATTTCTGCAATGCGCGATAATGGGAATGCTAGATTGATTTGAATGTCTGCCAATGAACGCACTCTTGAAATTGCAGTGAACGTTAGCCCTTGTCGTTCTTTGGTGCCGATGTCTACTGTTGTTTTGTCTAATGTCATTCCTTGTGACTTGTGTATCGTTAAAGCCCATGCCATTTGAAGTGGTATCTGACGGCGTGCACCCCTTGTGATGGGAGAAATGGGTACATATGTTGGGTGTGAAATGTTTGTATAAAGTCGACAACCACGAAGGATGGTAATTCTGGGGGCTTTGAACCAATAGAATAAAATATTGAGATGACCTTCCCAAGTGCGCCATTGACGAGGCCTGCATGTACCCATAAGTTGCTGGTGAGCATAACTTTTTGTTCATTGCATAAGAGCACTTTTGTAGGCAAATGCTCATCT
This sequence comes from Pinus tabuliformis, assembly GCA_031772625.1. NCBI lineage: Eukaryota > Viridiplantae > Streptophyta > Pinopsida > Pinales > Pinaceae > Pinus > Pinus tabuliformis. The sequence continues at coordinate 584,956,968 of CM062816.1, forward strand.
TCCGTTGTAGTAGGAGTTCTTTGCCTTTGTTGTTCTGCAGAGCAAATCGCTACTTGGATGTTCAATTTTTTAAGCATTTTCTTATTATGCAAAACAACTGAGTTGTTTATTGCATATAGGTGCATGGATTCTTCAAATGTGTGTTGCTCTTCATGTGTAAGAGACGAACTTGTTCTTGACATTAGGTGTTGCCAATCTTCAAGTGTAGATATTCCATTTCTGAGATTTGTGAGTATTTGCCGGAAAGCAACCTGGGACGGGCTAGCTCCTTGTTGACGAAAAACGGTTGAAAGTGTTATGAATATGTCGAAGCTGCGCCAAAGTGCAGTGCCACGCGATGTCCCAGCGTATAAGGAATGTCTTTTACAGGTGGTAGCTGGCCTAAATCTCCGACAAGGATAATTGAGCGATTACCAAATGGTGCATTTCGGTGAAGAGGGAATGCCTCTCTTAGATGATCATCAATGCGAGTAAGCATTTTTGGACCAATGAAGCTCATTTCATCAATGAGAATGTACTCTACATGACGGAGTTTCTCTTGCAGTTGTAGGAGTGGTTGGCCTTCAAGAGCATGCATTGTTTGCATAGGGATACGAAGGGCAGAGTGAATTGTGAGGGCATTTATGTTGAAAGCTGCAACACCTGTTGGTGCAAGTAACAACAAAGGGTTTTCGTTTGTTGGTGAGTTTTCCACAAATGCATGGTGTAGACATTTAATCACATGGGATTTTCCTGTCCCAGCTGTTCCTTCTATGATGATTTTGCGTGGGGGTTTTGGCGAAGGGGTTTTAAAGTGTGAAAAAATAGTGGTGAAGGCTATGTTCTGGGTAGGAGATAATGTGTGATCTTGGGGAAGGTTGCAAAAAGAATGATGTTCGCTTTGAATCGTTGAGCGGTTGAATTCAACGAAATTTATGGCAGTTTCTTGCAAGTGGGGAGGGATAGTATTATGTGACCAATTGTGGTTGGCATCGAAGTCACGGTAGCCAATCATGTCAAGGTCATCAATTGCAATATTGTAACCTGGGTGCAGCTGAGAGAGGATTTGCCATTCGTTCATCTGCATGGAATCAGGAGGGATGTCGGGGGTAGTTTGATCTTCAGTATGTGGGGTTTGTGGGTTTTCAATTTCTCGATGGACATGCCATGGTGTATATGTACCCTTTTTTTGTTCCCAGTGTGCAATAATTTCTGCATCAGTTGAACCAATATCATTGGGGAGTGTTCGGAAGGGGAAATACAATAGTAATTCACTCCAGCAAAAAGTGGCATAAGAAGGATCATTAGAGGAAGGAATGGCATACGGGGCAAAACATGTACAATCATTGGTGGGAATATGTGTTTCCATTGGTTTTTTTTTTTCGCTGGGAAGAATATGACCATGAGCGTGAAGCTTCAAGGAGGGGCAATGATTCCAAGGAGACAGGCCTGTTCATGTATGCAAGGATAAAATTTGGTGTCAAACAAGGGTTCTCAGTATCTTGTGAAACGCGTTTGAAAACAGACTTGTTGACATTCAAAGACCGAAATGTACGGCTGCTGAGAGAAAGAGGTAGCTTTTGTAACATATGGCATATTTCTTGTGCTCCAATGTCTCTATCTGTAATGGTTTCTATAAGGAGTTTTCGGATAACAGCAACAGTAGGTGCTTCTGGAATGGCACTTTGTGATAGCCGTGATAGCATTTGACGGTAGCTCTCAGATCTTGTTTCTGATTTTGCTGCATATTTTGAAATATATTTTAACACAGCATGGCGAGAAAGGACTGGTTGGCAATCAACATTTGCTCAATACATTAGTGTTGGCTTAACCAACTTAGTGTTTGCATGCCCATACAAGAACAATAAATTATTTAAAATAATATCGAAAAAGGAATTAAAATGGAAGTGGTACAAAATTCTAGGTAACGTGATGACTTTTCATAAGTGAACTTCTAAAACATAAATAATATATAAATCATAGGGATTCGCAAATAATAAGTTTATTATGCTTTTACGATTAATTACCATGTTAAAAATAAAATTATGTTGAAAATTATGAATAAATCATTTTAATTAACTTAAGACTTTAGTGATTAAAAATTAATTTATCTAAATTTTATATTTAAATATTAAATTCTTGAATTATATTTATTAATATAATATTAAATATTATAATAAAATAAGGAGAAAGTCATAACTGATTGAGATAATTTTTAATTTTAATAGTTAATTTATATATTATGGTTTACATTTGGTTATTAGAAAAGTTGGTATGAAAAATACATTATAATTGAATATGATCATATTAACCATTAAATAATCCTTTTTGCAATTGGTTGTCTCTTCTATTTTATTGTCTTCCTCAATGACTTATGAGTAAAAATTGTCATAAATAATTTGAAGTTGAGATTTGAAATGATTTTTAATTTTAATAAATAATTTATATATTATTGTTCACATTTTGTTATTAAAAAAGTTGATATGAAAGTACATTATAATTGACTATAATCATATTAACCATTGAATAGTCCTTAACCACTGAATAATCCCTTTTCCAATTGGTTGTCTCTTCTATTTTATCGTGTTCCTCAATGACTTATGAATAAAAATGGTCATAAATAATCTGAAATTGAGATTTTTGTTTACCGGCGTGGATCCTTTGCATGGAGTGTAGTGACCAAAAAGAAATATGAGTCTCTCACCCTATGTGTTAGTGATTTCAAAATGTTTCAATGTGAAAAGCATGGATCCTTTGTATTGAGTGTATCCTTTGTACTTTATATTGAGTGTAGTGACCATCCTTTGTATTGAGAATAGTGACAAAAAAAATATGAATCTCTCACCCTATGTGTTAGTGATTTTAAAATGTTTCAATGTGAAAAGTGTGGATCCTTTGTATTGAGTGTATCCTTTGTACTTTGTATTGAGTGTAGTGACCAAAAAAAATATGAATCTCTCAGATTTCAAAATGTTTCAATATGAAAAGTAAGTTGATATTTAATTAAGTGACATTGTGGGGGCTGATTTGAATTCCTTGAGATTTAGAATTCCAAATGACTTAGTCTATATTACAAAATAAAAAACATGATTAGAAGTGATGTTTTATTGGTTATGCAAGATGACTAATAAACTAAAGATATTATTGCATGATTGATTAAATACATCATTAAATCCAAATAGATTTATGATAATGTGTTTAAATAGCTAGCTTGAAAAATGAGCTTAAATGGCTAACTTGAAAAATGAGTTCTGCCTAACGTTGAAATCATAAACTCTAAGAATACCGAAATCATAAACTCTAACAATACCTCAAAAAGCCTAAGATTAACCATCCAATATACACAAATACCACTGCTACTCTCATGTTTCTGATCTTACATTTGGTAATTTAAAAAACTTAATTAACTGGTCCTAACCATTACTCTATATAATATGATTTGATGGTGACACATTAATATAACATATAATATATTAATGCGTATGATAAATGTTATATTAATTCTCATATGGCTAGGCTATGTAACTTAGCTAGTTAGAAGATTATGAGATATAGGAAGGATCCGATATCGCTTTCAATCTACTCTTGACATCCTGCGGAATATTCAGATTAAAAGATGAGAAAATATGGAATCGCAGTCTATGGCACCTGTGTGTTAGCAAGGCAGAATGAATTTCTTGGGTCGCCTACAGCAACTTTACGGGAAAACTGTGGAGGAATTCGGTTGGTAAAATGCAGAGCAGTCTTGGACCAGTTTTAAACCCCATAAACTAAAAAGGTTAAAAAAATGGGAAAAGAAATTCGGTCGGTTATCCGTTGTGGGCACAAGCATGAAAATTGGGAAGAGTTGAATGGCATCGGCCCTAAATCGCATCTAAGAGGCCACGACTGGCAGACTGCCTCAGAGACGGCTTGGTTATCATACGGAGTTCTTTAAATCGTTGGATGTCAAAATTCCTGTTCTCTATCAGTCGTTTCTGCCAGGTTTTGAAGCGAGCTTGGAAGAAGCCCTCGAACGTGGGATCGGTGGATGTCCTAAGGAAAAATGCATAGCCAGCTAGGAAATAAACGGAGGTAAGGTAGAAGCACATGGGTTCCATCACATCCCACGAGAGATCCCAGAAGGTGAACCGCATTAAAGCGGCCGTCTGAAGGGCCATAAACCCAAACCCGCACCATAGCTCTTTGTGAACTAATTTCTCGGCCTCAATCTCGTCCACATAAGTACTCTCCATATAATTCTATACAGTATAGACGTTACGCCTCTGTCGCCAATTACAATACGGTAAACAAGACGAAAGGATTTAACATGAAAGGATTTCTACAGATTATAAATTAAAAATATTGAATGCGACATGAACGTTACAAAATGTGCGAGTGTTTGGTATGTGGAAGTAGGGGAGCCAAGAGAACTTACGCCAATTAGTGGTGTTTGGGAGAAGGAAACGCGTAGGCGCCATCTCAGCGAACACGAGGGAGTGGAAATTTGTGGAGATGGTAACGCTCAATAAAAAGGGCAATATGAACTGATGTGCTTTGAAGGATTGCAGGGGACAGAGTATCTCCGGTGTGAAGTTTCTCATGAGAATTTGTAAGGTGATGGTAGATGAAGCTCAGTGTTGGCCAAAAACAGCAACAACAACTGTCAAGGAAAAAGCAGTGAAAATATCTTCCACAGTGAAAATATCTTCAAGAGACAAAAGAATTGGAAAAAGCAGTAATGCAACTCAAAGGGCCAGGTTCAATGCACAGCAGAACTGGAGGTGAAAAGAAAGCAACTCATATATTTGGAAAAAGCAGTGAACTTCAAATCAACGGTTGAAACTGTCAAACTTGATCAAACGGTTCAGGTTAAAAGTGTTGACAATTGTTGATGCATAGGAAGGCCTATCGACCTAAAAATAGAATTAGAATTTCTAAACAAATAATTTTATATATTATATTTTGAATAATATAAAATATGTTATTATAAAAAATTTCAAATATATTTTAAAAAATTTCAAAAAATAATTTGAACATTTTGTTATACGTTATTTTCAAATTTATATTAAAAAAAATTGATTTTATAAACTTGAAAGGGTAGTTTCTTGGGTCGCGGCAATTTTACTAGTATTTTAATAATAATTAAAAAAATATGCTTACTTTTTATTTTTAAATTTGTTCAGCAATCTTTAGAATGTTTACAACACATCTCTTAAAGAAATTGGAATTAAAAAGCGTAAATCAATAGAGAAATGGGGGGTCGCAGTTTTGTCACTACTTAAAAATTTATGTAAAATATTAATGAATATCTTTTAAAGAAAATGAATAAATTAGATAAAAAATATATATTAAATTTTAGAAAAAATATGACATGAAATTGAATTCAAATTGACATGTTTTATCTTCTTTTACCACCGCCTAATTCTTGATGATTTTGTAAATTTAAGAGTAAACATTCCAACTCCATTTATTTTTATAAAACTTCTTTGCCACAAAAAGGGAAAAAGTGATACACATTAACATGCTTTTACCAAATCAAACTAAAAATATGTTACCATTTTGTAATTGCAATAAGGTAACAACCAATGAAGAAATAGAAAGCACAAGTTAAATAGATGATGAAAACCAATCGCAAGCTCTAAAAAGGTATGTTCATAAAAACTACACAAATATGCTTTTTGTATTTACAATATTAATTCCTACTATATATGCATACTCTTTCTACAAACAACTAATATACATATGTATAACTAAATGTATATAAACTAGGAAATATTGGACAAGTGAGCAAAGCACTGGTAGGTAGTCTCACAACGCAACAATAATATATGTACATGTTAATTATCATAAAATCCCCATTAATTTCTTATAAAAAATACATGTGATAATATCCAAATCATATTGAAATATACAAATATATTTTTAGTGCAAATGAAATAGAAGCAGGAACAAGCGAATCAAACATTTTACGAAATGATGCATTAACAAGGCATGCGTATGAAACACTACACTATAATTTATTTGCACTTCTACATTTTATGAAAGAAACATAACAATATAGAAATGTTTATAGAAGTGTCTAAATAAGAAATTTATATCGGCAAAGCCAAACACCCCCACTTAAAGTATCAATATAAGAATGGGGGATTACGCAGTGCATTATATTAGATATCATTTTGGGATTCAACTGCGTTAAGTAAGTCATTCAAACGTATGACCATTTCCATGAGAGGTAGTCGTAACTGACTAATTTCTCATGATTTTTGAATAGTTCACTTAGCACTCATTGCATCGGGTGATGCTCACAGGGGTGAAGAAGTGGGATTGAAACTAGTGAAATGTGGAGAATATAAGACTTGAACAATCACAAAATGGAACAATTGTTTATCGGAGACATAATGGTAGTTTATAACACATATGTTGATAAAGAAAACAAAGCACGTCAAATGTTACTCGTTGATTTTATATATGATAAAGGAATGATGATTGTAACATTAACTATTCCTGAACAATTAATTGAGAACCATGAACAAATTATTTTGCAAGGTAGTAGTATATCGATTACAAATTTCATAATACTACCTAAAATAAATATGATCATGATGACTGTGATAAAATAATTTCACTCAATGAATCAAGCATCATAAAGATCATTCCTCTAGTTTGCAAAGAATATTGTTTCATCCCAGATACAACTATTAAGCATTTTGCTGACAACAAATAAATATACCCAATTGGTATAATCACTGCAGTTGTTACACTTGCCAAGAAGGTTGGATTGCAATACATATTACATATAAAGGATGGATATTCTGAGAATGAAAACATAATAGTATGTATTTGCATACCACTTATTCTTAATTTTTAATAGATAATATGCATTAATTCATTATATATCTTTGGTAATTTGTCTCTTGCAGTTGAAATTGTTCAACACATACCAACAATACTTTATTTCAATGGAATAACAATTGCAAAAAGGAGAGTTTCCCCTGATCCTTTTCAAGAATAAAAAAATGTAAAGATGTCGAAGAAAGAATATTTCGAACAACACAATAAAACTTCATAGAAAAACTTAACACAAATGTCGTAAACAATCTCAAGAAAATAAATACATCTACTAATGTCATAAGTATAACAATAATGATCTTCTTGCTAACTTTTTATTTCATATATAATATTGTACATCAACATTTAAATATCCTATAAACAGGCCGAAGGTCTTTTGATTACTTTAAATTCTTTTCAACTCCATTTAAACCTATTTGCGCTATTACTAACTCTGTTATTGGTTCATCCACAATGATAAACAATGGAACAATTCATTGTCCTAAATGCAACAACACTTGCCCTTTCGTATACAAACATTGCCTAAACGCAACAATATAATCTACTATAGACAACATTGTGCATTGAACCATCAGGGAGCCTTTATTACTTGATTTACTTCTTGATTTAAAACCCATGTCGTATGAATCATATCTGCAACAGAAAGCTATCATTGTCGACATGTGTAACGTGATCTCAAAATTCATAGCAGGTTCATACTCAATGAGGATAATGTGGTGTTACATGTTGGTTGAAAAATGGAAGTTACATTAACATATGACTTAATATCTTTCCTTTCGAAGATGTCCTCCATTAAATTCTTAATGCTATGATTTTTTTTAACTTATTCTTTGTTACACAGATCACAAAAACTAGTGACATATCAACTATTAGAATCCAATAGCTTATTCAATGCTATTTAGTGCCTTCACTTACACATCCAATAAATGTGAAAGTCATTTGAATTTGTTTCTTTATATTATGGTGTTATTCTAATAGAACTGTTTAACTTGCAATTTTTTGCACATTTACCAAGAGAAGTGTATTTATGAGACAATACTCTTGTACAATCTTTTTTTATTATCATAATCATGCATAATTTGTGTTCATCATCATTATGCTAGATGAGGTGGATTAAGAAAAATATTCCTACTTTCTTGTCTAAAATCAATTCATGTTTCTTCCTTTTCTTTAATATGTGGAAGTTGAATTTAATCATGAACTAGGTACTTTATCACCAGTATTCTTGAATTACTTGCAGGTGAGTTTGATCTCTAGAAGTACCTTGAAAACTTGACATTTTTTCCCATCTATGAATGAAAGTGTTCTATCTTTGTGCTACTTTTACCCATGCAAATTACAAAGATAATGTTTTGTAATATTTCGGCAAAAGAAAAGAAAATTGATCACAAATTTTTGTAAAAAAGGTGGTATATGTAAATCTTTCTCTTTATTTTCAAATTGGATTGAATTACATTATAGCTTTTGACGTGCGGTCAAACAAAATGGATGTGCCAAATTATTTACAGTGCTAGAATAGGGAATTATACTTCTACTATTTTATTTTTTTATTAGAATTCCATAGTTGAGTTGTTTTAGACCTATTTTTATTTCCAATTCCATATAATTGTTCTTGTTCAATGGTTTAGGGTATTTATTTTTCATTTTATAATAGAAGTTGCAGTTCCACTAGGTTATATATATATCTTTTATTTTCACTTCTACTATCAAGTTCTACTTTTAAGAGTGAAATTTAATTTTCATTATGTTTCCAATTTTTCTATATTGCTATATTCTAAGAGAGCTTCACAAATTTAGTTATTTTTCTAGTTGTATCATCGAGCTCCTTATTTTATTTTATTGGTCTAATGTGGACACAATAATATTATTTGTTAACATTGCTGAAGATGTCAACGTTCAAATGAATAGGTTCAATATCAAATGGAAGATGTCGCCTTCCCAGGCAATTGGTAGTCATTCATTGGCATGAAGCCATTTGAAATGTTTGATACACATCACAAATAGAAATTACCTGCAAAAATTTCATGAAAATGAAGATACCTAATCTATTACAGGCTAGATTAAGAACTCCTTAGATATAGGATGCTACCATCTTAGTTGTTTAGTATCCACTTTGTATGCATAAAACAAGTTGTTCGTTACTGCAAAACACTCATGCCTATGAATAGGAAAATTAGGTGATTGGCCATGATATCCGTACTCCATTTCAAAGCCACTAATTATATTCTATCAAAGTTATTTTTCTTATCTTATTTAATTAATGATTTTTAGTCCTAAATATATGGATTATTTTATTTAGTGCGTTATACTAGGGGTTTTCCATTTTTTTCTTTAAGTTATAAAAGCTCAATTTATTTTGATTTGATATTTATGGTGGATAATGTTTTCTTGCTTTCCAAGCATTGAGCATCTGGATTGAGCTTACCATACATTCATTGTTGGCTTATGACTTTGTATGGATGACTATCTTTGCAAATTTTGAGATGAGGGAAATTCATATTGTTTTGTTGTCTTTGTCAACCTGTCTATTCCTCCAAGATCCATTTTTCTAAACCCTGAAACAAGGATGGAAGCACATGATCCACTTGTTTTCCATCTAAAGGCACAACATGGAAAAACTAAGCAGAGCTTCCCTAATTTGCAGCAACATATATCATTTATAGTACATAGATGAAATGTACTTTTTATTTTTTGAGGATAGTTTTACAATTCGCTACATCACATGAAGATGGTGTTTGAACCATTATGCTTTAAGACATAACAAATGTTCAAAGATGGATAGTGTTTAACCATATTCAACTTTGCACAGGAAGCCCCATAGACCCCTATTTTTGTAGTTTTTTTAACTATATCATTTTTGAATGGTGTATGTGTTTGATTGTATCATGATTGCATGTGTTGACACAAAATTTACGTTTTATAGTTTTGGAGTAGTGTGTTTTTTGATTGTGACACTATGGAAATGGCCTTGAGTTGTTGGCTTGGATCAAGATGCATATTTTTGTCACTGTCTATAGTTTAAGTCTTTTCTTGATATGCTTGATGAGTTTTATGCTTCTAGGCATTTGCAAATAAAAGTGGAATTGTATTTTTGGAGACAAGTGCAATGAGTGCAAGGTATGGTATTATTTGCATGAACTCCTCAAATGTCCTCTTCAACATGCCAATTTTTTGGTATTTCCATTGTAATTTAGATTGGCTTTCTATGTGTTTCACATCCCTTAAAATGTTTCCTGAAAGTATAGAGAGCAAGGGATAAGTCCTTGAACGCAATGAGTAGAATCACTTTTTATAATTTTGTAATGGCTACCAATAAGTGCGGTTTTTTTCTAAACACTTGAATACTATTGACATAATTATCTCTATAAGAGTGAATGTATTGGATGGTATTTGCCTTATTTCTACCTCGTATACTATTTTACAAGAGCATTGGATAAGTCTAGCATTGTTGTTGATGTTTGCCTTCATTTGCTGCTACACATGAATTATTTTACGCGATTGTTTTGAGGGCTAGGAAGGAATCTATACTTATGTATATATTGGAGAAGTTGCACTGGAGAGACTTAGGGCTAGCAAGGCATCTACACTTATGAAAATATTGGAGAAGTTGCACTAGGGAGACTTAGTCATTTTTTTTATCTTTGTAAGTAAATCTCACTAGTTATAAATTGTATAGTTATAAATTTTGTTGCAAACCGTGTTTGTAATATTAAATTTGATATGGTATGCTATTTTGCACACCTTTGCTTATGGTTTTTTCCCCTTTTAGCTCAATACAAGTTCTTAAAAATCCTGAATGGTTTCAGAAGCATTTTATTAAGACATTGTGTTGTAAAATATGCAAAGTTTCTTATCTTCCCCCTACCCCCAATGAACCCCTTATTGATATTAACATCCATTTGTTGCACTTAGTTTTCATGATTCCATAGTTAACTACTAAAAAGTAGCAAGCATTTTCCAACACAAATCCCGAATCAACCTGAAAAACACTATTTCCTAAGTGTGTTTCATAGGTTAAGGCACTTATTCAAGACCCGTAAGCTACTTCAAAACATAAGTTATGGGTCTAATGGCCTTCAAACATAATTTATACCTTATATTATGGAAATAAATTTTATCAACTAAGGTAATTAGTTGACCTCTAATATTATGTGGATCTTCAAGCCTTCTCTAATACACTAATTGCATAAAAATCCATTGGCCTTTTTCCTCAAGAGGAGCCATGTCTTGACTAAATCTACATACATGCATCTATAGACATGAAACCAAGTAAAAACAGTATTTCCACATGTTCAAGAAAACTACCAATTTCAAATTGCTTTGTTCCTTCAGCCAACTCAAAAACTTCTTGAGTAAAATGTTTCACATTGATATTCCCTGTTTTTTTCCCTTTTTATCTAATATTCACGAGGGAAGGGGTTTGAATCATTTCTAAAAAAATGTTTTCATGACCATTTATAATTTTAGTGACAAGCCAGGGGTTCATAACTTTGATCTTCTTGAAAAGCTAGTCCTCCATGATGGATATGTTTACACAATTGAAACTATTATGAGTATGGCAGGAAGTGTGTTGCAATATGCAATGCTTGGAGACTAACATTTTGTAGGCTTTCAAAAGGGTAAGAATACTTTGTACTGAAATATACAATTTATGAAATATGAAATTAGGGTTCAAGGTCTTTGAGTGGTTGGTTTATCTTATTTAACATTTTTTGTGGAATAACTTTCTAATTTTTTTACGGTTGTGCACACAGCTTGCAACTGCATTTAACATTTAATTATAGAAAAAAAATAGTTGTGAAAGTTGTCAATTTCTTTGCGCTTGGTGTATGTCTATGGCCCTTTCTGGTACCATCTTAAATCATTCCCTTAGCTCCCATTCATGCTACTTAGAGTAGCATATATTATTTGCCACAAATTACTTCAAACAAGGACCCTATTTCTATTTATATTCTTTATTTTGTTCTTCAAAAAGTTGAACTTCTAACCACTACAAGGAAATCTGAAAGACTAAAATAGACATATAATACCATGAACAAATTTTAGAGCAGGGAAAACAAACCTTAACAGATTACTAGATGATACAGACTAAATTATTTAACCAAGTCTTCCATGATCCAAATCTCACTAGGATTCAAAATTTCCTTTCCACAAGGTGGTCATGATTCAAATCTTGTTGAGGATTGTGTAGTAAAAAGTTTATGCATCTATTGTGGCTTGGGGTTTTGTATCCAAGACTCAAATCTCACTAAGGATTGTGTAGCCAATATTTTTTTCATCTACTCTGTCTTAGGGTTGTGTTTGTTTTTTTGTAATCTCACCTTACAATCAAGTTTTGTCTCCTTCACCTACATGCTCTCTTTGCACCCTGTTTTCGTGAGACTAGTGTTACTTTTTTTAGGGAAATTTTAGTTTCTTTAAGTAGGCATATCTACTAGTTTTGAAGACCATCATTGAACTTGGCCCACTAGATTAGATGGAAGAGCGCTTTCCTTGGCCTTTCATGCTTGAGAAAGGTATTCTTACTATCTCTTTCCCAATCGTAACCTACATTTGAACATGTTCTCTGAAAATTTTTTTGTTCACTTAATACCTTCAATTGGCTTAACTTCATAAATCTTGAGAATGTCCTATTCTTGAAATTTGAAGTCCTCAATCTACACGTCACTTTGTATGCTCCTCTATATCTTAGAATAATGATCCCTACCAAAGTCCTGCATAAAAATCCACTGGCATTTTTCCTCTAAAGGAGGCATGTCCTGACCAAATCTACATACATGCATCTTTAGACATGAAACCAAGTAAAAGCATTATTTCCACGTGTTCAAGGAAACTACCAATTTCCAATCGCTTTGTTCCTTCAACCAACTCAATAATAAAAGTTTTCACATTGATATTGCTTGTTTTCTCCCCTTTTTATCTAATCTTTAATAGAGGATGGGTTTGATTCATTTTTTAAAACATTATTTTCATGACCATTTATAATTTCAGTGACAAGTTAGGAGTTCACAAATTTGATCTTCTGAAAAATCTAGTCCTCCATCGTGAATTTGTTTACATTGTTGAAACCATTGGTTTCAAGGTATGACAAGAAGTACACTACAATATACAATGCTTGGAGACTAACATTGTGCAGGCTTGTAGAAGGGTAAGCATACTTTATACTAAAATAGGCACTTTATGAAATTGGGATTCAAGGTTTTTAAGTGGGTGGTTTTCATCTTATTTATCGTTTGTTGTGGAATAAATTTCTAAATTTTGATGGTTGTGCACACAGGTTGCAACTGTGTTCAACATTGAAATATAGCAAAATTTTGTTATGAAAATTGTCCATTTCTTCATGCTTCGTGCATGTTTATGGCCCTCTCTGGTACCATATTGAAGCATTTCCTCAGCCCTTGTTGGTTTTGCTTAGAGTCTTTGTAGAAGTAGAAGGGCATGGCATATATTATCTTATGTTTTATGTTCCCAATCTAGAGCTCGAATAAATATATATTTTTTTCCATTATTTGTAGAGTTAGTATCCATATTCCAACAAGTCTGATTCGAACACTTAATATTTGATGCAAAGTGTTACATTGGTAACAGAGTTCTCCCTACAATATGGAATACTACGAAAATCTTGGTGGGATACTTATTCAACATGGTTGGACTATCACCAATAAAGAAAATAAATCTCATAATCTATAAGATGTAAGTGAAATCTAAAAACCATCTCAGTAATTGGATAGTCCTCTATGGTTTTATTCAAGATATGATCATATTAAAGTTACACTAATAAAAAAAATATTTATACAATTATTTTTAATGTGTATCAAGTCTCCCTGAATCCTTGAAGATCTTTTTGTTAGAATTAGAAGCATTTGTCCTTAAAGGTCTTATCTGAAACACTGATTAATGCATACACAATGCCCTTGCACATTAACATGAAAAATGACTTTGTTATTGGATTCCCCTTAGTCTGGAAAGAAAACATTGTTACTAGCTTTGGCTGGGAAATTGGATACTAAGTTGAAGGTTAAAGCCTTTGATATGCTTACTATTTATCCTTATTGTTGGAAATTTCACATCCTATCTAATGTTTCATCAATAATACAAGGTGTTTACTTCACCTTTCTTGGATGATCAGATCAGAGGAGAGATTACTTACAATGGGTATAGATTGGATGAGTTTGTTCCTCATTAAACATTTGCTTACATAAGCCCACATGAATCAAACATTGGAGAAATGACTATCAAAGAAATTCTTTAGACCAATCTTATCTCTACAAATCTGGCATGTTTGGCCACTCAAATGTTGTAACAAATAAGACTACAAATAAAAGAACATACTTATTACATTAGACCCTATATACTCTTCCAAGACAATGATATGCCTATTGATGAACATGTGAAGAGATCATACTACTAGTGCACATGTAATGCAGTCCCCAAGATAAAATACCCACTACCCAATAACCATAGTTTTGATTCCATATGTAATGAAAGGCGCTACCAACTGAGCATGTCCAATAAGGAAGGTGTTGTCATTGCAAAAATGATCCTCCAAAATTCTTTTCTTATTCAATTTTGGAGCCTACATATGTTTTCATGAGCTATCGCTTCAAGCTATCTTGTGTCATCTTGTCATTTGTTCATGTTTCCTAAGTGTCAACCATCCTTTCCAAGTTTCGATGTTTCTCCTAGGTCAAAGTTTCCTAAGCGTCGTCTTCTTATCTTTGAATATCTTGTGTCATATTTCTAAGATAGAAAAATCACTAGCTTTTATTTGACTTAGTGTTAACTTTCTTCACTCAACATGCATACTACATGAATGAAAGACAGTGCAACTTTTTCTCCTAAAGAAAGCGCACTTTCTAAACTTAGTGGTCACACAAGAATTGTCGAAGGAAATTGTACCCTCTTAAGCCCGAGCACACTTTTATCTCTCAGTGGAGTGCACTTCTCTTAGTTAAGTGCACTTCTTATCCAAAAAGAGATCACACTCCTTGTCAACAGAGACAATGCCCTCCTTATCCTTAACTGCTGCACATCCTTGTCAAGAAAAAGTGTTCCCTCTTGTCTTTCACACATGTGCCTTCCTTGCTTGCATGTTGAGCGCATTCCTAGAAAACAGGCACCTTATCCACTTAATGTAACTCATTCATTCATTAATTGACATGTCGTAATCATGCGTTATCTTTCTTTGCAAGTGATTTTATTTATAAGCATCCCAATTCATCATTCGATCTCATAAACGTTGCTCACTTTGGGTTGAGCATCTTCTCACCACAAGGAGTTTGTCTTGAGCACACTCTTATCTCTCATTGGAGTGCACATGCTTCTCTTAGTTAAGTTCACTTCTTGTCCACGAAGAGAGCACACTCCTTGTCAATAGAGACGAAGCACTCCTTGTCCTCAACTGTGGTGCACTCCTTGTCAACAAGAAGTGTGCCCTCTTGTCTTTCACACATGGGTTCTTACCAGCTTGCATGTTTAGTAAATTCATAGAAAATAGGGACCCTCTCCACTTAATGTAGCTAATTCATTCATTATTCGACAAGTGGCGATCATGCATTGTCTTGCTTTGCAAGTGGTTTTCTTTATAAGCATCCCAATTCATCATTCATTCTCACAATTACTGTTCACTTTGGGTTGAGTGCATCTTCTCACCACAAGGATTTCGTTTTCAATCTCATTCACAAGTGTGTGGATCCTCGATAAGTTTTGAAAAGTGTCGTTGTATTTGATTTTGTCATTTTTAGTGGTGCTTTTGTTTTCCTTAACGAAGTTTCAGTTTTTTTTCGCATTTGAAGTGTCATTGTCATCTGTACTTTTTCCTACAAGTGTCATCTTGTTGTTGCAAGTGGTGTTTCTATTGACTCTTCACATTCCATGACATTTCACCATTTAGTCATGATTGCAGTAGAATCTATAAACACATGCAACCCTTCTCTCTCATGGTTGCATCTAGCCTTAGGCTGACCGTTTTATCATAGGATTGCTTCTTTTTTTTAGGTTTTAACTTAGTTTTTTCTTCCACTAGGGTTAAATTATTTTTACCAGTTCTCTGATTTGGAATAATTCTACATTAATATCCAATTCTAAAGAGTGGGACTTCATGTGAAAGTTTATGAAATATTTGTTATTTCCTTAAAAAATTTGGTTCTTTTAATTATCTTATTATAATTAGTGTTTTATATATTAGAGTGGTTAACAAATTTTGAAAAAAAATGCAGAACAAAATGTAGATTTCTAGTGTCAAATCTTGAGGAACCTCATTTAGAGGTTGATACTAAACAAAATACACTCTATCCAAGCATGCCTCAACAAGTTATTCATAGAGAATTAAGTTTAAATAAAGTCATATTGTGGGACACCATTGTTCTGATACTTAGAGTATGCTACCAAAGCAAAAGATCATGAAACCACCATGTATGTTTTCTGAGGCATTTTTATCCAGGTGGAGAATACCTATGTCTTTGTTTTATTAAAACTTTGCATATAAAATGTGTCTTGACTCTTAACTTTTAAGTAGCCATTTTAACCCATAACCACAAAGAACCCAACCTGATTGACAAATAAAATTGAAATTCATTGTTTATAAACACCTTCAGATCGAGTTCCCTAGGTTGAAAGAAATAGTTAAGAAGCTCCTTTGGAAGGAAAAAAACAATCTTGTAGATAAAACATGTATTTTTTGTATCACGGGCTTTGCTAGCTACAGAAAGAAAAAAGCTTCTGACAAAGGATTTGTTAGAAAGATATGTTACTTATAATACATTCTACTAGTACAACTGATTAAATATACACTCTTTTACATTCATTTCAAATGTGGACGGAGGGATAGATGCGCTAGGACTCCATAAGGCCATTGTTTTTCATTTTATATAATTCATGTCTATGTGAAAAAAAAAGATGCATTTTGAGAAATCAAAATGCAAATAATTTTATTTTTTCTTTGTTTGTATCAATGTTATTAGAACCAGAATGGTTATTTTTCCTCACATAGAATCAACTATGGGACTGAGGTATGGTACTTATTTGCAAAGATATGTCTACATTGTCAAATGTTGTTGGGTGAGTCTCCAAAACCCACTCTATCATGAGATTGATTTTATTTAAAAAAAATAAGTTTAAGTGGTCCCTGTCATTAACTTAATGGCTCCATATGGAAGCAGGCAATTTGGTAAGGAACCAGTTAGTTTTTTCAATTATGGCTAGTTCCATATGAAATCAGTTGGCTTATATATGTACTTTTTTTGCAAGTTGCAAATATCGTAGCATGGGATAGTGAAGAACTTCCTTTTGGGTAGAGTTGAAAAAGACATATATGCAAGTTAAGTTTCTTAGTGTTTTCATAACAAAGGCAAACCTTAAAGTTTTCAAGTTTTGTAGTGTGTGCTTGATACTGGCATGCCATCCAATTTAGTTTCAAGAGATTCCTTTATGAGGAATAAGAATTATATTGAAGAGCATTGTATCAACAATTCATTGCTAAACAAAAATAGGGTTATTTTATTAGATGTTGTTGTTTATGGTAGTCTAAGTTGGACAATTTAAAAGGAGTAGATTTTGTTTTTAATTAGCATATATCTCCAAGGGGCAACACCCACTTTACTGTTCGGTACAATGTTTTACCATAATGATCAAGTAATAGCCATATGTGTGGAGGAATAAACCGATTTAGATCATAGAAAACTTGGAGAAAAAGTGGTTGATTAAGGGCCAACCATAAAGACAAGCCAACCCAAGATATGGTAAATTAGTACTATGGTCATGAAACTAATATGGTAGTACCAACACCAAATCCAACATAATGTCAAGTTATCTTTGTAACCAGTTTTCATATAAATTATTTCTATGAATTTGGATCTAGCTGGCCTTTTAACCTAGCCTCTGCCTGAGAAAATTGGATTGAAATATGGGCCACCACAAGGAAACCATGGTTTCATGAGTCTTATTAGCAATTTAAGGTTTCACAAGTTAGATAATGTGCATTACCTTATATCAAAGTGGATGATTTAGCAAGATTGGAAGCCATCATATTTTCTAGTTCCTTCTCCTTGAGAGATCTACTAAAATTGGCATTTGATTTATTCAAGAATCAACCGAAAAATGAAGTCTACGCATGTTCATATGGCTCACATTTCAATCTATTTATCACCAAACAATATATTTACAATTTTTTGAAATTTTAATTATAGGCAAAAATTATTTGTGGCTTCAGAACTAACAACTTTATTTGAGGTTGTTGTTGGTAAGAGTTATATATGAATTATATTTGCATGAACTAAAAATTGAGATAATATACATTGTATAAAGTGATTGATTCTTTTCAACATCTCCTATCAACTCTTTTCCAGGTTATATGGAATGCAAAGGGAGCAATGGCAGCAGTTGTTTCTATCATACTTTTTAGTAACCTTGTCTTTGTTATAGGGATGTTAAGTAAAAAGTCGCTCTAATAATCTTTAAAAGGGATAATTGGTTGAGGTCATTGCTACTGGTGTTTCAACTTATGAAGTCATAGTATCTCTATTCAATTGCTTTAAGAGATTGTTTTGTGTGTCGTCTGGTTTTGCTAAAAGAAGTATTCTTTAAGATCACAATTCTTTCTAGATCCAACCAATTTCATTTGGTTTTTCAATTGTCTTTTGTATAAATATGTAGGGAATGACCTTGTGCAAATATTAAATGTCATGGATATGATTTGGTTCTTACAAGCCAATTACATCACCAACATTCCTGACAATTTCCGATCTAAATCTACCAAATGTAGATAAAGATCCAACACCGCGGAGTTAGCTAGGAAAGCCGCTAAGATTTGAAAGTCGTGTTGCAAGCAAGCCAAAGTAGTGTTTTCATATCTACGTTAGTATTGCTTTTATAAAGTAAGATTCAATGCGCATATATTGACCTCAGATTAAATGCATGACACAAACTTAATTATTGTATGCTTTATTCTGATGTTTTGTAATATATTTTCTAGTGTAAAGTTCCTTAAATCCTTGTATGATTTATTTAATCAAAAGAACATTCATTAGATCCTTGTATGATTTATTTGATCAGAAGAACATACATTGGTACTTACATTTAACTACTCATCTATGTGGAAAGAAATCGAGTAAGAAACCCCTATTTGATGTACAGATTGAATTTCACACATTGAGAACATTTATTGGAAACTTACAAAGTAGGATGATTATGAATATAATTCATATTTCAATGGGTATGTTTGTGACAATTGTTCATATACCCTATTCTATCTATTCTACATTCTTGCACATGTTCCAAAGATCAACAAGAGATACTTGTGTTGACTTTGTTCCAGCTAATGTGAGTTTGAGATGTAACGTTAAAGTGCTATGAGGATTTGTATTAATCATAACATTTTATCATAACCAGGGACAACTTTAGTGTATTATGTTTTGACCCTAGCATTGTGGTTGGAGTACTAACTAGCATTTACTAAAATTGCATATCAACAGTATTGAAATTGCAGACTGATACTGATGTTGCATGTTGACAGGAAATAGCTCTTGTTTAACTAACCAATAAAGTTTTCACTAACAAAAAATATAAATTAAATTAAAAAAAATATTTAATTGAAAAATATCTAGGATGGGAAAAAAATGACTAATTAGGAAAAATATAATTTTAAATGATTATTTAAAATTAATTAAAGTATTGAAATATACTATGTTGATTGGGAAGTTGGAAGTGTTTGTCAAACAGAGATTTTATTAAACTTTAGAAATATGTTTTATTTTTTTTACTTATTTCCTTCTTGAAAATTAATAAAGTGATAGCCATTAAAAGGAATAAGACAAGGTAATGATTATTTTTGGGTTAAAAATTTATGATCAAATTAATTGAAATTGCAAATTTTCATACTTTTGGGAAGTTGGAAGTGTTTGTCAAACAGAGATTTTATTAAACTTTAGAAATATGTTTTATTTTTTTCACTTATTTCCTTCTTGAAAATTAATAAAGTGATAGCCATTAAAAGGAATAAGACAATGTAATGATTATTTTTGGGTTAAAAATTTATGATCAAATTAATTGAAATTGCAAATCCATTAAAAGGAATAAGACAATGTAATGATTATTTTTGGGTTAAAAATTTATGATCAAATTAATTGAAATTGCAAATTTTCATACTTTTAAGAGTAAAGTGTGTTAAAGTGGCCTATGCAGGTTTCGAACCTGCGACCTTCGCGTTATTAGCACGACGCTCTAACCAACTGAGCTAATAGGCCGTCCTTTCTTATGTTAGAAAAATTAATTTTATTTATATAATTTAACTAGTTGAACGGTAGATAATGAATTTGATGTGCAGCCTCCTAACATTTTAAGATTTACAGCGTTTGGACATTTCTCCCCCGAGGATTGTATTAATATTAATTATGAGGAGCCAAAAAGACACATGATGCTGCTTCATTATGAGGAGCCAAAAAGACACATGAATTTCATAATTTATTTTCCAATAAGGTGCACCCTACTTTGCTGTACAATGTATTCTAAACTTGACCTATAATAGATTTAAAACATACTTTTGATGTATATCCCTTGGCAGAAGTTTGGATCGAGGTTAGAAAAAATAAAAAAGTTTTCGATTAAATTATTTTATATGTGTGGGACATGGGTGAATGTTTATTAACCTTGTGTATATATATATCATAGTGTCTTATTCATACAACTTTTTTTAATAAAAAAATTGTAATTTTTGTTTAAGTTTTTTTTTTTAATAAATAATTATTGCGATATTTTTTTGTTTTAAAAAATATATTTATTAGTATAGCTGTATAAATTAAATGGTTGATAAATACATTTATTGATATCAAAACACTTATTCTAAAATACATCTTATATTAGCAAGATTAACTACATAAAAATTAACTAAATTATAGCATCATCATTATTATTATTAATTACAAAAAGAATTAATATATGAGTTAAACATGTGACAAGAAAATTTTAGTATTTATGAAAAAGTTACAATTATTTTTAAGTTAAATCTTAACTCTGTGTCTTTGATTCCTATTAAAATTACTTTATGAATATTTAGTAGAAATTGAATCCCTACCATTTACTTAACAATTATTGATAATTAAATTAAAAATTCTAGAATTCTTTTTTCAAAACAAATATTAGTATAAATAATTTTATTTGTTATTTGTAAAATATAATCATACATAAATATGGTGTTTGTTTCTATAAATCTAAAAATAAATAAAAAAACATGTAACAAACAGAATAATTTTTTTTAAGATAATTTTATATATTAATATTGTTTTAACTCTTGAAGTGTATATCAATTTGTAATGGGATATTTTGTTAAAATATTATTTATATAAAAGTTATGTGTTCAAATCTAAACTTATATATCATCATCTCAATATACAGTAAATATATTAAAATTTATTTGATGCATTAATTTCAGATAAACCTCAAATATGAAAATTGTTCAAAGCTATCATGCTCATCCTGATTTTCTCTCTCCTTTATCATTATCAGCCACACCCTTGTCTCTTACACGTTAATATAGAAAATGGGATAGGAATAAGTTGTGCAATTAGATCATCACATTGTTAGAGAAAATATCACCTAAATCCTAAAAATGATCTTTATGCACCAAACAAGTTATTTTAAAGATAGCCTCTATGCCATAGTTCCTCCTATTTTTCACAAAGAGGACGCTCTGTGTGAATCTGTTGAACTCCCAAAGAAGTGTCTTGAATAGGTGTTTCATGCAATCTCATCGCAATTTCTGGGGCTTCCGCTTGAGTTCCTATCTTTTGCTGCGATAAAGAAACCCTTAGGTGGGGTGGGAGAGAGGCTATAACCAATTCACAGTGCTGACTATGTGTGATATTCATATTAGCTTCATGGTTTTGGCACTTCAATCTTTGATCTAATTCCCAGGGCATTTCATCGGTCCTCATCATGATTTCCTTAAATCCAATTACTAATCGTGATTCAGACTTAGGCTTACCGAATTCTTTGTTCATAGTAGTTTGAGTGTCTGCTAATGATGCCAACAGGTTATCGGTGTAGTACTTAATGTACCATGTCAGTGCGCGATCCTGCATAGTCGTAACCAATTGCATCTTCTTTATATTATCATCCGTAATTTGTTTTTTTGTCCACATAGCCTTTGCAACAAACCAAAACTGATCTGGATCCTCAATTCCTAAGCCCTTGAAAACCGACAACTTCATCGTATTCGACATGTTGACCAATGACAGAGGTGGCAGTGGTGTGGGTGAAGGTGTATGTTGTGGAGGTGAAGGTGGAGGTGGTCTGGGCGGATGAGGTATCTAAGAAAAAACCTGCCTTATCAACTGGACAACGCTCTACGGAGAAGCTTGTGCTGCTCCCTTATCGTCACTTGACGGAGGTTCAATCAACGAACTATTTTCAGGACCTGTTCTTCCTTGATTTCTAAAGCTTCATCCACTTCGTGTAGATCCAAACATCAAGGTAATGGCATAACCTGCTTTTCACACAAGAGAATCTTAATCCAAGTATTCAAAGATCTTAAATACTGACCTTGCGATCCCTTGAAGAAGCGTCGCTCTGCTTCACTGTAACTGACTGAGGTATCAACTGCAGATGCTGTAACAAATCCTTTGATGACTCGATCGAGCCAGTGATCAACTGCGCGTGCGATGTTATCCTCAGAAGCTTCCAACGTTCACACGAGCTTTGAGGTTCACACTATTAGACCGTCTAGCCTCCACCTTCCTTGGTTGTCTGCCAATATAGCAATCCACTCATATAGTTCAATCGGGAAGGTACAAAATAAGAACTTGTGTACTTTCGTGTACAAATATCTGTCCAACCACTGTTCTTTTGTTAGGCACGGGTTCATGTTCTCTTTCACCGTGAATTTGTGGATCTTTCTATCCAACCACTTCTCAATTTCCTTTTTATTCGAATTATAGTGATGCAACATCACACATCTCTTTATGCATGTTGGGTTGTGTTATATTCCTTCCATGACTAGCCGCCCTATTTAACCAGGGGGTTAGAGGGGGGGTGGAGCCCCCCCTTCGTTGTGCCGATTGCACAGCGGGGGGGTCACAGGGGGTTTGAGGGGCGCGAGTAGTCCCCCTCGATGGGGTTTAGAGTAGCACCCCGAAGGAAAAAAATTTGGACCCTATATTAGGTGGGGAAAACCTACCTATGGTTTTGTGCATGGTTTTTGCACATGGTTTTTGGGGCGATGGTTTTCGGTCCATGGTATTGGATGCTTCGGCATGTATATATATATATATATATATATATATATATATATATATCTATGTATGTATGTATGTATTGTAACATTGAAAGGAACACAATGAAAAATCAAGTTAATAGTCCCGGTTTTGGGATCCAGGGGAAAATCTCTGTGTATATGTGTTTTATGTGTTATGCTCTTACTTTGTTTATTTTCTGTTTTTTAGAATCTGTATGTAGGTAATTTCTGTACGGGGTTAAAACCTACATTTGGTATCGAGTTGTTTTGGCTTCAAGGGGATGCCTTTATTGCTGAGGAGTTTCGCTCAGGCCTGTGGTAGACCTTGTTCAGTGGGAGATCTGAAAGATCAATTCTAGTGGTGAAAGAATATGGCAATCAGTGGAAAGATAGAGATCGAGAAATTTAATGGTAAGAGTTTTGAGTTATGGAAACTCAAGATGGAGGATCTGTTGGTAGATAAATATTAGTAGATCATGGTAGATCCAGGTACTAAACCAATGGGAGTGTCTGATGAAGAATGAAAGAAGTTGGATCAGAAGACAAAGAGAACAATATGATTGTGTGTCTCAAATTTAGTATTGCTAAACGTATCAAGGGAAGCTGTGGCTAAGGCTTTGTGGGTCAAATTAACGAATTTGTACCAATCTAAGTCTCTGGTGAATAAAATGTTCCTACGGAAAAAGTTGTATAACCTGAGGATGAAAGATGGAGACTCAATGACAGAGCATCTGAACGCATTTAATACTGTGGTAAGTCAGTTATTATGTCTTGATATTAAAATTTCAGATGAAGATAAGTGCATTAGTTTGTTGTGTTCTCTACTAGATTTGTGGGATAGTCTGGTTATTGCAATTGGTAGCAATGCAACCGCCTTGCAGTTTGACGAAATATTCGCATCCTTGTTGATGGAGGAGATGAGACAAAAAAATATGGAGAGCCAGAATGATGATGCCTTGTCTGTATGAGGACGGTCCCAGAACAGAAACAAAAATAAGTCATCGAGTGCGAGATCTAAATCTAGAGGGAGACCTAAATCTCCAGGAAGACTTGTAAAGGTGGTGTGCCAGAAATGCAGAAAGGAAGGGAACTACAAAAGGGACTGTAAATCTAAAGCTCCTGACAAAGGAAAGGGATCTGATTATGCTCCTTCTACAGAGGCGAAAACCACCTCAGATGAAGGTGGGGATGTGTACTTGGCTTCTTCAAGTACACATGTAGATCATGAGGCATGGTTGATTAATTCAGGTGCATCCTTTCACTTCACTTAGAGAGTGGTTCTGCGAGTATGAGAAATATGACGGTGGGGATGTCTTCTTAGGGGATGACAGGAAGGTTAGAATCGTTGGTCGTGGAAAAGTTAAGTTGAAGTTGCAAGGTGGAAGGATTAGAACACTTCCAGGTGTTTTGCATATTCCTGCATTAGCCAAAAATCTGATTTCTGTAAGTAAGCTGGATGATGTAGGTGTAAAAACAGTGTTCGAGAAAGATACCTGCAAGATGGTTCGAGTAGCACTGGTATTGATGCAAGGAGTTCGGATTGAAACTCTGTACAAGCGACAAGGTAGCACCGTTATTGATGGGTGCAACAATTCTGTGGTTCCTGAAAGTGGAGCAGAAAATCTAGTGGTCTATGGAGAAAATACCATGCTATGGAATCAAAGGCTTGGACATATTGGAGAGAAGGGCCTTCGAATACTTCATTGTAAAGGTATGGTAGAAGGTATGACTAGTAGCTCTCTGGATTTTGAATTTTGTGAAAATTGTGTATATGGGAAGTAGAATCAGGTGAGTTTCCCCTTTGGTGGTAAGAGGGTGAAAAAGATATTAGAGCTTGTGCACAATGGTGTGTTTAGACCTTTGAAGGTTCCATCACTGGGTAAGTCTATGTACTATGTATCATTTATAGATGACTTCTCAAGGAATACATGGATATATTTCCTCAAGAATAAATCTGAAGTATTTGACAGGTTTAAAGAATTTAAGGCTCTAGTGGAAAACCAGACAGAGAAGAAGATAAAGGTTACAAGGACATATAATGGTGGAGAGTTTTGCAACAAGAAATTTGAAGAATTTTGTAAGAAGTGTGGTATAGCATGACAGAAGACTACTCCATACACACCTAAGCGAAATGGAGTTGCAGAAAGAATGAACAAGACGTTGACGGAAAAGACAAAAAACATGCTCAATGGTGTCGAGTTAGGACAAGAATTTTGGGCAGAGGTGGTGGAGACAGCATGTTACCTGGTCAACAGATCACCTTCATCAGCATCGGAGGATAAGACTCCACGAGAGATATGGACTGGTAAGAAACTCTCTCTTTCAAATCTGAGGGTATTTGGATGTGATGCATATATACATGTTCTAAAGCAGAAAAGAACAAAGTTGGATATTAAATTCGAAAAGTGCATCTTTATTGGGTATAAGGATGGTTTAAAGGGTTATAAGATTTGGAGCCCAGTAACAAGGAATGGTGTGTACAACCGAGATGTGGTGTTTAGAGAGGTGAAAAATGTTATTAAACATGGCGTCCCATCAAAGGAACTTGAGGAGATATAGTTTGAGCTAAAGGAGGAAGAATTAGACACTACAACAGAAGAGGAATCAGAAGATGAAGAGCCACAAACTCCGGTTGTGAGAAGATCAATTATAGAAAGAAGGCAACCAGAAAGGTATATTCCATCTGATTTCTATTCAAATTTTGCTTTATCTATTTCTGATGATGATCCTAGAACTATGAAGGAAGCAGTAGATTCAGAGGATGGAAAACTCTAGAAAGAGGCCATGATTGATGAAATGCTATCTTTGCCCAAAAATGAGGCTTGGGATTTGGTGGAGTTGCCGGTTGGAAGGAAACCCATTGGAAGCAAATGGGTGTTCAAGAAGAGGACAAATTCAGAAGGAAAGGTGGAGAAATACAAAGCTCGTTTGGTAGAAAAAGGTTATTCCCAGGTGCAGGAATTGATTTTGGTGATATTTTTCTCTTGTTGCCAAGGTAGCTTCTATTAGATTAATTTTATTTGTTGTTGTTGCTTTTGATTTTGAGGTAGAACAGATGGATGTGAAGACAACATTTCTTCACGGGGATCTGGAAGAGGAAATCTACATGAAGAAACTTGAAGGCTTTGTGGTGAAGGGTAAGAAATAATTGGTATGCAAGTTAAATAAGTCTTTTTATGGGCTAAAACAGTCACCAAGGATGTGGTATTAGAAATTTGATACATTTATACGGGGACTTGGCTTCACCAGAAGTAAAGCAGATCATTGTGTGTATTTTTAATTAATTGGTGACCATGTTATTTATCTGGTCTTGTATGTGGATGACATGTTGCTGGTTGGAAATGACAAAGAAATTATCCAGGGTTTGAAGACCCAATTGTCCTCCAAATTCAACATGAAAGATCTTGGTGCTGCAAACTATATTTTGGGCATGGAAATTAAAAGAGATCGGGCAAAGATGAAGCTTTGTTTAAACTAGAGGAAGTATGTCGAGACAATATTGCAGAAGTTTAATATGCAAGATAGTAAACCGGTGAAGGTTCCTATTCTTGAAGGTGTAAAATTATTTATTGAACAGTGTCCCAAGACACAAGAAGAGGAAGAGGACATGTCCCATGTTCCATATGCAAGTGAAGTCAGTAGCCTCATGTATGTGATGGTCTGTACTAGACCAGACATTGCACATGCAGTGGGAGTATTGAGCAAGTTTATGTCAAAACCAGGGAAGGATCATTGGACAACTGTGAAGTGGGTTTTCAAGTATTTGCGTGGCACTAGTGATTATGGTTTGTGCTACCAAGGAAGACCAGGATTGTATAGAGTTTTGGATATTCGTGGCTTTGTTGATGCAAACTAGGTTGGAGATCTGGATCAGAGAAGATCTACAAGTGGGTATGTGTTTAACTTATTTGGAGGTGCAGTCAGTTGGATGAGTAAGAAACAATATGTAGTGGCACTATCAACTACAGAGGTAGAATACATGGCAGCCACTCATGCAAGCAAGGAAGCAGTTTGGTTGCAGAGATTGTGTTCAAGTATGGGGTTAGTACAGGGAGCTATAAGGATAGACTGTGACAACCAAAGTGCAATTTTCTTGGCAAAGAACTCTACTTACCATTCAAAGACAAAGCACATTGATGTTCAGTATCACTTTGTGAGGGATATGATAGAAGACAAAAAGGTGTTGCTCGTAAAGGTGGACACTTTGAATAATACTGCAGATGCATTGCCAAAATATGTGAGCTTTGAGAAGTTCTCTTGGTGTAGAGAAAAAATGGGCGTTGCAGGGCTGGATAAATGACTAAGCTCTCATGTGGCCCCCTATGGAAAGAAAACAACAAGTGGGAGAATTTTGGGTTGTGTTATATTCTTTCCACAACTAGACCTCCAATTTTACCGGGGGGTTAGAGTGGGGACGAAGCCCCCCCTTCATTGCATCGATTGCACAGCGGGGAGGTCACAGGGGGTTTGAGGGGGGTGGGTAGCCTTCCTCTACGAGGTCCGAGTCAGTGCCCTGAGGAATTTTTTTTTGGACCCTATATTAGGTGGGGTGAACCTACCTATGGTTTTGTGCATGGTTTTCACACATGGTTTTGGGCGCGATGGTTTTCGGTCCATGGTATTGGATGCTTCGGCATGTATATATGTGTATTGTAACATTGAAAGGAACATAATGAAAATCAAGCTGGTAGTCCTGGTTTTGGGATCCAAGGGAAAATATCTATGTAAATGTGTTTTATGTGTTATGCTCTCGCTTTGTTTATTTTCTGTTTTTTAGAATTTGTATGCAGGTAATTTCTGTACAGGGTTAAAACCTATAATGCAGATCCCAGTCTCGGCAACAGAACCATTTGTTGGCTTAGTGGGTCCTCGCCCAGGTTCAAAGTTAGTTGTGTCAAACAAATCCCTACACTATTGGCCCTTTCGGCATCAATCCGCAGAGCGCAGACTGAAGTCTCACCCGAAGCAGTATGGGGGTATGTTGGCACCAAGTTTTCACGCCCAAAGAGCAGTGTGATGTCTTTTTGTGATCTAGATCTACCTTCGTGCATATCGATAATCCTTTATGGCTTTTCTATGGAACTCCCTTTAATCAGCCTCTAGACCTTTGTGAAGGTCTACCACTAGATTTTGCAAACCCTGAACAGGCTAATCAACTACGTACGTGCATCATAGATTACTCTTAAACCATTTTTTGCTCAAATCTACTTAAGTGCTCGATAACTTTAACAAAATGCGTTATAATCTTTGCATAATCACTTAACAT
This sequence comes from Pinus tabuliformis, assembly GCA_031772625.1. Lineage (NCBI taxonomy): Eukaryota > Viridiplantae > Streptophyta > Pinopsida > Pinales > Pinaceae > Pinus > Pinus tabuliformis. The sequence goes on from CM062816.1 coordinate 584,985,269, forward strand.
TAATTGCGTCTAGATAACAATGTGGAACAAGTAAAATCGTGCATCAATACATCATTATTTCATAAAACCATTACTCATCACAACATAAGGCGCATTCATACATAACAGAAGATAATAGATAAAACACAATAATTTTTGCAACAATCTTCTTTATTGATATTCAGTTAAGTGTACAGACTCCAAACTTCCCTGTGCACTCAGCTGCAGGGGTTCACGCACTCAGCGACAAAGCCTTTCCCTCCTCTAGGACTTCTACTTCTACACTAGACTTCCTCGCTTGTACCCATAGACAACTTTCTTACTTCTATTATTTTTTATGCCTTAGACTCTCTAAGACACACGTATCTATACAATCCCATGGTCCACGGACCATGGGTAGATCTTCAAAAAGGCGACTTAACTTACATAAAATAGGGGAAAAAACATTTTGACTCTTTATTTAACTCCACGCTCCGAGACCACAATTTGCAGAGACTTTCCATCTTTTTACATAAAACTTGGGCTTTTGCTCCAAAATTGACCCAGGGGACCCCATCCCAACATGTAGAATGCATGTCTAATAATCCATTCTTTAAAGGTTTTGCTTTCAAATTAAGAGTTTTTTGTGGTAGCATGGTTGAGATAAACTAAAAAAATAAAAAAGATAAAGGACAAGATCCCACTCTAAATAATTGTGCTAAAAGCATGTAGGAATGGTGTGTTAATTTATTTCTTGATGATTCCATTTATTTGCTTTGTTTCTCATGTAATTAATGCATGAAAAAAAATTCTTCCTACATATTCTTAAATAATGAATTAAATTAGGAAAACATATTACCATTGTCATGTACAAGTATTAGTAATGTAAGAGCTTATATAGTTGAGTGTTATATCCCGAGAAAACATAGTTTGAATTTTAGTAATGTCCAAAGGTTTTCAAATAATAAGGGATGTTTTCTTTATATTTTATGCAACATAGAAGGTGTGTATAGTGAAATATTTTATTAAATGAGAAGGGCGGAGAATAATATTTAGTTGGTGATCAACCTTTGTGTTAGAAACTTGAAAAATGTCAAAAAGAAGCATCAATTTATTTAGAGTAAAAGACTTTGACTAGTACCAGATGTAGCTACAAGAATTATTTTTTACTAAAAGTAGAATCCTCTTTCCTCATATACACACTATCAAAAGTCCTACATTTTAAGAGTATTGATAAGATACTAATGTTAGCTAGTCACCGAATTTAGGTAATTTGGTAAAATCACAAAGGAAGTTTTTATCAAATGGCTCAAAGTAAGCAATGAGAGGGGTCCAAAGGCCTCTCCAAACTATTTTCATTATATTTTGAAGAAATAATTAATAACCTAGTTGATTAATTTTCGATTTTATCTGCATACGCTCTATATTATATTTCCACGAGAGATCAAATAAAGAGGAAAGTGGTGGAACTTAAGCCAAATTCATACATATAAAGATCAAACATTTAAAGAAGTAACTACACTTTTGGGATAAGATGGTAGGATGAAGCAATACAACAAAAGTGGTCAGATATTTATGATCTAACATTATGATAAACATTTTTTATAATACATATATACCGTAACATTATGAAAAATATAAGCTATTCTCACACTAAGATTTCGATGTATAATATTTCTTAAGATTTTAATGAAATATATACATCAAGAATAGTGGAGCTAGTAATAAGACCTCAAAATTATTTCCCCGTTAAAACTGAGAATATATATATATGAAAAAGAAGGGTCAACTGAAAATTAATACTTAATACTTAGACAGTGAGTAATCGATTATTATGGTCCCTCATAGCCTTCAATGTGGATTAATAAGTATTTCAACATAAAACAAAGGAAATGTTAAAATGTGAAAAAGAAATAAACATTTAATTGTTTAGATATTTTGGGTTTACTATTGCACCTATTAAGTGGTAATAGCCCTTTTCATTAAAAAGTCAATAATAAAGCATGAATAGAAGACAACAATAAAGTATAAACAAAGGTATGTCCATGTTAAGACAAGTTAACGCATATATAGTTTTTAAGATATACTTATTAGTTAGAAAAGTCATATATTCAAATTAAATATAGTTATTAGTTTGAAAAGATATAAATGTTGTTTTTAAATATATAGTTATTAGTTGAAAAGGCATACGAAGGAGTTTGCTAATTAATTAGGTTTAGGGATGAATATGAAGATTTTCATAGTTGGAGATTATGTTGTTAACTATTTTTATTTTTAAATAATTATATTATTTATAGGAAATATTTGGCATTTCAAGTAGACATTTCACTTGTCACTAAAAACACATAATTTTTTTTTTTTTTAATTGTAAGTGCAGGATTAAGATAAATAGAAAAATAAATTAATAATAAAATAAAGAGATTCATTAAGAATTAGGTAAAAAGTAAGTTACTTGTATTAAAGAAATTGTTTATCCAAAATAGTTAAATTTGACCAAAATAAAAGAAGATTAAAAGGTTAAGAGAAAGGGATTAAATAATAATATTGATGGTAATTAATAATATAAATAATTAATAATAATATATTGCATTTTTAGTTAATTAATATTTATTAATAATATATTATATTATCACTTAACAATATTATTAATTAAATTGATGATAAAGGTAGATTGAAAACAATAAATTGGAGAGGAAAAATATTAAAGGGAGATTAATATTAAATATTAAAATAATATAATAATGATGTAGTAGGGAATAGGAAAATCTTTAAAATAATATAGGTTTGATGCTTAGTATTATCAGTTGGGGTATATGGATCTCTAGGAACAATGATATTTTTTAAGAAAATTTCACCACTCAGGATAGAGTGGAAGTACGGGTCATAGCTGTGTTTGCTACTTTGTCTTCTTCTAAGCCTGCACATTGATCCAGGAGGATCCTGGAGGATTGATCCAAGATTATCCTAGAGGATTGATCCAGGTGGATCTTCAAAAAGTACCAGCGACATGGTAAAAGGCTCAAAATTCAAAGTGGTAGAATCTAGATAAGTTTAGCATGGGATCGAAGTGCTCGTCATCTTTATTCTAACGGTGTGAACGACACTCAAATCCGAGTTTATATGAAGAAGTTAGAGCAAGTCAAAGTTGATGTTTGACTTGTCTAGGTGGCAGGAGGAGTGACGTGGCAGACACTCTCAAGGAATGGGGAAGTGCCAAGTGGCAGGCTGCCATTGGTCCCACATTTCTCTTATCGCAGAAAAAGAGGTCATAGCTTAAGGAAAATCGGCCCCAGTATGATTCCGACGACAATTGCGATATCACATATCGTAGGTCGGAGGAGGAACACGTACTTAAGAATCGGCCCCCGACGAAGCCAGGTTGTGATGCGATATAATTGTTATCACATATCACAAAAGTACCACACTGCTATACATGTTATTGATGGACTCCATCGATTGTGATTTGCTGGGAGGATCCGGATGCCATATTTTATAAACCGCATTCTATTATCCCAAGGGGTCTGTGATCATCACATAGCATGGGTCTTCCACCGCTTGCGATTGTGATGGGGTCCCCTGAATATGACATGTTTTATATTCCCAGCAGGTCCGCTGTATCGTAGAGTGCCTGTTGTTTGGGCATGGGATTGTCCGTCGATGGTTGGAAATGCCGATAGTCTTGCCGCCAGTTTAAATGCACAGTTAAAAGAATTTTGCCATGTTTTTTAGTATTGTACAGCAGACCCTGGCCCTGGCAGTAAGTTGGGACCTCACCTTGAGCAACAAGGAGATTCCGAGAAGTTGTAGAAGGCCTAATTATCCAAATTGGGCATTTGGATAGGCATTTTTGCATGATTTTTTGCTAGGAGTTCAGTGGTTCCGTCTGTTTCTGAAGTTGAGCTCTCCATTCTTGTCCATCTTCTAGCTTGGAGGTATAAGGATTGTAAAGAATGTTGCTTGTACTTTTATCTCTTTTTATGCCACTTAATGAATGAAGTCCTCCCCACTATTGAGCAGGGCCCGGAGATGTAGTCCAAATTGGATGAACTTTGTAATCAAATCATTGTGTCATGGTTTTTGTGTTCTTTTGATTATTTCCACATTGTTTACATGATTTTAAGTTCCATGGTTAATTAACTTTGTTATATGTAATTCTGATGCATCTATAAGTAAAAGATCTTGGATCACGTTTGGTATCAGAGCAGGTTTTTGTAGATGCGAATTGCATGAGTTTATGCTAACCCAAAACAAGCTGCAAAAATGAAAGGAACGCTTAATTCCTTTGATCCTGAAGCAGGACGTGCACAACAAAGAAGAAACATGGCCGATGAAGAAGCTCGTTGGGAAGAGGAACATATTTTACGCAAGGTATTCTACAATATGGCAGGGAAAGTAGACAAGATGTTCGCAGAGTATGAGAAGGCACTTGGGCATGAGAAGAAGGATGTCGATGACCATGGGTCAGCAAATCATGAAGATGGTGGAGAAGGGCCTCCTCCCTCTCCTTCTTCAAGTGATGGTTCTCATCACTCTCATCGAAATTCCAAGTAGACATTTAAGAAACTGTTCTTCAAGTTAGACGTAAAGTTTGACTTGCCCATGTACAATGGACAGTCTAGAGCAAAAAAAACATAATAACTAGATAAGGCAGATAGAGATTTATTTCCGGATCCAGCAGATCAAGGAAGATGAGGTGAAAGTCCAGTTAGCATCTCTTCGGCTAAGCGACACTGCTCTTGTTTGGTGGGAGAGAAAGTTGCAGAAGGGCAGCACAAATTCAGGTAACCTTCTATCCTCTTGGTCTAGTTTTATTTCTGCATTGAAAGACCAATTCTACCCTCTGGGTTATAAGAAAAGGGCACTTATGGACTGGAAATATCTAAGGCAAGGTAAGGGCCAAAATGTGCAAAGATTCACTGAAGAATTTCGGAAACAAGCACTGAATCTGGGCATCTCATTAGATGTTGCAGAGACTGTAACTAAGTATACAAGTGCGCTACATAGTTACATCAGACACTCATTATTACTGTTTGATCCTATTACAATTGATGCGACCAGTGTAAAGGATATTCATCTTGAAAGTCGAGGCAAGGATGATCGAGATGATCAAGCCAAAAAGGCACCATTCAAACCTCAGCATGGAAAATTCTAGAAGAAAGGAAAATGGAAGGATAAGAATACTATTGCAGCCAATAAAGGGGACAAAGAAACATTGTCTTGCACTCATTGCAAGAAATATGGTCATGAAGAGGACCATTGTTGGAAGTTGCATCCACAGTTGAGATCGAAGAGATTCGGTGGAAAGGGGAAGCAAAAAAAAATGGAAACAACGTAGGACCTTGGATCATATTCTAATGATGAGACATTAATCACAACCGTGGGCACAAGAGGTACTCGTTCTATTAATGATAGTTCTGATTCAGTTGCAAGTACTAGTTATTTGAATGAGCCTGTAAGTAATGAGCGGAAGATAATTGAGTTATTCCACATTAGAGTTGTCATAAAACATACAAAGGTGGAAACTTTGTTTGATTCAGGTTCCCAAGAAAACTTAATCTTAGAGTCCTTAGTGAAAAATTTAGGCCTTGAAACTAATCCTCATCCAAGTCCATACCCGCTTGGTTGGGTAAGCGATAAAGCCAAATTATAGGTCACCAAGCAGTGTAGGGCCAGATTTGTTATTGCTTCTAAATTAGTTGATGAGGTAGAGTTAGATGTAGTGCCTTTGGACATATGTGGAATCATCTTGGGAAGCCCATATCTATATGCCAGAAAGCCTGTTTTCTTTCGGCATGAAAACAAATACCACCTCATAAAGGATGGGGTAGGGTATATAGTAAGAGCTCATCATACAAAAGTTAATGTTATCCTTGTAAGCGCGGGATAAATTAAATGACAGGTTAATTCCAGTAAAGGGTGCATGCTCATGATAGTGAGAACGAAAGAGTCTGAGATGGCTAACACTTTCAAAGGCTGTAATCCTAATAATAAGAAAGAATTATTTGAAATTGTTTCTGATTATAATGGATTATTTCAGGAACCGAGAGGATTTCCTCCTAAACGGGAAATCCAACATGAGATCCATTTACAATAGGATGCTCCTTTACCAAATATTGGCATGTACAAGATGGCTTCTATCGAGATGGAGCAGATCAAGAAATAGGTGCAGGAACTGTTAAATTAGGGAGTCATCAGACCGAGTTCTTCTCCTTATGGCTCACCGATCATGTTGGTGCCCAAGAAAGAAAACACATGGAGAATGTGCATAGATTACAGGGTGGAGAATAAGATCATGATGAAGAATTGATACCCTCTCCCTCACATTGATGAATTGTTACATCAGTTGAAAAATTTTGTTTATTTTACAAAGCTGGATTTGCATAGTGGTTATCACCATGTTAGAATTGTAGAGCAGGACGTTTGGAAGACTATGTTCAAAACCAAACAGGGGTTGTTTGAATGGATGGTGTTTCCATTCAAACTATGCAACTCCAGCCACATTTACGAGGGTAATGAATGATTTATTTAGGCCTTTTCTTGATCATTTTGTTCTTGTATATCTGGATGATATCCTTATGTACAGTAGGACATGGGATGAACATGTGTGTCATCTAAAGAAAGTGCTTGATGTTCTGAAAAGTGAAAAGTTGTATTTGAAAATGTCAAAGTGTGAGTTTGGGAGGATTTATCTTATTTCTTTAGGCCACATTGTCGGCAATGGACATTTGAAGATAAATCCCTCTAAAGTAGAGGCAATTATGAATTGGCCTGAGCCCATGAATGTTACATAGGTTCGAATTTTTCTGGGTGTGGTACAGTATTGGAGAATGTTCGTTGTGAACTTCTTCATTATCCCAACCCCCTTGCATGCCTTGACTAGCATGAAGCAGGCCTTTCAGTGGGGAGGAAAACAACAAAAATCCTTCGACACACTGAAAGAGAATATCAGGACAACACCAGTGATAGCCTTACCATACCTTCAACAACCTTTTTAAATTGAAACAAATGTCAGTGGATATGCCATGGGCGTTGTATTGATGCAACAAAGAAAGCCTGCATGTTACCATTCAGATACTTTCTCCCAGGTTGTTGTGAATTATCCCACGTATGACAAGGAGTTGTACTCCTTGGTCTAGAGTGTAAAGAAGTGGAAACACTATTTGATCAACAAGGAGACCATCATTTGTATGGATCATCAACCCTGGCAGTATCTTCAGTCACAGACCAAGCTTCAGTAAGCCCGTCACTTCATATGGATGGGATTCCTCCAACGGTTTCATTTGGTGATAAGATACAAGAAGGGCGCCAACAACAAAGTAGCAGATATGCTTTCTCGCCCTCCTATTTCTGCATCTGTTTCTTTTTCTTTATCATTAGAAAGTTATGCTGAACAGTATGCTAACGATAGTGATTTTAAAGAAATCTATGCAAAACTAACTAGTGGATCACTAGTGGACAATTATTACTTATAGGGAAATCTATTGTACCACCTTGGCAAATTGTGCATACCTAGTGATGAAAGGGTTCATGTAATAAGAGAGGCTCATACCTCTCTAGTGTCTGGTCATTTTGGAATTGAAAAAACTTTATGTCATATGCAGAGGTTTTGTTTTTGGCGTCACATGAAAAACATTGTGACTCACATTGTAAATGGTTGTATGTTGTGTTCTATTTCAAAGCCCTCTAATAGAAAACTTGGGCTCTACACACCACTCCCTATTCCGAGTCGACCATGGGAACGTGTGTCCATGGACTTTATAGGAGGTTTTCCTATGTCTAAGAAAGGTCACGACTATTTGTATGTCATTGTGGATCGGTTTAGTAAAATGTGTATTTTAATGCCTTGTAAAAAGAAGGTCACTACTGAGCAGACTACTTTTCTTTTCTTTCAACATGTTTGGGTCCATTTTTGGTTTCCCACATCTATTGTGTTAGATCGAGACTCTCACTTTCTTGGGGAGTTTTGGACTAGCTTCTGGAGAATGATGGACACTAAGCTGAAAAGAAGTATGACATTTCATCCACAGACTGATGGACAGACAGAGGTTGTCAACTGCACCGTGGTACACTTGTTGTGAGGCTATTGTGGGAAACATCCCAAGTTTTGGGATGAACAACTTCCTTATGTGCAACATGCATAAAATTGAGTAGATTATTCATCTACACAGAGCTCATCGTTTGAGACATGTTTTGGCTATCTACCTAGAGATCCCTTGGACATGGTCTTTGGGAAAGAGGAGGATAGCAATGGATGAGATGATAGGGACAAAGCACAGAAGTTCATTCAACGGATACATGTGATTCATCATGCAATGTAGGAGTAGCTGGAGAAGAGTCAAGCTCAGTATAAAGCTTGACATGATAAGTACCCAGTTGACCATCAGTTTCAAGTTGGGGACAAGGTATGGCTCCATATCATCAAGGATAGAATGAAGGGAGAAGGGAAGAAGTTGATACCCATCTAATATGGTCCCTTCACCATATTGGCAAAGATTGGAGACAATGATTTTCATCTTGACTTGCCTTCTTATATGCAGATGTACTCAGTGATAAATTTAGAAAACCTAAAGCTTTATGAACCTCCATTGATTATGGATACCAAGGAGGTTGCACAAATTCCTACAATGCATGATTTTTCACCAGAGTATCTAGATAAGTTGCCCAAAGATATCATACTCGACCAGAAAACCAGAACTTCACAATGGGGAGATGTGGAGTATATCCGTGTTGGATTCAAAGGAATGCATCCAAGCAAAGCTCGATGGATGGAGAAGGAAAAAGTAAGGGAGAAATTTCCTCACTTACCAATTGACTGAAAAGTATTTTGGTGGTCCAAAAGCTCTTAGTGGGGAGGATTGATCCAAGAGGATCCTGGAGGATTGATCCAGGTGGATCTTCAAAAATTACCAGTGGCATGGTAAAAGGCTCAAAACTCAAAGTGGCAGAATTTGGATAAACTTAGCATGGGATCAAAGTGCTCTTCATCCTAATTCCAACGGTGTGAACGGAACTCAAATTTGAGTTCATATGAAGAAGTTAGAGTAATTCAAAGTTGATGTTTGACTTGTCCAGATGGGAGGAGGAGTGACATGGCAGACACTCTCAGCGAATGGGGAAGTTCCAAGTGGCAAGCTACCATTGGTCTCACATTTCAATTATCACAAAAAAAGAGGTCACGTCTTAAGGAGAATTTGTCTCAGCATGATCCCACTGCGATTGTGATATCCCATATCGTAGGTCGGAGGAGGAATAAGTACTTAAGAATCGACCCCCGGCGAAGCTAAGTTTTGATGCGATATAATCATAATTGCATATTGCACAACTACCATGTTGATATAGATGTTACCGATGGACTCTGCCGATTGCGATTTGCGGGGAGGATCCAGATGCGATATTTTATAAACTACATTCTATTATCCCAGCAGGTCCATGATCATCACAAAGTGTGGGTCTTCTGCCGATTGCGATTGCGATGGGGTCCCCCATATATGATATGTTATATATCATGTTTATATTCGCGGCAGGTCCATCGTATCGCAAACTGCTTGTTGTTTGGGCCTGGGACTGTCCGCCGATCGTTGGAAATGTCGATAGTCTTGCCGTCGATTTAAACACACAGTTAAAATAATTTTTCCATGTTTGTAAGGGTTGTTGCCACATACTATTTAGGGGCCTGAGAACCTCTGTGGAATATTCCCACTTGCTTAACTTGGTCTATTGTTTGAACTGCCCAGGTATTGAGGGATTGTCGCCATGCTTATAAAAGGCCAATTTTGTGTCAGAAGAAGGTAGAGAGGATCAACATAATAGTTCAAAAGTACTGTAAAATAGACCCTAACCATAGTAGCAGGTTGGGACCTCACCTTGAGTAGTAGGGAGGTTCCGAGAAGTTGCAGAAGGGCTGATTATCCAAATTGGGTGTTAAGATAGGCATTTTTGCATGATTTTTCACTAGGTGTTCAGTGGTTCTATTTGTTTTTGAAGTTGGGCTCGCCATTCTTTTCCATCTTCCAGCTTGGAGGTATAAGGATTGTAAATAATGTTGCTTGTACATTTATCTCTTTTTATGCCACTTAATGAATGAAGGCCTCCCCATTATTGACGTAGTCCAAATTGGACGAACTCCGTAATCAAATCATTGTGTTATGGTTTTTGTGTTCTTCTAATTATTTCCACATTGTTTATGTGCTTTTAAGTTCCATGGTTAATTAACTCTGTTATATGTAATTATGATGCATATGTAAGTAAAAGATCTTAGATCACACACCAACCGCATAATATTACAGAAGAAGTTATTGACCACTCCTATCCATGGACCTACTTCGATGGGGCCTCTTTGGCTGGAGGAGAGTGTTTGTTTGGGTGGGGGAGGGTTGTGTTATACCTCACGGATAATCATTTTTTCAAGCTACAGTGTGGGTTGGGTAGAGAACTAATAACAATGTTGAATTACTAAGCCTCAATTTTCTTCTCTTGTTTGTTGTTGAGAAGGGATGCCACTTGTTTTCAATTGGTTTAATGAGATTACAAAATGTCACATGAGTACACTTCATCCTATCCTTGAAGACATTTTACAATAAATATAACTTTCAACAGGATTTCATGTTTCTATATCTACAAAGAAAGGAACTCCAGTGCAAACACTTTCTGTAAGGCAGGTGTTGAATAGAATTTGGGCACTTGGAAGATCATGGAGCAATTAGATGGAATCTCTTATGAATATTATCACAAACCTTCTATAGAGGGTATGTTATGGATATTAATATTATCGATTATTTAATCAAGTTAGAAATTGCTCTGAAGTTAGAGGTAATGAAAGGGAGATGTTAAGCCATCAATCTTATCTTGGGTTTAATGGATTTTGAAACCCTTAATTTAATTGACATTTTCATTTCCTCCACATTATTTACTTCAAAGGAACCTGTTATGAATAAACAAAGGGTACAACTATGGGATCTTTTTTATCCCCTATAATTATCAAAATTTACATGAAATATTTCGAAACCAAGGCCTTGAATATCTTTCATTTAACATTTCGAAACCAAAGCCTTGAATAACTTCCATTTAAAGCCCCATTGTTGGTTTCAATTTGTTAATGACGCCTTTTTAATTTGGCCACATGGACTTGCTAACTTAAATTCCTTTCTATTCCATCTTAATGGCATCTCCATCCAATTCCAATTTACCATTGAAATATAGCAATATAAATTTCTCCCTCAAGTTCTTGATGTTTTTTGTCTCACACTAGCCTAATGGGAGCCTCTCACACCAATTTTATAGGAAAAAGACTTAGACTAATAGGTACCTTCATGCCAATTATCTCCATTACCCTACCCAAAATTTATCCTCTTGATCATGTTAGAACTTAGCCCCCAAATTCCTTGAAAAATGAAAAAACCCACCATATCATTTAGTCTTATATCACTTTTTGCCACTTTATGTTAGTGAGAGGAACCTAATGTCAACCTCTTTTAGTTGTTGGCTAGAATGTAGACCTTCTCCTCCTTGTTTATGCTCAATTAGTATCTCATCACTCCCACAACCTTGGCATATTATGTACACATTGCTCCATGAGTGTGAGTATCCTGTCACTCAATATACAACATGCCTTTGTCCTACGAGTGATGGTGGTCAATATTCTAGAAATAGTCCTTCACAAGGAGATCAACTCGATCTATCTTATCTTGAGTTAGCTAAGAGTCAATTTGAAGAAGTTTCCTAACTTCTCATGGCTCTAAGTGTCCAGATACATCTACCTAGATCTAGAAAAGACCTATTTAGTGAGACCCTCTCAAGGGTGAGAAGGGGAATAAGAGAGTTAGATCAGTAACGATAGGGAAATATTGTCTGAACAATATTCCCTTGCATCTCAAATGAGCCCAGTTTGTCTATAAGTCGATGGAAGAGGATAACAAAGGGAATGGAGGAGATAACATGCTACAACTGAGGTATAATTCTTTATGTATTTTTTTATGATATGAATGCAAGTTCGTTTCCTTCTCCATTTCTTGTTTATGTATGTGCGAAATATGATTATTGTATTGAGTTTATGTTCATGTTAATTTTCCTTCTGTAGATGAAAATCTCATCATTTTTTGTTTGTGCTTATGTGTAGGGCTTTAGATTGAAGAGCTAGATCAAAATCTCCATATAGGAGAAAATTTTCAACCTACAAGTGGATTTTATAGACTACATCAGCCTATGAGGGTTTGAGGCATGATCATTGATTCATTTCTCTATTATTTTTATGGTTGGTTATGACATTGTAATGAGGAGATTATCTTTGTTATTCCACCCATTGTTTTGCAGATCCTGAGGTGGGATATTTGGAGCAATAACTCCTTAAATGCCTCTGTTATTTCAGGTCTAACACAAATCCCTCTTAGCCAATGGTTACTCCAGCCCACAGATCAAAAGATCCCTCCATTCAACAATCCACCTCAAACTAAAATAATGTCCTACTTCTACCCCCATAACTAGGGTCTCCCTTCCCTACATCCAAGGAATCACCAATCACATTTCCAAGGTTCTAGCAAAAAACAATATCAAAACTATGTTTAAACCCCACACTACCCTCAAGCAATTATTTAGATCCTCCAAAGACAAGGTATGTCATATGCTCAACACGAGAGTTTATCAAATCCCCTTCTCTTGTGGCAAAATATACATTGGCCAAACAAGCAAAATCTTTAAGGTTCGACTTAGAGAGAATATAACTGAAAATTCATTATAACTGAATCTCTAAATTGACTATTTTTGAGAATTTCCATAATACCAAACACCTAATCAATTTTGATGAATTCAAAATTTTGGTGTCATCTCCTTTCTATCTTCATCGTAACATCAAGGAATCGCTTGAAATAGAAAAACACCCCAACAATTTCAATTGAGAAGACATATACAAGTTAATTCAATATTGAAAACCCACTATCCAATATCTCTCTAGAAATCACAACACTTATAACACCTCTCATTAATTTTCCTCTTTTGTCTTCTTATATTTTCATAGTGTCACCCTTTCCTCTTCCAAAGTGCCATTGACCATAATTTGATCCCCCTTTAAAAACCCTCCTTCTTCCTCTTTTTTGATCCCTTCTCCTTCTCCTTCTTATAGATTTATTTATCCTTTATACCTTTAGCAATTTACTCCCACACCTTTTATCTTTTATTCCTCTAAAGCTTTTCTAGCTTCAAATCTTGATTTATTCTCTTTTTGGGTCTCTCCTACTAAATGCAAGCCATATGATATCATTAACTTTTGTTTCCTTTAGATCTCCACCTTCCTCGAATGTTATCCCTTTCATCAACTTTGAATTTAGAGAAATTTATAGCTTAATTAAATAATCCATAATATTAAATAAATGAGTAGTCTAACTAATAGACGAAATGGCCCTTTTTGGGGCATTTTTTCTAGTCAAATTTTCCCAAAATCCTATAGGTATTTGGTATTTCTCATAATCATATGTTTAAGTTATTTATTTTGAAAATTTTGATTACCCCATGGGGTTTTCAGGGTGATTGATCCATTTATGCATTCAAAATTCCATTCTAAACAAGCAATCACAATCTCACTAGAAATTAAATTGTCAGATTTCAAACAAAAAAAGTCATTTCATCTATTAATTAAACTACACCTTAAATAATACATAATATTAATATTCATAACATTACTAATTTATTTTATTATAATATTAATATCCTAAAAAATGGTTTTCTCTGTCTTTCACTCTAATTTCTCAATATAGATTTATGATATCCTTCCGTAATGATATTGTTTCAATATTTACAATATTATTTTTTATTTACTTTAAATAATTTATAATATTTCTATTATTAATATATTATTTTAATATTATTCTCTTTATTTTAATTTCTTATATTCTTTTAATTTATAGTTTTCTACTCTATATTAATTATAAAAAGACAATTATTAATTATAATTATAATATTATGATAATGAAAACTTTTGGAGAAATATGCGATCTTATTGAGCCATTTATGGTGAATATTTCACCCATTTTCAAAGACAATAAGTTGAATTGATGAATCATCCAGACCAAATGAATATGAACGCTAGAATGATAAAAGGAAATTAATCAATGATGAAAATTTATTTATTAATAATGATGATGCAACTCTTCCGATTAATCACAACATTGTTTTAAGGGGCCATTGTTTCAAACCCTCCACTGAGCTTCATCATTATTATAACTAATTGAAATTCATTATTATTATAACTAATAAGAATAAGTCCAAATAAATTGAGAAATAATTAAAATAAGCCAAGGAATAAATGAAATTGTTAGGTCAAATTAATAATAGTAAATATTGTTCATGAGTTAGAATTAAACATTACTATTAAATTAGAATAAAATATTAAAAAATAAAAATAGTATTAAAGAATTAAAATATCATATTACAAAAATATTATTAAATTAGAATCAATGTAAAATTAAAACACTCTTAATAATGATAATAATAGTTGGTCTTACGGTTGGAACTAAATATTAAATTAAAATCAAAATACTAAATAGTTTATTAAATATTTGTTAGGATATTCTAACACATAGGAAATATTTAAGTATAACTTGGTCTAGTGTAGAGTTAGGTAAAGTGCGTTTCTTTACTATGTACTTTTGTAACTTTCAATCTGATGGTCACGATATGTAGTGATTCGACGGTTCATTCTCTCCACGGTATTATCGACACTTGATCCGTGGCTTAACACCCGATTGGTCCATGATCTCTATTTAAAGAGCATGGAGGGTCATTTGTAAGGTGATCGTTCATGAGAGAAGCTTATGTAAATTTTCATTCTTTTATTAATAAATTTCCTGAAGCGGCTGCATTGGCTCAGGCCGTGGACTGTTTCCCTCTTTGAGAGTTTTAACCACGTCAAGAATACTAGTGTATTGATTTGTGATCTGTTTGTGAGCGATGTCCTTTGGTGTTCTATCTGAGGAACTTACCCTGTAAATTCCTACATGGTATCAGATCTATTTGAGGGCGGCATCCATTGGTGATCCAAATCCAAAGCCAGTAGAACTGCATACGACTGTCGTGTCCTAGATCTATTGTTTTTGACCGCTTTCGGGCTGAGAGGACTACTCTATTGTGTTAGGAACATCTGTTATAGTGAGCATATTTAAATTAAAATATTAAATTTAAATTTAAATTTAAATACTAAATAGTTTATTATATATTAAATTAAAATTAAAATATTAAATTATTAAAATAGTGTTAAAACAATATAGAATCAAAATATCAAAACATTTGTTATACTAATAACACTACCAATTTTCTTGATTTGTTAATTCAACAAAACTATTTCTTTTTTACCATATAAATAAAATATTAAAGAGTCTCAATTAACATCTTACTTTCTTAAGGTCTGATAGACCACATTAGTTTTTGTAGATGTGATTCATCACCATCATCGTTAAAATAGAATTAAGGTATAATTAACATAGAATTAATATAGAATTAACCAATATAATATTGAGATAGAATTAAAAAAGATTAAGTAAAAAAAAAAAAAAAAGAGAAAGAATTAGAAAGGGTGAAAAAAACACGATATGGTAAGAGACTGAAAAGAGTTTAAGTTTATCAATTTTTGGAAATTTACTATCCATTTATTATCATCTATATCTAATCCCCTTAACACTGATGTAGTCCACACATTCTTAGAAACCCATTTTCCTTCCCCATTCTCGTAATATGCTTTATTCCTCTTTGCTACGTTGTTATTCAACCCTCTTCTTTTCTTTTCTTTCCTTTTTCACCCTTTATAATTCCTTAGTTTTATTTTCTTAATATTTTCTAATCTAATCATTTTTAAACCCCTTAATCCTCTTCCCTTTCTTTTTCATTAGTAATTATTTTTTCTCTTTGTAACCTTTAATTCTATTTTAACACTATTCTTAATTCCATTTTAGTTCTACTTTAATTCTATTTTAATAGTCTAATACTTTAATTCTATATATATATATATATATTTTTTCACTTCTTGTTCACGGATACCATGGTCAGTGGTCCGCTACGTCCAGGATCGGAAGTCTCTAGGGTGGACCCCACCCGAAGGGGGTCACACCCCTCGACCATCACAGACCTAACCCCAAGAGCTTTCGGGTTTCGACCCTGTGACCTCCCATTGGCGAGGCCACGGCTTGACCGATTGAGCTAACCCTTGGGGCTTCATTTTAATTCTATATTATTTTAACAATATTTTAATAATTTAATATTTTAATTTCAAGTTAACATTTAATAAAATATTTAATTCTAATACTAATTTTATTTGACCAAAAAGTTTTACTATTACTAATAATTAAGTCTATTTTAATTCTATATTACTAATAATTAAGTCTATTTTAATTCTACATTAATTATAATTTAATGATATTTTACTTTTTTAATACTACCTTATTATTTAATATTTTATCAAATGTAATTTTATTTATATAATAAACAAAATTACATTTTGCATATAGACAACTAAATGTGTATTCAACAGGTTCTACTCATATCTAATCAGTGCCAAAAAATAGCTTAGTTGTCCATCAAAAATATACATATACACACGACCATAAGGGTCTACAATAGTCTAGAGAAAGATGGATAATAGTTATCCACATTATATCAATAAATTCAAGATAATCAACCTAAAGGGCTCGAAAAAAATTACCATGAAAAGTATGACAACAATGTATATGATAAAAAAACATCTGCAAAAAAAAAATGTAGCTATAGCTATGAATTATTTTCACCCAAGTAAGGTCTGTGATAAAATCTGAAATGTTCATCATTTATGACTTCTTCAATTTACATAACCCCTTATCTAGATGAAGGCCTTCCTTAGAAAGTCTATCTACTTCCCTTTTTTTGTCCCTATAAATGTGAGTGCATGAAAAAGAAGAATAAGTAAGCTTGATTATTTGTAAATCCTCTAGAATATGAACAAGGTGAATACTGAAACATTGTTGAATCTCATTAACTTAGTTAATGACCAATAAAGAGTCACCAAACACTTGAATTTGATCACATCCCTTTTCTCTAAAAAATAGCCAACAAAGAATGACAAGATAACAATTCAGCGAAATTGTTTATTCTCCTCCCCCTATTCCACACCATCAAGGTAGCCCCACAGGTGAGATTTATCAAGCACTTCCAAAGTCACACTTCTATACCAAGGGGAAACCATGGCTTGTGGGAAATGAGACAAAATAGCCAATGCTTCAATAGCCACTAGGTCCGAAATAAGAGGCTTATTTTGGAAATTTTCTTTATTTTGCGTCAACTATACACCCCAAATTATGAGTAGAGGTGGAGCCTGATAAAGTTTGGTATTCTTGTTTTGCAACCATAAGCACCATTTCTCCTTAAAGGATGGCTCTTTCCACCTCAATCTTGGCCAAGACTTGAGCTACACCTATACCAGTACTGGCATAAGAAAGGGCATTCGGTAAAGAGATGCTTAATGGATTCACCATTTGATTTACATAATGGGCATGATCCAAGTCCTATCTTATGACATTTTTGCAAATTTTCCCAACTAGGGACTCTTTTAGCCAATAAACACCACATAAAAAGATGAGATTTTGTCGAACTCTTAATCTTCCATACCCCTTTCCACCACCACTCCCCCTCTCCTTCCTCAACAACCACATTTAGGTGAAGATACTCCATATTAGGAGTATATATGCACACTAGAGAGTGATCCTAGACAAACTCATATGCATCCTTAGAAAGTCCGAAATGAAAAATAACCAAGGCATCCAAGAAACCCCTCCATGTATCACGATATTCCTAATCAATATTCAAATATCCAATTCAAGCCACCCCTGCCTCTAGATAGAAGTGTGATTTTGATTGTTGATGTCGGAAAGCCAAGTGAAACCCTTGTATCTGAGTTGGTAAATAAGATCTTGAGGCAAATAATGGCTTAGATTTCTACCAAGTCAAAGATCTCGACCCAACATCACTTTCAAACCATTTCCAACCTTTCACGCTAGACCCGAGGCAATGAGATCAAAGGAATTTAGCATTGCACACAAAATGACAAAAATATTAGAACATAACTTTTCTCTCAGCCTAATCCAATCTTCCATAGAGAAAGGGTGAATATACTTATAAAAGACAATTGTAGTGCATTGGCTATGGGTGGATAAAAACCTCCACCCACATTTTTCTTCAAGATCCTAAGAGAACATAAAAATGTTTTTGAGACCCCATCCACCAAGTAATTTAGGCATAGAAATATGATTCCACTTTACCCATGGGAGGACAAAATGATCATGTGATCCATCCCATAGAAATTTGAAACAAATCCTTCTAAATTTTCCAAGGACTCCCTGTGGAATCCATGCTGAAGACATCCAGAACACAACGATGCCTTTGAGCATAGATTTCACCGAAACTAACCACCCTGCTCTTGATAGCCACCTAAAGCTCCATCCTTTTAATCTTTTGTCAATTTTAGCGATTAACCACATTTAATATTCCTTCTTGTAGAAATTAGGCTTCAATTGAATGCCTATATTTTTTTAGTCCTACTTCCATCTCAACCATCTGATCCGAAAATACTGCCCTAAGATTCTAAAGTTCATAGTCTTCCATAATTTGAGCAGAGATAAAAGAATTTATGATATTTACAACCATCCTAGTAGATTTCTCAAATATGGAAATAATCCTTGCTAATTTGACCACATCTCGAAAAGAGCCATTATAAAATATTAGAATTTCATCTACAAACCATAAATGTGTAATAGCAAGGGCATTTGTGATAACTATACCCTAGGATTCCCCTTGACATTTAGCATCCTCAATCAAATGACTAAGACATTAAGCAAATAACAAAAACAATAATGGGGACAGGGGGTAGCCTTGCGTTAGGCCTCTTTGCGCATGGAAAAAGGGATATACAAACCTGTTTATCAGTACAAAAAAAAGCAGATTGATCTTAAGTATCCAATAACCTAGTTGATAAAGTCAATACAAAAACCCAAGAGAGTCAAAAGTAATCTAATATACATCTAGCTCACACAATAATAGGTTTTTGAGAGATCAATTTTTATAACAACACCTTTTAATCTAAGGGTTTTGATACTATGAAGGACTTCTTGGGCCACCCCAATGACTTCATGTATTTGTCTACCTTCCATAAACTCAAATTTCTCTTTTGATATAGATTTTGACAGTATAGGTTTAAGTCTCCTAGCAAGGATCTTGGATGTTACCTTATAGATATAGTTACACAAAGAAATGGGATGAAAAGCTTCAAAGGAGGAAGCTCTATCTTCACTGAGGATAAGGGGAATGAATGTAGTGTTGAAAGTCACCAAGAATCTACCTTCCCTTCTAGATTCATTTACAACTTCCAGTGGATCCTTACCAATAATATCAAAAAACTCCTAAAAAAACTCAAAACCCCACTCATTAGGCCCTATACTTTTGTCTTTCTGAAAATTAGATAAAAGAGTCTTCAGCTCCTCTTAAGGTCCCTCTTCCACCAGATCTCTATTATCATCAACATCCACAAATCTAGGAAATATTTCTACCATTGTGATGACCTTGACTATAGTAACCCTTGTAGGCACCTGAAATAGATTCTGAAAATGATCTCTTCCTAAGGAAGCAAGACCCTCAAAATTTGAGACCTCCCTACCATCCCCATCTTGTAGATTCCATATTATATTACACATCTTCCTTCCATTAATATAAGCTTGGAATAAAAAGGTGTTCTTGTCCCCTCCTTCAATCCAAAGGGCATTGCTTTTCAATATCCATGAAGCTTCTCGCATCTCAAGGATGGACTTTTTGCATTATTCTAAGCGAACCAGAGCTTCCCTAGATTATGTTTTCAAGAGCCCCCCATCTCCAGAATCATAGACAAAAAGAATATCCCTCTCGATGTCCAAAAGTTCCTCCTCTTATTTCTTGTGTTTAATCTTCGACCAATCCATGGCATTACTCTTAACCCTCTTTAAGTTTTCTTTAACTACTGAGTAGTTGAATAACCATTCTGTGGATCATTGGTGATCCAACCATATTTGAAAAAATTGACAAACTCTTCCTCTCTTATCCATGAAGAGTTTAATTTAAAGGGGTTGCCAGTCCTGGGGCCATGATCTTTAAGCTCCAACAAACTAGGATAATGATTAGATTCCCCTTCGTATCTTACCCATTATGGAAGGATGTTGAAATGCTCCACCAATGTGTGAAAATTCTTTGAAATGCAACAACTGGAAATATTTCTTCTAACTGATAAACTAATTATGCAATTTATTTTTTTAACCACAGAATAATGAAATATTCACAATACAATTTCTTCACCAAAAATAAATGTGGCATAAGAAAAAATAAGAACTGATAAATACTAGCACACACACAAAAATTTTGACACCATTATTTTTGGATAAACGTCCCCGAAAAAACCCAATGTGGGAAAACTAGTGCAACAGTGATGGTTTTTATTATTATGTCGCAACATAATTTCTGAGTAGAATAAAATTTCATAAAAATGGCGATTCTATTTGAGATAAATACTGGAAAAAATATTTGAAGGAATTTTACCCTTGCTCCAAGCAATCCCAACTCATTCTGACCTCTGAAAAGCAAGTCATCCAAACCTGCGCAGACTTTGTGTCACTTTTGTGCAGACCCTCTCACGCTCAACCCATAACTACTTCTAATCAAGTCATTATTCATGTTACAGAATCTAGAGGAGAGGAAATAATACGGGTAGGAATCAAAATATATTCATATTGATTGGAAACATTACTTTCACACCTCGAGAATCTTGACTTCTTTTGAGGATGACAATCTTCTTCATGATCACTTGGAGAATTTCTTCTTCTCCTTTCATCTATTCTATTAAGATAATTCCTTCGATCATCTCATCATCTTCAATCATCAAACCTATTGTTGTTGCTTCTAGAGTTGTAACGTGGACCATTCTTCTTCTCGGGGAAATCTCGAGCATAGTGGCCTCTCTTATGAAAATTGAAGCATTCAATGTGCAATGGTTCCTTAGAACTTTCAAACCTTCTATTTGAAGTTTGAGGAGGAGGATTTCTTGAATTTGATGGACCTCATTTTCCTTTCTTCTTCTTCTTTTCGTGAGTGACGAATGCAGTGGGCTCTCCTTCTTCATGCTTTTATATATGTTGTTGTTGTTACAAGACCCTACAAAATTTTGGCCTGCACCAAATTTCAGAGCCTACCTTGGTCTTGCATTTTGTCATCGCAAACATTGAAGACATTCCATGTGTTTTCTTTAAGTGTTTTGGTCCTTTTGCAAGAAAGGAAAAATGTCGTATTTTCACATGTTAGTTGTCACATAATGTGTAGAAGCTTGTTTTTGTCATTTCAAGGGGTTATATTTGTGCGAATTAGTTGATATAACCATGTAAAAATTAACTGCACTCGTTCTCAAAGTTTTAATCACTGTCGCACAAGTGTTGTCACAGTCATTGCAAAGTGTATCTTTGGTGTCACACTTGTCGTAATTCATCACAAAGTTGTTGCAGTGAGGGAAATGTGTGGTTCATGTGTCACAGATAATCTATGTTGCTAGGTCATCAAGTGTTCTAAGTGTGTGGTCACAGTCAAGTCATGTCACTGATCACATCAATTCATTGATCCCACACTTAGGCTCCAATTTTTAGGAATTTCCCAGCAACTCAGCCTTATCTGGCCTTCCCCAACTGCACATTGCACAATTCCAACCCTCAAGTTGCATCCTTGTCCCTTACCACTGCACAATGCGCAGTTCCTGCCTCCTAGGATTGTGCACTGCGTAGTTCCAGTGCTCAAGCCCAAACCTTAGCTCTCATAATTGCGCAATCCATCCCCCATCCTGGCCTCAAATACGCATTGCACAGTCTCCGAGCTCAAGCTTAGACCTTGAACTCTTTATATGCACAATTGCGTAGTTATGTAGCCTCCTTTGCCTTCCGCAATTTTGCAATGGGATGAACCAGTTGCCCATCCCCTCAGCCTGACGCACTAACCTCCTAGACTGCACAATTTTGTTCCTCAGTTTAGCTTGGAATACACATTGAATAGTCTCAAGGCTCAAGATTCACCCCTGAGCTCCTGAGCTACACAATTGCCTAGTCACTAAGCCTCTTTCCTAACCTGCAACCCAGTTTCAACTCAATCAGTGGATTAACCTATGTCATCTTAGACTAGGAATTTTATCGAACTGATGTCTTCTCGTCATGAGTGAATTGTAGATGTAGGTTCTCTATCATACCATGACAAGATGATCGAGAAGGATATGGAGAAGGGAAACATGTTGAAAGACACCTGTGTAGTTGATTATGCAAGCTGATCAATCAAGAGAAGACAAAAGGGACACCAGTTTGCGACCACATCTCAAGACTTGATATCATTGAAGAATCCTTAAATATAATCCATAAAGAGGTCGATAGAAGAGCATCCTTAGGAATACATGTAGAGAGCAGTAGCAGAAGTGGCTTGACATTTCCATGTCATCAAGCAATCCATGTCAGCGATGGCATGTCATGTCATGAGTTGTCATATACCACATCATCATTCTGGATTATGTAATTATCTATTCAAAATGTATTGTAAAGTGGAAGTCCAAAGGAAACGTTCAGAATATGAAGAGTCATGGAAGTCAAAGAGTCACGCGGGTAGTCAAATAGTCACAAGGAATGTGAAGCATCACCTCATTGGTTATATAAACACCTTCATTGTATGAGCAAAGGACTTTTCACCTTGATTTCTCCTACAAGGCATTAGAGAAACAGGCTAGTTCTTTTGGGGAGTAAGAAGTGGTTCCAAATCTCCACTATTGGAGCTAATGGTGTTCATTGTGTATATGTGTCTTGGAACTTTTACTCAATATAAGAAGCCTCATGGCCAACATGTTCTTCATTCATGGATTATGAACATTTGTAAGACTATTTTGTGGATGTTTGTAATTCATGTTTGCTTTCATCTGTGATATAGTAGTTGAACTAATTTGGTTATTTTAGTACTTATCATATTGAGAATGTGTTGCAATGGTTACTATTATTGTCACATACTTTTGGACTATTCCATTGGATATTCGAAAAATATCTCTTGTTGATTGGTTGTATTCACTATCACATCTTTGTGGACTATTCTAGTCAATGTTAGACAAATCCTTCTTGGTTATGTGTGTCTCTACTAGGGTGGTACTATTACCTCTCTCTTAGAGGCTCACTTTTTTCTCTCCCTCCACAATAGAAGAAACTTGAAAAACTTACAACTGAAAACTCACCAAACACACTCACTTCCTTTTCAAAGGAACATTTTCATTCATTTATCTTTCTAATAGTTAGAGCCAAGGAAAATCTTTAAGAAACCAACAACCATGCCATATTTCGGATGGGGATCCAATCCCACACGATGTGAGGTCTAATTGGGACCATATATCAGGGAGACCCCTTGAATGCTGGCAGGTCTAGCGCCGTCAACAATATCCTGCCTCTAGAAACCATCCTTGATTCTTCTTGAGTGAGCTTTCCAAAATCTCATCAAATGATGAAAAACCATTGTTGTTGCTTATAGTAGTAATGAAGATTTCCCAAATAGGAGGAAGACCTCTAAGAGTAGCAATCACCAATTCCCTGTCAGACATAATTTCTCCAACTCTTTGCAATTGATCTCTAAGACGAGATATCCTCATAATGTAGGATTGCATAAACTCTCCTTTTTTCATCTTCATATCTTTGAGTTGGTCTTTCAAGGAGATGATTTCATTCAAATTGTTGAATTCATACATGCCAACTATATTATCATACGTCCTTAGACTTCCTGAAATTTCCAACATATGCAAGTAAACTATCTTCTAAACCATCGATTATAATTTTCTTTTCTTTTAACTCACCTTTCTTGTACTTGTTCTTGGTGGTAGCGAAAGCATTCTCTAAAGGCTTGAGTACTTTTCCTTGAATGTATTCCAAAACATCATTATTATCAGTTATGATCTCCAACCTGATTTTCCATGTAGCAAAGTTAGATGAATCACCCAACTTCTCATGTTCCTTGAAGAAAGAGGAAGACATATCGACTTGACTAGATATGCTCCTTTAACTTTCCAAAGATTACTGCTTCAATGCTTGTCTCCTTTTGGGCTTTACCTTTACCTTAGCTCTAATACCGTGTTAATTTTCAAATTGTTCTATTTTGTTTCAATTATTTTAGCCCAATTCAATTCTTCAATTAGAAATATTTTCAATAAAATTAGTGTTTCCAATCATCAAAATTAATTGAATATAGAACGATAAATTCAATGAGAAAGGAGACAACCAAAACATCAACAAGAGACACCAAGTTTGGTCAAAGACTAAGGAAAAATCAAACAAGGGGGAAAACCCTTTGAAATTATTATTCTATTAGATTGTTATAAAATGTTCAACATAGAGTACAATGGAGCCCAATACAATATCATCCAATAAAATTATCCCAACAACATTCATAAATATGTTTATGGCATCAATATAGATAAGAGACAACTTCTCCTGTCTGCGGTAAATTGCGGTCAAATGTCAAATTTTAGCCCTACTTTCTAGTCACAAGGAGGAAGAGGCATGTGTGCGACTAGGAGCTTCCAGTCATTACCTTGAGCTTGCAAGTTTGAGGCTACAATCGAAAATTTCCTTTGACAAGCTTGCGGCTGAGACCATAAACCCTAGAAACATGTGCGAGCTTCAAACCCTACAATCTCAGACATGTGCGAAACAATTTCCTCGACCTAGCCTCAGACCTATTCGAACCAATCAATGAAGAAGAGAAGAAGAAGATGCTTGGTGATGTTCAAATGAGCTTGAGGTAACTTGTATTTGTAGGCTTCTAAGGGTGTTCAATTTTTTTGTAAGGGTGACCTGTCCAAATGTGCATATGTGGACTTTTATTCATTAGTACACTTTCCCTTAACCAAATTGAGTGCTTCAATGGTCAAAATTGGTCCTCTCGAAAAGAGGAAACTAGTAACAGTTGGAAATTGTCATCGAGCTACCAAATTAACACACACCATTAATCTCATATATGGATAAACATGTAAAAATACCACAACCAACAATAGGGTATAAATTTTTAATTAGACATTTTAAAAGTAATGTTTATAATTACAAAAAACATATTGTTATATGTGTTTGAGAAAAAGAGAGGGAATATTTCATAATTTAAAAATTAAAATGTAAGATATAGTGGTATATGATTAACTACTTTTTTATTTAGCGAAAGGGGCATATGAAGATGCTTGATAATGTCCAAATGAGCTTGAGGTCACTTGTATTTATAGGCTTCCAAGGGTGTCCAATTTTTTGTTAGGGCCGACCTGTCCAAATGTGCATATGTGGACTTTTCTTCTTAAGTAAACTTTCCCTTAACCAAATTGAGTGCTTCAATAATCAAAATTGGTCATCTCGAAAAGAGGAATCTAGTACCTGTTAGCATTCCAAGAAACTCTCCTAGGTTGTAGCTCGGAGATGCCTGGTAACATATAAATTCAACTATTGTTGCGAATTTTAATGGAAGGAATGATGGTTTGGTTCAAGCCAGATAACCACTTCTACTCTCTTTCACTCTAGACATGCATGAATGCCCTCAGAATACAAGGCTTTAGACCACTAATGCTTACAATTTAGATATTAGGTGAATATGGAGAATACTAACCACACCAGTGGATACACAAGACCATGTGATGGCCGGCTGCAACTAGTACAGAAACCTACAAATCTAATCTATTAATGCAAAGACAGGATCACAACTCTCCTGCATTAGATATAAAGAAACCTGAGCAACCTATTCAGTGATGCATTCAATATTCTAACACAGAGATAAGATGACAGTTATCTAGTGCTAAAAATCAAGATATCAAGAACACAACATATCAGGTACAAGCTCAGAACAGAGGAAAATGGATAGTGAGTAGTTAACAACAAAAGAAGCTTGTATTTGCTGAAAATGGAGATGAGACGTTGCAAGTGACAAAGTGTCTACAGTCTCCAGAAGTTGAACTTTACATCAAATGACAACCCTGATTACGTCTTTCTTCTGGGTATTTATAAGTTTACATTACAATGGCACCTAGTTGTTTAGGTATGGAGGGGTCTTAATTGAACACCAACTGCATTTAGTTGCTTGATGGAGTCTCTAAACAAGGTTTCTTGCTTTACTGTGTAAATATGATCTGCACAACTGTTGTGCTGTCCTTTAGGCAGTTGGAATGCTCGCAGCAATGAAGTCCATGACTGATAAATTCTGTTACAGAGCTGTGCTATGTCCTTTTATCCCTTTGGCCATATTTTTTGTTTAATGTGGTTGTTGGGGATCTTACTATAATTAGTCCGGTAGAGCTGGTCATCTCCTTCTTCGGGCAACAGAATGGTCATAGGACATAGGATGCATGGGTAAGAGGACTGCTAGGATGAGCGAGAGAGACGACTGTCAGATCGGGGAGATGAAAGCCGGAGATGGCTCCGTGAAGGCTATCGGCCGAGGTGGGAGCGGGGTGTGTTAGGGTCATCGGATCTTCGGTGGACAAATCAGACGGTCATCGGGCGATGGAGTTGCAAGGGGTGCTAACGGGTGGGGGTGATTAACTTAAGCAGTAACGGTTTTCATTGCACCGCTTTTGGGCGCTAAGTGGTAATTTCCTGGGGCTAAGTGATTCCACTCGATGAATGACACGTAGCAGCGGATGAGAGAGAAAAACTGCTCTCATCGCGTGCTATCGCTCGATCTAGTTGCTCTCGCGATATGTGCGAAGGTCGTCAAATCTGGTGGAGATGATCTGATGGTGGAGAATGGTAGAGTGGGTCACCTTTATCGGGTGCGACGTGAGCCGTTGGATCGACGGGGGGGTTGATCAATGGTGGGGACGCGGTGTAATCAGTTACGAGCATGAGAAGACATATGGTAGGGTTTTATGGGTGCTTTGGGGTTAAGGCCAAAAGGGGTTGCTTTGTTGGGTTTAGAAGGTAAATGGGGAAACAGAAGTGGCGGAGAGTAAGCGGGGTAGGAGGAGGAGGGGAAAATGACCCACGTGGGGCCCCTTTAAGGACACCACCAAACAGACCAGGCTTCTCTTTGACATTAGAAAGTCAGCACTGCATAGCAAGGCTAACACTGGCTCCTTCTAGGGATGAAATCCTCCTTGTGAGGTTTCAAGAACCGTAGACCACTTCCTTCAACAAGATCAACAAGATTTCCTAGTATTCCATTGGGCATGGAGCCTATTTAAGCCTACACTAAAACTATAAAAATAACATATTTACAATACTGAGGCCTGAGAGCCTTAAACAAAATAAAATTTCAAAAACCACCCATTGATTGGGCCATCAAAAACTATTCCTCCTTCCAAACTTTGCAGCCTGAAAGTATTGTTCCCCTAGACCTAAGAGATGACAGAGCATCGAATTTACCAGAGCATCAAATTTACCAGGATTTCCCTGCCTTTCTTTTCCTTCAGTGCATCCCATTTGAGAAAACAGTCACCGTACTGAGAATTGACCCTTTTTACCTTTCTATGAAAGGTTTCTTTCTCTTGGTCAATGTGCACATCAGCCAATTCATCAAAGACTTGAAAAAGCATGTTGATTTGATCACCCACCTCAAAGAGTTTGGGGCATTTGACCTTATCAGGTAGAGATAGTTTATATTTCACCCCCCCTCTGTATGCTCTTATCCTTGGATGTTTTTCTTGGAATTTTTTGTACACCTGCTGAATAATAAGGTCTGTTGTGTACTTGGATGTGTCATTTGTGACCTGAACAATAAATATAAGTGGTGAATCAAGGTATTCTTGCATGGGGGACACAAAGACTTCACCTGCTCCTGTAGCTTTCTTAGAACAAGCCCCATCAAAGAAGGTGTCCCAAATCTGTGGGCCTTCTTCCTCTGTGATCTGGCAAGCTGCCTTTTTAAGCTGTGTGGAGGCCCACTGGGCAGGCTTCGTAATGTCAAGGCTGAGCTTATCCATGTCAGCCTTGGGCATTGAATTATGGTTGGCTCCAGTGCCTAGAGGGCAATCATGAAGGACTTTATCCTGAATAGTCAGAGGAACATAGAATGATGGGGAGTTGACTTCACCATTTTTTATCACTTGGCTGAGAATAACAACAGGTTGGGCAATTTGTAGATTTGCATAGTCATTGGAAGCTTGGCTGGCTTTAGGCTCAAGATCTTCAAGGATAGATTTCTGGAGGGACTCATTATTCACTGGTTCAATCAGAGGCATGGCTATTCTTGGCTTCTGACTTTCTGATTGAAAACTGAAAGAAGAAGGGGGCCTATCAAGGCCTCTTACCTCTATGGTTGGAGCTTTGAGGATGATGGGATCTGCTGCTGGTTGCTTCTGCTTATTAGCTTGTTGTTCTGCAGGGACAACAAATTTATGAGCAGGAGCTACTTGGACATTATCCATCAAAGACCTCAGATTATATCTCTGCTGATCTTCAGTTTGCAGAGCAGCTCCTCTGTCCTACTCTTGGTTGATCTGGCCTTTGAATAATGACTTTTCATAGGCATATTTGGTTAAAAAAGGGGCATTGCCTTTATCTTCCATACAGTGAATCTCATCCTCTTCATCGAACTGCTCCTCCTCCATGACTACGTTCTGGAAAGGAGTTTTAACCCTTTGCTCTTCACTGGCCTCCTTTCTCCTCTGAATGATTTACAATTGTTCATTTTCTCTTCTATATGGATTTGGATTTCTAGAAGCAAATGTATTAGGAAGCGTTGCTTTCCTAGAACTCTTCTCAACCTTCAACTTGGAGATTTCAGCAGCCAATGACTCTATCATTTTAGACATTCTGTCCATTTTGGGATCTGAAGATGAAGAAGAAGAGGAAGACTCACCTCTCTGCCTCCTTCTATCAGCATGTCCTTTGAGTTTCTCTGCAGCCATGATATTGGATTCCACCTCCAAGGCTGCATCTTGCATCTCAGCTAGAGAAGCACATCTCCTTTCTCTTAATAGCAGGCAAAAATCAGAGTCAAAGGCATTGGCATAGGTGAGTTTGGTAGAGGTGGGGGTAGGCTTCACTTCAACTGGTATCTTGCTATACATACAATTGAATATTTTATTGAAATCAAACAATGACTCCCCATTTTCCCTTTTTAGGTTACCAAACTCAGTATGATAATAGAGTAGATCTTTCTTATCCCCCCAATGCTTTAAAAACACATCATCTAATGCTTCAATGTCTACTATAGACCTAGGGGTCAGCTCTCTGAACCACTTTCTAGCCTCTCCATCAAGGCTTTGGACAAATACTCTCATCCAAACATCATCTTCACTAATATCTAGGTTATCAGCATAGCTATAAAAAGACTCCAGGTGCTCTTCAGTTGTTACTCCCTTTGTCCCAGTGAACTTAGGCATGTATTTCTGATATTCTCCTGCAGGCATGGCATTCAAAGGAATAGGCAGGACCAGGGGTCCATACCTAGCAGCTATGATTCTTTCCATTTTGGTGGGTGCTTGTGGGCCTGCCATGATTGTGGTGGATTGAAGAGTGTTGGCAGTCTGAAAGGTAGGGAGTTGAGAAATGACTGACAGGGTTAAAGGACTATGATGGATAGGAGGGGAGGTTCCCTTTGGGCTGAAATCCAAAGGAGGACCTAAAGGATAGGGAGCTTTATGAATCTCTAAAAATTTCTCTTCACTACTAGTATTAGAGGCTATATTCTACCTGTATGTATTCGGTTACAAGCCTTTCTTGCAGAGATGCATAAGATTGTTTAGGTTTACCTGATCTTGATGCTCCCTTTTGTGATGTTTTTCTTTGCTTGATAATCTTTTTAGGGTCAGGCACTGGGTCAGCTGGTGATTTCTAAGGATTTCTCCGAATGTGCCTCACAAATTGAGCCAAAACTATGATGTGGAGTCGCCAAAAGGTTGGTCCTCCAGTAGAGTCGCCAGATAGATGATTACAACCAAAAACGTGTCCAGATTTTGTCTATCACCAAAGCAGGATCTATGTCGTCTCCCAGGGAAGCTGAGCTTCAATATCCTCTCCTCGAAAATGGTGCCAATTATGTTAGGATTCCAAGAAACTCTCCTAGGTTGTAGCTCAGAGATGCCTAGTAACATATAAATTCAACTATCGTTGCAAATTTTAATGGAAGGAAGGATGGTTTGGTTCAAGCCAGATAACCACTTCTACTCTGTTTCACTCCAGACATGCATGAACACCCTCAGACTACAAGACTTTAGACCACCAATGCTCACAATTTAGATATTAGGTGAATATGGATAATACTAACCACACCAGCAGATACACAAGACCATGTGATGGTCGGCTGCAACTAGTACAAAAGCTTGCAAATCTAATCTATTAATGCAAAGACAGGATGACAACTCTCCTGCATTAGATAGAAAAAACCTAAGCAACCTATTCAGTGATGCCTTCAATATTCTAACACAGAGATAAGATGACAGTTATCTAGTGCTAAACATCAAGAGATCAAGAACACAACATATCAAGTACAAGCTTAGAACAGAGGAAAATGGACAGCGATCAGTTAACAGCTAAAGAAGCTTGTATTTGCTGAAAATGAAGATGAGACGCTACAAGTGACAAAGTGTTTACAGTCTCCAAAAGTTGAACTTTACATCAAATTCCAACCCTGATTACATCTTTCTTCTGGGTATTTATAAGTTTACATTACAATGGCACCTAGTCGTTTAGGTATGGAGGGGTCTTAATTGACCACCAACTGCATTTAGTTGCTTGATGGAGTCTCTGAATGAGGTTTCTTGCTTTACTGTGTAAATTTGATCTGCACAACTACTGTTGGGTTGTGTTATATTCTTTCCACGTAGTTAATAGGGGGTTTGAAGGGCACCCGTAACCCCACTTTATGGGGTCCGGGGCAGCGCCCCGGAAAATTTTGGTTTTGGACCATATGTTAGGTTGGGCGGACCCACCTATGGTTTTGTGCATGATTTTCACACATGTTTTTTGGACGCGATGGTTTTCGGTCCATGGTATTGGATGCTTCGACATGTATAAATATGTATTGTAACATTGAAAGGAACATAATGAAAAATCAAGCTGGTAGTCCTGGTTTTGGGATCCAGGGAAAAATCTCTGTGCATATGTGTTTTATGGGTTATGCTCTCGCATTGTTTATTTTCTTTGTTTAAGAATTCGTATGCAGGTAATTTCTGTACAGGGTTAAAACCTACATTTGGTATCAGAGTTGTTTTGGCTTCAAGGGGACGCCTTTGTTGCTGAGGGGTTTCGCTCGAGCCTGTGGTAGACCCTGTTCAGTGGGAGATCTGCGAGATTGATTCTGGTGGTGAAAGAATATGGCGAGCAGTGGAAAGATAGAGATTGAGAAGTTCAATGGTCAGAATTTTGAGTTGTGGAAACTCAAGATGGAGGATCTGTTGGTGGATAAAGATCAGTGGATCGCGGTAGATCTGGGTACTAAACCATCGGGAGTGACCGATGAAGAATGGAAGAAGTTGGATCGGAAGGCAAAGAGCACAATACGATTGTGTGTCTCGGATTCAGTATTGCTGAATGTATCAGGGGAAGCTACAGCAAAGGCTTTGTGGGTCAAGTTAGGGACTTTGTACCAATCTAAGTCTCTGGTGAATAAACTGTTCCTACGGAAAAAGTTGTATAACCTGAGGATGAAAGATGGAGACTCGGTGACAGAGCATCTGAATGCATTTAATACTGTGGTAAGTCAGTTATTATCTGTTGATATTAAAATTTCAGATGAAGATAAGTGCATCAGTCTGTTGTGTTCTCTACCAGATTCGTGGGATAGTCTGGTTATTGCAATAGGTAGCAATGCAACTGCTTTGCAGTTTGATGAAATAGTCTCAGCCTTGCTGACGGAGGAGATGAGACGGAAAAATATGGACAACCAGAATGGTGATGCCTTGTCTGTACGAGGACGGTCCTAGAACAGAAACAAAAATAAGTCATCGAGTGGGAGATCTAAATCTAGAGGGAGATCTAAATCTCCAGGAAAACCTACAAAGGTGGTGTGCTGGAAATGCGGAAAGGAAGGGCACTTCAGAAGGGATTGTAAATCTAAAGCTCCTGATAAAGGAAAGGGATTTGATGATGCTCCTTCTGCAGAGGCGAAAACCACCTCAGATGAAGGTGGGGATGTGTACTTGGCTTCTTCAAGTACACATGTAGATCATGAGGCATGGTTGATTGACTCAGGTGCATCCTTTCACTTCACTCCCCATAGAGAGTGGTTCTGCGAGTATGAGAAATACGATGGTGGTGATGTCTTCTTAGGAGATGATAGGAAGGCTAGAATCATTGGTCGGGGAAAAGTAAAGTTGAAGTTGCAAGGTGGAAGGGTTAGAACACTTCCAAGTGTTCTACATATTCCTGCATTGGCCAGAAATTTGATTTCTGTAAGCAAGTTGGATGATGCAGGTGTAAAGACGGTGTTCGAGAAAGATACCTGCAAGATGGTTCGAGGAGCACTGATATTGATGCGGGGAGTTCGGATTGGAACTCTGTACAAGCTGCAAGGTAGCACTGTTGTTGATGGGTGCAATAGTTCTATGGTTCCTGAAAATGGAGTAGAAAATCTAGTGGTCTCTGGAGAGAAGACCATGTTGTGGCATCAAAGGCTTGGACATATTGGAGAGAAGGGCCTTCGAATACTTCATGGTAAAGGTATGGTAGAAGGTATGAATGATAGCTCTCTGGATTTTGATTTCTGTGAAAATTGTGTGTATGGGAAGCAAAATCGGGTGAGTTTCCCCTCTGGTGGTAAGAGGATGAAACAGATATTAGAGCTTGTGCACAGTGATGTGTTTGGACCTGTGAAGGTTCCATCACTGGGTAAGTCTGTGTACTATGTATCATTTATAGATGACTTCTCAAGGAATACATGGATATATTTCCTTAAGAAGAAATCTGAAGTCTTTGACAAGTTTAAAGAATTTAAGGCTCTGGTGGAAAATCAGATAGAGAAGAAGATAAAGGTGTTGAGGATAGATAATGGTGGAGAATTTTGCAGCAAGGAATTTGAAGAATTCTGTAAGAAGTGTGGTATAGCACGGCAGAAGACTACTCCATATACACCTCAGCAAAATGGAGTCGCAGAAAGAATGAACAAGACGTTGATGGAAAGGGCAAGAAGCATGCTCAGTGGTGCTGGGTTAGGACAGGAATTCTGGGCAGAGGCGGTGGATACTGCATGTTACCTGGTCAACAGGTCACCTTCATCAGCGTTGGAGGATAAGACTCCACAAGAAGTATGGACTGGTAAGAAACCCTCTCTTTCACATCTGAGGGTATTTGGATGTGATGCATATGTACATGTTCCAAAGGAGAAATGAACCAAGTTGGATAGTAAATCTGAAAAGTGCATCTTTATTGGGTATAAGGATGGTTTAAAGGGTTATAAGCTTTGGAACCCAGTCACACGGAAGGTTGTGTACAGCCGAGATGTGGTGTTTAGAGAGGTAAAAGATGTTATTCAACATGAAGTCCAACCAAAGGAACCTGAGAAGATAGAGTTTGAGCCAAAGGAGGAAGAATCAGACTCTACAGCAGAGGAGGAATCAGAAGATGAAGAGCCACAAACTCCGGCTGTGAGAAGATCAGTTCGAGAAAGAAGGCAACCAGAAAGGTATAGTCCATCTGCTTTTGCTTTGTCTGTTACTGATGATGATCCCAGAACTATGAAGGAAGCAGTGGATTCAGAGGATGGAAAAGTTTGGAAGGAGGCCATGGTTGATGAAATGGAATCTTTGCACAAAAATGAGGCTTGGGATCTGGTAGACTTGCCGGCTGGAAGGAAACCCATTGGCAGCAAATGGGTGTTCAAGAAGAAGACAAATGCGGAAGGAAAGGTGGAGAAATACAAAGCTCGGTTGGTAGCAAAAGGTTATTCCCAGGTGCCAGGAATTGATTTTGGTGATATTTTTTCTCCTGTTGCCAAGGTAACTTCTATTAGATTACTTTTATCTGTTGCTGGGTGCTTTTGCTTTTGAGGTAGAACAGATGGATGTGAAGACAGCATTTCTTCACGGGGATTTGGAAGAGGAAATCTACATGAAGCAACCTGAAGGCTTTGCGGTGAAGGGTAAGAAAGAACTGGTATGCAAGTTAAATAAGTCTCTGTATGGGTTAAAACAGTCACCAAGGATGTGGTATCAGAAATTTGATACATTTATACGGGGACTTGGCTTCACCAGAAGCAAAGCAGATCATTGTGTGTATTTTAAATTAATTGGTGACCGTGTTATTTATCTGGTCTTGTATGTGGATGATATGTTGCTGGTTGGAAATGACAAAGAAATTATCCAGGATTTGAAGACCCAATTGTCCTCCAAATTCGACATGAAAGATCTTGGTGCTGCAAACTATATTTTGGGCATGGAAATTAAAAGAGATCGGTCAAAGAGGAAGCTCTGGTTAAACCAGAGGAAGTGTGTAGAGACAATACTGCAGAGGTTTAATATGCAGGATAGTAAACCGGTGAAGGTTCCTATTCCTGTAGGTGTGAGGTTATCTGCTGAACAGTGTCCCAAGACACAAGAAGAGGAAGAGGACATGAATCGTGTTCCATATGCAAGTGCAGTGGGTAGCCTGATGTATGCAATGGTCTGTACTAGACCAGACATTGCACATGCAGTGGGAGTATTGAGCAGGTTTATGTCAAAACCTGGGAAGGAGCACTCGACAACAGTGAAGCGGTTTTCAGGTATTTGCGTGGCACTAGTGATTATGGTTTGTGCTACCAAGGAAGACCAGGATTGGACAGAGTGTTGGATATTCATGGCTTTGTTGATGCAGACTGGGCTGGAGATCTGGATCAGAGAAGATCTACAAGTGGGTATGTGTTTAACCTATTTGGAGGTGCAGTCAGTTGGATGAGTAAGAAACAATCTGTAGTGGCACTATCAACTACAGAGGCAGAATACATGGCAGCCACTCATGCAAGCAAGGAAGCAGTTTGGTTGTAGAGATTGTGTTCAAGTATGGGGTTAGTACAGGGAGCTATAAGGATAGACTGTGACAGCCAAAGTGCAATTTTCTTGGCAAAGAACCCTACTTATCATTCAAAGACAAAGCACATTGATGTTCAATATCACTTTGTGAGGGATATGATAGAAGACAGAAAGGTGTTGCTGGTAAAGGTGGACACTTTGAAAAATACTGCAGATGCATTGACAAAATCTGTGAGCTCTGAGAAGTTCTCTTGGTGTAGAGAAGCAATGGGAATCTCAGGGCTGAAAAAATGACTAAGCTCTCCTGTGGCCCCCTGTGGAAAGAAAACAACAAGTGGGAGATTGTTGGGTTGTGTTATATTCTTTCCACGTAGTTAATAGGGGGTTTGAAGGGCACCCGTAACCCCACTTTATGGGGTCCGGGGCAGCGCCCCGGAAAATTTTGGTTTTGGACCATATGTTAGGTTGGGTGGACCCACCTATGGTTTTGTGCATGATTTTCGCACATGTTTTTTGGACACGATGGTTTTCGGTCCATGGTATTGGACGGGATGGTTTTCGGTCCATGGTATTGGATGCTTCGGCATGTATAAATATGTATTGTAACATTGAAAGGAACATAATGAAAAATCAAGCTGGTAGTCCTGGTTTTGGGATCCAGGGAAAAATCTCTGTGCATATGTGTTTTATGGGTTATGCTCTCGCATTGTTTATTTTCTTTGTTTAAGAATTCGTATGCAGGTAATTTCTGTACAGGGTTAAAACCTACAACTACTGTGTTGTCCTTTAGGCGGTTGGAATGCTCGCAATAGTGAAGTCCATGACTGATAAATTCTGTTACAGAGCCATGCTATGTCCTTTTCTCCCTTTGGCCATATTTTCTGTTTAATGTGGTTTTTGGGGATCTTACTGTAATTAGTCCGGCAGAGCTGGTCATCTCCTTCTTCGAGCAACAGAATGGTCATAGGACATAAGATGCATGGGTAAGAGGACTACTGGGATGAGCGAGAGAGACGACTGTCAGATCGAGGAGATGAACGACAGAGATGGCTCGGCGAAAGCTATCAGCTGAGGTGGAAGCGGGGTGTGTTAGGGCCGACGAATCTTTGGCGAACAGATCGGGCAGCCATCGAGCGATGGAGTTGCATGGACACTAACAGGTGGGGGTGATTAACTTAAGTAGTAATGGTTTTCATCGCACCGCTTTCGAGCGGTAAGTGGTAATTTCCCGGGGTTGAGCGATTCCACTCGATGAACGACACGTAGCAGCGGATGAGAGAAAAAAATCGCTCTCATCGCACTATCGCTCGATCTAGTTGCTCTCGTGATATGTGCGAAGCCGTCAGATCTGGTGGAGATGATCTGACGTTGGAGAATGGTAGCGCGGGTCGCCTTTATTGGGTGTGACGTGAGCTGTTGGATCGGCGGGGGGGTTGATCAATGGCGGGGACACAGTGTAATGGGTTATGAGCACGCGAAGACATATGGTAGGGTTTTATGGGTGCTTTGGGGTTAAGGGCAAAAGGGGTTGCTTTGTCGGGTTTAGGAGGTAAATGGGGAAACAAAGGTGGTGGAGAGTAAGTAGGGCAAGAGGAGGGGAAAATGACCCACGTGGGGCCCCCTTGAGGACACCACCAAACAGACCAGGCTTCTCTTTGACATTAGAAAGTCAGCGCTGCATAGCAGGGCTAACAGTACCATGGTTGGAATTTGTCATTGAGCTGCCAAATTAACACACACCATTAATATCACATCTGTATAAACATGTAAAAATACCACAACCAACACTAGGGTGTAACTTTTTAATTATACCTTTTTAAAGTAATGTTTCTAATTACAAAATATATTATTATGTGTTTGAGAAAAAGAGGGGATATTTCATAATTTAAAAATTAAAATGTAAGATATAATTGCATATGATTACGTAATATTTTATCTAGCTAAAGGGGTATGTTGAATGGTTGTCACTGTTGGAGATTTAGCTAGTTGTATGTCAATGGTTGCCTAGTTCAAAATTGACTAGGTGAGGTACACTAGTTTATGTTGTTGATTTTACTAGAGATGCCTTCCATGAATGAGGGGAAGCATCCCTTTGGTTTACAGGTAATTTTTTCCTTTGAAAAATGATATTATGATATTTATTATTCACACGCATTCATCTATATAACATGTCTCACAAGTACAACAGGTTAGCTTAACCAACTATCACCAATGTGATTGAGAATTTGGCTAGTTCTACACTAGCAAGTGCATAAATCAAATTTCCCTTGAGATGCACTAGCTACATTGATAAGATTAGTAAGTATGTTAGGCATGAATATTGGAAAGCATCCTTAGGATCCTTTGGATGTTTGCCTCAGAAAAGGATGTGTCTTGCAAAATAGGATGGGAGTTCAAATAAACATACATATTCATCTTGCAATCAATCAAATATTATGTTAGTAGGAGGGCCACCAGCATAGTGTATATATAGAAATTGTAAAACATATCTAGAGGATTCAAATAATCTTGAATATGTCTCAAAGGGCCTTCATTTACTAATGAGGTCATTAGAGCTTTTTTTCCCTTTCACTAGTTTTTCCATGACTTGAGGGACTAGCCTTTGGCTAAGAAACCATGACCTAGGGGAATTTAAGCTATCAAACTCATCTATGGATCACAACCGACCTAGGACATGCCAACTTATAACACTGCTAGATATTTGTACCCACGAGGTTTCAAAATATTGACCTTCACATGAGGAGTGCCTTAACATAACACCATAGCACCAATTGTTCTATGTCTTATTGGTTGAGGTTCTTGGAGTGTTGATATATTCATTGGAGTTATATTTTCATTGTCATTTTCTCTAAAGAATGCCATGTTAAAAGGAGACTATGCTAGGTACAATTTTAAATTAATTTGACATAGTAAATACACCTCAAACTTGAGAACTAACCATAAAAAAATCATGTTATGTGGTGAAACCCCTTAAGGTGTGTTTATGGAAGAATTTTAACAACAAAGAAATAATAATCGAATAGAGTCATGGTTCACTAATGAGTTCAATTTTGGAGTAAGTCAACCACTAAGGTTCTGTTCTTGTTGAGACTTGCTCTACTTATTTGACATGTTATGGTAAAGAGATAACCTTATATGTAAGTCTGAAGCAAATTTTGGTGGATTAAATCCCCCTTGAAACCACTATCCTTTTTATCAAATGGAGTCATGATTCAATACAACCCACAAGCTAGTGCCAAGAATCCACAAATCAACACCTACTAGGAAACTTATGACTTAGAAAGGGTTAAGATGTTTGAAGACATACCCATGAAGGGGTCCCATATATATATATATATATATATATATATATATAGAGAGAGAGAGAGAGAGAGAGAGAGAGAGAGAGAGAGTTGTCATTGCTTTTAAGTATTGTATTTTATATTCTATAGTATTATGCACTATTCTTTTGAAAAGTCTCAATAAATTAACAAAAGGGTTGAGTGACTTTGTATTATTGGTGCTTAGACACCAACAAATGCAATTTAGCTTTAGGAAACAAAAACGTTAGTATTTTAAATGCTTCTCTCTATAGGAGTTTTTCTTCCTTATATTTCCTTTTTTATGATGATTATGTTAAAAGGTGTTCCTTTTTTAAGGAAATCTCTCTCTCTCTCTCTCTCTCTCTCTATATATATATATATATAGAGAGAGAGAGAGAGAGAGAGAGAGTTGTCATTGCTTTTAAGTATAATATTTTATATTCTATAGTATTATGCACTATTCTTTTGAAAAGTCTCAAGAAATTAACAAATGGGTTGAGTGACTTTGTATTATTGGTGCTTGGACACCAATGAATACAATTTAGCTTTAGGAAACAAAAACACCAATATTTTAAATGCTTCTCTCTATAGTAGTTTTTCTTTCTTATATTTCTTTTTTTTATGATGATTATGTTAAAAGGCGTTCCTTTTTTAATAATCTATAAGTTTTTATAGTTGTGTAAGACAAGTGCAAAACACTTTGGGATGCATACATGCATTTTGTAAAGAGATTATGTCGTGTTCTCACCAAAAAAATGATTGAATAATAATTTATTCAAACATGTTGTACCCAATCTAAGTCCCTATTATATAATTGTTTTCACAATACTTGAGGTTGGGATTGTGGATGAATTGCATTTGAATAATTTTTGAACACCCATGTACAATATGTAAAAGCTAAAATAATACCAAATTTAAAAAGAAGAAAAACGATAATCACAAGAATCAAATATTTAACACGTAAACGCAAATACATATTTCAAGTTGCAACTTTTAATATATAAATTTAAATTCAATATAATACAAAAACTAAATAAAAATAATAATCATTTTGTCCAATCTA
Organism: Pinus tabuliformis; assembly: GCA_031772625.1. Taxonomy (NCBI): domain Eukaryota; kingdom Viridiplantae; phylum Streptophyta; class Pinopsida; order Pinales; family Pinaceae; genus Pinus; species Pinus tabuliformis. The sequence goes on from CM062816.1 coordinate 585,024,534, forward strand.
CAATATACATTATACATTGCCAGAAAGAAATATATATTCAAAATTTATTTGAAATAATCATCGGAATCTACACAACTTCTATTTGAAGCATGATCCGTAAGTCTCCAAATCACTAACAAAATCTTTTGAAATGTGAGAATATATCATAAATTTCTCTAAATCTTAAAAAATATAAAAACAAGAGTATAGTTAATATTTTTAATGCCATAAATTCCCTTATAAGCTAGTGCAAATTATAAAATTAGTTTTGAACGCCCATGTATAATATGTAAAAGTTAAAATAATACCAAATATAAAAAGAAGAAAAACAATAATTACAAGAATCAAATATTTAACATATTTCGATTTGCAACTTTTATTATATAAATTTAAATTCAATATAATACAAAAACTAAATAAAAATTATAATCATTTTGTCCAATTATCAATATCCATTATCAAAAAGAAATATATATATATGTGTATGTGTATGTGTATGTATATATATAAAGCTAGTACAAATTATAAAATTAGTTTAAATATGAGCACACCTCCACACACATATATAATTAAAAAAATATAATGATGATGATGATGATTAATGTCCACTAAGACCAATGTGGTCTGTCAGACCTCAATAAAAGAAAAAAAAAAGAGAGTCTAATTGTCATTCTTCAAAATCTTGTTTCTGTGATCAAGGAGAAGGGAAAGAAGCACTCCAAGATCGCTATAGTTGGGCTAGCTTAATAAGTCAAGAAGATTGGAGGTGTGGCTGATGATAGGGAATTGAGAGCGGATGTGGTTAAGAGCCGGACAATCTAAAAGGAAGTGTTTTTCATCTTCCACCTTCTTAGTATCACAAATCTGACAGATTTTATCTTCCCAAGGAGTCTTGGGAGTACCATCGCCTGGTCTCACTTCGAAGCTCATGAGAATTAATTCTTATCCTAGCAATGTTCATTTTATTCTTAATGTTGGTCAACATAAAGAGATAATTATGGTTATCAAGGGTGGGGTTGATCACCTCCTTATAGTATCTTAGCTTCCTTTTACCCTCCAACTCCTTACCATCCCACATCTTGTCCTTAAAATTGGAGGTAATAGTATCTTTGATACTATCCTTGCCTCCCATGATTATCTCCTCCTTAATTCCCCAAAGGTTGAGCCAAGACTGGGCAAGCTTATGCCACCCGCACTTGAGGCGCAAGTGGGGGTTTTGACTAAAGTTAGAAGCAATTTTTGGGAGCCTCTTAGATTCCATGTTGTAAAGATTCTTCTTATACATTAGATATCTAAACATAACTATACTTTCAATGGGGGATAAGCCCGCTTCAATCAAGATGATAGGATAGCGAGTATTTCACTTGATCTTGAGGTTATAGGTTATGAATTGCTTTTGGATTGTCTCAATCTTTCTCCATGACTCTCTAGATATACTGCAACCCCAAACTTCACATCCGTATAAGACAACAGGGGTGACAAGAGTCTCAAAGAGGAACCGTTTTTTACTCCAAATGTAAAGATCGACCGACTTACAATTGTTTTCAAGCTCATAATAAGCTTTCCAACCTTTAATAACTCTTTTCTTGATGTTATAATTCCAGTTGAGCTGATGAGGAAAGTCAATACCCAAATATTTATAAGAAGAAACCTGCTCTAGATAATGGTTATCATAGATGAAACTACCATGGGTGATCTTTTTGGATTTAATGATCATGACTTTAGTCTTGTTTGTATTAATTGTCATACCCATCTTAGAGCAGTAGACATGAAGAGTCTTAAGCTGTTTGTCTAGGTCATCATGGATTTTGGCAAGAAGAACGATATCATCCACATAAAGGAGAATAATAATGATTATGCAGCAAGCTCAGTGCCCTTGCAACCCGCAATTTCCAAACATTCCTTTAGCTTATCAATGTAAATACCGAAAAGGGTAGGGGAGAGGGGATACCCTTGCTTAAACCCGATATTGCATTATCTTTAGACCATCCTTTGTTGGTCTTAAGCTTGGCAATGACAATGTCATAGAGGTGGATCACATCGATCCTTAATTCAAGAGGAACCATGATCTCTTCAAGTCTCTCCGAGAGCTTATCTCAAGGGATTGTGTCGAAAGATTTTTAAAGTCCACAAAACAACATAAGAGATCGGTTTTACTATTGCGACATTTATCTACAATGATCCCGAGAGTGGCAATGTGGTCGATAGTCGAGTGTTGTCTCCTAATTTAAATTATATATATATATATATATATATATATAATTAATTATATAAAAAATTAAAATTAAAATTATTAAGATATATATAGTTTTGAAATTCTAATAATTTTAAAATAAGATTGTCTTTAGGAATAATTACATTATTGAGATTTGGTCAATTTTTCGAACTAACTAATGTGGTTCATCCTCACGATAAAAGTGATAAAATCAATCTTCCCAAATATTCAAATAACAAAGATGCATCTTGGTCCAAAGTTAACCGTTATGAACTAGCATTTAGAAAATGGTTATTATAAATTAGCTATTGGAAATTAGTTGTTAAGAACCAGCAGGAAAAAAAAAAAAACTTATTATTTATTTATTTTATTTTTTAAAATAAAATAAAATAAAGTAAAATAATATTTAATTATAGGAAAAAAAAACTAATAGATGAACTCACTATTGATTAAGAATTAACTTATAAAAAAATATTTAATTAATTATTATTATTATTTAAAAAATTCATTATTAAATTAAAAATTATTAATTTTAAAAATATTTATATCAAATAATAATAACATAATTTTAATGATATATATATATATATATATATATATATATATATGATGTAAAGTTATACCAAAGACTAAAGTGATACATGTAAACTCATTACTTATAAAATTCAATCAAACATTTAAAACACAAAGGAATCCTACGGTGAGCAATCATTAGAAGATTGTAACAATCATTAGAAGATTGTAACTGAAAGAGATATATAAACAAAAACGTTGTAAAATAATATAGCATTCTTAAGCGCCCAATTAGTTCAGAAATAATATACTTTACTAAATAATATCTTTTACTCATTGTTAAAGTGGTCGCCTTTCTTTTCTCTCTGAAAAATAAAGTGGTCGCCTTTATAAAAGAATACAGTGAAATCAGCAGATCCTGTAAGTTCATTGAATTTGAAACCTGTAATTCTGTATACTAACGAATATTGTATTTCCAACAGGAAGTCCATAAGCCTTAATGTATTTTAATATTATAAAGTCGGACATAAATCCTTCAACAATATTTTTTTTAAACAGCAGGCAATTATTGTCATCACATTTGTAACGAGTCAATCACAGCTTTTTGCTTCCATCTCCTTATTTGAGACTTGCTTAATCACCTTTTGTCAAAATGATATTTTGAAGTATTTCAAGTAAAAAAATCACTTAGTTTAATCAGGCGGAAGAGTTGTCAGGAAAATTATGGAAATTGAGGTTATATTTAAAGAAAATCCAGTAAGAATTTTTGAAAGTTCAAGTTATAATCGTTAAACTTAAAAATTTTAGGTGTTTTAGACATTTTTGATGGTGCTGAATCCATTTCCACTATCAAAAACATGATTCAAACACTGTCTCTACACAAAATTTTGAAATTATTTTGTCTGGATTCCAGCCACTTTTAACAATCCCAACAATTCCTCAGCCTCATTATACGAGGCCAAAAAATTAAATCAAAATATTATGAAAACCAGCCTTTTTTTTCTGAAAAAACAAAAAATTAATGAATAAACCAGTAAATTATATAAAGTAGCGTTTTAAAGTGCGTTTTTTTCTTCTGAAAAACAAAAAGTCAATTAAAACATGTAATGAAAAAAAAAGTAGTGATGTACATCATTTTTTTCTTCTGAAAAACAAAAAGGCAATTAAGAAACATGCAATGCAGGAAAAAGTAGTGATGTAAAGACTATTGCAATGTGCCCAACAAAGACCACAACCTGAGCTACATTTATGCAGATCAGTAAAATAGAGATAATACAGACCTGAGCTACGTTTATGCAGATCAGTAAAATAGAGATAATACAGAGTAAATGCAGCTACTTTTGCAATGCCCATTATATTGAAAGTAAGATGGGCTAAAAATTCTGCCAAATATAACATAAAATAACAAATGGATGTTGCCCCATCGATTCATACATTCATTCGATTGCTCTGTTTCAGCTGCTTCAGAAATGGCGGATCTGAAAATTGTCAAGTCGATCAACCAACTGCAATCAACTGAAAGATTGAACACAGATTTACCCTTCACATAATGATGCCGAAACCCTCAAGAACAGAGTATGGCGCAAATCAGAGAGTGAGAATGAGTATTAATGGCGAGAGAAGGAAAAAGAGGGCAAATACAGGATTAAGAAGAGGGGCTGAGCGCGAAATGGAGTAGAAAGGATAGTAAGGAAATCGTAAACAAGGTGAGAATGGAGCAGGCGGTGGGAAGGGGTAACCGTCGGTGTTGGGAGGCGAAGGGCACCCGCTCTGGACAGCACCTGGCGGAGGCGGCGATGCAGCGAACGGAGGCGGCGGCGATGCAGGCACTGCAGGGGTACATGGATTCTCGCAGGTCTCACAGGTCTCGCATGGGACCGAGGGCGGAGGAGGAGGAGAGGAGTAGATAATCTGCCCATTATTCACGCCTGCATTATTTGCCAACAGCCAAAACGCCGAGACGGTTAAGAACATGAGAAGTCTCAGCATTGCCATGATATATCTGAGGGACTCACCAGCTAATTAACTTGACAATGCCTGAATCAAGAAGATCTTCAATTCAGACAAAGGCCAGAAATTATTTATTTATAGTGGAAAGTAGGGTTCAACCAGTCTTAAACTCATTTTAGAGCCGTAATCACTTGGAGTAATCAAAGGTGTGAACATGCAATTATTTTTAATTTCTGTTGGTTAGGTATTAAATTAAGGCATCGTCTACCAAGTTCATAAAGTCATTTGGAAGTAATTTTTATTTATTTATGGGAATCTGGTCATTAAAAAAAAAAAGGAGTGTTCAAATTTTTATTTATGGTGGAGATTGATTTAACATTATTAAATATTTTCCATCACTAAAAATTTATTTATTTGTAAAGTTATTTTTTATGGAAATCTGGTCATTAAAAAAAATCATAACAATACTCTAATCTTTTTATGGTGGAAATTGATTTAACACCATTAAATACTTTCAATCATTCAAAATCTTAAAGCTTGATAAGTGTAACTTAAATTAAAAAAAATATTGGGAGACTTTGTCAAAATAATACGTGAATTTCTACTATTTTTAAAAAAATGTGATATCATAAAACTATTGTTTTTTTTGTAATCTTGGTAGGAGTATATCTTTATCATCTTCAATATATCACTCCCAATCATGGGGTATCTGTGACTTTACATCAAAGAATGCGTTAACAAAACACCTATCCACTATTTATCCAAAATTCCATAAACTATAAAACTACACTTTAAATTAATTATTTTATATTAAATAATTAAAAATATATATATATGAGATTTTTTATTGAGATATATCTATATATATATATATATATATATATGAAATAGATTGATCACCATCAAAAACATCTAAGACACTTCAAATTTTGAAGTTTAACAACTATAATTTAGATTTACAAAATCCTTGCTAGATTTTCTCTAAATATAACCAGAATTTCCATAACTTTCCGGGCAACTCCTCCACCTTGTTAGGCTACACAATATGAAAAATATAATAATTTTTTTTATTTATTTAGTTAAATTTGATAAATACCCAATTCTTTTACTTTAAATGATTTAAAAAGTTACGCTTTGAAAAAAAATCGTTGTTGACTTTAATTTTTCGAGACGTTGTGTGTATATAAGTAATAATTTATTTATTTTTTAATATTTTTAATGGAATTTTTCATTTGCGATAAACATCTTCGCTGTTGTAAGCTGGAGTGCACTTTTAAATTTTCAACGCAAACAAAGATCCCGTGAAAATATATATCCACGTCATCACCGTAGATGTGATATCAAAAAAAATTTAATTGTTTTTTCGGAATTGTGTTTAGCGTAATTTTTTTGGGATATTTTGTTGTCAGAGTTTTGTAGGAAAAATTAATGCGAAATCTTGATTTGTTTTATTTAAACTATTTTTTGACTATATATGGATTTAGCATTTTGAAAAAATTTTAGGGCATTTCAATTGTGCATGGGTTACTCATCAAAATTGTGATTTCAAAAAATTAGTGCAGAATTTTAGAGAATTTAGATCGGAAAAACTTCCAAGATATAATGGGATGACATGTCTTAGTTGGAACACTTCATGGTGTTTGATTTTGATTGTGATTTGGGTTTGCATCAATAGAAGAAACACCTCAAGACAATTCTAATGCAATTTCTCCAGTTATTGTCTTAGACTAGTACTATTTTGCATGGCATAGGTTTTTTGGGCAATGTTTTGATTATTTCTACTATGAAACCATGGCAAGCTATATGACTTCTTAGACTATAAATGCACATATTTTCCTTTTGTTAAGCCCAACAAGTGAAATGTATGGAACCATCATTGGATTGTTTAGTTAGTATCTTTCCAAGCCTATCTTGTATTTTTTTTTGGTTAAATGTGAAATCATGAGAACAAGTTATTGTCACTCTATTAGTTTATGAGTTCCCATATAGTTTTTTGGGACATGAATGTTATTAATGTAAAATCAGTTTTCTTGTAATATAAATATTGATATAACTTACAAAAAAAACTCTTTTTTTTTCTCCCCTTTGAATTCTTTATGACCTAAATCAATTTGAACTCCCCCATGAATTTGTACAACTCATTATTGCATTAATATAATAAAATTGGAGCATAGTCTAACTTATAGATGAAATAGTCTTTTTCACTAAAATGTGGCAATACAATTTCAAGGAAAATTGTGATTTTTTGGTTATTTAAAATACATTTTTGAATGTATAAATAGTTTTGGCACCCTAAAAAAACCCTAAAGCACTATAATTCTATAGATTAAACAAGTTAAACTCAAATTTTTAAAAATTTATGTCAAATTTTAATTAAAATTAACCAAACTAAATGTCATGAAAAATCCATTTCTTTTGTAAATTAGTCCACAACTAATAAAATTAACATTATTGTCAATATTTTAATCAACCAATTAATAATTATTATTTTTTTCTATAAACAATTAATCACTTGTTAGAATCTAATTAATCTACCCTTTCTTAATTAATTAACCATTATAAATTACTCTCATTTATTTATACAGATCTTGAAAACTTTTTCTAATTGTTTTGTTGCATTTTTTTAAACACAATATATCCAAAAACATTAATCGTGATGATTGTGATACATGGAAACCTACACACACAAATAATTAAAAAATAATTATTTAACATATATCTGGTAAAAGTTTGATATTTTTTTGGTTGGTTAGTGTGTAAAACCATTCATCTGGGTCACATCACACCAACTCTTAATATGCTGGACATTTTTTTAACCTTGATAAGCAATAGAATTATTTTCAAACCTTGACCACATGTAGAATAAAATCTTGGAATCTAATCATATTAACAAAATTTGATTGAGGTTAAAAAGTTAATAATTTTCCATAATAATGTTGATACAATAATAAATTAAGTTACACAAACGCAATATATTATTTAGAAACATTAAATAGTTTAAAATAAAATATAGTTAAGTTACACAAACGCAATATATTATTTAAAAACATTAAATAGTTTAAAATAAAATATAGTTACTTTCACTAGTTTATGTTGCATTTTAATATTTCGAATGTAATATTTTAAGAGTCTTCAGGTTGTATTACGAGTGTGGAAGCAGAAGGAAGAAAATATTAATTATATATGTTTATCATTTTTTTTTTTTTTTATCGCTATAAATATGTAACATAGACTAAAATATTTAATAAAATTGACTATATGATTGTTTTTCATAAACAGACATGGTTGCTTTATAATATTTCGGGAAAGAAAGAATAAAGGGGATTATGTGTGAGTGCACAAAAATGGGCCTATCTTTTATTGTAATAAGAAATATATTTGTTCATCTTTTACAAATGCATGCATGTTTCAGAATTTTGTTTTTTCTTAGCATTTAAATAGATTAGGCTCTGATTGAATCTCCACACAAGATATACCATGCATGTTTCAGAATTTTGTTTTTTCTTACCATTTAAATAGATTAGGCTTTGATTGAATCTCCACACAAGATAAACCAGAGGATTATAGACTTACCTACCTTAAAAGTCACAAAAACTACTCCCCAGTAAATTGTAAGAGTCCATATTCTTTTAGAAAACTACTCCCTGTTAGATTGTAAGAGTTCATATTTTTTTTATTAGAAGCAATGTACATCCAAAAATACATGTGCATTTTTTAAACTATAAACATTATGAATATGCAGAGGTTGAAAAAGGCTTTCTTTCTTAAATATATTTGTAAGAGTCGATATTCTTTTAGAAAACTACTCCCTGTTAGATTGTAAGAGTTCATATTTTTTTTATTAGAAGCAATGTACATCCAAAAATACATGTGCATTTTTCAAACTATAAACATTATGAATATCCAGAGGTTGAAAAAGGCTTTCTTTCTTAAATATATTTCATTTGATTAGAAATTCCTTAAAAAAAAAAAATTGTGGGAAATTTGTAAACGTTTTACATATTGAAAAATATATTAGTAAAAACATTTAAAATGAAATTATTTGTTAACTGTGGAGTATAGTGATAGGTTGGTTTTCTTTCTTAAGTATATTTAATTTAACTAGAAAATCTTTAAAATAAATGGTGGAGCAGTGCTTAAACATTTCACATATTAAAAAAATGTTAGTAAAAGCTTTTGAAATGAAATTATTTATTAATGGTTGGAGTATAGTGATATTTCACATATTAAAAAAATGTTAGTAAAAGCATTTAAAATGAAATTATTTATTAATTGTTGGAGTATAGTGATAGGTTGACTATAGGGTGGCAAGGTCGGGGTTTATTTTTGTCCTTAATAATCAAGAAGAACATAGGTATGCTTTGGGTTTAGGCCACACTTCCAACAAGGTTGCTAGGGTTTGAGGCAAATTGTGAATCTCGGAATTCAAGAGGTGATTGTTTTTGGTGATTTCTTGAATATAATTCACCATCTATATTGATTAGAAGTTTTGAAACTTTTTACAATGTGAGTAAAAAAAGTGTAGGTAAAAGCATTTAAAATGAAATTATTTATTGTTTTGAGGCTTATGTGATTAGTGATTTGTGTATAGTTTACTTCCGGAGTTCTCGCATCCATAATTGTTTGAATCGAAGTTTTGAGTCATCCACTATGGCCCATCTTCAGGATAGATCAGTAATTGTGTAGGACAGATCTCATTGGACAAATGTGAGATCTGCCTTGTTCTTAGCTATCATAGATCTTATATGTTCGAATATCCTAACCTCTTGCAATTTCTCCCTTCCGTATAGGGTTGAAATTATTGTTTTGAGGCTTCTGCGATTAGTGCTTTGTGTATAGTTTACTTCCAGAGTTCTCACATCCATAATTGTTTGAATTGACGTTTCGAGCCATCCACCGTGGCTCATCATCAGGATAGATCAATAATTGTGTAGGACAGATCTCATTGGACAAATGTGAGATCTGCCTTGTTCTTAGCTATCATAGATCTTATATGTTCGAATACCCGAACCTCTTGCAATTTCTCCCTTCCGTATAGGGTTGAAATTATTGTTTTGAGGCTTCTGCGATTAATGCTTTGTGCATAGTTTACTTCTAGAGTTCTCGCATTTGAATCGATGTTTTGATCCATCCAATGTGGCTCATCATTAGGATAGATCAGTAATTGTGTAGGACAGATCTCATTGGACAAATGTGAGATCTACCTTGTTCTTAGCTATCATAGATCTTATATGTTCGAATACCCGAACCTCTTACAATTTCTCCCTTCCGTATACGGTTGAAATTATTGTTTTGAGGCTTCTGCGATTAGTGCTTTGTGTATAGTTTTCTTTCAGAGTTCTCACATTTGAATCGACGTTTCGAGCCATCCACCATGGCTCATCATTAGGATAGATCAGTAATTGTGTAGGACAGATCTCATTGGACAAATGTGAGATCTACCTTGTTTTTAGCTATCATAGATCTTATATGTTCGAATACCGAACCTCTTGCAATTTCTCCCTTCCATATAAGGTTGAAATTATTGTTTTGACGCTTCTATGATCAGTGCTTTGTGTATAGTTTACTTCCAGAGTTCTCACATTTGAATCGATGTTTCAAGCCATCCATTGTGGAGTATAATGATAGATTAATTACTTAGGGGAAGAACATATGTATGCTTTGGGTTTAGGGGTTGATTTTTTTCTCTAATAATCAAGAAGAACATATGTATGCTTTGGGTTTAGGTCACACTTCCAACAAAGTTGTTGAATCTTGTCTTATATTAGAGTTTAAGGGAAATTGTGAATTTGGGAATTGATTGTTTTTGGTGATTCCTTGAATATAATTCAACATTTATATTCAAGATATCTCCCCTCAGATACAACATTAAGTCAATTTTTCAAGTGGAATTATGAATTGCATTAGTTGATCTTCGAGAAGAATGTCTCCATGTTCTTATATCAAGCAAATCCAATGTTGATCACATAGCTAATTTAAGGTCAAGGCTAAATTAAGGTGAACTTTGATGGTAGGGGAAAAAGAGGTATGTCCCCCTTCCTTAATGATTAATTAGGAGACTCAAAAATTAAAGCATAGGAATAATTCCTCATGGCTTAATCTAACATTTTGATGCTTTGTAAATTTTGTTTTTTGTTAGGTCAGTATTGGTGAATGTAAAAGTGGAATACTATAGATATTGTAGAATTTTTTTTAAAAGCCTATAGGTCAGAATTCTATAAATGGTCATTGATACGTACTCCATTCCCACCATGTCCATTAGTTTCAACTTACTTATGTAAATTATGTATCTAAAATGAGCTTTAGCTTAGTCTCTTTTAACATAATAACTATTCTCGATTCTTGTTGAAAAAACTTGATAAATAAATTTCAAGTGAAACCAATAATATAAGAAAATATTAGAAACTATGGAAAAAAATAAAATATTAATAAATGGTTAGAGAATTGTAATGTTCCTAAACAAGAATTTAAGTGATAAACCAATTAAAAAAATAGCGCAACAGTGGAAAATTAAAAACATTTACCAAACACCCATGAAACACTATAATACTAGAATTGTTAAGCCATATATTATGAAATATGAGAGCATGAGTACAATATATAAATGGAGTAGTGCACCTGGGCTTGTCTCAAGGACAAGATGGACCAAACCCAGGTGGTATAATAGCTGGAAAGATGGTTGTTCAGCTATTGCTCTACTATGCTCTACGTTGTCCTAATAAATTGTTGATCTGTTGACTCTGGCCTGCTAGAAAGTGCTCAAAAACTGCCCAGAAAATTCTTCCCATTTGGCCTTAGACTCCTTGGACAAAACCGAGAAAAACCCAGAAGGGAATTTATTTGATTTTGACTTTTGATTTTAGGCCTCTTGGGAGCTGCTCTCCAACTACATCTTCTGACTTTCGGCCAGCTGGAAAGTGCCCAAAAGCTGCCCAGAAAATTCTTCATTTTTAGCCTTAGACTCCTTGGACAAAACCCAGAAAAACCTAGAAGGGAATTTCTTTGATTTTGACTTTGGATTTTCGGCCTCTTGGAAGTTGCTCTCCAACTACATCTACTGACTTTTGCCCTGTTGGAAAGTGCCCAAAACTACCCAGAAAATTCTTCCCTTTTAGCCTTAGACTCCTTGGACAAAACCCGGAAAAACCCAGAAGGGGATTTCTCTAATTTTGACTTTGGATTTTCAATCTCTTGGGAGCTGCTCTCTAGCTACATATGCTGACTTTTGGCCTATTGGAAAGTGCCCAAAAAATTCTACCCTTTTAGCATTAGATTCCTTCGACAAAACCAAAAAGAGAATTTCTCTGATTTTGACTTTGGATTTTCGGCCTCTTGGCTGGCTAAATCAACCTCTGTGTATTTCTGGCTGCCCAGAAAACACACAGTCAATTCCTCTGTGTGGTTGACTGAGCTGTGAATAACTACTGGAAACTCCTGCAATCTCTGTGGAATAACCTCCCTAGGGCGGACATGGATGGTCCCCCGAAGTAGAGGTTGAATCTTCCTTGTGGAAGACTCGTGGCTAAACAACCAGTAGACTCGCTAAGCAGCAGAGCGTACAAGAGTGAGTTTGTTTGTCAAATATTCAGAATGAATACAAAATGAGAGTTGATCTCTCTTTATAACTCCTTGGGCCCCCTTAGCCTCATGTGGGCCCCTCCATCCACCCATTCGATTTTCCCTCCAAGCATATTGAATGGCTAATTCAAACTCCTATGTGGGTGGCCCCCACATTCCACTGACAGTTAAATAAAGTCAATTTGGCCCCTAAGTCCCTAAGTCGAAAGTGTGGGGCCCTCTTCCTTAGTAAAAAATGTGCAAAATTGTGTAGCAGCACCCTGTTACTAATGTGTTTGAGAAGGGACATGACAATAATAATGAATGAATTTCTAAATATATAAAGAAAATTTGGAATACTCAAAATATATTTATTCAAAAGAAGACAGTCATAATAAGAAGAAAAAACATAAATTAATAATAATAATATTAAAATAAACTTTAATAAAGTCAAACAGATATAAAGTTAAAAAAGAGTGATGAATTAATACAATATTAAAACAAGTTAGAATCACTAATAAAAATTGAGTAATTTCTCTAGGGTCTTTTGTCGATATTGGCACAACAATTTGTCACTATAATGACAAAAGGGGGTTTTACTAAATGTGAAACATAGTACAATCACATTATTGACATTTTCCAAATTCATTATAATTCTGACACCTACCACACATCGGTAAATCGACAAAAGGATGATCTTTTGGTGTTGCACGATCAATGCAACCTATTGCCAGAATACCAATGAAAGTAGGATTCTTTTGGTGTCACATGATCGACGATAATTATGGTTGGTCTACCACTGAAAGTATACACACTTTGATGAAACAGATCGTCGGAAGACCGATGAATATTGGAGTCTCTCTACTGACATCACCAAGCATAGGAGTCCAAAGAATGAAAGAAACATTAGTGTTGGTAGACCGACAACAATCGATTTTTTTGATGAATTTGCTATATCTTTGACATTAGCAATCATCATAATGGTCATTGTAAGACCAATGAGGCAAAGTTATCTGCCATTGTAAGAAAAAAATTCTTTTTAAATATTCAAAAATATCTCTTCCTATCTATTACTTCATCATCTATGGTCTTCCAATTTATTTGTTTTTTGAGACAGTGGTATGGTAGCAAAATAATAGTATAAATATGTTCAAATTTATAATAGAAACTAGCAAGAATTTTAATATTTGAACAATAAGATTATAAGACAATTGTAAAGTTCTAAAGCATGATGCTTTAAAAAATAAACTGGTAGTGAAAATAATTTTTACAAAGATTCTTGGAATAATAATTAGTGATTGGAACATATTGGTTTTATCTAGTTACATGTTTGCATCTAATTGGATCTTATTTCTTTGTGCATAAATCAGTTTAGTTACATACATTGATACAAGTTGTTGCATGGAGACTATTGTAGCCTTCAAGTGGGGGATTTATACCAAATTTTCCATGTGGAGACATATTCAGAGATGCCACACCCCCATAAGAAGACTAACCTAGATGAAGGAGTGTACCAGTGAATTAGACACTCCTAGTTACACAAAGTAGCTACATGCCTAGCTATATCACCTTCCACACAAACCATCTCTTGGATCATCAACCTAATTGTTATTGATAAAAATTTAATTAGATATACAAATGGGAAAGTTGTCATATAATTGGGACTTCCACCTTGGATATATACTACAATTCCTTGCAAAAAAGGTCAACCTCATTGAAGAGTGGAGGTAGTAATTCTAATTGGATTATAAAGAGATGATAAAAAGCTAGTGGGTACTTGGCAAACTATTCAGAGCAAGGAGAACAACTTATCTAACAAACCTACTAACAAATCCTTAAAATATTATTGTATCTCTCCTAATTAAACTATATGGAGCATAAAATTCCATGAACTTCAAGAAATTATAGGTGCCACTAATATATATAATAACCAAATGACACAATATTCAACTAGACAACCATTCTTTACATTTACCTAAAACTAACCATTGCAAGTGCCAAGTAGATAGCACTTGTGACACACCAATGCTTTTACGTGGTCTTTTCCTAGATATTGTTTGTGTGACCAACATTTTCCTAGCCATGAGCTAGCAATGGAAAACAAGTGACCTATTATACATATACAATGCCAATGCACAAGTATCAAATCCACCATCACAAGATATCTATGCAACTTTTGATATATCAATTGTTGTTCTACACTTCAAGTCAATATATGCCCAATAAAGCGATGCATGTAGTGAGAAAGGTATGTGATTGATACATTATAGAAATGGGGACATCTATTAGAGTCTACGGATGCATAAAGCTCCTCATTTACTCCCTAGATTTATACTAGACAAACTACCTCTACAATAGGTTGTGTATAACACATTGGTATGTGGAGTTGGAGTAGCCTTAGCATTAGGAAAGAAGTTATCTTGGACCCCACTACCCTTCTATGTGGGATCATTGATCTGCAATGGAGAAGATTAGTAATGTTGTGCTAATTCCCCATTCAGAATAAAACCCAAGATACTTATCATTTTCTCATCAAGTGCTTAAGGATTCAATATTTTTTTGTTTAATTAACTAATTCTCATGAGAGTTTCTTATGTAAATACTGAAAAATGGCTATCTAGCCTCTTTTTGCATCCCATTTCAATAAGAACTGAAGAATTTATGACTTCTCCTAGTTCTCCCCCTATTTTTTCCACAAATTGCTCCAAAACGAAATAATCCCACAAATTCTCTCCCAAATCTGCTAATTGAGTAAGAATTTGGCTACGCCAAACCTATCGGCTATATTGCAAATCGCAATCGGCAAGTACTGCAGGTTCTTATGGTCTGTGAACAGAAAATGGACAATTTGCAATTGCGATATTGTGGATTCGATGGGATATTAAATCGCAACCTATAGTGGCATTGCATCCGGGGACTATCGCATTTCGCAATCGGCATAAAATCTCGGTGGATGGTCTTGTAAACAAAGAGGAATGTTGTGATAGCGATATCGAGGACCCGCCGGGACATTAAACTGCAACATATAAAATATCGTGTCTGGGAAGTCTATTGCAATCAGAACTTTATCGGTGGTAACAAAAATATCAGCGGGGTTTTGGTGTGATATGCGATTGTGATTATAAGCCTTTTGGACCCCAAAATATTATATTCAGTTATTGAACAGATGAGGGTATTGTTCCCTAACCTTCCCCTCCTCAATCCATTTGGCCCTTGATAGATTTGTACCTTTGAGACCCACTCGAGGATAATCAAAATTTCCCCTCTTTAATGACCTCGTTCTTCTGTCAAGTGTGTTGTCTTGCTGAAGCTCATCAAGAAATTCTGGTGAAAAATCTTAATTGATGGAATCTGTACACTTTCTCCTTGATCTTCAATAAAAGAGGTTCATATAATCTCAAATTTTCAACATTATCAACAGAATAAATTTGCATATATGAAGGAAAATCTAGCTTGAAAGCATTATTACCAATCTTTTCTGGAATTTTAAATGGACCATAACGGATTGGTTTCAGTTTTGTACCTTCACCTTGAAGCCTTTCCTTGCTAATGTATAGCCAAACTTCATCACCTACTTGAAACTGATGATCCACACAATGCTTATCATGCCTTGCCTTATACTTTCCTTGACTCTTTTCTAGTTGTTCTTGAACTGTTTGGTGAATCAACTGAATTTGCTCAATGAATTTCTTTGCTCTGTCTATGTTGTTATGTCCATCTACAACTACATCTTTCTCAAAGATGAAATCCAAAGGCGATTTATGCAAATAACCAAGACATGCCTCAAAAGGTGAAGTTAGAGTAGAAGAGTGTTTTGCTCAGTTCTAAGCATACTAAATATAATTCAACTGTCCATCCCACAACTTAGGATGTTTGCTGCAATATCCTCTTAGCAAATGAATAACTGCCCTATTAACAATTTCAGTTTGACCATCTGTTTGTGGATGGAAGGTTGTACTTTTCTTCAACTTGGTGTCCATCAATTTCCATAAACTTGACCGAAAATTCACAACAAATCGGGAATCATGATCACTTACAATAGAAGTAGGCAATCCAGAATGAACCCATACATTTTGAAAGAAAAGTTAGTTGTTTGTTCAGTTGTAATTTGCTTTTTACAAGGCATTAATATGCACATCTTGCTGAACCTATCCACAACTACATATAAATAATCATGACCTTTCCTTGATAAAGGAAGACCTCCTACAAAATCCATAGAAACACACTCCCATGGATGTGAAGATACTAGAAGTGGTGTGTACAATCCTAGCTTCCTATTACTAGGTTTAATGACTGCACACAATGAACAAGCTCTGATAAAATGCAACACACTTTCAAGCATACGAGGCCAGTAAAAATAGCTTTGAAGATTTTCCATTGTTTTACTTACACTGAAATGTCCAGCAGTAAGAGAAGTGTGTGCTTCCCTTATGAAATTTACTCTCTCCCCCTGTGGAACAAAAAGTTTTCCCAAATGATACAACAGATTATCATGAACGTGGTAGTCTAATTCCTCAACTTAGTGGCCTTGACAGAAGTTTAAATATACCTCTTGAAATTCAGCATCATGTGCATATTTCTCAACATAACTTTTAGGCAAAACATAATGATTCTTGAGTAAAATGGTTGCATTAACAATCGCCCTAGAAAGCATATCAACAACTTTGCTATAAATACCTTTCTTGTGCCTGATTACCAAGTGGAATTGCTGTAAGAATCCCATCCAACAAAAGTGCCTTGATTGCTGTAATTTTGTTTGAGATTGCAGATATTGCAAAGGTTGATGATCGGTGTGAATAATGGTTTCTTTTCCCATCAAATAATGCTTCCATTTCTTCACACTTTGCACCAATGCATAAAGCTCTTTATCATACGTAGGATAATTAATAATAGCACCATTAAAAATTTTAGAATGAAATGAAATGGGCTTACCATGCTGTAAAATAACTACACCCATGGCGTAGTCACTTGCATATGTTTGTATTTCAAAGGGTTGTTTCAAGTCCGACAATGCTAAAAATGGGGCTGAACTGATCTTTTGTTTTAAGGCATCAAATGCTTTTTGTTGTTTGCCTCACCACTGGAAGACAAACTTCACGTTTGTCAAAGCATATAGTGGAGCTGCTATGGAAGAGAAATTGGCAATGAACTTCCTCCAATACTGTGCTGCTCCCAGAAAACTCCTTACTTCTGTGACTGATTTGGGTATTATCCAATCCACAATGACCAAAACTTTAGAGGGGTCAATCTTCAACTCACCTCCTCCAACTATCTGGCCCAAATACATTTGGCCTGAATTCACATTTAGACCTCTTTAGAAATAACTATTCTCTTTTCAAACCATCCAACACTTTCCTCACATGCTTGACATGCTCTTCCCGCGATTTGTTGAATATCAAAATATCATCTAAATAGACAATTACAAACTCATCAAGAAAGGATCTTAAAACATCATTCATAACTCATGAATGTATATGGCGTGTTGCAAAGACCGAAAGGCATAACCAACCACTCAAACAATCCCTGTTTGGTTTTAAAAGCAGTCTTCCAAATATCCTCCTCAATTATTTTAACTTGATGGTATCCACTTCTCAAGTCTAATTTAGTGAAATATTTTGTATTCTTCAACTGATCTAGAAAATAATCTATTCTGGTGATCCAGGAGGATCCATCGATCCAAATGCACAAGTGTTCAAAGTGTCATCATCAGTGTTCATGAGTGTTGTTCAGTGCCGTTCAATGTTGTCATCACTTCAGTTTAGCTTCGACAGATCAAAAGTGTTGGTTACGATCAAGGTGTTCAGGTAATGTTATGGTTTCATGGCGTTCAGTTGCTGTGATGTTGTACCTGGCTGTCGACTTATGTCATTGATAGTTCCGCTAGGGTTTGGTCGACGACATGTGTTTTGTCATTCGACTTTGCCGGATTTATGGTTAACATAGTTGATTGTGTAAAAATATTCAAGTTAAAGTACCTGGTCGATGACATAGTCTTGTTGTTGTCACCACCACCGTCAGTTTCAAAGATGTGATGGTCATCATCATGTAATGTTGATGAATGTCGCACGGAGACCACAAGGATGTACAAGGGTCGATCGTCTGGTAAAGGCTACATTTTCGCCATTGTCGCTTTGCAGAGTCGACATGGGTTTTAAAAAGTTAAACAAAACTCTTTACCTAAGCCTAGACCTAAACCCTAACTCCTAAGCTGTCTTATTCATCATTGTTTACCCTAAAGGATCCTATGCTCATTAACCTATTTCTAAACCCTAAGTCTAAGTCCTAACCTATCACAACACATTTTGCCTAAAAACCTTCATCAAAATCATGTATTAGTCCTAAAGCTATGCTAAACCCTAGCTAAATACCTAAGACACTACATCCTATGTATTAAAGGTACATTGAAAACCCTTAAAACCTAGCTCTATAACCCTCGACCTATTCACATTATTTAAACAATACAAATACATTTTAAAATGCATAACACAGTCCCTAACTGCTAGCATCTAACCACGGCGGGACCGTGTCTATGTGAACACTGCGAATAAACCATCGGAGTTGACAGTCGGGTGCCTAACCGCCAGCTCAAACCACGTCAGAAAATGGTGTCATGTGAACAGGTATCAGTTGGTAAGTTAACAGGCGGAGGTTATAACCATGGCGGGTAGATAACCATAACAGTTAGGCTATGTCAGCATGTGAATGTAGCAAAAACCACCATTGTCACCAACCGCAGAGCGGAACCGTCGGCGCACTGACCGCGAGTTTTGGCCACCGCTCACATGAGCTGTCACACTTCCCCGCGCGGTTATTCAACTGTAAGCGGTTTCAGGGTTAACTATGTTATTCTTGGGTTTTTAAAACAATTTATTAAACAAATTAATTCGATACCTATGGAACCCTACCCTAGGTTTCTCATGTCAACAAGACCGAGCTCTTAAACCAACCAATTTGCAACCAATTCATCTTGAATGTATTCAGAAGTGGTTTCAATGTATCTTCAAGCTTATAAAGGTAAGATTTCTCATTAAAGAAGGGAGGAGTGGTTTTCAGTTTTCATGTGCAAGTTTTGGAGGTTAGAGGCGAATTTTGTTTTCAGAGTTTCGAGAGCATTGGGAGTCGGATTTGGAAACCGTAAGTGACATTGGAAAGATGGTTCAGAGAGCTATCTAATGACAGAGGTCAAAATTGCCTATGTGCAAGTTCAGTCTATCCATTTCACTGTGTAACCAACTTCTTCTTTCTCATTCCTAATAAAAACGGTCGCCCATCTTGAAAGCAAACCCAGAGACGTAGTCCATCAGGCACAAACTCCATAATCAATATTGTTGTCTAGTATATTTGTGTTTTTTCTATTTACACTTATGTTTTGCATCTTAATTATGGTTTATCAGCTGTCGTAAAGTGTTCTACTCCAACAGTTTTCCTCATTTTCCATGCTTTCAGTTATCATTTAAATCACTAATGGCTAATCAATTCTACATCAATATTTAGTATATGGTCATTTCAGATCATATAATTTGGTATCAAATTAGGTTGCGTTTGTAGAGTTTTCCATTGAATTTTAACCAGGTCTAAGCTGCAACGAGGAGAAGGAATCCTTGAGTAGATCGATCCAAAGATTGGAAAGCGACGAGTTGTTTAGAAATCGACCATGTCAAGACCTGATGCAAGTGAAGACACTGAGACTAATATGAGTGAGGAACAGTTTCAACAAGCGTTCTTAAATATGCAACAGATGTTGGGAGAATTGTACGAAGACAAGAAGGAAAGAGATGCAGCTTATTCTTCAAAGGCATCAAAGAAGGACAAAGGTAAAGGCAAGGATGATAAACCTCCTTCACCTCCATCATCTCCATCATCCTCTTCTTCTTCTTGTTCTTCCATTACAAAATTTGAAACAAAAAAGAAACCTAGGAAATCATCTCTTTTGAAACTTGATGTTAAATTTGAGTTACATGTTTATGATGGTGAAATGAATCCTGAAAAGTTAGATAACTAGATAAAGAAGTTAGAAGTGTATTGTCGAATTCAGAACATTTCTAAAGATAAAACTAAAATTCAATTAGCTACACTTAGAATGGGGGGAACAACTTTAATCTGGTGGGAAAGTAAAACTCAGCTAGATGTAAAGCGTAAAGGAAAAGTCATCTCTTCATGGTCTAAGTTTTTGAAATCTCTTAGGAAACAGTTCTATCCTTTAGGATACATGCAGCAAGTTGTTATTAATTGGCAGCATCTGAGGCAAGGTAAAGGGCAGAGTGTTCAGGAGTTTACTCAAGAATTCAGAAAGAAAGCATTGGCGCTTGGTATTTCATTGGATACACGTGAAACTATGTTAAAATACATTGGCATTTTACATTCATATTTGCATCACACTTTATTAATGTTTAATCCTGATGATTTTGACGAGGTGTGTGTTTAGGCCATACATATTGAATCAGGTGGCAGACCATTCAAGTTGTCATCTCAGTCATCCAAAGAGATGGAAAACAGAGAATCTAGAGACAGTAAGGGGAACATTTTGAAGAGAAAGAAATCAACGATTGTTCAGAAGGAAAGACCTACCTATTCTCATTGCCAAATAATCGGTCATGATGAATTGAAGTGCTGGAAAATTCATCCAAAACTTAAGCCCAAAAAGTTCCTTAAGGCGAAGGATGAAAAGAAGGCCATTGCAGCAGTCCAACAGGATCTAGGTTCAGATTCAGGTGTTGAAAGGAGAATAACAATATTCCATCTTTCTTTCCAAGAGTACTACCCCGTACGTAGTCAATGTTTGGGGAGGTGCGGTAGATAGGTCTCCCACATAGATCCCCATTAGCATATTCGAGAGAGATAAGGTATTTCTCTGTAGGTAGGTTTTTACGGTCCGGAGCCAGCTGCCACGGTTACGATAGGTAAAATTTCTGATACTGGTTCAAGTTCGAAAACTAATGTATCTTCTTCAAACATAAATCCTTCACATGAGGATAAACGAGTTGAACTCTTACACATAAGGATAAATTCTAAGCATAAAAATATTGACACAATGTTTGACAGTGGGTCGCAAGCAAATTTAATATCTGAACATATAGTTAATCAATTGGGATTGGAAACACGGAATCATCCAAGACCATACCCATTAGGTTGGATTAATAAATCAACTCAGATACATGTCACAAAGCAGTGTCGGTTAAAATTTGCAATTACATCTAAGTACATTGATGAAGTGGAATTAGATGTGGTCCCAATAGACATTTGTGGAGTTGTCTTAGGGAGTCCTTATCTTTATGATAGAGATGCAGTCTTTTACAGAAGAGAACATAAATATCACCTAAAGAAAGAAGTTGTTGAGATAAATTTAATGTCCTATGAACATCTTCTTAAATACATAATGAATCTCAATTCGTTCATTCAACTGAATTCTAGAAGCTATCATCATCAACAGTGTATTGCAGGGAATGGTACATGTGAGTCTAATCAGAGGCTTGTTTCAGATGGTATGTTTATTTTCAGTTTCAGGGGTGTAGTTCAGTATTGGGGAAAGTCAGTGTCGCATTTCTTTAGTATTGCATGATCATTTCATGCTTTAAAAAGTAATGAAGTCTCTCTTCAAGTGGAGAGGAAGTCTATAAGTTTTCATGACAAAGAATTTTCGAAAGCAGATCTAAAGTTTCCTTACCATGTTTTGAAAACTAATGCAAAAAGTGAAAGTGTTAGTCAATGGAAATATCAATTAATAGACATAGTGATTCAAGTAAATCAATAATTACTTAGATACTTTCAGAATCAAACTAAGCTGCAGCAGTCTTTTCATCACAACTGGATGAGTTATGGGAAGCAAATTCACTTAGTAATCAGTCAACAGGAAAGTAAATCAAGTCAAGTAATTGATATAAAGTCAAAATCAAAGGAGTCTTTGAATATTTCAGTTATTCCAGAAAGTAGATTGTTAATACCCATCAGATGTATTGAACAAAGCTCTACAAATACTATTTTCAAAGATGTTTCTGAATCACTAACTCATGATTCTTCGTGGAAAGAATTCAATTGCCATGTTGATAACAGGTTATTTGCTCATCGTCGCAAGTTTTTCATACTGCAGATGGAAGAAACAAGTCACCGAATCAAAAGGTATCATGGTTAGCATTGTCAAGGTCATCATCTACAGGTGATTGATCGAATGTATTGGTACATTGTCAGGTCAATATGGAAAGAGAGGGAGTTCTACCCTCATCGACTATTTAATTAGTCAAAATTTTTTGGTCCAAAGGCTTTCAAGTGGAGAGGAATGATCCAGGAGGATCCATCAATCCAAATGCACAAGTGTTCAAAGTGTCGTCATCAGTGTTCATGAGTGTCGTTTAGTGTCGTTGTCGCTTCAGTTCAGCTTCGACAGATCAACAATGTTGGTTATGATCAGGTTGTTCAGGTAATGTTATGGTTTCATGGCATTCAATTAATGTGATGTTGTACTTGGCTGTCGACTTATGTCATCGATAGTTTCGCCAGGGTTTGGTCAACGACGTGTGTTTTGACGTTCAACTTTGCAGGATTTCTGGTTAATATAGTTGATTGTGTAAAGGGATTCAAGTTAAATACCTGGTTGACAACATTGTCTTGTCGTTGTCACCACGAGTGTCAGTTTCAAAGATGTGATGGTCATCATCATGCAATGTTGACGAATGTCGCACGGAGACCATAAGGATTTACAAGGGTTGATCGTCTGGTAAAGGCTACAGTTTCACCAGTTTCGTTTTGCAAAGTTGACATGGGTCTTGAAAAGTTAAATGAAACTCTTTACCTAAGCCTAGACCTAAACCCTAACTCCTAAGTTGTCTTGTTCATCATTGTTTACCCTAAAGGATCATATGCTCATTAACCTATTTCTAAACCCTAATTCTAAGTCCTAACCTATCAGAACACATTTTTCCTAAAAACCTTCATCAAAATCATGTATTAGTCCTAAAGCTATGGTAAACCCTAGCTAAATACCTAATACACTACATCCTATGTATTAAAAATACATTGAAACCCATTAAAACCTAGCTCTATAACCCTCGGCCTATTCACATTGTTTAAACAATACAAATACATTGTAAAATGCATAACACAGTCCCTAATTGCTAACATCTAACCGCGGCAGGACCGTGTCTATGTGAACACTACAAATAAACTGTTAGAGTTAACAGTCGGGCGCCTAACCGCCAGCTCAAACCACGTCGGAAGATGGTGTCATGTGAACAGGTATCAATTGGTAAGTTAACAGATGGAGGTTATAACCGTGGCGGGTAGATACCATAACAGTCACGCTATGTCAGCATGTGAACACAGCAGAAACTGCCATCGTCACCGTAACCGCAGAGCGGAACCGCCGGCGCGCTGACAGCGTGTTTAGGCCACACATGAGCTGTCACACTTCCCTATGCGGTTAGTCAACTGTTGACGGTTTTGGGGTTAAATATGTTATTTTTTGGTTTTTAAAACAATTTATTAAACAAATTAATTCGATACCTATGGAACCCTACCCTAGGTTTCTCATGTCAACAAGACCGAGCTCTTAAACCAACCAATTTGCAACCAATTCATCTTGAATGTATTCATAAGTGGTTTCAATGTATCTTCAGGCTTATAAAGGCAGGATTGCTCATTGAAGAACGAAGGAGTGGTTTTTAGTTTTCATGTGCAGGTTCTGGAGGTTAGAGGCCAATTGTATTTTCAGAGTTTCGAGAGCAACAGGGGTCGGATTTGGAAACTGTAAGTGGCATCAGAAAGCTGGTTTAGAGAGCTATCTGATGATAGAGGTCAGAATTTCCTATGCGCAAGCTCAGTCTATCCATTTCATTGTGTAACCAACTTCTTCTTTCTCATTCCTAATAAAAACGGTCGCCCATCTTGAAAGCAGACCCAGAGACGTAGTCCATTAGGGACGAACTCCGTAATCAATATTGATGTCTGGTATATCTGTGTCTTCATTGTTTACACTTCTGTTTTGCATCTTAATTGTGGTTTATCAATTGTCGTAAAGTGTTCTGCTCCAGCACTTTTCCTCGTTTTCTGCGCTTTCGGTTATCATTCAAATCACTAATGGCTAATCAATTCTACATCAGTATTTAGTATATGGTCATTTCAGATCATCTGGGTAGTGGCTATCAATTCTTTATGGTAATTTTATTCAATCTCGATAATCTACACACATGTGCCAAGTTCCATCTTTCTTGGGTACCAGAACAATTGGTGAACCACATGGCGAAATAGAGGGACGAATTACACCTTTATCTAACAATTCCTGGACTTGTTTCTTAATTTCTAAACTTTCCAGAATTGACATTCGATACATACCGATATTTGGGAGTGGACAATCTTGCTATAGTTGAATTTTGCGCCGAATTCCCCTTTTTGATGGCAATCTCTTTGGTTCTTGAAACAAGTCTCCATATTGATTGACCATATCAACCAATTAAGCTTTCAACTTCACATCACAGGTTGCAAAGGATTCATGCTCTGTGTCATTCTTCTGCTTGATCATAAGGAGCGCGAGATTCTTACTAGAACTGACCAATTGTTTCATTTTCCCTATGCTTGCCAAAGACAAATTAAGATTTCTGCGATGGGCAATCACAATATACTCCACTCCATCTTTGAGAAAATGATATTTGTTCTCAAACCTATGGAAAATGGCTTTCCTATCATACAAATATGAGCTTCCCAACACAATTCCAGAAATATCTAGCAACACTACATCTAATTCGACTTCATCAACAAAAGTGGCAGTAATTGCAAACCTGAAAACACATTTCCTTGTGACCTAAAGATTTGCATCCTTGGTTATCCAACCCAACGGATACAGTTTATGACGAGGCACAGTTTCCAGATTCAACTTCTAACCAAGTCTATAGAAATTAAATTTGCCTGAGATCCGCTGTCAAACAACGTATCAATATTGGTGTGTTTGGAAATAACTCTAATATGGAACAACTCAATTTTGTTTTCCTCATTTGAAGCATTATTGGAGTTATTTGATGCACTGGTGCTTGCCACGACTTTCCCTTTGCTTGCTTTTGCCACAACTTTTCCTTTACTGACTGTGGCTTCAATCTTTGCTTCATCACTTGAGTCGGAACCCAAGCCTTGTTGTACAATAGCATTTGTCTTCTATTTTCCTTTATTATTAGATTTCTTCGGTCGTAATTCTGCATGAAGCTTCCAGCAATGCGCTTCATCATGGCCCTCTTTGGAACAATTCTTGCACACGGGTTTCTCCCCTTCTTTATTAACATAAGCATTTTTCTTCTACTTTACTTTTAATTTCTTCCCCTTTTCACCACTCTGGAATGGCTTCTTCTTACCTTCATCTTGCACATTTTTCCCTGTTGCTTTGAGGTGTGTAGCTTGAACACATACCTCATCAAGATTCATGGGATTAAACATAAGAATGGTATGTCGATGATAACTATGCAAACCTCCTATATATTTAAGCAAAGTATCTTGTGACTCCTAAACTCTTGAGTATACTCTTGCACATTTTGACCTTTTAACTGTATGAAAATTTTCCAATTCATGATAGGTTTTTGCATATGGGCTAAAGGGTAGAATTGTCTTTTTATAGGGGCAATGAAATCAGAGCACGTAATAGAGGTCTTACCATTCCTTTTAATCTCATCTTGAGTCCTTTCTTCCCACTAAATGAGTGTTGCACCCTCCATTCTCAGTGAATTCAACTGAATTTTGATGTCATACTCTTGAAGGTTCTGAATTCTACAATACACCTCCAACTGACAAATCTAGTTATCTAGCTTCTCTGCATTCACTTCACCATTGTACATAGGCAAATCGAATTTAACTTTAAGCTTTAGAAAAGGTGATTTACCAGTTCCTTTTGCAGAGTGATGATGAGTTTGAGTATGGGTTGTTGTAATGGAAGAGGGTGAAGTTACTTGTGAAGTAGAAGATGAAGAAGGTGGTGGAGAGGGTGGAGGTTTGTCTCCATTCCCATTGCCTCCTTTTCCATTACCTCCTCCTAAAGAGCCTTCTCCTTTGCGAGTTTTGAAACTTTCTCTTTGTAACTTGCTATTCATCTGTTCATAAAGGACCTTCACCATCTTTGTCATATCAAAGAAATCCTTTCTAAAGGTCTTCTCATCTTTTGTCATGATAGGTTCTCCTTCATGAGACATAGTCTCTGAAGACTGAACTGCAAATTCTACAACTTGAGGATGTACTGGTGTAGAAGACTTTGGCAACCTTGCTCTTCTTCCACTTGACCCAACTTCAGGGCTTCCAACCAACTTTCCTTTTCCTCTTTTGAGTTTTAACCTTGTTAGCATGACACAAAATTGCAAAAACTTATATCTTTCTTTAACAAAGCAAATCTAGTAAGAAAAAACCATTGCTCTGATACCAACTTGATCTGAAATGGAATAGATTAGTAATGTTGTGTTAATTCCCCATTCAGAATAAAACCCAAGATACTTATCATTTGCTTATCAAGTGCTTAAGGATTTAATATTCTTTTGCTTAATTAATTGATTCCCATGAGAGTTTCTTATGTAAATGTTAGAAACAATTTAACATAAAACATATGTTGAACAACAACAAAATATCAACAAAGAACATCAAAATGCAACACACAACACAAAGATTTGATGAGGAGTTCACCCCTCCTGGGCTACGTCTCCTTGGTCCAACTTCCAATGCTTGGGCCTCTCTATTATGCTCAAATTACAACAAAAGTGTGTTTACAATGCTCAAATGCCTCTAAAACCTATCTCAATGAGTTTAGAATACTAAAAAATGGCTATCTAGCCTCTTTTTTCATCCCATTTGGATAAGAACTGAAGAAGTTATGACTTCTCCTAGTTCTCCCATTATTTGTTCCACAAATTGCTCCAAAACCGACATAATCCCACAAATTCACTCCAAAATTCGCTAACTGAGCAAGAATTTGGCCACACTGTAGGCCATATCCTGTCGGTTGTATCGCAAATCGCAATCGGCAAGTGTTGCAGGCTCTTATGGTATGTGAATAGAAAACGAGCAATTTGCGATTGCGATATTGCGGACCCGACAGGATATTAAATCGCAACCTATAGTGGCATTGCATCTGGGGACTATCACATTTTGCAATCGGTGTAAAATCCCGACAGATGGTCTTGTAAACAAAGCGGAATGTTGTGATAACGATATCATGGACCTGCCAGGACATTAAATTGCAACATATAAAATATCACATTTGAGTAATCTATCGCAATTAGAACTTTATCAGTAGTAACAAAAATATCAACGAGGTTTTGTGTGATATGCAATTGCGATTATCGTAAATCGCAGCCCAACCTGCCAGGGGCCGATTCGTAACCCATGTCCTCTATTTTTCCCTGATATGCGATATAAAGGACACATTGGAAACCTTCCACTTGACGCTTCCCCATTCACTGGGACCTTTTCCATGTCATCCAATCGTGCAACATGTCAAAGTCAAACCTAAACTTTGACTTGCTCTAACTTTTGCATATGAGCTCATATTTGAGTTTTTTTCACACCATTGAATTCATAATGAT
Source organism: Pinus tabuliformis (assembly GCA_031772625.1). Taxonomy (NCBI): domain Eukaryota; kingdom Viridiplantae; phylum Streptophyta; class Pinopsida; order Pinales; family Pinaceae; genus Pinus; species Pinus tabuliformis. The sequence goes on from CM062816.1 coordinate 585,052,287, forward strand.
GAGCTCTTCGATCTGAAGTTGAGTTTAACAAATTTTATGACACTTTGATTTTTGAGCATAAATTTTAGCACTTGATAAATCATACAATCTAAAGACAACATGGAAGAAATAAAAGAAGCAGAGACCCTAGGATCTTTCCATTTGGAAAATAAAGGTTCCAAAAGGCATCACCCACTAGACATCTCAACTAGCACTACAAAGTCTACAAATGTAGATGACTATTCAGAATGAGGTATGGTTGGAAGAAGAGCTTCATAGGAGTGTAATATATTATGATGAAGTAATTTTCAAAATGGGAGGTTCTTCTAGGCATAAAAACTAAAAACCATAAAATGATCACTTCAAAAAAGAAAGGGTTGAAAAGGAGGCTACAACCAAAGAAATAGTTGAAAAGGAAATATTAGAGAAATAGGTTAAAGCATTAAGGCTTTAAAAGGAACAAGAGGAAGATAAAAGAAAAAGGCTGAAGCACTTAGGCTTTAGCAAGAAGAAGTAGAAAATAAGAAGTAAGAGGAAAAGGAAATGAAGAAGGGGAAGGAAGAATAAAAAATAATAATAAAAGAAGAAAAAGAAAGTTGAAATCAAAAGTAGAAGAGAGACTTAAAAAAGAAGAGAAAAATAAGAAGGAATGGGAAGAGCCACAAGATATAGACCCAATGGACATTGGGCCATCAGAGACTTCCATCATTGCTCCGAGAACTTCCTTCACAGAAGGCCATTTTCCACATGGAGAGGCTGGACTAGGTAAATTTGTCCCTTCTAAGTGACATAGAATTACTAGCTTGGATGCATTTGTTTTTGGTAAAAGACAAGGGAAACTTGGTAGGCAATCCCATAATAAGTTAAAATTACTATGAGTGTAAATGCTTACAATAACCATAGAGACCCCACTTGTGGCACATATTGGAAGACACCCTATAGTTACGGCCTCAACTAAAGTAGCATTTTCATAATTTGTAGAGAAAAACATCAAAAGCATGGCTCAAGAAATTGAAGAGCAGAAGGATATGAATCTATGACATAGAATAAGAGTAAAATGCTTCAAGGCCAATATGAATAATGTCACTAAGTTCAAAGCTTGCACTTTTGAGTTGCAAGAGGAACTAAGGAGAACACTATGACAACTAAACACTAGCATAAAAGAGTTCCAAAACTTATCCATGTAGTTGCTTGCATTCCTGGATACAAAAATGTACAACTACATGGAATCTAGTAGGCTATGAATGAATCGAATAAATAAAAAAATGACAATCAAATACACCTCCATACCTAAATGATAAAAAAAAAACTATCTTAATTAAGCAACAATAAATAACTATTAAAAATACTGAAAAAATATCAAAGTAACACATGAAATTTCCTTATTTATAAAAAAACAATTTACTGAAATATAATAATTATAAAGATACCAAAATAACACATGAATAACTATCTACTTCTTTCCCTCGCTTTTAGAAGATGGACTCGTCTTGGCTTTCAGTCAGCATGGAGTTCAGGTATCAGTGGAGGCTACTTTCATTAGACTTCACCGAGCTCTGCTCTAGTTCTAACCTCTGCTTTCGCTCTACCGCCCCCACGCCCCCCCTGCCTATGTATATGTTACCTTTCCCAATGCTAAAATATAAAATAACTAAAATATAATAACTACCATAATATTAAAAAAAAAAAATTCAAACATTTAAAACACAAGCAAAAATCCGAATCTAAGCAGAGGTTAGAAGCTTGTAAATGGGATTTCCTTGTTTATAAAATAACAATATATTAAACTATAATAACCACCAATCCGAATCTATACAGGGTTAACCAGCTGAGCGCGAAATAGTGTAGAATGGATAGTAAGGAAATCTTGAACCAGGTGTGACTGGAGCAGGCGGTGAGTAGGGGTAAACGTAGGTTTTGGGAGGCGGAGGGCACTCCGCGTTCTGGGCAGCACCTGGCGGAGGAAGCGATGCGGCTGGCGGAGGCGGCGATGCAGCTGTCTGCGAAGGCGATGCAGGTGCCGCGGGGGTACATGGATTCTCGCAGGTAACACAGGTCTCACATGGGACCGAGGGTGGAGGAGGAGGGGAGGCGTAGATAATTTGCCCATTATTCACGCTTGCATGGTTTGCCAGCACGGAAAACACCGCCACGGTTAAGAACATGAGAAGCCTCAGCATGGCCATGATATACGTGAGGGACTAACGGGCCAAATTAACTTGACAATGTCTGAATCATGAAGATCTTCTATTTAGACAAAGGAGAGAAATCATATATTTATAGAGGGAGGTAGGGTTTAGCCAGTCTAAACTCATTCAAAACCCACAAGCACTGTGTGAACATGTAATTTCTTTTATTTTTCGGTTTTTCCTTCGAAAAATGTGTTTTTTTATTTAATTTAAATATTATATATGATTAAAAAATTACACAATGAAAAATGTGAATTTTTTATTTTAATTGGATTAAAAATGTAGGAAATACACTATTTTAATGGTTAACAAATTATATTGAGAAATGTTATATATATATATATATATATATATATATATATATATATATATAATACTACCTAACCACCCACCAGGGTTTGAACATGTGACCTATTATAAGGACTCTCTTAACAGTACACTCATTCACTTTTGAACTTAACAATACACCCATTCACCCTCAATCCAAAGCCCCCGTGGGCATTATATTGAGAAATGTTATATTTTTCTATGAAGAAGAAATGATTTTTTTTAATTGGAATTAGACAATATATTTTCAAATAAAATTGTGATTTCTTATTATTTAAAATATATTTTTTAAGGTATAAATTATATTGAGAAATGTTATATTTTTCTATGAAGAAGAAATTATTCTTTTAATTGGAATTAGACAATATATTTTCAAATAAAATTGTGATTTTGAGCAAACCTGTGGGGTTGCGATGGGCTCACCCCTTTCCCCTCTTGTTGCAAACCTGTTTATGGAAGATTTTGAGTCCAGGGCTCTGAACTCTTCTCGGCTCTTGCCCAAACTGTGGAGAAGGTATGTGGATGACACCAATGTCATCTGGTCTCATGGCCAGGATGAGCTTGATCTCTTCTTTGATCATCTCAACAAGCAATCCTCAGCCATTAAGTTCACTAAGGAGCAGGAAGTTGATGGATGCCTTCCATTCCTTGATATTCTTATTTCTAAGAATAGTGATGGTTCCCTCGCCCATCAAGTTTTTTGAAAGAAAACTCATACGGAGCAGTATCTTCATGCTAGTTCCCACCATTTCCCGGCTCAAAAGATGGGTGTTCTCAATACCCTTGCTACTCGGGCCCTGAGGATCTCGGACAAGAAGAGCTTTGAGAAAGAAAAATCCCATTTGCTTGATGTCTTTGTTGAGAATGGTTATAGTAGATACATGGGTCAGAGGGCTTTCCTTAAAGCTTCCAAGAATTCTCGGTCTAAAAGAGAACCGAAAGAGCGAATTCCTGGTGTCCATCTTCCGTATGTTTAGGGGACCACCGATAGAATTGGAAGGATTCTAAGGAAGCATAGTATCCCTGTGACCTTTAGGCCCCTGAACACCATTCGTATGTCCCTCAGATCGGTGAAGGATCCGATCGACCCTAAGGATATGAAGGGCGTTTATCTGATCCCTTGTTCCTGTGGGACCCCCTATATTGGGGAGACTGGTCGCTCCATTAATCAAAGGATTAGCGAGCACGCAGCGGATCTTAGGCATAGGAGAGCTAAGTCTTCCGCTTTAGCTGAACATGCTGAGAAAACCAATCATCATGTTTGTATTGAGGAGGCTAGTGTTATTGCTAAGGTCTCGCATTTCCATCATTGAAAATTTAGAGAAGCGCTTGAGATTCAAAAGAGACCAAGCAATCTCAATAGAGAGGATGGCTGGAAAGTCAGTAGGTGTTGGGTCCCTGCACTCTCGTCCTAGTCATTTTCCGCCCTCCTCTTTAAGTTTTTTCTTTTATCTTTATTTTTCATTATTATTATTATTATTTTTACTTATTTATTTATTTACTTATTTATTTATTATTTATATTTCTTTATTATTTTATGTTATTTGATTTTTATTTATTTATTATTATTATTTTTAACTCACATTATTTTTAACTGAGTTTTATTTATTTAATATTATTTATTTTATTTTATTTAATTAATTTTCCCTTTTATTTTATTTATTTATTTATTTATTTTTAATTTTTATTTATTTATTAGTTTATTATCACTTTTTACCAATTAGCTTTTAACTTTGATAATACTTAGAAATTAGCTCTCTTTTCAATTAATTTTATATATATTTTATATTACCTTAAGGTCCTTTATATAACTAATTTTCCATTTAAACTCTAATCTAATTATTTTTAACTAATTTTCTAACTAACGTAACATCTTTTGATATTCTTTATTATATTTTGTTATTATAAGGTCCTTTGTGCACCTAGTTTTCCTTTTAATTATTAATCAACTTTTAATTTTTAATAATACTTTTAAATATAATTGCTTTATATATTTTTATTTAGGCATTTAATTTTTTCATATATTATAAGGTCATTTATTTATCTAAATTCTAACTAACTTATATTTTTAATAATATTTCTTGAATACCCTCGATAATATTTTATTTATTTTTATAGATACTGGTCCTAAATCTTACTAATTAAACTAATATAATAATTTTGACCCCGGTCCTAATGTCAAACTAGCCGTTGGTCTAGTTAGGTGTTGGAGGCTCAGCTCAGACTATTTAGCATGCTAAGCTGGATCTGTTTCTTCAACTTGTCCTGACGATGAACCACACTAGTTGGTTCGAAACGCCTCGACAAATGGTACTCCATGTGATTTTCGCTGAAAAATCTCTCACAAATTCAATACCCTTAAAAAACTCTAAAATATTCAAAACTTTACAAATTATTTAAATTAAATTTATAATCTTTTATTAAATTTTATAAAACAAAAAACAAAAATCCATTTCTATTAAATTATATATTTTTATTTAATTAAAATATAAAAATATAACTTTAAATAAATACTAATTAACTTAAAATTTTAAAATAATTTTAAAATATTATATATATAAGTAAATAATATTTTTAATATAATATTATGTTCATTTGTAACAACATTTTCTCTATGGAGAAATACACCTTTTTATTCTCAACACAATCAACACGCACAAAGATCCTGAGAAAATATATATTCACATCATCATTTTAGATATGATATCCAAAAGCCTTATTGTTTCGTTTCTTCCCAATGACTAACTCTTTTTTTTAATTCTTTTTGTCCTTTTAATCCTCGTTACTTTAATAAATTTGAACGTCCAGTTGGATAAAATAATTATTTATCATATGTTTGGTAAAAGTTTAGTTTCGGTTTGATAACAGGCTACGATTGTTGTTGTTTTTTTTCTAAATAAATTTTTAACCTCGATTATTAATAGAGTTATTTGAAATCTGGAATACCTTTATAGTAAAATCTTGAAATCCAATTATACATTATATTTGTGGTATAAGTATTTTAGAAAATTTCATTAGATTTTTTTTGATGGATTTTCTTTGTCTAATAAAATCTAGCGAGAATTCATTGAAATTACAAGTTTGATGGGTAACCCATGCCTTAGAGGTTTTTCAGGGTGTTGAATCCATATATGCAATCAAAAAACTAGTTTAAATAACACAAATTACGATTTCACCACAAATTTTCCCGGCACACTGGAAACTCCGAAAAGTCACACTAAAGACAACTCTAATTCCATTTTTAAAAAATTACTATAAAAATCAATATTAAATTATATTTAAAAAATTAATATTTTCTATAATAAAATATTATTACATACTTATAAAAATGGAGTCATTTACCGAGGTGGAGGAAAGTGGTCGTAGCTTAAAAAAAATTCAAAAAATCTTGTAGAGACAGTGTTTGAATCATATTTTTGACGTGGAAATGGATTCCACACCATCAAAAACTTGTAAAGTACTTAAATAAAGTTTGACTGTTTTTACTTGAATTTACAAAAAACTTTGCTATATAACCGAAATTTCCACAGAAAAATAATCTCGTTAAACCACGGTTATAAAAATAAATTATTATACCAGCCCAATGTATCATTTGCAAACATTAAAAATTGAAATTAAAAAAACAGTTCACATTACGGTGTTCAATAATTTAGGTTGCATTTGAAAGAAGAACAAATAAAACATCAACTGGCATCCGAGGAAAGAAGGAATAAAAGGGGGATTATGTGTATGCATAAAAGTGGGTTTATCTTTTAATGTAATAAATAAATATTTTTGTTAATCATTTTCTGGATGTATGCATGTATAAGAAATTTGATTGTTTTCTAATTTAAAGAGACTAACTTTAATTGAATCTCCGCACGAGATATTACCTAGAGGATTATATATTAAAATTTACAAAAACTAGTGCCTAGTACATTATAAGAGTATATATATATATATATATATTTTATTTATTAGAAGCAATGTATATGCAAAATAAGAGTTATATATATATTTTTATTAGAAGCAATGCATATGCAAAATACATGTGCATTTTTGTTAAAGAGTGCAAACATTATGAAAACAAGGGTTGAGAAAGGCCAAATGCATGTTCTTTTTTTTTAGGGAGGGCAGACATTATGAACACAGGGGAGGCCAAATGCATGTTCTTTTTTAAGCGAGGGCAGACATTATGAACACAGGGGTTGAGAGAGAGTGAAAACATTATGAACCTACATTTACTTTTCAAGTATATTGGATCTAATTAGAAATTTATAGAAATTGTGTGAAGGTTGGAAATATTTCATATTTCTTTTCAAGTATATTTGGTCTAATTAGAAATTTATGGAAGTTGAGTGAAGGTTGGAAACGTTTCATATTTCTAATGACATTTATGGTATTTTTAAAGACTTTATAATGATAGTAAAAAGAATATAAAGAAGTGGTGTGAAGTTTGTAAACGTTTTATTTTTCTAGTAATATTTAAGGTATTTTCAAAGACTATTTTTCTAGTAATATTTAAGGTATTTTCAAAGACTTTATAATGATAGCAAAAAAATATAAAAATAAGTGTGGGTAAAAGTATTTAAAATGAAATTATTTGTTATTTGTTAATTGTTGGAGGATGATAATAGATTAATTACAAGTGGCAATGAAATGATTTTTTTTTTTATAAAAACAATATAATTTCTAATGATATTATGATTTCTTGTTGTTTAAAGCATACATTTTAATTCATAAATAGACACATTTTAATTTATAAATAAATTGTATACTCTCAAAAATTTATTAGACACTTGTTTTTTTGTAAATTGAGCAATTTAAACTTATGATTTAAAAAAAATCTGTATCAAAATTTGAAAAAAATTGACTAGAAATTTTTATCGAAAATATCATTTCCTCTATTAATTAGATTGAGTATAATAAAATATTATAAGCTATGGTTAGAGGATAAAAAAATAATAATTGCTTAGAAAATATCAATGAATTACTAATTATGTAAAGTGCATTTGGAATACTTTAAAAAAAGACATAATCATAGTCAGAAGAGAACTCATAAATTATTATTTAATATTAAAATAAAAATTTTATATATTAAAAAAAAGACATAGTCTAACTTATAGACAAAATAGCATTTTCACCTGCATAAATGAATTCAACACCCTAAAAAACTCCTAGGGAACTCAAATTCTATAAATTAAACAATTTGAACTCAAGTTTTTAAAATTCTATGTTAATTTTTTTGTAATGCTTGGCAGGACCATCCATCTTCTATTATATGTATAAAGAAAATTTACACCACACTTTCTATTATATGTATAAGGCAAATTTACACCACACAGTTTTACGAGGTGGCCTCAACTCGCCCCGAGGGGAAACCGAGTTTGTTGGCCATTAGTCAGCATTATATGCCATCCAAAAACAAAATTGCTTCAGTCTTTCTAGCAAGGCTAGGTAAGTTTTAGTCTCATGTCCAAATACTGTATAACTATGACAACTGACATAAACAACTGGAAATTTAAATGCTATCCGCATAAACAAAAACTAAGCATAGGGAAACTAATCTTTCTTGACATTCTGCTCCTCAGAGTTTGAGGCTACAGGGGCAGGATCTTCAGCAGTTTCTTCTGGCATTCCATATAGCTCCACGATGCAAGGGATGTGATGGTCAATACAGTCCATCCTGATGTCCTGTTTGTGCAACTGAAATAGGATTTTCTCCATGTCTTTTTTGTAATTGGGTAGGCCCTGCATTGTAACTGCCATCCCCACAGAAATTTGCTCCATTGCTTTACCAAGCAGACTTTTCATCAGGAAATACAGATACAGGGTGTGTTTGAATTGCGTAATTCTACCTCGTGTATTCCCCGGGTCAGGAACCATCGTCCTCCAGACTTCTATCTCATCATCTGGTTCCATTTCGTGTTTTATCTGATCTTCCCAGTCATCAATCAGCTTACAGATACCCTCATCTGTTTCATCCTTGTATGTCGCGGCTGCCTCTACTATGAAGTGCTCAGCAGGCTTGCGGCCCCTGCGGCCTTCCGTCTTGCTTGGTCTTTTAGCTGCCTGGGGGTCCGGGCCCTTGTTTCCATGTCCACCTCCATGTCCACGTTTTACTAGAGCCATGCCCTATTCCTTTGTGCCCTGTAGACATTCCAACATTGTTAGCTTCATCGTTCCATTCACCTCAACCCGACGCGACTACTCATGCCTTACTTCTCTGCCCTACCTGGCCTGTGACGGGTTAAGGTATCCCTGTGCCCACAAGTGGTCAGGGGAATTGGGTTCCGAGCAAGGTTCACCCAGCTTTTCACCATGCCTCTCCCCCTTACCAAGGTGTAGTGGTTGGTCATCCCCTTGCGGCAGTAGCCAGGCCTTCAAACCCATCTGGAGCCAAGCGTTGCAAGTGTTGTCATACCCGCATGCCCCTCCCTCTGCCAGCAATATCTTGCCCAGGTTCTGCTCACCCCTCTGCCACTCATGCCACCTGGGGTCCCTAACTGCAATCTCACTACCCTGCATATCCAAATGCCAGGGTTCGCTCAACAAATTTCCCACACTGCTAATGTCCCATCCCCTTGCCTGCAACTCTTCCTTGCCTCGCTCGACTACACTCAACCCCCTTGGCATGAATTTCCATTTAGTCCCAATATCCTCGGTCTAAGCATACAGGTAGGGTCCTGTATTCGGCCCATCTCTGTATTGTTCATGCCATAGCCAAAACTTTTGCTTGGAAGCAATAAATACGACATAGAGCCGAGCCATGTCCCCCCCTTGCCTCCCCTGGTTTCTCCCTGGCTGAGCTAAGCCCCATTGGGGTGGCCTATCACCTCTCCCTCCCCCCTAGCGGAACTCCCACCAGCGCACGAAATTACCACATGAACCCAACCAGAACATATGAATTAAATGAGGGTGAGACCAGACTAAATACTAGAGAGCCGTCGCGACCCCACAAACATATTTTCTCCACCTCTCTTCCATGTTGCACTGCCTTCCATCTCCACTGCACAATTCACCCGCCCATCACATCGAATACCCTTCCCATCTCTACCACCCTTCCTTATTCTTCCCTCTGCCACCTTGCCAGACCACCTCCCATGCATTTAAGGCGAAGGACACTGCACTCCCTGCCTTGAGCATGTGGGGGGAGGCTGTAATAATCGCAATTGTACTAAACATGTCACCTCAGGCCTATCGCCTCTGACACCCTCCCTCATCCCGATTGGGAGAAATTCTATGTTATTTTGATAAAAATAAACGTGAACAAATTCTTTGAAAAAAACCATTTCATCTATAAATTAGGCTACTCAAAAAAATATGGTAGTCAAAGAAATGAAAGAAGTTATGGTAATAATGGTAAGATGAGTAAAAAATTAATATTAATAAAAAAAAGTTGCAAGTATTAATAATATCAAAATAAGATTTAATAAAATAAAAAATAAAAAATAGTTATAAATTAATATGATATTGAAATAAGTTAGAATATAATTGTGTAAAAATGTTAGAGGGAAATTAAGATTAAAGAAAACTCGTTAAGCCAATTTATAAATAAAGGAAATAATTTAGTATCGATGGAACAATAGTATACAAATTTAAGATGGTGATGAATTTATAACATTTCTTCCAAAATTTAATTTATTATGGGAATACAAAATGCAAACTCTTGTTTCTCTATGTTCTTCTTTTGCATCAACCAGATAGAACCCTAGCCCACCAAGTTTATCAGAAAAAGAAACACCAACATATATCTTAATGCACATTCTCACCATCGCTCAACCCAAAAATCCATTACTCTTGTAACACTTGAATTGCTCTAGGTTCTTTTCACCATATATATGACTTACGTATGAAAATTTTTCCCTTGATCATGTACCTCTACCTCTTATACCATGAATAATTTGTGCCCGACATTATATCCATAACACTCCCAAACCATTTATTTACTCTAGTTCCATCATTACGCTTTGTTTTATATGCTTAGTGTGCCCTAATATACAATGCACACTATAATTATTCATGGCAACACATTTAGGCATGTAGAAACACATATAACTATAAACATCATGCAAATAACAAATTAAAAAATTAGAGAATAGTCAAATAGACACAACAACTATCTTTGAGAAAATTCACTTGTTAATTGCATACCTCAAGCGTTCCACCCATGCATGGATCATGTTGCTAATAAAATTTCAGTAGTTGGTCAACCCTGAGTTGGGGCTTTCAATCGAAAATGACTTTAAATTACCTAAATCTAAGTAGATATCTAATACCAACATAATCAATCCAAGGTACCAAGCCCAACATCCTACATAGTGCATCCCCTTCTCTACCATTGTAATCCATTAATTTTTGCTACTACCCTTCCAAGGTCTTTAAATCAACTGACTAGGGATGTTTTAGAGCACTGTGGTTTCCTAGGAGTTTACAACTTCCAACATGGTCTTCTAAGTAACTATGAAGCCTCACACTAGGGAAACTATCCCCTTAGCCTCGAATCTTCCTTAGATTCTACCCAGCTTCCTCATGTTGCATGTCACATGTCATCCCTTGTTTACCCTCTTCGGAATTTCATCCTCCCCCATCCTTTCATCACTAACACCCTCACTTTGATGTGCATGCCCCTCCTTTGACACATTGCTCCCTCTAAAGTCACTTTTGGCCGTAATGTAAAAAATTATGTACTTTGGACTTAGGATTATTTTAATAACTTCTTAACCACCCAGGATTAACCCCTTCATCCCTTATCCCTTAGCCCCCTTTCACACTCATGAAGTCTTAGTCCCCCATAATCTCTTGCCTAATTAAGTCTACATTAGTGATGTATTTTATTAATATGCATTTTATTACATATTTACAATTCTAGGTTATGTGATGTTTTAGCACATAGGATCACTAGCATAGAATCACACAAGCATTTAAACTTAAAAACATATAACATAGGCATGCTAGCCTAAATATATAACATAGGCATGCTAGCCTAAACATATATATACATGGGCATGTAGGCCCTAGAATACTTCTAGGCACACTAACCTAAAAATGATAAGTACATCACATAGAAGGGTCATCCTAGGGATTTTACATTCCCTTCCTCTTATGTATGCATTTTTTGTAGTGCATTATATATACACATATATGTACAAACAAGAATTTAAAAAAATATGAGGGTACTTTGCCATCATGGAATATTCATACTGCCATGGGGTATCTGTGGGACTAAAATGTGTCCACTGCACCTTTACCAAGGTGATGGCTCAATTATGGAGCACTTCAACCTTCTTGTTTAAAAATTCCATTGATTGGAAATGAAAGGCTCCCATAGGCTCCACTTGAATCATATTCTAGTCAATTAGATGATTAGCATTAGGAACATTTGTTAAGAAATGAAATATGAAACACATCATGAACATGCATGGATGTTGGTAATGAAATTATATATTCAACTAGGCCAATCCTTTATGGGATTTTAAATGGACCGTAAAATCTAGCAACCAACTTTGAACAACCACCCAATTTTTAGTGAAATTTTCTTTTCCTTCAATCATAGGAAGACATGATCACCAAGTTTGAATTATATTTTTAACTATGCTTATTTGCATAAATTTTTTGTCTATCTTAGGCATCCTACAACTTCTGCCCAATTTTTGTACTTTCTCTTCCATTTCCCTGATCTGAAATTGGAGTAGGTGATTTCTTCCTCTTTTCCAAAATCAAATAACAACAAAAATAGGACCATATTGACGCTTTGCAAGATAAAATGGGTCTTGAAACAAACATGCTTTTCCAATGCCTCTTCAAGTCATGAATTAGTCTTCACATGTAACTTAACATAAGAAAAATAACAACACATAACTCATGTAGGCATAATGAAGAGATAACAAAAGATTTGTTGACGAAGTTCACCCCTCCTAGGCTACATCTCCAAGCCTGCCAACATAGCTAGACCACTCATATATTCAGTAGAAAAATGGAGTACATAAACAGTTAGCTAATGGTAAACATGTGGCTATTACCCCTACAAGGTAATGTTCTCTTGAAAAGAACTCTAAAAAATGACAGAAACACAAAGGATCTCCTACAAAGATGTCATACTCCAACTGAAATGAGCTAAAATGAGCATGTGATCACTTCAATTCCACATTGACGAACATAACAAAACTTCCCTCAACATAACATAATGAGAAAATTGAACCTGAGTTGAACTCTGCAATTTATAGTTTCTGCAAGAGAATTTTGAAAGTGAAAATACCCCTACAAGGCCTCCTCCATGCCCAAACACCTTTCAGAACTACTTCCAAATCAATATTGATCCATACACCCTTAATCTCAAACCTGCAAAAGAGTTACTTATATATGTTCAAATAAGAAATTAGCAGTCACCAATGGATTCAAAACATCAAAACACCCCTAAGTGGACAAACCATTCTGAAAAAAATTCACTTGAAAGGGAAATTGGTCCTACACCCTATGAACTTCCCCAAGAGATAAAGTTGAATAATATAGGGTATACTTTGTCACATTGATTTGCATACCTATAGCCTTATGAACTAAGGACACAACTTCTTTAATTGCTATCGAGTCATATCTAGATCCATTTGAAAAAGAATTATGTCATCGACACATAATAGAGAGTGATTACATGATTTTTAGTGACCTCAATCCATTTGATATCCCCACCTTCATACTGATATTAGTAATCTATTGAGACCTTTTTCTACTAATAAGTATAGGAGAGGAGACAAGGAGAACCCTTGATTTAGTCCATGTTGAGCATGGAATAAATGAGAGCTATATACATTGATAAGGAATGAAAAATAAATTGAGGATATACAACTCATAATCCAATTAATCAAAGGTACTTCAAAACCAAAATGTGTGAGGATAAAGTGAATGAAGACCCAATTAACCCTATCGTAGGCTTTTGAGAGGTCAATTTTAATGATAAATACTTTCAACTTCCTGATTTTTAGACTGTGCAGGCCTTCTTGGGAAACTCCAATAGCTTCATGAATTAAATAAATAAAAAAATCCACATAATATATACATTAAACATGTACACCAATCGCAATTTTCTAAAAATAGATATGCTATGCAAACATTGTACATGTGTCAAAACCTTGGAATTTATGTAATCAAAATCATATATCTATATATATATATATATATATATATATATATATATATATATATATATATATATATAGATATAGATATATATATATATATATATATATATATATATATATATATATATATATATATATATATATATCTGTATATATATATATATATATGATGTTGACTCAACCCATGGTTGATCATCATGGGAAGCAGGGTTTGGCAACAAGGTAGCCCCACCTATCACCCCATCGAAGGTTAGGCATTCCAAGCCATTTCACAAAGGTTACCATAAGCAATGTTGGCAGTCAGATGTATATATGGCTCATATATATAGGTCTTACCTCTACTCCCTATGGGCTTGGGGGTCCTAAGGCTTTGCATAAAAAGTGTCCATAGGTTAAGCTGTGAGTTGGATGCATATATGTATCATATATATGGGACCTATATTCGCCACCAAAGGTGGTTGCAGTTCCAAGGCCTCCACAATAATTTTCCATAAGTTAAGTCTAATGATCAGATGCATATATACATCATATATATGTGACCTATCTTCACCACATTGGGGGTCCCAATTCTTATATAATAGTTTTACCCAGGTTAAGTTGATGGTTAGATGTGTATATTTATCATATATATGGGACCAACCTCAACCCCATCAAGGGTTGGGGGTCCCAAGGGTTTATGTAACGATAATACCTTGGACAACACTAATGGTGGATTCATTGATGGATGGTTAAGTTATTGATTTTGAAGAGAAACTCAAGCAAGCTTTAGAACGAGGGTTTAAAGTGAAATTCCTCACCCTAGTTTTGGTGGATCCTTTTCCACTATAGCTAATCCCTTCTAATTCAGGTGGACTCTCTTGCCACCCTAGTTGGATATTTTACATTATTTGGTTTATTGACAATCTTGTTACAAGTTGGCATAATTGGTTTCTTGCATGAGGAAAAAGGTTTAAATTATCTATTGGTGCTAATAAATCGAATTTTCTCAATGAGGAAAAGTTGATTATTTACACTCAGAATTGGAGGCTAAGTTGTAGGAGAATCTTCAGTGATTTTCCATGCCAAGTATGAGGCCAAATTATTGATCATGTGATTTTAATTGTTTATTGTTCTAGTGCCAAGCTCATCAAATTCTCCAAGGGGCAAAGTGATCATATGACTCACTTCAGAATCTCAGTGCCAAAGAGGAGGTCAAAATTTTTGAATATTTTTATGCCAAGGAGGAGGTCAAGGAAGGGTATTGTAGGAATTTACAGGGCAAGTTCCTCAGACAGAACACCAAAGGACACCGCTCACAAACAGATCACAGATCAATACACCAGTATTTTTGACGTGGTTAAAACCCTCAAAGAGGGAAACAGTCCACGGCCTGAGCCAACGCAGCCACTTCAGGCAATTTATTAATAAAAGAATGAAAATTTACATAAGCTTCTCTCATGGACGGTTAACCTACAAATGACCCTCCATGCTCTTTAAATAGAGATCATGGACCAATCGGGTGTTAAGCCACGGATCAAGTGTCGGTAATACCGAGGAGAGAATGAACCGTTGGATCACTACATATCGTGACCGTCAGATTGTAAGTTACAAAATGTACATAGTAAAGAAACACACTTTACCTAACTCTATACTAGACCAAGTTATACTTAACTATTTCCTATGTGTCGAAATATCCTAACATCCCAACTTAAGAACAACTTGGGATAGGATTGAAGGATTTACAAATATGACACAATAGGAGAAAGAAGGAGGCACTAGAGCCTATCCCCCCTTAGTGACAACTTCTTGAACTCCAACCATAAATCGAAGTTTAGTGAACTTCGCCTCTGTGATAGCCTTTGTAAAGATGTCTGCAACTTGATCATCTGTTGAACAATATTGCACTTCAAGAACATGTTCGTGAATGAGCTTTCTGATGAAGTGCATGTGCAGTTCAATGTGTTTTCTGTGCTGATGTTGAATTGGATCTTTGCATAGTTGAATGGCACTTTGATTATCACACCAAAGCGTAGTCAGATGTTGCTGCTGAAAGCCAAACTCTGACAGGATCTGACAAAGCCACAAGGTTCCTTACTAGCTTCTACGACACCACGATACTCTACTTCTGCTAAAGAAATAGAAATGGCACCTTGTTTCTTGCAAGCCCATGTAATATTTCCTGAACCAAGAGTGAACACATAACCTGCAGTAGACTTCCGATCATCAGGGTCACTAGCCCAATCGGAATCAGTGAAACCAACCAATAGAGGAGATGCTTCGGCACTGTAATGAATCCCAAACTGAACTGTACCTCGAACATAACGAAGTATTCTTTTAGCTGCTTTCTAATGACTTTCACGTGGGTTTTGCATAAACCGAGCAACAAGGCCAACAACAAAGGAAAGGCTAGGATGAGTATGGGTTAGATACAAAAGTTTTCCTACAAGTTGACGGTATAAGGTAGCATCAACTTCAGGAGAAGTACAAGTGACTGAAAGTTTGACTCCAGACTGAAAGGGAGAAGGGGCTGGCTTACAGTCTTCCATGTGAAAATGGCGTAGAATATCACAGGCATACTTGGACTGGGAAAGGGAAATACCTTCCTTGGATTGCAAGACTTGAAGACCAAGAAAATAATGCAAGTGTCCGAAGTCTGTCATTTCAAACTTCTTTTTAAGGCTAGTCTTCACATGGTTTATAAGGTTGGGATCACTACCAGTCAGGATAAGATCATCAACATAAAGAACAAGAATGATAAGAGACTTGCCCACTTTCTTGGTGTAGACAGTATTGTCAGAATGACACCTAGAAAAGCCATTTTCTAAAAGAACGTTATCCATTTTGGCATACCAAGCTCAAGGAGCTTGCTTGAGACCATAAAGGGATTTCTTAAGCCGACATACAAGGCTGGAGTCTTTTTGTATAAAGACAATATGTTGTTCCATATAGATTTCTTCATGCAAGTCCCCATGCAAGGAGGCAGATTTAACATCCATCTGATGGACTTCCCATTTGAAAGAGGCAGCAAGGGAAAGAACAAGGCAGATAGAGTTCATTTTGGCAACAGGGGAGAAGGTTTCAGTATAGTCAATGCCTTCAACTTGTGAAAAACCCTTAGCAACAAGACGAGCTTTATGTTTATCAACTTTCCCATCTGGTCCATACTTGGTTTTGTAGACCCATTTTCATCTAACAAGTTTTCGTCCCTTTGGTAGAGGAACAAGATCCCATGTATCATTTGCCAATAATGAATGATATTCTTCATTCATAGCTGCTTCCCAATCTGGATGGCCTGAAGCTTCTGCAAAGGTGTCAGGATCATAATCCACTAAAGCTTGAGCCAGTAAAGAAGAGGCTCTATCGAACTGAGAACGTGTACGTCGCTGATCTGTAGGATCACCGACAAGATCACCTGTTGCATCTCGAGTAGCACAGACCCATTTTGGAAGCTGAGGAGCTGAAGGAGGATCCTGAGAAGGTGGGGGAGGATTTTCATCCTCGCTTTCATCATCTGAAGAAGAAATATTTTCAAAAGTAGAAGAGATAGGGAGAGGTGGCACATCCACCGAACTAGGCTCGTAGGCCTATATATTTTTAGAAAACTTTACATCTCTTCTAATGATAACATTTTTGGACTTAAGTGGAATAAGTCTATATCCTTTGACATCTTCAGAATATCCAACAAAAATATATTTTTCACTCTTAGGTTCTAAAGCTTTATGTTTCTCATCTGGAATATGGGCCCATGCTTCACTTCCAAAACCAAGAAAGCGACTTACATCTGGTTTAATTGAGCTCCATGCTTCTTCTGGAGTGATATTATTTAAAACCTTAGTAGGAGTGCGATTTATTATGTAATTTGCACAGTTAATTGCTTCTGCCCAAAAATTAAGACTAAGTCCTTTAGATTGAAGCATACAATTAGCCATTTCCTTTAAGGTGTGATTCTTCCTTTCAACGACACCATTTTGTTGTGGAGTATATGGAACAATATGTTGCATTTGAATTCCATTCTCAGTGCAAAAGTTGATGAATTTGTTGTTAACATATTCTCTGCCATTATCAGATCTTAGCTTAAGAATTTGATGTCCAGATTGTTTTTCAACAAAGGCCTTAAAGGAAAAGAACATGTTAAATACTTCACTCTTGAGTTTTAAGAAGTATACCCAAGTGCATCTAGAGAAATCATCAATGAAAGTTAAGAAATACTTGTAGCCAGTGAATGAAACAACTGGAAGTGGACCACATAAATCACTATGCACGAGCTGTAAAGGGGCTGAGGCGTGCCAAGAGGCACATTTTTCAAAACTGTCCCGATGATGTTTTCTGAGTACACATCCGGAAAAAACACCATCTCTGTAAGATACCATTGGAAGACCTGTCACCATATTTTCTTTACATAGATTCTGAAGAGAGCGATAGTTTAAGTGACCAAATCGCTCATGCCAAAGTTTGCTCACTTCATCATTATGAGCAACAAATACCGAGGGAAGATTTGATGACCCAAAGTTGTGAAACTTGCACAACCTTGTAGAATCATCAGCAATGCCAGGAGCTAAAATCTGTCTAGGATCTCTTAGGTCCTTAATTACAACATCGTGAGGTGAAAATTCAACGATTTTACCTTCTCCTGAATGAGTTATCTGATATACAGATAGAAGGTTGTAGGATAAGGTTGGAACACATAATACATCATTAAATTGACCATTGTCTATATGAACAGTTCCAGTCCCTATAACACTAAGAGATCTATCATCACCAACATATATATTTTTTGTGTTACAATCATTTAAAGAAGAAAACATGGCTTTGTTTTTGGCCATGTGATAAGAAGCTCCAGAATCAATGAGCCACTCATGAGAATGAGAAGAAGAAGATACATTTAGTGCATAGCCAGACTGAGCTGCTTGACAACCACATGCAGAAAGTGCCATTCCTGAAGATGAAGTTGAAGTTGAAGAGTGCTCCAAATGGATATTATGCTTCTTCATTGCTGCTTCCAAGGCTTCCATCTTCTTAAAGCATTTGGATTCTAAGTGGCCATCTCGATTACAAAAGTTGCAATTTCTATCAGTCTTCTTCCCTTTTTTTTTATTTGTCTTATCATTTTGTTGAAATGATTTTTCATTTTGAGGCTGAAATTGCTTCGGACCCTTGTTTGGTTGAAGACCATTCCTTTTAGGATACAACTTCTTAGGATTCTTTGAATTTGGTTGCTGCTGGGTGGCTAACGCTTTCTTAGAAGAGTTTCCAAGATTAAGAAGACCAAGGTGTAAGAGTTTTTCTTGTTCTCTTATTAAAGAATCACAAAAGGAATCAAAGAAAGGGGACTTGTAGGCTTGTCCTTGAGAAATGAAGGCTTCTCTTGTAGAATGGAAGGTGGAAACAAACACAGAATAGGCTGGTCCCAACTTAGTAAGAATGGAATAGATAAGGCTACTATCTTCTTTCTTAACCTTAACACCTTCCAAGAGAAGTCTAAGGGTCTTGAACTTGGACAAAAAATCTTCAATACAAGAAAAATTATTGGGGTCTAATGTAAGCAACTCATTTTCGAGTTGATGGGCTTTAAGTTCATTTTTAATTCCAAAAACTTTAGTGATCTGTTTCATTGCTTCTTCAGGAGTATCAAGTTTTGCAATATGGAATCTAAGATCTAGAGAAATAGACATCCCTATCAACCCACGTGCTTGATCTTGCCTATTTTCCCATTTAGCTGCCTTATCTTCATCTTTCGGTTTGGTTTCTTGGCCTGAGGCTATTCTGTAGAGACCTTTACTTCTAAGTAAATCCACAATGTAGGACCACCATTGAAAGTAGTTGGTGCTATCAAGAATAACTTGGCATGGAATTTCCATTTTAACAGAAAATGAAGCTATAGATGCTGAAACTAAGTGTTCCAATGGAAAGATCTCGAAAAATTAGGCTGGTTCAAAACAAAAAGGCTCTAAAAATGGCTTCTGGATGAAGAAGTTATGGCTTTTTGAAGAAAATTTGATGAAGATGGCGACGAAGTGCGGGAATGTGCGAAAATGAAAAATCTGCCCCCACAGAAAGGAGACTTGAACTCAAGACCTCTACTCTCATAAATTAGCTTTGGACCAAGAGAGCTAAACAAAACGTTTGAGAGAGAGAGAGAGAGGGGGGGGGTTGAAGCTTTGGGTTGCGTGCTTGCTTTGAGAAAGCTCTTTTTCCCTACAAAACAAAAAACACAAAACCCAACATGGACATACAAAAAAAATGAACCTTGCGGCTCGAAGTTAGCTTTAGCCGGAAACTAAATATTTTCCTCAATGTTTCTGATTTTTCGAGATCACACTAAGGCGCAGCGGAAAAGAGCATACGCATGAGAAAAATCCTTCCTTTCTGTTTCTGATTTGCCCAGATTGCACAGAGTCGCGGGGAAAAGAGCATACGCAGAAATGAAAGGTATAGATCCGGTAATAAAAAAGGCTAAATAAACCGAAATCAAAATAAACAGAGAGAAAATAACTGTAAACTGCAAATAAACATTGTATACCTCCAGATCTTAAAAATGACGTAGCTAGGGCTACCAGAAACCTTTTTGCATGAAACGAAAGGGGTTCCTCACTAGAACAGATGCTCTTAACACAATAGAGCAGTCCTCTCAGCTCGAAAGTAGTCAGAAACAATAGATCTAGGAAACGACAGTCGGATGCAGTTCTACCGGCTTCAGATTTGGATCACCAATGGACGCGGCCCTCAAATAGCTCCGATACCATGTAGGAATTTATAGGGTAAGTTCCTCAGACAGAACACCAAAGGACACCGCTCACAAACAGATCACAGATCAATACATCAGTACTTTTGACATGGTTAAAACCCTCAAAGAGGGAAACAGTCCACGGCCTGAGCCAATGCGACCACTTTAGGCAATTTATTAATAAAAGAATGAAAATTTACATAAGCTTCTCTCATGGACGGTTAAACTACAAATGACCCTCCATGCTCTTTAAATTGAGATCATGGACCAATTGGGTGTTAAGCCACAGATCAAGTGTCGGTAATACCAAGGAGAGAATGAACCGTCAGATCACTACATATCGTGACCGTCAGATTGTAAGTTACAAAATGTACATAGTAAAGAAACACACTTTACCTAACTCTATACTAGACCAAGTTATACTTAACTATTTCCTATGTGTCGGAATATCCTAATAGGTATGTCAGTGATGAAGGCCAAATCATCTACTATAGGAGGAAAAATCTTGTAAACTTATATATTTATAATTTTCTAGAGGCTGAGTTGATTAATTGGACAACTTTGCTCAGAGTTCATGGTGCATTTTCATAGGTTTCCTATACCAATAAAACGGGTTGAATTCCTCATTAATTTTGATTAGGTTTCTTGTGTAAAATAATAAAATCAACATTCCCTAAGAATGTCACATTTCCCCAAGGAGAAGAACTAGCTATCACATATTTATAGTCAATTCAAGATCAGATATTTATGAGTAAGTCCAAGTCATTTCTTTCATAACCTAGGTTGAATGGTTATTGGGAAGATGTGTTGTAGCAACTCACCATTTGGTCGATCAAGCTTATCCTCCAGGAGGGTGAATTCATCCCTATGCATCAATTGAAAAATCACCACTGAAATTTGTCTTCCTTATCAACATGGAGCTTTTTCTAGGTGTTGTCTTCTAGTGGCATTGTAAACATTAATTCTTGCTCTTAATTGAAAAACATATTTTTTCCTCAAGTTGTTCTTAACTAGTTAACTATGTATTGTTGATATACTTGGTCCACATAATTTTTGAGCTGTTTATTATACCAATATACTCAATATACCAAGTATAATATAATAGTGAATAATACATGCATCTACGAGAATATCAACTTTATCATATTCTTAATAATTCTCAAGCCTTGAAAAGAGGCAAGTTTTTGAAAGGAAACTTTCTAAATGCTCATTTTTATGTAAGTTTCCATTTCAAATCAACATAATAGGTTCTCATAGTAGCGTGGATCACATCAAATTTTATGAACCAACTCCACAAATAGTATAAGAATAGACAGAATAAGAAACTCCATGTTGTGACAATGATAACAAGTAAAATAATTACAATACACTTTGAGGGGATGCCTCCTTTACCATGAATCCAATGTAGAACATAATTTGTCTATATAAATGAATCTTATTTATTATAAATAGGAGCTAAAGTGAGCATGATGTAACCTATAAGTAAGATGAACTAATGATAATTAATAAACTAATAAGGAATGAATATGGGGGCCTTGACAAAGAGCCTTAGGGGACTTAACATATCTTCCCTCTTCCAAAAAACATTTTTCTCTTAAATATTTGTAATTGAGGTTGTTTCATAGTGAACAACTCATTTTCCCATGAATATTATTCTACAAGAATATTGTCCACTTGATTAGGTACTTCATAATGGTTCAATTCTAAAGAGAGAGAAAATATCATTCTATAACTTGTTTTGGTTCAAGAAGGAGCTTCCCTTCTTCAACTAATCTGAAATTTATTGCTAGTTAATGTTGTGCTAGTATCATTTCCAGATATAAAATTTGATTTACTTTGGTTTGCTTATCCATAAAGAGTTTATCCATGAGCATGTAATTGTCAATTCATCTAACTTGGTAAAATTTAGTGTTTTGCATGAACTTAAAAGCATGAATTTAAATGGCTGAATAGCAACATATAACAACACAGAAAGCATAAATAACAAAGCTCAATACACAAATTTTTGTTGAAGGAGTTCACCCCTCCTGGGCTACATCTCCTTAGTCCAGCTTCATTGTGTGGGCCTTTGTATTAGATTCAATAGTGCTCAAATTGTTGTTACATGCATCCAATGCTCTTGGAACCTATTCCAATGAGTTTAAAACATTCAAATATATAAAAAATGACTATTTGTTTACTCAATTTGGTTACCATCTGCTCTGGGAGTGGCCTCCAACATCTGGTGGGCCTAGGCTTAAAAAATCTTCAAGTGACAAAAAACACCTGTAGATGACTTCTTCTACCTCTTAAACTTGCTCCAATGAGTTCCTAGCTTGCCAATTAGCCAAAAATGACTATTCATTTTCTAAATTGGGCTGAGAATTGCCTCAATTATGGAAAAACCAATTTTTCCTAGAAAACCTCCACTAAATCTGGAGAGACTCCAGTTAAGTTTACCAAGTTTAGTGGCAATTCCAGATTTGGTGGCTCCGACATAAATTCCACCAACTTAATCAACGAATTACTTAACTACTAATCTTGATTATGCCGCTAATCGTGCTTAATGCTAGCGCTGGCCCTTGGTCACATGTTTGAGGTCGCATGAGGTGGGGGATGGCCCACAGGGCTAGCTCCCACCACCCCGTCGTCGACATCAACCTGCAGTGTAAAACCATGTGCAGAAGCCCTCCTTTCAATTGTGCGCCCAGTGGTTTGTTGGTAATGTACATGAAGTGGGGTGGGGGAGGTCGTGGGTTCCATTCCCCCTCCCTCCACTCTTCACATAATTTTGCCAATATTAAATATATTACCATAAATACTTTAACTGCGCCAACTAAAAAATTTCGTTGACTTTGATTTGATTTGGTATGGAAATTTATAAAGTTTATAATATATGCGAGATTGTAAAATATATATATATATATATATATATGTTTCCACATAATATTAATCATTAACTCATAATTCCACCTGGGAGCCAACTAGGCAATTTCATCTTCTCTAAGCCAACCTAGCGAATCCGCAGGTGACACTTGTCACAACCCCATTGGGTGAAAACTAAAGAAGATTCCCCTTGCTGATTGGACCGCCATGTCATCATTTTGTCTCATTCTACATTTTTTTTAGTTTTTTATGAAATTGAACATCAAGCCTTTTCTCCTTCATCAGGACTCTGTTTTCAATGAAACTAATTGCGTTGCGATCGTCTTGATGAGACGGATGCAGCCATTCAATTTTTGAGCTAAATATTGAGCACCTGATCATTCTTCCCCACTAGAATCCTTTTGGACCCAAAAATCTTTCCTTATCACTGATTATGTTGATGAGGGGACTGTTCCCTCATCCTTCCTGTCTTTATCCATTGAAATTTTCCTAATTTCATCATTTGGAGCTTTTCATAAAAAGTCAAAATTTTCCTTGATTCCGATGACCATCTATTGCTGTCTTTGACACCGTCACGTTGCAATATTTCTGAATTTGCAGAAAAACAATCTAAATTTGCAGAAAACATCTTTTTCCTACCTTGGTCAACAACCAAAGGAAACTTGGATTCTTTCTCACCTTGCACTTTGTCTCTATGGTGATTTTTAGTTGCTTTTTCCTTGTACTAGAGTCGACTCTTGCCCAAGCTTCTTCACCATTGTAATGTGCCTTTTGGAAACCAACAATGAACATTTGTGAAACCCATGCCTTCTTTTCCAAGCTGCTTTGTCCTCTTCTCTTTGACCTTTGCAACTTCTTGCACTGACACCTTGTTTTCAACACTGCTCAACACCAATGTTGGTTGTTGCAAATTTTTTTCACCTTCTTTGAAAGGAAACCTGTTATCATTCTGAAACAACTCATTACAAATATAAGAATCTTTATGAAAAGTATGATTTAAAACTTCTCTTTGTTTAATCATCAACAATGTCAAGTTTTGACTTGCATTCACTAGACTCTTCATTTGCCCATACAATAACTAAAGAAATGTTTAGTTTCTTGTGATGAGCTCTCACAATATACTTCACCCCATATTTAATCAAATTATATTTGTGCTCATAGCGATGAAACACTGCTTTCCTATCTTACAAATATGGGCTTACAAAGATAATTCTAGAAATGTCAAGTGGTACCACGTCTAACTCGACTTCATCAACAAAGTTTGTAGTAATAGAAAATCTAAAAATGCATTTCCTTGAAACCTGTAAATTGGCATCCTTAACTATCCAACCCAAAGGGTATGGTTTATGATCTGGTACGGTTTCAAGTTTAATCTCTTTAACTAAGTATTTTGAAATCGAGTTTGCTTGTGATCTACTATCAAAGAGTGCATCAATCTTGGTATAATTTGAGATTACTCTGACAGCGAAAAACTCTTCCTTTTTGTCTTCATTTGGAGTGTTATTGTGACTATTTGAGGAACTAGTACTTTTAACATGTTGACCTTTCAAACCCATAGTTGTAATTCTTGTCTCATCTCCTGAATCTGACCCTAAGTCTTTTTCATCTATAACAATAGTTTTGCCCTTTGCTTTGGTTTTCAATCTACCTGGTTTTAATTCTGGATGAAGTTGCCAACAATGGTCTTCATCATGGCCAGTCTTTGAATAGTTTTTACATGTGAGTTTTTCCTTCTCTTTTTTGATACTTGCATTCTTCTTTCCCTTCCCTTTTCCTCCCTTATCTTTTCCCTTACCCTCACTTTCACCTTTCTCCTCTACGTTTTGTTTTCCCCTTGCCTCAAGATGCATGGCTTGCACACATACTTCATCTAAGTTACTTGGGTTAAACATAAGGATAGTATGCTGCAAATAGGAATGTAAACCTCCAATATATTTCAAGAGCGTGTCTTGTGAATTCAAGTTTTCTCCCAAAAATAAATCCCTTTTCCTAAACTCCTGTGTATAATCTTGGACTGTTTGGCATTTAAGATACCTAAAATTCACCACTTCATAATGGATTTTTGCATAAAAGCTAAAGGATAAAACTATCTTTTAATTACATAAACAAATTCAACCTAAGAAATGGGTATCTTACCAAGGATTCTCATTTCCTCTTGAGTCTTTGATTCCCACCAAACTAGTGCAACTCCTTCTAGCCTCAGTGAAGCTGACTAGATCTTTATGTCACCTTCTTGAAGGTTATGAATTCTGCAGTATACCTCCAACTGTCAAATCCAATTGTCCAACTTTTATGCATTCACTTCTCCATTGTACATGGGAAGTTCAAATTTTATGTCCAATTTCAGTAATGGAGTTTTTCCTTTTGGGGTTTTGGAATGAGTATGGGAAGTGGTGGTAGTGGAAGATGATTCTGTGTGAGATGGTGAAGATGATGAGGATGGTGGAGATGGAGGTGGCTTTCCACCATTCCCTTTGGAATCCTTCTTTTCATCTTTTTTGTCCTCTGAGCTTCCTTCTCCATGTGGAGGTTTAGAACTCTCTCCAACCATTATGGTGTTCCTCTCTTCATAGAGGACTTTAACCATCTCAGTCAAAGTATAGAAAGCTTTCTTGAATTCTTCCTCTTCTGAAGAGGGACCTTCATGCTCTCTTTCTCCAGACATAATGACTATGGATTCAGGCTCAAAAATTTGTACTGATTGTACCTCTTCAATCACTTCAGCCTCTTGTGCAATCTATGCCTCTTATATCTCAACTGATGGAGATGGAACTTGAGGTGATTCAGGTGTTTCCTTGAGTGGTCCTTTGGGTGAGGATGGTTCTTTCTCATCCTTCTTCCTTCTTGTCCTAATCTCAGGACTAGCTATCAGTAGCTTCCCTTCTCTCTAAAACTTCAACCTTGTAATCATAACAACAATTACAACTATTAAACCCTTCAAGCAAATCAAGAAAGCAACCTTGTGCTCTAATACCAACTTGATCTGAAATTGATTGCTAGTTAATGTTGTGCTAGTATCATTTCCATATATAAAATTTTCTTTGCTTTGGTTTTCTTATCCATAAAGAGTTTATCCATGAGCATGTGATTGTCAATTCATCTAACTTGGTGAAATTTAGTGTTTTGCATGAACTTAAAACCATGAATTTAAATGGTTGAACAAAAACATATAAAACACAACAAGCACAAATAATAGAGCTCAATACACAATTTTTTGTTGAAGGAGTTCACCCCTCCTGGGCTACATCTCCTTGGTCCAACTTCATAGTGTGGGCCTTTGTATTAGCTTCAATAGTGCTCAAATTGTTGTTACATGCATCTAATGCTCTTAGAACCTGTTCCAATGAGTTTAAAACATTAAAATCTATTAGAAACGACTATTTGTTACTCAATTTGGTTACCAGTTGCTCTAGGAATGGCCTCCAACACCGGTGGCACTAGGCTTCAAAAATATTCAAGTGACCAAAAACACCTATAGATGACCTCTTTTGTCTCTGAAACCTTCTCAAATGTGTTTCTAGCTTACCAATTAGCCAAAAATTACTATTCATTTTCGAAATTTGGTTGAGAATTGCCTCAGTTATGGCAAAACCAATTTTTCCTAGAAAACCTCCGCTAAATCTTGAGAGACTCCAATTAAGTCTGCCAAGTTTGGTGGCAGTTACGGATTTGGTGGCTCCTCCATAAATTTTGCCAACTTAATCAATAGATTAATTAACTGCGAATGTGATTATGGCACTAATCGCACTTAATATTGGCGCTAGCCCTTGGTCACGTGTTTGAGGTCGCATGGGGTGGGGACAGGCCCACAGGGCTGGCTCCCACCACCCCGCCGTCAGCATCAGCGTGCAGTGTAAAACCATGTGCAGTGGCCCTCCTTTCAACTACGTACCTAATGGTATGTTTGTAATGTACATGAAGTGGGGCGAGGGAGGTCATGGGTTCCATTCCCCCTCCCTCTACTCTTCACATAATTTTGCTAATATTAAATATATTACCATAAATAATCTAACTGCGCCACCCGAAAAATTTTGTTGACTTTGATTTGATTTGGTTTGGAAATTTATAAAGTTTATAATATATGTGGGATTGTAATATTAAATATTTAATATATATAATATAACATATATATATTTATAATATAATATATGAATTTTAAAAATCATATAAAATAATATAAGATAAACCTACTCATCCTAGTGACTACTTTTCTAGAGGATGAGTAGGTTTATTAGAAAGATTTTCTCAAATTTTGTGGTGCATTTTTAAAGGTTTCTTATGGCAAGAAAATGGGTTGAATTCCCCATTAATTCTAATTGTGTTTTATATGCAAAAGACTGAACTTGCCATTCCCTAAGTACGTTGCATTTCTCCAAGGAGAAGAGCCAGCTATCACATATTTAGAGTCAAGTCTAGATTAGATATTATCAGTGAGGTAGAGTCATTTCTCTCACAAACTAGGTCGAATTGTTATGAGGAAGATGTGTTGTAGAATATCACCATTTGGAGGATGAAGCTTATCCTCTAGGAGGTTGAATTGATCATTGTGCATCAATTGAAAAATCACCACTAAAATTTGTCCTCCTATTGACGCTGTGATCAACACCCTCCAAAAATTTTCCTATACTTAAATTTTAGAGCCTGATGAGGATCTTAAAATCTGCCCTCCCATAATCCATTCATGGTTGATTGACTTTTTGCGATATGTTTAAGTATTCTTCTCAGGTTCTACTTTTAAAAATAACTTTCTCACACATGTACAATCCTACTTGAATTCATGAGTGCACTTTCTTTATACAATTTTAAACAAGTGTAGCACCTTCCATCGAGATAGTTCTTGTGTGACGTTCAAATCATGTTGAAAATCAATGCGCAGTTTCATAGATAGTCTCCCTCACCTTAGTTGTGTTTATACTTTTAGTTCAGTGAGTTTTCTCAATTGTCACTTTTGCACACCTTTGCCTTCGCAAGCATTGCTTTCATGTTTACAACTATCACTTTTGCTCGCTTCCACTTTAATACGTGTCTTTTTCATGTTATCTTTTCTCTGGCATGTGTCACTTTCAAGGTCGTTCACATTTTGCAAGTGTCGTCTTCATGTTTTCCTCCTGCTAAATGCAAGTTTTAAAGGCATTATCCCTCTTACTAGGTGATGAGTGCATCTTATTCATGAGAAATCTTCCCTCTTCCCTTAGGGCACATGGTGCAATCTTGAAGCACGAAGCCTTCATCCTTCCCTCTTCCTTTAGAGTGCATGGCGCAACCTTGAATCTTGAAGCCTTCATCCTTCCCTCTTCCCTTAGGGCACATGAAGCAGTATTGAATGTTGAAACCTTCATCCTTCCCTCTTCCCCTCAAGCCTTGCTATACCCTTCCTCTTGAGTGCATGTCATAGTAGGGAAGGCTGAAGGAGGACTCCTCTCAACCCTTGACAAGTCAAACTGCACTTTCCAAGTCTTACTTCTCTTTCCTTCTATGGCGCACAGTGCAACCTTAAGCAACAAGCCTTCCCACCTTGTCCCTTCATCTTCCCCACTATGCAGGACCAAGTATAGCTCCTCTTCATAGTACATTGTGCAGTAAAAATGAACATTGGTTCCTTCCCAAACTACTAATTAGTTTGATTGCGCCCTCCAAATCAAACCTCCTTCTTTTAACTCTCTCACAGACCTATCATGAGTTCATCATTCCATGAGCTAGATAGTGATAGAATAGATGTTTTTAAGACTGATTTCGCTTTGTCATGAATGATTTTTATTGGTGGGATTAATTTCCTAACATGAATAGATAATGCTCAAAGAAGATAGCAAGGAGAAAGCATAAAGAAACACCTACAGAGAAGAAGAACAAAGTGGATCCTTCATGAAGATTAAGCATAGATCAAATCTACCATCAAGAATGCAAGATGAAGTAGCAAGGAAGACAACTTGGTTTTGTCACCTCATCATCAAATCCATGTCATCATTGTCAAGTTGTAACTTGTACAAGTGTCATCATAATAATCAATGTGTTTCCATGTGTCATGCCACATCATCATGTGGAACGTAATGATGTATTCTCAAGAAGAGGACAAAGTGTAATGTGTGGAGGTCCAAGATTCATATGTGGAACATGAAGAGTCACATAGTAATTTTTGTCCAAAATTAACATAGAGAAGTTCAAACGTCATTTTGAATTTCAAGAGTTGTTTAGAAGTTCAAAGTGAATATTAGAAATTCAAAGAGTCGCGAGGGTAAACCAAGAGTCAAGGGGAGATGAGTTCATTCCTCTTGTTATAAAATGAACCTCATAACTCAAGCAAAGGGATTTTGGAGGCTTAAGATTTGGAGAGCTAGTCTTGGCTTCTCTAGTTGGCATAGGAGAGAAAAACTATTCTTTGGAGAAGAAAGAAGTGACTTAATGTTCCACTATTAGAACTAGTGTCTCACTATTGTAATAGTGTCCTTAGATATTTCACCTAATTGAAACTTAATGAGCCAACACATTTTCATGCTTGTATCGTGAATTTTTTAGGACTATTCTTGGGATGTTTATGTTATATGTTGTGTTCATATGTACTGGAGAAATTGAACTTTCAGTGGCTTTGGTACTCATCATGTTGAATGTGTGTTGTTTTTGTTGTAACATTGTTATGTGAACTATTTTGCTAATGAATACTTTCATGCTCTCATGTGTCTCTTATAGGTTAGTACTATTACTTCCTTCTAGAGACTCACTCTCTTCTTCGGGTCGTAAAGATCTCCTTTTACACATTGCAATCGGTGTTTCACAATGTCAACTTAATTTCTTGTTCAAGGTCTATGTATATGATCCTTTATGTTATCCATTGAAATCAAAGCGAATAGAACCTTTGTGTTATGGTGGTTAGGTCGATACTCCGGATGGGGCTCCTACTCCAAACAATGTGAGGTCTAACTGGGACTTTACATCGGGGAGACCCCCTGTATGTTGGTAGTATCCAACATTGTCAACATTCTAGTGCTAGAAGGAGGGCTAGATGACAAGTTGTGCTCGTTGAGTATGTTTTGAATCTCTTATCATAAATGGCTCTTTCCCAAATCATAATCCTAAAGTATTTTTCTAACCTATCTCCTAGTAAACTTTCAATCTCCATGGAAATTGTTCATGTCTTGTCTCAATTACACTTAATGACGTGGGTGGTACAATTTTATCCAAAAACATAAATGATTTTCTTGGGTTTTATAAATCTCATGAAATCCATGATGAAGATGTTATGTGTATTTTTTTCACCCACACTCTTGAAGTTTATGTTAATAAATGGTGTCATACCTTACCATCAATGTCCATCCATTATTTTGATCAATTCCTCAAGGAGCTTCATCAAGCTTTCAAAAGGTATGATTACTGAGTTGTTTACAAAAGAATCAATCAACATAGAATGGAGCCTAATGAATTAATTGATGATTTTTCTAATAGATTCCTTAACTTATATTATGAGTTTCCCGAAGAAGATATGGATTTAAATTTCTTTAAGCAAAAGTTTTAACATTTGGTTTGGAACTCTTTGAATCACTTTGAATCTAAGCCCCCAGTTGTTCTTGTTTCCCCAACTTTTGTAAACTATGATACACCTCCAATGTCAAAGGAGGAACCTACTATTCCTTTTTGTTCCTTGTCCTCCTCCTTTTCCAGTATCAATTTGGGTGCCTCCTTGTGATAATGTTGAAGTTTGGAAATTTGAGAATCAGAATGTTGATCCACCTCTTCAACCTTCATCCATTTCTCATGATCCAAGTCCAATAGAGGAAACTTTGGAATGTTTCATGTAGCCTAAGATGAATGATAATACTATGATCTGTCTAGATGAAATTAACATGCATAACCCCAGTCTTGAATCTTACTTTGATACTTTTCCTTCTCTACCATCTCATTCTTGTGACCCCTTTCCCCTTGATCTTCTTGATTTTCAATTTTTGAATCTAAACAATTATCATGAGCAAGGTAGTCACATTTCATAGGTAGAAGATAAAGAAAGTGAGGATTCTTTTGATATTTCTTCTTTTTTCCAAAATCCTCCATGCCAAGATAGTGTTCTTCCATCCTTGTTTAATTTTGAATATAGAAATCTCGATGGTGAATCAAATGATATTTATTTTCCTAATCAATCTAAATTCTTGGAAAACCTTCATTTTGTTGATTCTCACTCCATTATTGTATGTAATGATGGTTGCTCAAGTGCACCTTTTTATCTTTCGGTTTCTCAAGAAAAAATTGTTTCGAAAGATTTGGATCTTGAATCTAATTCGGTCCAAGAAATTGTTTTTATGGAAACTTCCTATTCACTTCTCTATTCCTTGCATTCTAGTGTTTGTAATGCATTAACTTATGAAGAAGATACTACGTGATTTTCAATTTCACCATCTAATGAGTTGGATTTTGAATTGACACAAGGTAGTGGGATCGTACATGATCAAGAATAAGGTAATGAAATCATTAAGTATCATTTACATCACTTGTAATTTCCAAATTCGCACGAAGAAAGTTCTTCTATTTAGGTTTCTCATGAAAATAATTCAATCTATTCATCCATAGATGTGAAATTAAACAAGTATGATGACTTGGGTAATATGTTTGTTGAAGTTGTAAATTCTGATCAAATAAGTGATGTACTTGGCTACCATCATGATAGTAGTGATCTTGTTGAAATTTATGATGGTAGTTATACACACACCATGCATGATCTAATTCAATCTTCAAAATGTGATTCTACAATACTTGAAAGTTCTAGGACTTGTCAAGAAGTCGAGGTACTTAAAATTCCATTGATGGTTATGTTAGTTTCTCATGACTTTGGTAAGGTCCCCGAACTAAGTTAGATTTGGATTTCTCACAAAATTATTTCATTTGCATGGTCTCACTGTATGTAAAATCCTTCTTGAAAGTTGTGTGGTACTTCAAATATAACTTTTCAAGCTTTCAAGATTTTGTCTCCGGTCAGATTGAGCATTCTATTTCAATTTATTATTCCTCATGTAAATATCCTCTATCAAAATCAAGTTTGGAATGTATACCATTCATGGAAGAGAAAAGTTGTGAAGTCGATCATTCTAAAGATTATAATTGGTCGAAGGATTCATGTATAGTAGATGCTTTTGAAAGTAATCAACTCCTAGTTTTTATTGTAAATATTATGATGCTAATCATTTCCTTCATGACACTAGATATCATCTTCAGTGTCAATAGATGCTTGTGTTATTTGATGAATCAAGTTCCTCTTTTTCATCCACTACATCTCGACTGGTTTCATGTGTTTTCCATATTGGAATTCCTTTTTTATGATTATGATGTCAATCAAGTTTGTAGTTAGTCACTAGTATATGTTTTGTCACATTCAACATATGGGGAAGATGATTATTTCATTCAAAGAATTTGTAAATTTATTCAAACTGATCTATCTTTGTTATCTCATAACTGATAATCTTATGTCTTAATAATCCCATTTGATCATGGTTATTGTTATAACAATTGTCATTCAATTGAGCATTTTCCAACCAACATATCTCATAAAAGTTGTTTTACATCGATTGACCCTTATGATTTGTCGTCTCAATATTTAGATACTTGTAAAGTAAAGGAGGCACTTCAGCATTCGTTGATGGTTATGTCAGATCCTCTCTATCTTGACAAGTCTTCTGAATATGATCATATTCATTTTCCCTTACAATATTCTCACCCTAATTCCATGCCATTAATTGAGAAATTATCTTTTCAAGTATTTCAGTTTGTTTTTTAATTTCATGATCCAATATATAATTAGTTAGAATAATCTTACTTAACAAGTCCATTTGCTAAAAGCAAGTTCCAATCTCTCTTGATGTTTTCTAAGGAAGTTAATATAAGTACATGTACATTCACACGAAGCCATCAAGGTTTGTTTGATTATGGTTTTCATCAAGAAGGTAAGATGGCAAGTTGGGTAAAGTTAGGTGATATGACACATATTTCTTCTTTTAAGAAATACCTCGAATGTTTTGTGCAATATTTTAAAGTTTCTATCTTTTTTGTTGGACATTATTATATATCAGTAGTAATTGCCTCTATCTTTGTGATTGCAAGTCAAGACTTATTACGGTGAACTCATTGGAAATATCATTACACTTATCCCAGACCTTCTAGCAGGTTAGGTTAGGAGTAGGCTTAGTTACATTTATTTTCCCTTGCATTCATCCACCCTCTATCATACTCTCCATCGAGTCTCTGCATTTGTTTGTTTTCTTATTGTATATTTTGCAGGTTGTTTTTATGTCCTGCTTCCATTTTCTTTGTTCATTTGGTTTTGTTTCATTTTTTCGTGACGTATTTTATTTTTTCATTTTGTTCAATAATGATTTACATGAAATATTCCCTTGTTTGGATCAAAAGACAATGTGGCAAAACTTGAAAAGGGAAATTGCGATGGAGAACAATGCTTGGATTATATGTTACCTCTTCTCTAGATGGTTCTACAGATGTTTAAAGTCAATGATGTCTAAATGGAAAATGTGATCCACTCGAATGGAAAGCCTTTGGTTGAACTATAAATCTCGTATCTATTATAGAATCCTAATTCCTCAACTCGAAATTGTAAGTAAATAACGTTTTTCTTGTTGATATAATTGAGTAGAGGAAGGTAAAGGGAAAATGAATTAGCGAGAAAACCAATTTTAGAGGTTTATATTGCCTTATCTGAAGGAACAACCTCTCTTGATCTCAATAAGTCAGGGTCCCTCTTCCACCCGTGAAACAAATAATTTCCTAAGCATAGTTCTATAAATAAAATAATTAAAGGGGATAAGATATGATATTATTGGATAAGAATTGGCTTTGCAAACCCGACAGCTTAGCTATACTACAGAACTTTGGAGTTTGAAATGGCCAACCGTAGGGGGGGTGGTGGTCCCTCCTTTCGTAACATTGTAGCAAGAAAAACTCCTCCCATCTCAGCTCGTAGTTTAGGCCCGAAACTAGGCATATCAACAAAGGATGCATCCATCTTCTCTTCTTCCCTGAAGGAAATACATAAGGGGGTCGACGATCAAGCCTAAGCTAACAAGAATGGAAAACTAACTTAGGGATCAAAGGGTTGTGCAGGCCATCAGCTAAGGTTAAACCCCTTTTGGAAATCCTGACGAAAAATCTTGGAGCTATGGTTGAGCACATGAAGGAATACGCCCTGATAGGAAAATTTGTAGGGTCATGGCCTTCAGAAAGGGTTCTAATAAACTGGATAAGGAAAAATTGGTGCGTAAAGGGAGATCTAGAGCTCAAGCTTGGGCCAAAATGGTTTTTTACAGTCATTTTCAATGACATAAAGGACAAAGATGCAATCTTTCAAGGAGGCCCTTACTTCATGAATGCAACAGGTCTTTTCTTGAAACCATGGGTGCCTAGATTTAACCCCGAGAAAGAAGACTTCTCAACCCTTCCAGTGTGGATTCACTTATATTTGTTGTCGCAGGAGTACTGGGATCCATAGATTCTAGCTTGGATTGGAAACAAATTAGGAGATCATATAATGTTGTCAGAAACCACTAAGGTGGGGCTACACTTTGTATGCATGTCTTTGTGTTTACATGGATCTCACTAAGCCTCTGTCGGCAAGAATCTTACTAAGTTGTGAGGACATCATCTGGGAACAGGCCATTGATTATGAACAAATACATTTCTGATGCAGACAATGCCATGAATATGGCCACCTTTACAGAGATTGTATTTTCATCCTAGAACAAAAGAAGAAACAAGAAAATATGCACCTAGATCAAGTAGCATCATCAAAAGGGTTAACTCCAGTTAATAACAGGAAAAGAGTAGTACACATAAGGGGAGGAAATGACAAGTAAAAGGAACAACAAGAGCATAACCAAATTTTCATTCTTCAGGATCTCCGAGAGGACAACCCTTAAGCCCCGACAGGGGAGGAGGCAAAGGGGAAACTACTAATGAGAAAGGCAAAACAATCACAAAACACCAACACAAGGTTGGGGAGGATACCTCAATGAAAGATGAAGAAGCCCCATCCCCAATGGAGGAAGAGGAAACCTTCGATCCATAGCTACTTTAAGTAAAATTTTAGTAGATGGCAGAGGATTGGAAATCCAAGGACCCAAACTCTCTCCCAAAGGATCAAGTGCAACTGGTCACAAGGGCATACATGAGACATCAAGATCTCCTGCTAAACTGAGTCAAAAATCAAGGTAATGATTCCTCTCTCAACACAGTGAGTTCCTCGCAAGGAATAAAACGAAATGCTCCTCAAGATCAAGTAGTAGTTCCGAAAGATTTAAACAAAAAAGGAAGAAAATCAAATGGGAAACATCTTCAAGACCTAGGGGAATATCTTGTTAATACAGGGAGGGTAGCTCCCATTGATACACATTTTCACCCCACCCCCAAATGATGAAGATCATTTCTTGGAATATTCGGGGCCTCAATGGAAAAATCAAAAGCAGGCTCCTCAGAAATAAACTCCAACAAGAAAAGCCAGATATCATATTACTGCAGGAAACTAAATGCAACTTTGAAACACTGAAGAATATAGTGTCCTCATTTTGGAAGAACTGTGAACTCTTAATTTTCATCGTGCAATGGGGGCATCAGATGGGTTGGCTATCCTTTGCAGTCCATCCATTGTGGTTTGTAAGTACTCGTTTTCATTCCCCCCACATTCTTATTACTCTTTTTAAGCCCGTGGGCTCCTCCCAAGTGGTTTACATCTCAAATATATATGGCCCCAATGCACCTCAAGATAAGAGGCATCTTCTAACCAACTTGCAATCTTTGGCCCGGCTAATAGGAGAAGCAAAGTGGATCTTGGGAGGTGACTTCAACATGATCAGGTCTCTGACTGGAAAAAAAGGGATGTGTCAGAAGACTCGATGAAGAAGCCACTTAGTTCAACTCCTTCATAAAGTATTACAAGTTGGTGGATATCCCTACTCCAAATGGATCCCATACCTAGATCTATCGAAGGAGAGGGGAAAATCAAGTGGCTTGCAAATTGGACCGCTTCTTGGCATCAAAATCCCTATATTTGACAAACTTGGGTGCAGAAGCAATAATTCTTCCTAGCCACGGCTCTGACCACTAGCCAATTAGACTTATACTAAAATTTTCCAGCACACCCCCCAACAAACCTTTCAAGTTTAAACCATTATGCCTTCGACATCCGTAATTTACTTCAAACATGGAAAATTGGTGGCTGGAATCTTCAGCCCTGCAGGGAGGAATAATGTTTCGCTTTCAATAAAGGCTAAAATTTATTAAGAAAAAAGTGTGTTGTAGCAGCTACAACCAGCCTCCAAATTTTTTCCTTAGTTTCGTTTTGGAGCCTCCCTACCACCTTTTCACAACAGCTTGCCTTGCTTCGTCAAGTTCACAAGCTTCAGTGTTTTTCTTGAACAAAGGCGGCATGTTGATCACAGTTCGATGCATTCCCCTCACATGTTGATCATCCAGACTTGGTCTAGCTATAAGTGAGCAACTCTCCGAAGAAATTACACAATTCTGGAGGACAACCAGCTTTCCCTCCAGAAATTGTGCAATCCTGACTGGCAGTCTGTTGGGCTCTAGAATTATGCCATTCTCGTAGTCAACACTCATAGTGAAAATTGTACAATTTCCCCAGCAAGGCTACTCAACCTAGAATTTGCACAAATCTAGGTAACAGTCAGCTACTCTACCCAGAAATTGTGTAAATCCTCTAGGAATCCAACCCATATCCCAACCTGAAATGCACATTTTCTCCCAGCAGTCGAGAAACCTCTTGCATGTGCAACTGAGTTGACCTGTTGCCTCCAGGATCGAGCAAAACAGACTTGCATGCATGGGCTGCTTCTCCTAAGGCAACATGCAAAGGCATCCCTTGTTTTAGGGATCTATGTTTAGCAATTGGAGGTTACATGCGAGGATAATTTCAGAAACCTCCCACCAAGTGTCGCTTTCCCTTTTGTGGCATGCGCGTAACAACCTCGATGTTATCAAAACTCATCAACTGTATGCTGCATAGCTCATTCCTCACATCAAACTTGCAACTCTAACATCCCACATCACATCTAGAGCAGTCAACACATTTAGCTCAGTTGTTTTGGGCTAATCCCACTTTCCATGCCTTGTGTTGCATTTATGTCGCTTTTTGTGTTTTCACTTGTGTGAGTATTGTTTTCTTGATTTCTTTGAATGCTTGTTGGCATTTACATGTATACTAGCTTGTCCTAGCACTGTTTCAATTTTCATTGCCTTCTCACTATTGTTGCATGCATGAAGTTGTTGTTCACAAACGGTCGCCCATTCGGTGACTCGCCTCACCCACATGCATGTTATTCCATTTTTTGAATATTTCATTCATTGTTTTCATGCATGATCATTCACTTATGATTACACTCATTATCACCATGAATTCACACTCACATTCGCGTTCAGTTGCTTGTCGGTGAGTCTGGGAGACCTTGGCCCAGACTCTGCCTTCACTGAGACATCATTGTGAAATCCGGGGAAGGAAGGCTCTGTCTTCCTCTCCAGAAATGCACATTTCCACACAGGCACTATCCTCCAGTACTATTTTGCACATTTCTGGGGGACAGTGACTGCTAGCTCAGAAAATTGTGAAATGCATTCACTGAGCCTGCAGCCATTTCCAGCTGAGATTGCACATTGCGCAATTCAATCAATCACCAGCCAGATTGGATTGTGCATTGCGTAGTTCCAACAGTCAGTCAATCTCCCAATAGCCTAGATTGTGCCTTGTGAAGTCTTGGCAGTCAGTCTCCCAACCTCCTGAGTGAAATTTCACAACCTTCATGATAAGTCACATAGGTATGTTGCAAGTCATTTCTCAATTTCATTTTGGTTTTCGACTAAAATATTTCTTGCCATGAGTGTTTCCATGTCTCCAAGTATTGCAAGTGTTCATCTTCTTCTCAACAGTACAGGTACAATGGTTTCCAAGAGACCAGAGTCAAAGACACCGTTCAGAGCACACCTGGAGATGCAATCAATCAAATGTCTATGAGCTTGCCTACTCACGGAGATATCAAGTTGTTCATAGATAAGGACATCAAGATATGATAGCAGCAACATCACAGAGAGCAGCATCATGAACAACAACTAAAGGCATCATATCGAATTCAACAAATGCAATGAATGCAACGAATGCAACAAACACAATGAACACAACGAATGCAACGAATGAAATGAATGCAACGAATGCAATGTTGGAGTTAATGCTTACATTCCATATTTAAGAAGTTGGTTTGTGATGGTTGAGAAATTCTCTCAACCTCTCTATCTAAATTAGGAATAAGTTGGATCTCAGAAACTCTATTTAATAGAGTAATCTGAATGTAAATCTGTGTGTGAGTGTGATTGCACATACACCATTTGTGTGTTTAATATAATTGTATTTCTGTGATTGTGTGAATTTAACTGTTTTTATCATGGTATCGGAGCTTAAGATCAGAGGCCTGTTGTGCTGTGTTGTGATAAAATTCCTAGAACTGAAATAAGCTTGCGTTCAAGAGCTGTTTGCTCTGCGTTCTGGACAACGTATTCTCCATTTTTTTTTTAACTGGCGTTGCTGCAAATGTTCCAGATGCAGGCCCTGTACTGCTCGTATCGGATGAGATGGGAATCGCTATAATGGTACGGCTTCAGGAATCTGACCCTGCTGTATGAGCTGGATATCAGCAATAACAGGTTTGCTGGGCCATTTCCACTTGTGGCTGTTTGATTACTTGTTCGAGTTGCGTAGAACTGTGAGAGCATTGCTGGAAGGGGAATAACAGACCAGTATGTTGAGAAACCC
The DNA here is from genome assembly GCA_031772625.1 of Pinus tabuliformis. NCBI lineage: Eukaryota > Viridiplantae > Streptophyta > Pinopsida > Pinales > Pinaceae > Pinus > Pinus tabuliformis. Next base: position 585,091,263 of record CM062816.1, read on the forward strand.
GTGATGCGGTGAGGGTCGTTTGGTTATCAGAATAGTGTGCAGCGCCTCTGAACTCTATTGCAAACATGACAGTAGACGAAGGCCAAGTCATATGCGAGGTGGAGAAGCCTCTGCGTTTGATTGCAGAAGTTTTTGAAAAATTATCGGCCATGCTCATAGCCGAGAACGATGATTTGGGCGTGGCCCGGTTCTCTGAAGCTGCTTCATTGCTTTCTATACTCTTTGGTTCCTTGGGAATCGCCTTCAGGTTTGCTGAGGTGGATTATGCAGCCAAGGTGACATTCTCGCTGTTTCTTTTACCTGTTCTTCAGTATTGTAAATTTATATTTTGGATGGGTGAGAAGTGTGAATGGTTCGAACCCTGGTTTCGACATCCTGTGTTAGGAAGGATATTGCCGCGCTGTAGCATTTATGTATACTGCCATGCACAATGGCTCAAATGGGAGAGAAGGGCGTTGTTTTCATCTGTCACCTGGAGATTAGTTTGAGCGGCCAACGACCGTGGCGTGAGCGGCCCATTTTGTTCTGACTTGAGAAGGCAGTGTTTGGTGTATTTTCTGGGATTTATTAAACTCTTTTAAAATAACCAGCAGTTCAACTATGTGTCTGATGCCAGTGTTTAAAGATCAAGTAGCAGTAAGGCTCAATATGGATGGTTGTCCATATAGTATGGCAGTTGCGGATCTAGGGAAGGATCCCTCATTAGTGGTAGACGTGGAAGTGGTTTCCTAATGAGGTTATGCGACAGATTGGGATGTTGTCCAGTAATTGACTTCGGGAGGTCCTTGATTCGGGAGTTGAGAAGGGAACTCAGGAATCAAACTTGCCAACTACACCTTTCTGAGGGTTATGAGGCAACTTGATGGAGCATCTACTGATAAGCTTGATTATTTTGTTATTTTCATGTAATGTAATCATTAAGAGGGGATGTTGGAGTTAATTCTTACATTCCATATTTAAGAAGTTGGTTTGTGATGGTTGAGAAATTCTCTCAACCTCTCTATCTAAATTAGGAATAAGTTGGATCTCAGAAACTCTATTTAATAGAGTAATCTGAATGTAAATCTGTGTGTGAGTGTGATTGCACATACACCATTTGTGTATTTAATATAATTGTATTTCTGTGATTGTGTGAATTTAATTGTTTTTATCATGGTATCGGAGCTTAAGATCAGAGGCCTGTTGTGCTGTGTTGTGATAAAATTCCTAGAACTGAAATAAGCTTGCGTTAAAGAGCTGTTTGCTCTGCGTTCTGGACAGCGTATTCTCCATTTTTTTTTTAACTGGCGTTGCTGCAAATGTTCCAGATGCAGGCCCTGTACTGCTCGTATCGGATGAGATGGGAATCGCTATAATGGTACGGCTTCAGGAATCTGACCCTGCTGTATGAGCTTGATATCAGCAATAACAGGTTTGCTGGGCCATTTCCACTTGTGGCTGTTTGATTACTTGTTCGAGTTGCGTAGAACTGTGAGAGCATTGCTGGAAGGGGAATAACAGACCAGTATGTTGAGAAACCCGTGATGCAATGAGGGTTGTTTGGTTATCAGAATAGTGTACAGCGCCTCTGAACTCTGTTGCAAACATGACAGTAGATGAAGGCCAAGTCATATGCGAGGTGGAGAAGCCTCTGCGTTTGATTGCAGAAAGTTTTTGAAAAATTATCGGCCATGCTCATAGCCGAGAACGATGATTTGGGCGTGGCCCGGTTCTCTGAAGTTGCTTCATTGCTTTCTATACTCTTTGGTTCCTTGGGAATCGCCTTCAGGTTTGCTGAGGTGGATTATGCAGCCAAGGTGACATTCTCACTATTTCTTTTACCTGTTCTTCAGTATTGTAAATTTATATTTTGGATGGGTGAGAAGTGTGAATGGTTCGAACCCTGGTTTCAACATCCTGTGTTAGGAAGGATATTGCCGCGCTGTAGCATTTATGTATACTGCCATGCACAATGGCTCAAATGGGAGAGAAGGGCGTTGTTTTCATCTGTCACCTGGAGATTAGTTCGAGCGGCCAACGACCGTGGCGTGAGCAGCCCATTTTGTTCTGACTTGAGAAGGCATTGTTTGGTGTATTTTCTGGGATTTATTAAACTCTTTTAAAATAACCAGCAGTTCAACTATGTGTCTGATGCCAGTGTTTAAAGATCAAGTAGCAGTAAGGCTCAATATGGATGGTTGTCCAGATAGTATGGCAGTTGCGGATCTAGGGAAGGATCCCTCATTAGTGGTAGACGGGGAAGTGGTTTCCTAATAAGGTTATGCGACAGATTGGGATGCTGTCCAGTAATTGACTTCGGGAGGTCCTTGATTCTGGAGTTGAGAAGGGAACTCGGGAATCAAACTTGCCAACTACACCTTTCTAAGGGTTATGAGGCAACTTGATGGAGCATCTACTGATAAGCTTGATTATTTTGTTATTTTCATGTAATGTAATCATTAAGGGGGGATGTTGGAGTTAATGCTTACATTCCATATTTAAGAAGTTGGTTTGTGATGGTTGAGAAATTCTCTCAACCTCTCTATCTAAATTAGGAATAAGTTGGATCTCAGAAACTCTATTTAATAGAGTAATCTGAATGTAAATATGTGTGTGAGTGTGATTGCACATACACCATTTGTGTATTTAATATAATTGTATTTCTGTGATTGTGTGAATTTAACTGTTTTTATCATGCAAGAGGAAGGTTGCTGACAACATAGAGGTGGAATAGAGTTGCAAGCTCAAGAAGATCCACTAATGATGAAAGGAACTTTGGAGACTCAGGCTATGAGGTGACGGTGCATCATGAAGATCATTGGAAGACAGAGAAAGGAACAAAGAAGGATTTACATGTGCTGAAGCAGCAACTCAGGGAAGAACATGACGTTGCATAGACAGATGAATGAGTTGCAAGAGGAACATGAATAGTAGTGGGCGCAACATGCACTCATGGATGAAACTATGCCTGTACATTTATAGTTCTATCCCAACATTTGGCATGGAGCAGACATGGTGAGCAGTGTTGTTGATTGCATGCAAGGGATTCAGCAACATGCATGTCATTGGGTGCACACATGTGATCTAACCCATTCAACACACTCACCAACGCGAAGACAAGAAGCTAGTCCAACTGGAGTTGAACATGTACCTTGGCAAGTTGATGTGCATGACCACCAGCACACCTTTGAAGATTAGCACAGACACTATGCATCAGTGTGTTTCTAGTTCAGCCACACCCAAGAATACCATGCGCATGTTAGCAGACGAGTTGGATGAAGGAGCCAAACCAATGTACCAGTTGCAACGGAGGCAAGAGTTTGCTTCAGCAAGATGTCACCATGGGGTACATGCACACCATCACAGACGACCAAGCTTGGCATCAACTCACCACCTTCACCATCACAAGCATGTCAAAGAGTTGGTCTCACCACGATGGACGAAGTGTCAATGATGTCTTGCATGGATTTCTCAAGCCATTCGTCTCACATGAGAACATGTGCATTCAAATGTAATGTCATGTCAAGTAGAAGTTCAAGTGCCAATAGTTGGATGTAACAGTCATAGAGTAGATGAAGAGTCATGAGGGTAGTTGAACTGTCACAAAGGGGAATGTCAAGGGTCAACCCACCCTTTGCTATAAATAGTTCGTCATAACTCATTGTAGAGGCTTTTGGTCAGCCAAGATTCCGATAAGACTATCTTGGAGAGAGCTTGGACAATATTGTAACATGCCTTGGCTTCTCCACTACATGGAGCTAGTTAATCTCTTTAGAGGATCAAGAGGATGTGGCTGTAACATTCCATTATTGGGGCTAGCGGATGTACATGGATGTATTGTATGACTAGAAATTACACTTCTTTATATAATAAGAGCCAACACGTTTCATGCATATGCTTTATTGTATTCCAACTATCTTGTTTACTCTACATGGCATATGTATTTGCTTTCTTACGCACGCATGTATGGACTGTTCTATATGAACATGTATGAATCTTTCTGAAATGTGTTGATTGGTTTAACCATCAATTTGGATTTCCAGCTAACTTGCTTTCCATCTTGTGATGCATCTTCGCTTGTGTGTTCCCTTCCCATCCAAGTACTGTTACAAGTTGCAAAGGGGCGCACTCATCTCAGCCCACATGTGTTAGAACCTCTCATACACCTTCCTTGAATCACCGCAGCAGTCACGCCCTTTATACTAACAGAGTTATCTTACTTTCCTTTGTGCGAAATCATGGTCAAGGCATTGCTATACGACCCACTGCCGGGACTCCTACACCAAACGGTCTGAGGTCTAATTGGGACTTCTTACCGGGGAGATCCAACACCGTCAACAAACTAAAAGCATGGAACATTGCAGACTTTGGGAACATCCAAGAAGAAAAAAGGAATATTGAGAATGACATGGAACAGGTGCAACAAATAATGATAGTAGAGGGAGGTACAAAATATCTTAAAGAAAAGGAAAAGTAATTAGCACAATAACATGGGGAAAGGTTACAACAGGAGGAAATTATGTATAAGAAAAAATATAGAATAAAATGGTTGCAAGAATGTGAAAAAGATGAAAAATTATTCCATATATCTATGATACAATATAGACAACAAAATAAGATCCATTTCATTCAATATGAGTCTCAACAAATATTGGAAGAGCAGGATGAAATCTCAACAGTGATGCACAACCACTTCCAAACTTTGCTTATGGAAATGGTTAATGATAGAAGGGCTGCAATTAATCAAATTCTTTAGCATATCCCTAAATTGGTGTCGGAAGAGAAGAACACACTCTTATCTCACGAAATGTCCTCCAAGGAAGCAGAAGATAGTGTTATGAGCATGCCAAAAAACAAAGCACCTGGCCCTGATGGCTTAATAATTGAATTCTATCAGGCTTGTTGGCATATTTTGGGGTATGATGTATGGCAAGTTGTGGAAAACTCTCACTGTAACTATTCTCTCCTCTCAACATTTGATGCCACCTTCATATCTCTTATGCCTAAATCTCATAAAGTAGCGTCTCTAGTAGATTATAGACCAATTTCTCTATGTAATGTAGTCTATAAAATCATTTCTAAAACTATTTCAAATAGGATAAAGTTGATCTTGTCTACCATAATTTCCCTAGTACAGACTGGATATGTGGAGGGGTGTCAGATCTTAGACATCTTAATTCTGGTTCAAGAGCATCTCCATACTCTAAAGGCCACGAAAACACCAGGTATGTTAATTAAACTTGACATGTCGAAAGCATTCGATAAAATTAGTTGGAAATTTATCTATCATATTCTCTCTGCTTTTGGATTTAATGAGTTTTGGATCCATTGGGTCATGTCTCTAATAACATGCAAGGTCTTCTTCTCTGTCCTTATAAATTTTTCTCCCTCCCCCACCTTCTCATCCACTAAAGGGATACGGAAAACGGATCCTATCTCTCCTTATATCTTCCTTTTAGTTGCAGAAGGGCTAGGTTGGTCTCTCAACCATGCCTTAGACTACCCTACTTCGAGGTCTCCCTCTAGGTTCTGATGTGGTGTGTTCTTCCCATCATCAATTTGTAGATGACACAATGCTAATGGGAAAACCCTCCCTTAAGGAAGCACTAGAATTCAAAAATATTCTGGATCTCTTCTCTTTAGCCTTTAGCACCTCTATCAATGGAACCAAATCCCAATTTTTTTTTCAATACTCCAGTGGCAGTGCAGACCCATATTTCCCACCTTATGGGCTTAAAAATAGGTGCCTTGCCTTCTACTTATCTGGGGGCTCCCTTAGCTACCAACCCCCTAAGAATTCGATCTAGGAAAACCCTATTATGAAATTTGAATCGGAACTCTCATCTTAGACATTTAGGGCTCTCAATTTGGCAGGCAAGTTGACTCTTCTTAAGTTAGTTTTGCAATCCATTACAACTTATTTTCTCTTCACCTTGGATGCTCCAAAGGTAGTTCTCAGTAAACTCTGAAGCATCCAATGTTCATTCCTTTGGGGAGGGCCTAGTAGGGGAAAAAATGGGCCTTAGTGGCCTGGGATAAGCTATGTTTTCCCAAACACTACTGAGGCTTGGGCCTTAGAGATCCGTAAATTATGAGTTAGGCACTCTCTGTGAAAGTTTGGTGGAGATGGATAAAAGGCCCAACTTCTCAATGGGGGAAGTATTGGTCTAAGAAGTATGCTCCTGGAATCATTTCTAATCAATTAGTTATATTCTCCAATATAATTCCAGGCTCGCACATCTGGAACTCAGCGTGTCACAACAAAACTATGGTATAGGAACACAGCTTTTGGAAGGCACACAGTGGAAAATCAACTCTATTTTGGGAGGATTTGTGGAACGAGTGGTCAAAACTCTCTTCTATTGCCCAAATAAACTCTCTAAAATATAATCTCACCAGAAGGGGACCTCTAGCACTATGTGATTTTTGGAATGAACAGGACCCTCCCACTGGGTGGATAAAATGGAGCGATTTCACCCCCTCCTTTTATCAGACCACATAGAGGCTTATAAATTGATCTCGGAAAATTTAACAAATCACAACATCAAGCTGCATGAGGGAAATGATGTGTTCAGGTGGGGATATCGACCTTCATGAAACTTCAACATTAAGGAAGCAAGCCAACTATTAATCCGAAATATTCTCCTAGAGGCTAGCAATCAGTGGAAGCACTTTTGAAAACTCAAACATTGGAAAAAAAATTCTCTATTCCTTTGGTTGCTTCTCAAACAGAAAACGCTCACCTATTATAGGTTGCAGAAGTGAGGTTTCATAGAACCCTCGATTTTCCATCTCTACTCCTTGAAAGAGGAGAATTATGATCATCTATTTATGGACTGTGATTACGTAAACGAAATATGGATTCTTCTACATTGTGCCTTTGGCATTCCTCCTCAAGGTTGGATGATAATTAAGGATCTTATTTTCAATTGGCTAGCACCTTCTTTCTCCACTCCTATTTTAAACAGGGCCTGGGCTCTGATGCTGGATTTTATCCTTTGGTCCCTTTGGAAGGAAAGAAACTACAAGATCTTCAAGAACTCCTCTAGAGGTCCAAAAGTAGTTTGGGATAAAAATCTATAGATGTTGAATGAGACGATTGATCTTACCCTATGGGATTCCAAGGATTGGGAGTGTGTTGAGTCTAAAAAATGCATGTTATCCAACCTTGGGTTGAAGGCTTTGGAGATAAGAAAACCTAACAAGCAAGCTCAGGTAAGGAAGACAAGTCCTACTAATTAGTCCCCACTACCACTTGGTTTTGTTAAACTAAATTTTGATGGAGCTTCTAAGGACAACCCAGGCCTGGCTAGCTATGGAGGCTCCTTAAGGAATGAGCAAGGATCCATTTTTCATATTTTTATGGGAAAATTAGGAGTCTCTACAAAAAATGTAACGAAGCTCTGGGGATTAGAACAAGGATTAAAATTAGCCAAGAAGCTTCACTTCAACTAGCTCATAATCGAGGGGGACTTAGAGCTCATCATCACAATCCTAAAAAAAAATCAATTTGGCACTCCTCTTCAAAAAATTGTCAATAGTTGGAGGCTTGAATGCATGATGGAGTGAGTGGTTAAGGCACTAGCACAAATAGAGAGAACACTTTTGTTGCATATTAAGTGTGAAGGGAACAAGTTGGCAGATCTACTAGAAAATAGAGGATTGGCCTTGAATACACCTTTATGGGGAACTCAATGGTCAAGGAACATACCAAATCTGCTAAGGGCAGCGTGTGATGTAATTGCAACTAATGATTCTCCGCCAATGTCGAGGGAAAGAACAGAAATCGAACCTCACCACCTGTTGGAGGATTTGAGAGCTATCACATTCTTTTATAATTGCTAAGTTCTTAATGCTTCAGGGTTAGGAAATCCTGGACTAGAAGTTTATCACTACTACCAATTCGGAATCTGGAATGTGCTACATCAAATATTAGAGACTGGAACGAGAGACATGAATTTTCTTCATGTCGAATGGCCTTCTTAGGCTAATTGTGTATAACTTAAAGAGAATATGGATGTACATCTGGTCGGGTTTACTTGTGGGTAGGTCAACCATATCATCCCAAAGAATGTATCCTATCACTCTGTAGTAATATCAAGATGAACTTTATACAAAAAAGGGTGAAAGAAAAGAGGCTTCATGTGCAGAGAGGTGAAACAAGTAACTTCATCGGGGTATTGTTCAGGCTGAATGGCAGTGAAGTAATGCTTGTGTTACTTTCTAAGCCTATTAGCATTAGATAAATACTAGAGAGGAAAAATCATACTTTGATTACCTTAAACTCACAGTTATATATTACCCTTTCCTAGATCGAAACAATGGTCATTTTCCAAGCCTTGATATGTATTTAACCAAGTAAGGGAATGGACGTGAATATATCTCTAACCGGGTTAAGTAGGGAAGCCAAGATAATCCACAAGATGAATCAATACTTCCTAAAAGACTAAGACCTTGCACTTAGAGAATTAAACCTAAAAATAGAAGTTAGAGTTCTACCAGTGTGTCACCAAGTGTTGATGTTATGATCAACACCCTCCAACTTTTTGCCTACTTGAATTTTGGAGCCTACTCAGGATCCTACAATATTTCATTCCATAATACCTTCATGGTTGATTGAGTTTTTGTGATATATTTAAGTCTTCTTCTCAGGTTCTCCTTTTCAAGGTCACTTTCTCACACATACACATTCCTGGTGAAACTCATGAGCGCACTTTCTTTATGCAAGCTTAAACAAGCATATCCATCAACACAGTTCCCGTGTGATGTTCAACTCATTTCAATAGTGAGTGTGCACTTTTGTTGATAGTCTCCCTCACCTTGGTTGTGTTTGTACTTTTACTTCGGTGATTTTTCCCAATTGTTGCTTTTGTGCACATTTTCCTTCACTAGCATTGCTTTCATGTTTACAACTATCACTTTTTCTTGTTTCCACTTTAATAAGTCTCTTTTTCATGTTATCTTCACTCTGGCATGTGTCATTTTCAAAGTTTTTGGCATTTTTCAAGTGTCGTTGTCATGTTTTTTCTCCTACTCAATGCAAGTTGTAAATGAATTATACCTCTTACTAGGTGATGAGTGCAGTTTGTTCTTAAGCCTCATTGACATAGATTTTCCTCCCATACTTGTGCACTAAGTATTTTCTAAGTTATCCTCCCTCTCACAATGCATTAGTACTTCCTAGTATAAGTGACCTAGCCTTTTTCCACCTCCCTTAGTGAAAGGCGCATTCCAGATGGACAAGAAACCACTATTGGAGAGAACTGCATCCTCCCAAACTTGAGCGAACTTCAGAACAATGAAATGCACTTTGGAGAAACAAAGCATACTTTAGAAAATAAAGGATCCTCTATCTCTTAAAATGTGCATGGAACAGTCTTGAAGCATGAAGCCTTCATCCTTCCTTCTTCCCTTAGGGCGCATGGCGTAGTCTTGAAGCATGGAGCCCTCATCCTTCCCTCTTTCCTTAGACTGCATGGAAAAATATTGAAGCATGAATACTTCATCCTTCCCTCTTCCCTTATGGGGCATGGAAGAATATTTAAGCACGAATAATTCATCCTTCCCTCTTCCCTTAGGGTGCATGTCACAGTCTTGAAGCATGAGTCCTTCATCCTTCCCTCTTCCCTTAGGGCACAAGGTGCAGTCTTGAAGCATAAAGACTTCATTCTTCCCTCTTCCCTTAGAAAGCATGGTGTATTCTTGAAGCTTGAAGCCTTCATCCTTCCCTCTTCCCCTATGCACTCTGTGCTCAAGTCTTTCTTAGACCCTTCCTCTTGATTGCATGGCATAGTAGGGAGGGATGAAGGAGGCCTCCTCTCAAACCTTTTCTATTCAAACTACACTTTCTAATTCCTCCTTCTCTTTCCTTCTAGGGTGCATGGTGCAACCTTAAGAAACAAGCCTTCCCACCTTGTCCCTTTAGCTTCCCCACTATGTTGGACCAAGGAGAGATCCTCTTCATAGTGCATGTCATAGTAAAAATGAACAGAGGAGCCTTCCCAAGCTACTAATGAGTTTGATTGCGCCCTCCTAATCAAGCCTCCTCCTTTTAATTCTATCATAGGGCCTATCATGAGTTGATCATTCCATGAGCTAGGTAGTGATAGAATATATGTTATTAAGACTTATTTCACTTTGTCATGATCGATTTTCATTCGCAGAAGTACCTTCCTAGCATGACAAGGTATTGCTCAAAGAAAATAGCAAGGAGAAATCATAAAGAAACACCTGTAGAGAAGAAGAACAAAGCGGATCCTTCATGAAGATGAAGCATAGATCATATCTTCCATCAAGAATGCAAGATGAAGCAATAAAGAAGACAACTTGGCATTGTCACCTCATCATGAAGTCCATGTCATCATTGTCAAGTTGTAACTTGTACAAGTGTCATCATAATATTCAACGTGTGTCCATGTGTCTTGCCACATCATCATGTGGAATGTAATGATGTATTCTCAAGAAAATGATAAAATGTAATTTGTGTAAGTCCAAGAGTTATATGTGGAACATGAAGAGTCACATAGTCATATATGTCCAATAGTCACATAGAGAATTCCAAAGGTCATTTAGAAGTTCAACAGTTGTTTGGAATTCGAAAAGACATATTAAGAAGTCCAAGAGTCATGAGGGTAAATCAATAGTCAAGGGGAGATGAAAGTTCATTCCTCTTGTTATAAAAAGCAATCTAATAACTCAAGCAAATGGATTTTTGTGGCTTAAGCTTTGGATATCTGGTCTTGGCTTCTCTACTTGGCATAGGAGAGAAAAGTTATTCTCTCGAGAAGCAAGAAGTGACTTAATGTTCTACTATGGGAACTAGTGCCTCACTATTGTAACTGTGTACTTGGAGCTTTCACCTAATTGAAAATTAATGAGCCAGCACATTTTCATGCATGTATCTTGAATGTTTAGGACTATTCTTGGGATGTTTATGGTATATGTTGTGTTCATATGTACTGGAGAAATTGAACTATTTCGATGGATTTGGTACTCTTCTTATTGAATGTGTATTATTTTCACTTTAACATTGTTATGTTAACTATTTTGCAAACAAATATTTTCATGCTCTCACGTGTCTCTCTTAGGTTACTACTATTACTTCCTTCCAAAGACTCACTCTCTTCTCCTACTTATGAAGGTCTCCTTTTACACATTACAATTGGTGTGTCACATTGTTAAATTACTTGCTTGTTCAAGCTCTATGTATATGATCTCTTATGTTATCCATTAAAACCAAGGAAAACCTCTATGTTATGGTGGTCAGGTTGATACTCCGGATGGGGCTCCTACTCCAAATGATGTGAGGTCTAATTGGGACTTCACATTGGGGAGACCCCTTGTATGTTGGCAGTATCCAACACTGTCAACATTATGGTACTAGAAGGAGGGCTAGATGAAAATTTGTGCCTGATGAATCTATTTTGAATCTCTTATCATAAATGTCTCTTTCCAAAGTCATAATCCTGGAATGTTTTTCTAACCTATCTCCTGGTAAGATTTCAATCTCCACGGAAAATGTTCATGTCTTGTCTCAATTCAGGTTTAATGGCGAGGGTGGTACAATTTTATCCAAACACATAAATGATTTTATTGGGTTTTGTAAATCTCATGAAATTGATGATGAATATTTTTCATGTATTCTTTTCACCCTCACACTTGAAGGTTATGTTAATCAATGGTGTCATACCTTACCATCTCCCTCCATCCATTATTCTGATCAATTCCTCAAGGAGCTTCATCAAGCTTTCGAAATGTATGATTATCAAGTTGTTTAAAAAAGAATCAATCAAGTTAGGATGGATCTTGATTAATCAATTGATGATTTTTTTAATAGATTCCTTCACTTATGTTATGAGTTTCCTGAAGAAGATATGATTGAGATTTATTTAACCAAAATTTTAAATGTTTAGTTTGGGACTCTTTGAATTAGTTTGAATCTAAACCCTCAAATGTTCCTATTTCCCCAACTTTTGTAAACTGTGGGACACCTCCAATTCAGAGGAGGAGCCTACTATTACTTTTTTTCCTTATCCTCCTCTTTCTGTAGTATTAATTTGGGTTCCTCCCTATGATAATGTTGAAGTTGGGAAACTTACAAATCATATCGTTGATCCACCTCTTCAACCTTCATCCATTTCTCATGATCTAGGTCTAATCGAGGAAACTTTGGAATGGTTCATGCAGCCCATGATGAAGGCTAATCCTATGATCTGTCAAGATGATATTAACACACATAACCCTAGTCTTGAATCTGACTTTGATTCTTGACCTTCTCTACCATCTCATTCTCATAACCCCTTGCCCCTTGATATGCTTGATTTTCAAATTTTCAATATAAACTGTGATCAAGAGCAAGGTAATAAAATTTCACAGGTAGAGGATCATGAAAGTGAGGATTATTTTGATCGTTCTTCTCTTTTCCAAAATCCTCTGTGTCAAGATAATGTTATTCCATCCTTAGTTTATTTTGAATCTAGCAATATCGGTGATGAATCAAATGAAATTGATTTGCCTAATTAATCTGAATTCTTGGACAACCTTCATTCTGTTGATTTTGACTCCATTATTGTATGTAATGATGGTTGCCCAAGTGCACCTTTTGATCTTTCGGTTTCTCAAGAAAAAATTGTTTCGAAAGATTTGGTTCTTGAATCTAATTCAGTCCAAGAAGATGTCTTTATGGAAACTTCCACTTCACCTGACTATTCCTTGTCTTCTACTATTTGTAATGCATTAACTTGCGAAGAAGATACTCCAGGATTTTCAAGTTCACCATCTAATGAGTTGGATTTTGAATTGACACAAGGTAATGGGATCATCCATGATCAAGAAGAAGGTAATGAAATCATTGAGTATCCTTTCCATCCCTTATCATTTCCAATTTTGCATGAAGAAAATTATTTTATTCAAGTTAATCATGAAAGTCATTCTATATATTCATCCTTAGATGCGCAATTAGAAGAACCTTGTGATTTGGGTAATATGTTTGTTGAAATTGTAAATTATGATCAAATAAGTTTTTACTTGCCTACCATCATGATAGTAGTGATCTTGTTGAAATTACTTATGGTAGTTGTCCACATACCATGCATGATTTGATTCAATCTTCAAAATGTGATTCTAAAATATTTGAAAGTTCCAAGACTTTTCAGGAAGTTTAGGTACTTAAATTCCATTGATGGGTATGTCAGGTTCTCATGACTCTAGTAAGGTCCCCAAACTAAGTTAGATTTGGATTTTCTCACAAAATTATTTCCTTTGCATGGTTTCACTAGATGTAAAATCCCTCTTGAAAGTTGTGTGGTATTTCATATATAACTTTTCAAGCTTTCCAGATTTTCTCTCTGGTTAGATTGAGAATTCTATTTCAATTGGTTGTTCCTCATGTAAATCTCTTATATCAAAGTAAATTTTGGAATGTATACTTTTCATGGATGAGAAAATTTTTGAATTCAATCATTCTAAATATTATAATTGGTCGAAGGATTCATGTCTATTAGATGCTTTTAAAAGTAATCATCTCATAATATTTCTTGTGAATATTATCATGCTAATAATTTTCTTCATGGCACTAGATATCCGCTTTAGTTTCAATGGATGCTTGTGTTATTTTCTGAATCAAGTTCTTCTTTTGCATCTACTACATCTCCACTAGTTTCATGTGTTTTCCATATTGTCATTCTTTTTTTATGATTATGATGTCAGTCTAGTTTGTAGCCAGTCACTAGTAGACGATTTGTCACATTAAACATATGAGGAAGATGATTATTTCATTCAAAGAATTTTTAAAGTTGTTCAAATTGATCTATATTTGTTGTCTCATAACCGAGAATATTATGCCTTAATTATCCCATCTAATCATGTTTCTTGTTCTAACAATTTTCATTCAATTGATCATTTTCCCACCAACATATCTCATAAAATTTGTTTTACATTGATTGACCCTTATGATTTTTCATCTCAATATTTAGATACTTATCAAGTAGTTGAGGCACTTCAACCTTCACTGATGGTTATGTCAGATCCTCACTATCTTGACAAGCCTTATGAATATGATCAAATTCATTTTCCCTTACAAGATTCTCATCCTAATTCCATGCCATTAATTGAAAAATTATATTTTCAAGGATTTCAAGTTTTTCAAGATGATTTTTTTGAATTTCATGATCCAAAATATAATTAGTTAGAAGCATATTACTTAGCGAGTCCATTCTCTAAAAGAAAGTTTTGATCTCTCTTGATGTTTGCTATGGAAGAAATATAAGTACAGGTAAATTCACAGGGAACCATCAAGGGTTGTTTGATTATGGCTTTCATCGAGAAGGTAAGGTGGTAGGTTGGGTAAAGTAAGGTGATATCACACATCTTTCTTATTTTAAGAAATACCTTCAATTTTTTGTGCAAGATTTTCAATATTCTATCTTTTCTTTTGCACATTATTATATATCAGTAGTACTTGCCTCTATCTTGCGGGTCAAGACTTATTACAATGGATTCATTGGAAATATCACTGCACGTAGATCGGAATATCTAGTTGGTTATTTTAGGAGTAGGCTTAGTTTCATTTAGTTTCCCTTTCATTGCATCCACCCTCTATCCTACTCTCTATCAAGTTCTTACATTTGTCTGTTTTCTTATTGTATATTATGCACGTTGTTTTTACATCCTGCCTCCATTTTCTTCGTTCTTTTGGTTTTGTTTCATTGTTTTATGATGTATTTTATTTTGTCATTTTTTTCAATAAGACTTTTCTCTTGTATCTTTTATAGGATCCTAATTCCTCAACTCGACATTGTAAGTAAAAAGTTTTTTTCTTGTTGATCCAATCAAGTAGAGAAAGGTAAGGGGAAAATCAATTAGTGAGAAAACCAATATCAAAGGCTTATATTACCTTCTCTGAAGGAACAATCTCTCCTGTGCTCAATAAGTCAGGGTCCCTCTTCCACACATGAAATAAATAACTTCCTAAGCACATTTGTATGAATAAAATAAATAAAGGGTGAAAGAAGAAAGGCTTCCTGTGAAAAGAGTTTCAATAAGTAACTTCATCGGGGTATTATTTAGGCTTGATGGTAGTGAATAAATGCTTGTGTCCCCCTAGTGACTCCACCAAGGTACTGTCCAGGCCTGCTCGCATCATAGCAACACTAGAGATGAAAACTCATACTCTAGTTAACTTAAACTTGTAGTTATATATTATCCTTTCCTAGATAGAAATAATTGTGATTTGGAAATCCTTGATATGTGTTTAACCAAGTAATATAATGGAGGGGAATGTATATCTAAATGGGTCAAGTAGGGAATCCAAGGTAATCCACAAGATGAATCAATACTTCCTGAAATACTGAGACCTTTCACTTATGGAATTAAAAATAAAAAGAGAAGTTGGAGTTCTACCAATGTGTCTCCAAGTGTTGATGCTGTGATCAACACCCTGCAAAATTTTGTCTACACTTGAATTTTGGAGCCTAGTAAGGATCTTAAAATATATTGTTCCATAATCCCTTAATGGTTCATTGATGTTTTGTGATATGTTTAAGTCTTCTTCTCAGGTTATCCTTGTCAAAGTCACTTTCTCACACATGCATAGTCCTGGTTAAATGCATGAGCAAACTTTATTTAAGCAATCTTAAACAAGCATAACACTATCCATAAAGACAATGATTATACAATGTTTAGATCATTTCAAAAGTCAATGTGCACTTTTGTTGATAGTCTCCCTCACCTTGGTTTCATTTGTACTTTTAGTTCGATGAGTTTTCCCAAGTGTCTCTTTTGCACACTTTTTCATTCACAAACATTGCTTTCATGTTTACAAATGTTTCTTTTGCTTTATTCCACTTTAATAAGAATCTTTTTCATGTTATCTTTTCGCTGGCCTGTGTCACTTTCAAGGTTGTTCAAATTTTGCAAGTGTCGTCTTCATGTTTACCTCCTACTCAGTGCAAGTTGTAAATGCATTATCCCTCTTACTTAGTGATGAGCATAACTTGTTCATGAGACTCATTGATATAGATTTTCCTCCCATACTTGTGCGCTAAGTATTTTTTAAGGTCTCATCCCTCTCATAGTGCATTATTACTTCCTAGTATAAGTGACCTACCCTTTTGCTACCTCCCTCAGTGTAAATTTCATTCTAGATGGACAAGCAACCACTTTTGGAGAGAAATACACCCTCCCAATCCTAAGCTCACTTCAGAATAATGAAGCACACTTTGGAACAATGAGATGCACTTCATAACAATAAAGGAAACTTCGAAACAACAAAGAACACTTCAAAAAAGAAAGGATCCTCTGTCTCTTAAAAATTGCATGGCACAATATTGTAGCACGAAGCCTTGATGCCTCCCTCTTCCATTAGGGTGCACGGCACAGTCTTGAATCACAAAGACTTCATCATTCCCTCTTCCCTTAAGGCGCATGGAATAGTCTTGAAGCATGAAGCCTTCATCCTTCCCTCTTCCCTTAGGGTGCATGACGTAGAATTGAAGCATGAAACCTTCATCCTTCCCTCTTCACTTAAGGTGCAAGGTATAATCTTGAAGGATGAAGCCTGCATTCTTCCCTCTTCCCTTAGAGAGGATGGCATAATCTTGATCCATGAAGATTTTATCCTTCCCTCTTCCCTTATAGCACATGGGTTAGTCTTGAAACCTGAAGCCTTCATCCTTCCCTCTTCCCATATGTGCTTTACACTCAATCCTTGCTTAGACCCTTCCTCTTAAATGCATGGCACAATAGGGAGGGATGAAGGATGCCTCCTCTCAACCCTTGAGTAGTCAAATTATGCTTTCCAAGTATTCCTTCTCTTTCCTTCTAGGGTGCATGGTGCAACCTTAAGCAACAAGCCTTCCCACCTTGTCCATTCATCTTCCCCAATGTGCTGGACTAAGGAGTGCTCCTCTTCATAGTGCATGCCACAGTAAAAATGAATAGTGGAGCCTTTTAAAGCTACTAATGATTTTGAATGTGCCATCCTACTCAAGCCTTCTTCTTTTAACTCTTTCAGAAACCAATCATGAGTTGATCATTCCATGGCTAGGTAGTGATAGAATAGATATTATTAAGACTGATTTCACTTTATCATGAATGATTTTCATTGGAAACAATACCTTACTAGCATGACAAGGTAATGCTCAAAGAAAATATCAAGGAGAAAGCATAAAGAAACACCTGCGTAGAAGAACAAAGTGGATCCTTCATGAAGATGAAGCATAGATCGGATCTACAATCAAGAATGCTAGAAGAAGTAGCAAGGAATACAACTTGGCATTATCACATCATCATGAAGTCCATGTCATCATTGTCAAGCTATAACTTGTACAAGTGTCATCATAATAGTCAATTTGTGTCCATGTGTCATGCCACATCATCATGTGGAATGTAATGATGTATTCTCAAGAAAAAGACAAAATGTAATGTGCAACATGAAGAGTCATATAGTCACTTATGTCCAAAATTCGCATAGAGAATTCCAAAGGTTATTTAGAAGGTCATTTTAAAATCATTATGTGAACTATTTTTCTAACAAATAAATTCATTCTCTTGTGTGTGTCTCTTAGGTTAGTACTATTACTTCCTTGTAGAGACTCACTCTCTTCTCTCACTCGTGAAGGTCTCCTTTTATAAATTGCAATCAATGTTTCACAATGTCAACTTACTTGCTTGTTCAATGTTTATGTATATGATGTCTTATCTTATTCGTTGAAACCAAGGCAAACCTTTTTGTTATGGTGGTCAGGCCAATAATTCGAGTGGGGCTCCTACTCCACACAGTGTGAGATCTAATTGGGATTTCACATCAGGGAGACCCCCTGTATATTGGAAGTATCCAACACCATCAAGACTTCCTCATCAACATGGAGCTTGTTCCAGTTGTTGTCTTCTAGTGGCATTGTAAACATTAATTATTGCTCTCAATTGAAAATCATATTTTTATCTCAAGTTGTCCTTAACTAGTTAATTATTGATTGCTGAAGTGACCTTTGATTTATGACTTGCTATTGAGCGAAATACCACTTGATCAATGGGAGAAGCAATAGTGATAGGTCTTTGATCTACAGACCTCGGTTTAGGGATCCATAAGCGATGCATTGAAGCAAATTGAAATGTACCCTTGAGCAATGCATTATAGATATCCATCAAGGCCAACTTAGATACTCCTGAGATGGTCTTGCTACATTAGCTACAGATTGATTTTCTCCCTCATAGTTGTGGCACAACTTTTCTTGTCACTTGATTTGAAATCACCCCTAGGTGACCTCAGGAACATTAATGAAGGTATTATAGACTCATGCACTGGGATATGCCTATGTTATTTTAAGCAACGAATTAATAAGATTGTGAAATACACAAGCATTGGAAAACAGTAAGAGAAACACAACAAGCAAATGCAAAACACAAGAATTTAATAAGGATTTCACCCGATCCTCCTCGCCTACGTCTCCTGGTCCAGCTTTCAGTGGTGGCCTTTTCTATTGTGTCTTTAAGCAGAGTTTTTACAATGAGGAGCTCAATTTGAGTCTCCTGTAACAGATGATGCTCAGTAGGGTGGTACTTGGATTCCCCAAGCCACTAGAGTACACAGACTCCCCCTTATTGAGTCTTGACCTCAACTGGTCTGAATGGGATGAGTCCAATCTAGTACTTAGTTCCTGACCAATATCCTCACAGGGATTGCTTGAGCCTCTCAAGCCTTCTCGGTTCTGTCTACTCAATGTTTCCTTAGCTCTACAAGTCAGCTCAACTTCTTTGTTATCTGCTTCTTACATCACTCTCTCCTCTGTCTCCCTTCTGCTCTTTGTCTGTTCATGGCTTAAAGCCAATTTGTCCCGTGACTGTTCGCTTCCTCTTCCAGCTCTTCGGATTGCCTGCCTTTGTCCGCTGGAATTCCCTGCTTCTATGTCATCGCCACTGTGTAACGTTTCACAGAGAGGTGGCCACTTGTCCCCTCACGAACTGAGTGCCAACTCTTCCTCGAACAGTTGTTATTTCAGTTATTCTGTGAAATGATTCATCCGCTAGCTCAGCAGTCATGTCGGACCCCAAATTTCATATGCCTCAGCCTATTCTTCCGTCAAATCTGGTCTCCCATTGGGTGCAATCTCTGCCATTGATTTGGGGCCTCCAGATCCTACAGTCATCGCTTTTATCGCACAGGTGAGTTTCTCGACCGTTACCTTGTGATGAGAGCAGTTTTCTCTCTCATCCGCCAAACACGCGTCATTCAGTGTATGGCATCTCTTCGTCCTCTACAAAACTGGCTTAGCACTTGAGGGGCTTGCGATATCCCACCGGTTTTTGGGTGCAGGACTCGCCTTCTAACATTTCAGGTATTTCCACATGGTTTTGCATGTTCTTCACATGACCAGGTGCTGGGGCTTTTCCTTCTCTGAGGTTTTTATCCTACGATACGTGATTAGCACTTGCACTAATCGCGTATCAGAAACGGCCTCTGTTTTTGGATATGGACTCCTTATTTTGCTAGTTTGCGCCACTGCGCGGTCTCCATGGGCCAATGGTCAACGCGCTTTGACCTAGGATCCTCGTTGTTCTGTGCTGGCTACAAACTGCCACTGTCTAGAGGTCTTTCCTGATAGCTCATTTGAAATAGTCACAGAAACTATGATAATTTTCAAGGATCCAATTCGGATCATAGCCTTCCCACTGAAAAAGCTTTTGGAGCACCAAAAGTTGGTTTTCAAGCATTGACTAAGTGAGGATACAACTTTCTCACCTATCCAATCTCTATCCATTTCTCATTGCTTGGCTTTGAACCCCTGAGCCCAATTCTGAGGTACTCAACATCTCCCCTGCGCGTCGTTCTCACCTTCCTATCTCATCTCCCCTGCGCGTCGTTCTCACCTTCCTATCTAGAACTATGTCTTCTTGCAATTCATTAAGATATTTAGGTAGCAAGTCATCAATAGAAGGAAATTGACTCTGCTCTTCGGGATCCTCAATTAGTGAGGGTTCAAAAAATCTCAAGCTGTCTGTATTGACGACTGAGTAGATGTGCATATAAGCTGGCAAATCAAGGCGAAAAGCATTCTCACCAATTTTCTCAAAGGATCCTAAAAGGTCCATACCTTATTGGTTTTAGATTTTTACCTTCACCTTGCATCCTATCCTTACTGATATACAGCTAGACTTGATCACCAACTCCAAAACTATGCTCCATCTGATGCTTGTCATGCCTTGCCTTGTATTTGGCCTGGCTGTTTTCCAGCTGTTCCTGTACTGCCTGATGGATCTCTTGGATTTTTTCAATGAACCTAGTTGCCTTGTCGACATCGTTGTGTCCCTCAACTGTGGTTTCCTTACCAAAGACAAAATCCAAAGGAGACCTTGGTGTGAAACCAAAACAAGTCTCAGAAGGAGATCTCTGTGTAGAAGAATGTTTGGCTCGATTGTAAGCATGCTGCAGATAACACAAATGTTCATTCCAAAGCTTAGGATGCTTACTGCAATATCCCTTGAGCAACTGGATCACTATCATGTTGACTACTTCTGTCTGACCATCGGTTTGTGGATGGAAAACTGTGCTTTTCTTCAGTTTGGTGTCCATCAGTTCCCATAGACTTGACCAAAACTTTCCCATAAATTGGGTGTCTCGATCAAATATAATGGAAGTGGGTAATCCAAAATGAACCCATACATGTTGAAAGAATAGTTTTGCAATTTGTTCAGTTGTAATCTGTTTATTACAAGGTATCAAAATACACATTTTGCTGAACCTATCCACAACAACATACAGATAATCATGACCTTTCCTAGATTTAGGCAATCCTCCAACAAAGTCCATTAAAACACTTTCCCAAGGATGAGAAGGAACTGGTAATGGAGTGTACAAGCCTAGTTTTCTATTGTTGGGCTTGATTTTAGCACACATAGTACACCCTCTTACATATCTAGAAACTGTCTCGTTCATTTTTGGCCAATAACAAAATCTTTGCAGCTGTGCAACTGTTTTACTTACCCCAAAGTGACCTGATATTAGAGAAGTGTGTGCTTCTCGAATTATCTTTACTCTTTCAGTTTGTGGAATGCATAGCTTTCCACAATGATATAGGAGTTGGTCCTTAATATGATAATCCAATTCTTCTACTCGTTTTCCTTGACTTAAAGTTGTATATACATCTTTAAAGTCTATATCTTGAGCATATTGTTCAATGTAGCTCTCATGTAACACAGAATTATGCTTAAGTATAGTAGATGCATTTATAATGGGTCTAGATAACATATCTACAACTTTATTGTGTATGCCCTTTTTATATATGATGACTAAATGAAACTGTTGTAGAAAACCCATCCATCTATAATGTCTTGATTGTTGCAACTTAGTTTGGGAGGGTAGATATTGAAGTGGTTGATGATCAGTATGTATAATTGTTTCTTTGCCCATTAAGTAATGTTTCCACTTTTTCACACTCTGTACTAATGCATACAATTCTTTGTCACATGTGGGATAGTTAAGTACTGTAGAATTAAATGTCTCAGAGTGATAACATATGGGTTTACCATGTTGTATCAACACTGCTCCCATGGCATAGTCATTGGCATCCATTTGGATCTCAAATGGTCTTTGAAGATCTGGTAGTGCTAGTACTGGTGTTGTACTAATCTTTTCTTTCAAGGTGTCGAAGGCTTTCTACTGTTTGCCTCCCCACCGAAACACCTTGTTCAATCCTGTTAAAGCATTCAAGGGAGTTGTAATTAAGGAAAAGCTAGAAATGAACTTTCTCCAATATTGTGTTGCTCCTAACAAGCTCCTAACTTCTGTATCAGATTTGGGTTTAGGCCAGTTTACAATGACTTCCACCTTAGAGGGATCTATCTTCAATTCACCACCCCCTACAATATGTCCCAAATAATTCAAGGATGTTTTGCCAAATTCACATTTTGAGGGTTTAACATAAATTTTTTCTCTTTTCAAAACATCTAATGTCTGCTTAACATGCTTTAAATGTTCTTCCCACATTTTGCTAAATATCAGAATGTCATCTAGATACACAATAAAAAAATCATCAAGAAAAGGTCTGAGTACATCATTCATTATTCTCATGAAAGTAGCAGGAGCATTAGTTATGCCAAAAGGCATAACCAGCCATTCATACAATCCTTGCTTTGTTTTGAAAGTAGTCTTCCATGCATCTTGTTCTGCAACTCTAACCTGATGATATCCACTATGCAAGTCTAACTTGGAAAAATAAACAGCTTCTTTCAATTGATCTAATAGATCATCTATGCGAGGAAGGGGATAACAATTTTTGATTGTTATCTTATTCAATGCTTGGTAATCAATGCACATTCTCCATGAGCCATCTTTCTTTCTCACCAAAACGATTGGTGATCCACATGGTGATGTGCTAGGTCTGATGAACCCCTTCTCGAGTAACTCCTGCACCTGCTTCTTGATTTCTTCATTCTCTAAAGCAGACAACCTGTACATTCCAATGTTAGGCAATGGAGCATCTTGCTGCAAATTAATATCATGCACTATTTCCTTCTTGGGTGGCAAACCTTTAGGTTCTTGAAACAAGATATCACACTCTAAAACAACTTTTTCTAAATCAGCTTGCTGCTTAGCATCACAGCCCTCAAATACATTGGTTTTATCAGGTTTCTTTTCCTTTACAACCATCAGTAAAAATTGTTTTCATGAATTTATAATTCGTTTCATCTGCCCTAAGTTTATGAGAGTGTAATTATTCTTGAGCTTATGAGCTCTTACAAGGTATTCGATTCCATCTTTAACAAGTAGATACTTTTTCTCGGCTCTAAAGAAAATAGCTTTTTTTCATACAAGTAAGGACTTCTTAAAACAATTCCACATATATCCAAAGGAATTATGTCTAACTCAACCTCATCTACAAATGCTGACCCAAAACAAAACTTGAGTTTGCATTGTCTAGTCACTTATAGTTGTGCTTTATCACTTAACCATCCTAATGGGTATGGTTTCTTATGAGGTGTAGTTAGTAATCCCAATTTCTTTACAATTGCTTCAGAAATTAAATTTACTTGTGAGCCACTATCAAACAAAGTATCAATCTTTTGATGTTTGGAAATAACTCGAATATGGAAAAGTTGATGTCTTTTTCTCTCATTTTCTTCATCAATAGTAGATTGTGCATAATTACTAGTAGATGCTTCAGAATTCTTACCTTTTATACCTGTGGCTACAATGGTTGTTTCATCTCCTGAGTCCGACCCCAAATCTTTCTGAATAGCTACAACAGCATTCTTCTTCTTGCCCTCGAACTTCTTAGGTCTCAGCTCTGGATGCAGAATCCAACAATGCTCATCATCATGCCCATCCTTCTTACAGTGAGTTCATGAAGATTTGCTTTTCTGTGCAGTGTTGGTCTTCCTTGCTTTCTATTTCTGTTTTCTTTTCTCTTTATTCTTGCTTGCAGTGGGTTGGGATGATCCCCCAACTTCTGGGTTCCCATTCTTTCCTCTAGCTTCTAGATGCATAGCTTGAATAAATACCTCATCTATATTGGTGGGATTAAACATGAAGATAGTGTTCCTCATGTAGCTATGTAAAGCACCGATGTACTTCAACGGAGTCTCTGGTTAGTCTAATGAGATTCCTAGAATCAAAGCTCTCTTCCTAAATTCTTGGGTATAACCTTGTACACTTTGCCCTTTCAATTAGCGAAGAGTTTGCCAGCTCATCATGGCTTGCTGCATGTAGGCTAGTGGACAGAATTGCTTTTTGATTGCAGAAACAAATTCACTCCAGACAGAAAGTGTCTTACCATGTCTTTTCATGTCAGGTTGGGTACTGCCTTCCCACCAAACCAAGGCAGTGCCTCCAAGGCGTAGGCTAGCCAGCTGAATCTTGCTCTTATCTGAATCGATACTCTGCACTCTACAATAAACATCAATTTGTCTAATCCAATTGTCTAGCTTTTCTGCATTCATCATATATTGGTAAATCAAATTTAACATTTAGTTTAATCAAAGATGTATTCTTTTTATGTTCAGGGCTATTAGGAGGTGTGAGAAAGTTTTCTTCTTTCCCTTTGCCTTTTCAGTGGTCATGGAGGAGAGATTCTTCTTCTCCTTTATCTTGTTTGGAGCCTGATGAATATTGATCTTTATGTTTTCTAAAGTCCTTATACATTTCCTCTACCATGGACCTTATGGCCAGGAAACTATCTATAAATTGAAGGTCTGGCCCCACAGAACCTTCCTCTGACATTGTCTTTTGAGGATAGACTCTTCCAATTTCAGGATTAGTTTCGACCAACTCTCCTTTTCCTAATTTGAGCTTTGATCTAGTTAGCATTCAACATCTAAATCCAGCACAAGCTTGTCTAACCTTAACAACCTATACCTCTGATACCACTTGATCTGAAATCACCCCTAGGTGACCTCAAGAACATTAATGAAGGTATTTCCGACTCATGCACTGGGATATGCCTATGTTATTTTAAGCAACGGATCGATAAGATTGCGAAATACACAGGCATTGGAAAACAATAAGAGAAACACAACAAGAAAATGAAAAACACAACAATTTAATAAGGAGTTCACCCAATCGGTATTACAGACTCATGCGCTAGGATATGCCTATGTTATTTTAAGCAACGGATCAATAAGATTGCGAAATACACAGGCATTGGAAAACAATAAGAGAAACACAACAAGAAAATGAAAAACACAACAATTTAATAAGGAGTTCACCCAATCCTCCTGGGCTACGTCTCCTGGTCCAGCTTTTAGTGGTGGCCTTTTCTATTGTGTCTTTAAGCAGAGCTTTTACAATGAGGAGCTCAATTTGAGTCTCTTGTAATAAATGATGCTCAGTAGGGTGGTACTTGGATTCCCCAAGCCACTAGAGTAAACATACTCCCCCTTACCGAGTCTCGACCTCAACTAATCTTAATGGGATGAGTCCAATCTAGTACTCAGTTCCCCTCATAGGGATTGCTTGAGCCTCTCAAGCCTTCTCAGTTCTATCTACTCGATGCTGCCTTAGCTCTACAGGTCAGCTCGACTTCTCTGTTCTCTGCTTCTTGCTTCACTCTCTCCTTTATCTCCCTTCTGCTTTTTGTCTGTTCATGGCTTAAAGCTAATATGTCCTGTGACTGTTCGCTTCCTCTTCCGGCTCTTCGGATTGCCTGCCTTTGTCTGCTAGAATTCCCTGCTTTTGTGTCATCGCCACTCTATAACATTTCACAGAGAGGTGTCCACTTGTCCCCTCACGAACTGAGCACCAGCTCTTCCTCGAACGATTGTTATTTCGGTTATTCTGTGAAATGATTCATCTGCCAGCTCAACGGTCATGTCAGATCCCAAATTTCATATGCCTCAGCCTATTCTTCCGTCAAATCCAGTCTCCCATCGGGTGTAATCTTCGCCATTGATCTGGGGCCTCCAGATCCTAGGGTCATTGCTTTTATCACACAAGTGAGTTGCTCGACTGTTACCCTGCAATGATAGCGGTTTTCTCTCTCATCCACCAGACACGTGTCATTCAGTGTATGGCATCCCTTGGTCCTCTACCAAACCCGCCTACCGCTTGAGGGGCTTGCGATATCCCGCCGGTTTTTGGGTGCAGGACCCACCTTCTAATGTTTCGGGTATTTCCGCATGATTTTACCTGTTTTTCACATGACCAGGTGCCAGGGCTTTCCTTCTTTGAGGTTTTTATCCTGCGATACGCGATTAGCGCTTTATCAGAAATGGCCTCTGTTTTCGGATCTGGACTCCCTATTTGCTAGTTTGCGTCACTACGCAGTCTCCATGGGCCAATGGTCATCGCGATTTGACTGAGGCTCCTCATTGTTCTGTGATGGCTAAAAACTGCCACTGTCCAGAGGTCTTTCTTGATAGCTCATTTGAAACAGTCATAGAAACTCTGATAATTTTCAAGGATCCAATTCGGATCATCGCTAGAAGCATTGACATCTTTCATTTATAAGTGATCTGATAATTAGATCTTAGACAATTATTAAGGTATTACAGACTCATGTGCGTGGATTTGGCTATGTTACTTTATGCAATGGATCGATAAGATTGTGAAATACATAGACAATGAAGCAGTTAAAGAACATAATAGACAAACACACATAAACACAACAAGTTTAATAAGGAGTTCACCCAACACTCCTAGGCTACATCTCCTGGTCCAACCTTCAGTGGTGACCTCTCTATTATGTCTTCAGAAGCAGAGCTTTACAAAAGTGAGCTCAATTTGAGTCTCACACAATAGATACAAAACAATAAGGCTTTACTTGGATCCCCCAAGTCTTTTTGAGTACACAAACTCTCCTCACTGACTCTCTATCTCTGTTTGCTCTCTGTCTCAGCACTACGTGCCTCTATCTTCTGTCTTCTATGGCTTTAAAGCCAATCCGCGCTGTCTATTCATTTCTCCTGCTCGGGCTCTCTAGCTTCCCAGGCTTTGTCCGCTCAGATCCCCCTCTGAGCGTTAGCAATCATTGCTAAACGCTTTCAGGGATGGTGGCCACCTGTTCTGTAATGGAATGGGTCATCGGTCCTTTAAAATCCCCAAAAACAATGTTCTCTGTTTTCTCAAAGAAATACACTAAAAACATAGGAAATTCACCAAACTGTCATTTATCATATTTGAAATAATATGAATCCCACCTTATAACTCCTATCAGGTCCACCTTTATGTCGCTTATTGGATCTCTACTGTTGATCTGGGAGATCTGGATCCAACGGCTACGGTTCACTTCGGGTAGCTCATTCGTACGGGGGTTAACCGCTCGAAAAGAGTGGTTTTCTCTCTCCAGGTCCTGGAAACGTGGTAGCCAATGTATGGGCTTGGGCAGAGCCTGGCCAAAACCACTTACCACCTTCGGCCAGCCCGAAATCCCGCTTGTATCATGATTTCCCGTTGTATTTAAAAATACATTAAAACATGAAAATCTCACTCATATCAGACTTGAAATAATATACATATGCATTCATAAACCCTTTCA
This sequence comes from Pinus tabuliformis, assembly GCA_031772625.1. Taxonomy (NCBI): domain Eukaryota; kingdom Viridiplantae; phylum Streptophyta; class Pinopsida; order Pinales; family Pinaceae; genus Pinus; species Pinus tabuliformis. The sequence continues at coordinate 585,118,208 of CM062816.1, forward strand.
GGTCAAGTTCATCGCATTGGCACTTCATCCTTTGTATTTCATTTATTTAACGAAAATGCAATTTACATTGAAAAAGCCCTTTTTCCGGACTTGAAATGTTATCAAATATCATTCATAACTTTATTGGGTTCGGCTATCACAGTTATAGTTATTATCGGCCTCACTCCTTTGCATAGCTCTGATGCAATGTTGCGATGCAATTGATCGCAATCGCATATCGCACATACCCCCGGGCCATTTGTAAGTGCTTCTCTGTGGTTTGCCGATGCGATATTGCGATTCAACTTGGGCTGTCGATCTGCGTGCTTGATCGACGGTCCTCATTGACCACGCTGATCACTGTCACATATTCCATGTGGTCTTCGCTGATAGCCTCCGTTTGGCACCGCTGATTGCGATTTGCCGATCGAATCTGAACCGTTGATTGGTCAGATCCGACGGCTCCCATGAAAAGTAGTTTTAAGCCGTCGGTACTCTATTTTTCAATGTTTTCTCTATGTTTTTGCCTCCTGATAGTGTAATCCAAATTTTTAACAAGTTCTTCTTTTTCGATAGTTTTGAATGTTTAAAGACTTAGAGAGTTTTTCGAAGATCCATTTGGATCACGCCTTCCTATTGAAAAAGGATTTTGGACCACCAAAAGTTGGTTTTTAAGCATCAATCAAGTGAGGATACAACTTCCTCACTTGTCCAATCTCTATCCATCTTGCACTGCTTGGTTTTGAACCTTTGAGTCCAATTCTAAGGTACTCAACATCCCCTCTACACGTAGTTCACACCTTCCTATCCAGAACTGTATCTTCCTACAACTCATTAAGATATTCAGGCAACAGATCATCAATAGAAGGCAGCTGACTTTGCTCTTCAGGATCTTCAATCATTGAAGGTTCAAATAGTCTCAAGTTCTCTGCATTAACCACTGAATATATGTGCATGTAAGCTGGCAAATCAAGGTGAAAAGCGTTCTCACTAATCTTCTCAAGTATCTTGAAAGGCCCATACCTTATTGGCTTCAACTTCTTACCTTCACCTTGCATTTTGTCTTTGTTGATGTACAAATAGACTTGATCACCAAATTGGAAGCTATGCTCAATTTGATGTTTATCATGCGTTGCCTTGTACTTGGCTTGGCTCTTTTCCAGTTGTTCCTGCACTACCTGGTGAACTTCTTGGATCTGTTCAATGAACTTGGTTGCTTTGTCCACATCACTATGTCCATCGACTGCTATGTATTTACTAAAGACAAAATCCAAGGGAGACCTTGGTGTAAAACCAAAACAAGTCTCAAAAGGAGATCTCTGTGTAGAAGAGTGCTTAGCATGGTTGTAAGCATGTTGCACATAACACAGATGTTCATCCCAAAGCTTGGAATGCTTGCTGCAATAGCCTCTGAGCAAGTGGATCACTATCCTGTTGACCACCTCTATTTGGCCATCTGTTTGTGGATGAAATGTTGTGCTCTTCTTCAATCTGGTGTCCATTAACTCCCATAGACTTGACTAAAACTTCCCAACAAATTGGGAATCTCGATCAGAGACAATAGAAGTGGATAACCCAAAATGAACCCATACATGCTGAAAGAACAACTTTGATGTTTGTTCAGCTGTAATATGCTTGCTACAAGGTATTAAAAAACATATTTTTCTGAACCTGTCCATAATAACATATAAATAGTCATGACCTTTTCTAGATTTTGGTAATCCCCCAACAAAGTCCGTGGAAAATTTTTTCCAAGGATGAGAAGGAACTGGAAGTGGAGTGTACAAGCCTAGTTTTCTATTGCTTGGCTTTCTTTTAGCACACATGGTACACCCTCTAATATATCTAGAAACTGTGTCATGCATTCTTGGCCAATAACAGAACCTTTGCAGTTGTGAAACTATTTTACTTACACCAAAATGACCTGATATTAGAGAAGTATGTGCTTCTCAGACTATGTTAAGTCTTTCAGTTTGAGGAATGCATAACTTTCCCAAATGATACAAGAGTTGTTCTTTAGCATGATAATCCAATTCTTCTACTTGTTTTCCATGACTTAAAGTTGCATATACATCTTTAAAATCTACATCTTGAGCATATTGTTCAATGTAGCTTTCATGTAATACTAAATTATGCTTAAGTATAGTAGATGCATTTATGATTGGTCTAGATAACATATCTACAACCTTATTGTGTATGCCTTTCTTATATCTGATGACAAGATGAAACTGTTGTAGAAACCCCATCCACCTATAGTGTCTTGATTGCTGCAATTTAGTTTGTGAGTGCAAATATTGAAGTGGTTGATGATCTGTATGTATAATTGTTTCTTTGCCCAATAGGTAATGTTTCCACTTTTTCACACTCCACACTAATGCATACAATTGGGATGATTAACTACTGCAGAATTAAATGATCTTTGAAGTTCTGGCAATGCTAGTACTAGTGCTGTACTAATTTTTTCTTTCAAGGTGTTGAAGGCTTTCTACTGTTTTCCTCCCCACTAAAACACCTTGTTCAATCCTATTAAAGCATGTAAGGGAGCTACAATCAAGGAAAAGTTAGCAATAAACTTTCTCCAATATTGTGCTGCTCCTAGTAAGCTCCTAACTTCTGTAGCAAATTTGGGTTTAGGCCAGTTCACAATGACTTCAACCTTAGAGGGATCTATCTTCAATTCACCACCCCCTACAATATGAACCAATAATTCAAAAATGTTTTGCCAAATTCACATTTTGATAACTTAACCTAGAGATTTTCTCTTTTCAAAACATCTAGAGTCTACTTTACATGCTTTAAATGTTCTTCCCATGTTTTACTGAAAACAAGAATGTCATCTAAATATACAATTACAAAATCATCAATAAAACGTCGGAGTACATCATTCATAACTCTCATGAAATTGGCAAGAGCATTAGTTGAGCCAAAAGGCATAACTAGCCATTCATACAGCCCTTGCTTTGTCTTAAAAGTAGTCTTCCGTGCATCTTATTCTGCTACTCTGACCTGATGATAGCCACTGCGCAAGTCCAACTTGGAAAAGTAAACAAATTCTTTTAGCTGATCTAATAAATCATCAATGCAAGGGAGAGGATAATGACTCTTGATCGTTATTTTATTAAGTTCTCTGTAATCAATGCACATCTTCCAAGAACCATCTTTCTTTCTCACCAACACAATTGGAGATCCACATGGTAATGTGCCTAGCCTTATGAACCCTTTATCGAGCAGCTCTTGTAACTGCTTCTTGATCTCTGCATTCTCTAAAGCGGATAACCTGTACATTTCAACGTTAGGAAATGAAGCATCTTGTTGCAAATGAATATCATGTACTATTTCCCTTTTGGGTGGCAGACCTTTAGGTTCTTGAAATAGGATATCATATTCTGAAACAACTTTTTCTAAATCAACTTTCTGTTTAGCATCACAGCCTTCTAATACATTGGTTTGATCAAGGTTCTTTTCCTTTACAACCATTAGTAAAAATTTCTTGCATGAATTTACAATTCTTTTCATCTACCTTGAGTTTATGAGAGTGTAGTTATTTTTGAGCTGATGAGCTCTTACAATATATTCTATTCCATCTTTTGTGAGTTGATACTTATTTTCATTTCTATAGAAAATGGCTTTTCTATCATACAAGTAAGGACTTCCTAAAACAATACCACATTTATCCAAGGGAACTATATCTAACTCAACCTCATCTACAAAAGTTGGCCCAATAGCAAACCTAAGTTTACATTGTCTAGTCACTTGTAGCTTTTCTTTATCACATACCCAACCTAATGGGTATGGCTTCTTGTGAGGTGTGGTTAGTAGTCCCAACTTCTTTACAATTGCTTCAGAAATCAAGTTTACTTGTGAACCACTATCAAATAAAGTATCAATCTTTTGATGCTTGGAAATAACTCTAATATGAAAAAGCTCATGTATTTTCCTCTCATTTTTTTCATTATCAATAGATTGTGCAGAATTACTAGTAGATGCTTCAAAATTTTTACCTTTTATACCAGTGGCTGTAATTGTTGTTTCATCCCCTGAGTCTGACCCCAAATCTTTCTGAATAGCAGCAATAGTTTTCTTCTTCTTACCAACGAACTTCTTGGGTTTCATCTCCAAATGCAACGACCATCAGTGTTCATCATCATGACCATCCTTCTTGCAGTGAGTGCATGAAGGTTTGTCTTTCTGTACAATGTTTGTCTTCCTCTCTTTCCATTTCTGCTTCTTCTTTTCCTTGTTCTTGCTTGAAGTGGGTTTTGATGACCCCCCCAATCTCTAGGTTCACATTCTTACCTCTAGCCTCCAGATGTGTAGCCTGAACGAATACCTCATCTATGCTAGTGGGGTTAAACTTGAGAATGGTGTGCTTCAAATAGCTGTGTAGACCACCTATATACTTCAACAAAGTTTCAGGTGAGTCTAGAGAAATGCCTAGAATTAAAGCTCTTTTTCTAAATTACTGGGTATATCTTTGTACACTTTGGCCCTTTAGCTGGCGAATAGTTTGCTAACTCATCATTTCTTGCTGCATATAAGCTATTGGATAGAATTGTTTTTAAATGGAAAAAACAAATTCACTCTGGGTAGAAAGAATTTTACCATGCTTCTTCAAATCAGCTTGTGTCCTGCCTTCCCACCACACTAGGGTAGTTTCTCCAAGGCGAAGGCTGGCCAGCTGAATCTTTCTCCTTTCTAAATCGATGTTCTACACCCTGCAATATACATTAATCTTTCTAATCTAGTTATCTAGCTTTTCTACATTTAATTATCCATCATATATTGGCAAATCAAATTTTACATCTAATTTAATCAAAGATGTTTTCTTCTTTTTATTTTCAAGGCTAGAAGGAGGTGTTGATGGAGGAGGCTCTTCCCTTTTCCCTTTGCCTTTTGAATGGCCATCTAGAAGAGGTTCCTTTGTTCCTTTGTCTTGTTTGGAGGTTGAAGTACTTTCACCTCGACCTTTCTTAAATTATCTATACATCTCTTCCACCATAGCTCTCATGGTCATGAAACTATCCATGAACTGAGAGTCTGATTCAGATGAGACTTGTTCTGCCATTTCCCTCCTAGGATAGACTCTCCCAATTTTAGGATTAGCCCCAACAAGTTCTCCTTCTCCTAATTTGAGCTTTGACCTAGTTAGCATTTAACAATCCAGCACAAGCTTGTCTAACCTTAGCAAACCTAAAGCTCTGATACCACTTGATCAAATAATGAGATCTTAGGCAATTATTAAGGTATTACAAACTCATGTGCATGGATTTGGCTATGTTACTTTGTGCAATGTTTTCAGAAGCAGAGTTCTACAAAAGTGAGCTCAATTTGAGTCTCACACAACAGATACAAAACAATAAGGCTTTACTTGGATCTTCCAAGTATTTCTAAGTACACAAACTCTCCTCACTGACTCTCTGTCTCTGTTTTCTCTTTGTCTCAGCACCGCTTGCCTCTGCCTTCTGTCTTCTATGGCTTTAAAGCCAATCGACGTTGTCTGTTTGTTTCTCCTACTCGGGCTCTGTAGCTTCTCGACCTTTGTCTGCTCAGATACCCCTCTAAGTGTTAGCAATCATTGCTAAACGCTTTTAGGGATGGTGGCTACCAACGCCCCTGAAGCTAAAAATAGATATAAAATTGACTTGTAAAAGTATAGTAATTTCTAGTCAATCTGGACCGTTCATTAGGCGGATGATCTGACGATAGAATTTATGTTTAGTTTAGGGTTTTTTGCCCTAGAAGGCAACCCCTCTCTTTGTATGAGGGTATTATATTGAGGCTGAAAAATATATGTGTATTCTCAAAGTGAGAACGGAGAGGTGAGACTGTGAGAGAAACAGAGGATATTACAACGGATTTGTTGTAGGTTGTGTCTCTTCATTTTGTTGGATAATAGAAAGGAAGGATTGGCTGTTCGGGGTGGATGTAGCCCAAACTGGATGAACCACGTATATTTGTGTCTCTCTGGTTTTATGTGTTTGTGTTTTTCCGCATATTATATGTCTTGCATTTCTCTATCATATATAATATTTTTCTAACACCTAAAACAATACAATCACCATTTGTTTAATGTAATGGTTCAATGAAAGAACATAGTTAAAACCCATAAATTTAAGTGAAAATTTGGGATATTCTAGTTAGGTACATTAGAATGAAGTCCATTTATATCTCTTCCCATGTTTGATTAATTATGTGTAATGTCTGTCCTTAATTTCTTTGGAAAATCTAACAATCTCTTACAATTTTCTAAACATGTTTTCTCCTTCCTCAACCCTATAGATATTTTTCTATCCTTGATATGTTTTAAGGAATTATGGATGCCCTACTATCAAAGGGACATGAGACTCACTTACAATTTTTTGCTTTAACTTTGATCGAGGGCATAAAAATATTTTACCCTTGTACCAAAGTATATTTATCTTTCACTCCCAATGTTTCATATAGCTCATCTCTTCCTTTATACATTATATGTTATAATGTACGAAAGGGGGAGCAATGTTTACTAGAAAAATAAAGCATATGACAAGATATGAGATTCAAGGAAATGGAGAGGGACTCAAACCAACATTAGGTTGAAAAGGGAAAGCAATATGGGATTGTATACATACCAAAACTGATAGAAAATTTATTAGGGAATAACCAAACCTCATGGGTATGTAGGTTAAATGAAAAATATTTACACATTCAAAAATGTGGGTGATTGGAAAGTGGAAGGGTGTAGAACTAATACAAGTCATGGAAATAATTAATGCTTCAAAACCTTCAATTTTATTTGTAGACATCAAGTCAAGTAAATGGATTCAATGAGGGGAGGTAGGTAGAGGAAATAAAAGAAAGTTTTGTTAAAATCTATGGACAATTCAAACAAAGAAAAAAATTATAAGAGTTGTTTCTCAACATTCATAAAACAAGGTAAAATTTATAGGATAAATCAAGAGATAATTTCTCATTTTTGTACATGACATTGCTTATGAAATCATAGACATAAAAAAGAATTGTTTGTGATTTTATTAATAAAAAAAAGTGTAATATGATAAATTGATTTAATAATAATAATTATTATTTCTTAAGGTTAAAGCCAAGCCATATACAGTTTTTTTTTTGCCCGGATTCCAACCACATTTAACCATCCAGGCAATTCCTCCGCCTCGTTAGATGACTCCAATTTGATATATAAGATTCCCTTGTTTTATTTTTATTATTTTTTAATTTTATTAAATGTTTAATTAGACTAACAACATTATTATTATTAAACAACAAATCATTAATACTATTTTTTTTTTTTAATTCTAAAATAACATCAAAACAATAAATATATATATAGCCACAAGGGTTAGCTCAGTTGGTAAAAAACTGTGTCTCGCCATCGGGAGATCACAGTCTTTGGGGTTAAATCTTGCTAGTAGGCCGCGGGGTGATTAGCCTAGATTTTTCCTGGACGTAGTGACCACTCACTGACCTAGGTGTTCGTGAACCACACTAAAAAAACATATCTATATATATATATATATATATATATATATATATATATATATATATATATATATATATATATATATATATATATATATATATATATATATATATATATATAGTGAAAAAAATCAATTTTCAATTCAATTTTGCAATTTTATTGAAAACACCTCATGCACTAAAAAGAAAAATACAAGTTAATAAATCTAATTCATAAAAAGAAAATAAGAGAGCGACAATGAATATGAATAGAAAGAGAAGGAAGAAGAAGAGGGCGAATGGGTGTGTAAGAAGAAGAGGAGCAGAACGCGAAATGGATTAGTAAGGGTAACCAGGGTATCGTGAACCACCACCGCCTAGACCACCTGGTTCTCCTGATGTTGACGTTGACATTGACGATGAAGGAGGATGAGGTGATGGTGATGCACCCCCACTGCTGCCGTTACATCGCTTCTGGCACCTATCACACGCTGTGCATATGACCGAGGGACGAGCACCCAAAACACAATCAATACAGTTACTAGTATGACCAGCTGCTGCATTTCCATGACTAGATATAGATGTAAAGCAAGCACTTATGTAACCCTCACAAAGAAATTTCCCCTGAAAAGACCTCAAATCTTGATCGATAACTCAACTTTAGAGAGTGACTTAACCTGTTGCAATGTCCGAAGAAGACCTGAAATTCGAATCGGTATGAATGTTTAAAGATACACTCGGAATATACACACACACACACACACACACATGTTATATGTGTTCGAAAATTTCCAAAGATGATCTTATATACCAGTTGCTTTTAGTGTCGATTTTTGGAAGTTGTTTTTGTGGGTTTTTCTAGTTTAATTTCTCTAAAATCTAGCAAGAATTTATTGAAATCACAATTTTGATGGGTAACTCGTGGACAATCCAAGTGCCCTAAAGATTTTTCAGGGTGCTGAATCCATATATATAGTCAAAAAACTAGTTTAAATCAAGCAAATCAAAATTTATGGTAACTCCACATTGATGTTGTCAAGTCAGGTATATGATAACTCCATAAAATTATTTTTCTATTAAGAAGAACACACACACATATAGGAGAGAGAAACCCTTAGGATTCACATTTCAAGGTCTCTTCATCTTCTTGTTTTGTATTTACATATTTACAATATATTTACCCAATCCTAGAAGATGAGGTGTCAAGATTCCCCCCCTAATTTAGAGGGGTGTTTGTAATTCTAAGCATCATTTTAAATATTTCAAACTTTTCTCTTCCAAGAGCTTTGGTGAAGATGTATGCAATCTGCTCATTTTGGAACAATGGCATAGGTGAATAGTCTTAGCCTCAACATGTTGTTGAATCAAAAGATACTTTGTATTGATATGCTTTGTTTGATCATGGAATTTTGGATTCTTGGCCAATTTTATTGCATAGGTATTGTCAATTAAAAGAGGAGTAGAGTGCACAGTTTCTCTTGCAAATCTTCAAGAAATTTCCTGAGCCACACAATCTCCTTGGTTGTTTCTGCAGCTACCACATATTCTACCTCTGTTGTGGAATATGTTGGAACTAATTGTTTGTGTGACCTCTAGGATACAACTATTAATCCAGGATACCCTAAAGTAGAAACTCCATTTCCTTATCTCCATAAAAGTCTGAATCAGAGTATCCAATCAAGCTTAAGACATCCACCTACATAAATTTGAGTTTGAAGTTTTTATTTCCCTTCAGGTACCTTAGGACCCTTTTTGCGGTAGACCAATGACCCTCATAGTTTTTGCATAAACCTAGAAAGGATTCCAACAACAAATTAAATGTTTAGTCTGGTAGTAGTGAGGTAGTTAAGACTTCCTATGCAATGTTTGTACTTAGTTTCATCCGCAAATTCATTTCCTTCTTTGGATGTGAGCTTTATATTTCTTTCCAATGGAATGGACAAAGAATTGCATTCAGTCATTCAAAAATTTTCAACAAATATCCAACGTACTTCTTTTGAAAGAGGAATATAAATTTTTGATGTTGGGTTACTTCAATACCCAAATAATAGTGAGCATATCCCGAATCTATCATCTCAAATCCTTTTCTCAATGTTACAGGGAAAAGTGTCTACAAAGAACTGCTTATCCCACTAAGGTGTGATAGCTACCTTAGAAACAAACAAAGTAAAGCTACTTTCATTTTTCCCTTATGAAGTATAGATGAGAGAAGAACAAAGAAGACCAACCTCTGTCTTGCGCTAATCTCCTAGTTCGATTCCTCTCTCTCTTGATAGTCTTTCGCTACTTGTTCCCTTGCACGCCCAGCTTCACAGAGTACCTGTAAGATCACAGTAGCATAGCACTATACAAGAACATGGATCTATAATCATAAACAATCTAGGATCAGATGTAAATTGACCATACAAATGCATAAAACATAAATTACACAAGAGTATGGAGGAAAACTTGAATAGCTTTTATTGATAAACAAGAAAGAGCCAAGGGAGTTACAACCAGTTGTTCTGACCCAGCATCATCCTCTCAGCAAGGAAGCCCCTCTTCACCTCATACAAAGCTTAGATCACCTAACAATCTGATGTTGTCTCAAGAAACCAACAACAATTCCTTACAATATGCAAAATTCCAGCCTCTGGATCTCTAGGATGAGGGATCCATATATAGATATCTGTAAGGGAGATGAGTTAGCTTGTGACTTGATTAGTGTCTTCCCTCTGATAGTTCTTGCTTCCACTTGGAGATTGATGATCTCTTACTCATCCTTGGTCGAATTCAGAGAGGCAAGTGTCACAGGAGAATTTTCTGGAAGTTTCCATGCCTCTCCACCTCGCGGAATGACACTGCCATTTGTCACTTCTCACTCATCGCACCCCATAGAAGGGCTTTTTGAAATGCAACGCACCCACACAATGTATTTAGGTGAGATGCAACGCACCCACACAATGTATTTAGGTGAGATGCAACGCACTTTACCTATGGAGAAGCTGAAATGATCCTGTTTTGACCAGTTATGAGCAGTTTTTCATGGAGAACTTCTGGGAGAAGCTGTAACCAGTTGACCTTGTTCCTTTAGGGGTTAGAACAACACTTTTAGGGACTTAGGAGCCCTTGGTTTATGTAAATTTCATGCTTGGGGTTGTAGTGCCAAAAAATGTCTATAACACTCAACTATTTCTTTATGGATGAAATACAATTTTGATTGTTCCCTACCGTCGGTGGATCATTTACATACACCAAAATATAGATAGCAGTTTTTCCAACTTTCTTGACAAATAAAGTTGCATCATCAAGATCAAAGTGTTTGAAATTTAGATTTAGAATATGCTCAGTCAATTTATCATACCAGGCTCATGGGGCTTGTTTAAGGTCATAGAAGGATTTGATAAGCTTACATTCTTTGTGCTCTTGTCCCTTCATAAAAAAAATCTTTTGGTTGAGACACAAAAACATTTCATTTTAGATATCTATTCAAGAAAATGGTTTTTACATCCATTTGATGGAATTTCCATCCATTTTGAGTTGCCAAGGAAAAGAGAGTCCAGATGGTATCCCATTTTACTACGGGGCAAAAAATATCCCCATAATTGACCTCTTATTTATGTGCAAATCATTTTTTCGCAAGCCTTGCTTTGTGCTTGTCAAGTGAGCCATTTGATTTATACTTGTTCTCGAAGACCCACTTGAAACCAATCGGTTTGGTTCCAAATGGACCGTCCACCAGCTTCCAAGTTCCATTCTTTATAAGATTATCATATTATCTCTGCATTGCTTCTTTCCATTCATCGTGAGAAGCAACTTATTTAAAGGAAGTTGATTCAAAATTAGTAGAAAATTTTAATTCACAATCATAAGAAACATCCATATCAATAGTTGAATCAGAATCATTTACACCACCTCCATTTTTTCGGGCGGAACTTCTCATTCCTGTCTTTCCAACCTCATCAAGATGAACACTTTCAAGTGTCTAAGTGAGCCATTTTGGAGGACATTTATGAGATGGCTCAGGCTATTTTGTTGACTAAGATGGTGTTGAATCAAGATTTAGCCCTCCAATTATCTCAATCACATTACTCAAAGTGTCTTGTTGATCTAAAGAAGTGGTCAGAGCTTCATGAGGGGGAGAGAGTGATTCAGAAGGAAATTCCATAGATTGATCTAGGATAGGGACCCCCCCCCCCCTTCAAGATGTGGAATCTCATTATTAAATTCTTGAAAATATTTTTCATGCCTGAATCTATCCAAGCTTCTGCTCAACAACATTGTTAGTCTTGGAAGATTAAAGAAAAATCACGTCGCTAGATAGTACAAACTTCTTATTTAATTCATCATAGAGACAATAAGCTTTGGAGGTATCAAAGTACCCTAAGAAGATATACTTTTGAATCCTTCAACCAATTTTTTCTGTATTGCTTAGGAATCAAGGAATAGTAGGTGGAACCAAAAACCCTGAGATGCCTTATTGAAGAAATGTGGCCATACCACATTTCATAAGGAGTCTTATTTTTTAGGGCATGAGATGGAAATTTTTTAATATACACTGTACATAGAACTACATCGACCCATAACATCAAATTTACATTTTTGAAAAACATCATTGAACGAAACATATTTAAGATTGTCTTGTTCATTCTTTCAGCTAAACCATTTTGTTGAGGATTATAAGGCACTGTTGTTTGATGTTGAATCCCATGCTGGCAAAGATAGTTTTCAAATTCATTTGGAGTGTGTTATTTTCCATTATCAGTACGAATAGAGCTAATATGATATTGTGTCTCATTTTGAATCCATGTGTGAAAGTTTTTGAAAGTTTTAAAGGCTTTAGATTTATTCTTCAACAAATATACCTAACACATTCTAGTGTAGTCATCAATAAAAGTCATCATGTATTTATTTCCATTTGCAGAAGGAACATGCATAGGGCCACACAAGTCAAAACTAAATAGTTCAAGCTTTCTACGTGCTTTAGAAAGATAATTATGGAATCGTTGTTCATTATGTTTTCCTAAGAGACAAGCATTACGTTAATTCAGTTTCCTAGGAATGGTTGGAAAATTAGTAGCACCATTTCTCTTCAATAAACAAACATTGCCATAAGTATGATGTCGAAGTCTAGCATGCCATAAGAGACTAGATGGAAATGTACCTTCATTATACTGAGAACTGTATGCATATTTTTTTGCATGAGCAGACATTCCTTGCAACTTCAAGGGTCTTTCCTCTTCTATTCCCCTCATGACAAGTGAGTTTTCTTATGCTTTTATCACTTCAACTTTGCCATCAAACATGTGAATAGAGTGTCCTTACTGGTGGATGTGAACCAAAGAAAATAATTTTCTCCTCAACTCAGGGAGGTAGAGAACATAATTCAAAATAAAGTCAGGGAGTTCAAGAAGTTTTAGCTTAATTGTGCCAATTCCATATTGCTTGAGTTTTGACTTCTTTGCAAAGTAAATTTCAAAATCTTCAAAGAAATATTTCTAAAAGGTCATGTGGTAGGTTGCATCTGTATCAAGAAACCATTCATATTTCAATTAATAAAATTAAGTATTAAACAAGTCTTCAGTTACACCTATGTTGCAATGTGCCCCAATATAATGAGCAGATTCAAGTGCTTTACATTTCCCTGGTTTTGGTGTTTTACCTTTCTCTTCATTTATTTCTTGCTTGATTCCATCCCAAGAGATCTTGCATGTGGATGCATCATGTCCATTTCTATGGAAACGTATACAATTAATATAAGGTTTCCTCCATAGTAATGTTTTCCCCCCTTCCTATGTTATTCTTCTTTACACATCCCCTTATACCACTTCTTCCTTTAGAGTAATCTCGTGCCTGATTCTTTTTTTTTCGTGCAAGGCACACAACTTCTTTAGATGACTGAGAAATTGTCTTCCTCTTCCCAAAATATTTCTCTCTTTCTTCAAACTTCTCCACAAGAGTGTAAAAAGTAATCTCTTTAAGTGGGTTACTAGCTTGTAACAATTCAAGATAGTGAGAATACGTAGGATATAGTGCCTTAACGAAAGATGTGAGAGGAACACCCATTTTAACTCTCGTGGCTTCTACATCATGCATAATAGATTTGTTTTCATAGGCTAGGGCAAAGGCATCATCATCTTTCAATTCAATATTGAAGAGTTTAATCATTAGTTGGACTACCTTAAGATCTAAGTGTGATCCATGTAAGTATTTCAACTTATTTAAAGCAGTAAACGCATTGGTAATTGGTGCAATGTGATGAATCACCTCTTAGTTTATTGATGAAATAATAAGGGCATATAACTTTGTATTCTTGTTCTCCCATATGGAAAACTCTTTGTCAAATGTGGGCCTTATAGGCAGATTGTCACCTTCTCCTTCACACACACCTTTCCATAATTCATTGAAAATGAGGGTATGCTTTATTTTTATGTACCATCAATGGTAGTTCTCTTTTTCGGTGAGAACTACTCCAACTATGGAGATAAGAGAATGCATTTTTTTTTTAAAATAACTATCTACTAACAATGCTTGTGAATGGAAGTGGTTCCAATGTCCAAGCTTTAGATAGAAAAAAGAGCCCTCAATTTCCAAAGTAATAAAAAATAATGACAAAAAAACCAAAGCCTTACTCTCTTCCTTTTTTCATTATTATCTCAACAACATATTTGATACCTTTCTACCCATTGAATATCTCAGAGCTTTCCACTAACACATCAGCCTTTGTCCCTTACATAATAGTTCAGAGCTACATGCTCCCAAATGAGCCTTAACCACTAGAAATTACGTAGGAAGGATCTTCTTCTGCTACAGACCAGGATGTCTTAAGATAATTGTAGAATAGTACATGAATGAAATGTGATCAAGGGTACAAATATATATATGGCATTGCTTTTAGATTGTGCAAAATTTTCACCTTATTTTGCAACTACATTCATTATTCAAGGCCTTTGTAATTGTGTGGTATATGTTTTCTAATGTGTAGGTAGCTTGAAAAACTCTAGTAGAAGAGGTTAGTACAAACTCCAATAGCATAAAATTGGAGAGGATAAAACTCAAAATACAATGTAGGACATAATGCACCACATTGAACGCATCATGCAATGCATAAATTAATGCAAGGTCAAGATTATGTACAACGCAGTCAAACTATTCAATGCATATATGATTAGACCAACCTTCATTGAGAGTCATCTAAGAGTTTTGTTGGGTGTGCCTTATATTCTTTCCACGGCTATTTGCACACAAGCAGGGGTGGGGGGGTGTGAAGCAGGGGGGTCAAGGGGGGGGGGGAGACCCAGAAGCCCCCCCTCTCAAGGGTTTTACAGGGGGGTGTTAGCCCCCCTTGCATGGGGTCTGGGGCAGCACCCTAAGTTTTTTTTTCTATATATATGCGGACCCAAGGATGGGGGGTGGACCCAAAGATGGTGGGAAGACCTACCCATGGTTTTGTGCATGGGCTTTGCACATGGATTTAGGCATGATGGTTTTCTACCCATGGTATTTTGTAGATCCGGTCAAGGGAACTATAGTTATGTTCAAATCCATGGTTAATGGATTAGGGTTTATGAATGATTCAACATGTATATATATGTATTGTAACATTGAAAGGAACATAATGAAAAATTAATCTAGTAGTCCCAATTTTGGGATCCAGGGGAAAATCTATGTATATATTTGTTTTATGTTCTCACCATTGTATGTTTTCTATTTTTAAGAATTCATTTGCTAGTAATTTATGTACAGGGTTAAAACATATAAGCCGTCTTCCTCTGCATACACCAAATACACCCACATAACATCTCATTGGTGTATTGAGTTGATTTCTTCAAATCCTTTTTGGAGAGAGTCTTCAAACCTTTCCTGGAGATTTCCTTATGGGATCTACAACATTCACAATATGCTCAACAAACTTCACACAACCAACATTCAACACCAATGTACCATAGCCTTTTAAGCTGGAAATGAGTGATGAAAATACTTTCTGAAATCTTGTTACAACATGCATAATGTGTATCAATTGAAGGAGGGCCTTGAATAACTTGTGCAATGCGTAAAATTATTGTAGAAACATTATAGTCAATTAGCAGAAGGAGAATTCAATTTTCCATAGTGCAAATGGTTCTACCAAGGTAAATAATGGTAGAGGGACAAGTTAGACTACTGGTAGAGGTGTTAATGAGGAAAATGGATGCCGAATTTGGGACCTGTGGACTTGTGTTTTGATACCATGTTAGGCTAGGTATATGGTAACTCTGCAAAATTGATTTTCTATTAAGAAGAAAATTAATATATGTACATAGGAGAGAGAGAGACCCTTGGGTTTCACATTCCAAGGTATCTTAGTCTTCTTATTTTTTATTTACAATATGTTTACCTAATCCTGGAGGATTAGGTGTCAACATATGTCTCCATGTACTTGTCACGAAAGTGGTTACATCGACTAAGTCATATAATGGATCATAACAATTTAAATTAATGTTATTTTCCTCATTTTTCCACAATGGGTCGTAGTCATACCTTAGATAAGTATTTTCACTCTCCATGATGATAAAACTAGTTGTTTTTCATAGATGCCATGAAAAATCATGAGTTTTAACCCTTTTCAAAAAATCACCACCAAAAATGTGACTTTTTTCACTTTCAAAAAATTGTGATTTAAAAAAAAATTCATGAGTTATGCCAAAATTTTGTTCCATGACATAAAAAAAATCATCTGACCAACGAATTTGCTGGGATTTAAGACAATTTTTTGGGTTTTTCTGCTCATTTTTTCTTTTTTTTTGTTGGAGAAGGATGTTGGAAACAATGTTAATACTGAGAGGTGGGTGAATTAGTGTTAAGGTTGATTTTAACTTTCTTTATTCCAATTTACTTTTCTTATTTAACTTGGCATTCATCCATATAACCAACAACAATATATATAATGTGGCATCAGCATAAACTCAACAAACAAGCAAACAAACCATAAGCATCATATACATTAGACACAAGATTTTTCACGTGGAAACCCTTTCGGGAAAAAACCACAAAGTTTGTTGTTTTTATTGATCTAAATAGGAGCACCTACTCTATTACATCAATCTGTTTGTGAGTACCCACTCATAGAAAGTACCAACTCCCTTTGATTAGTTTTCTAGCACCAACTCCCTCTGTCTGTAGACACCTGTCCACCTTTCTAGAAGCACCATATGAGGCACTGACCTCATGGATTTATTGCAAGCACCAACTTGCAGCTCCTTGGATTTATGCAAGCACCAACTTGTAGGAGGCACCAACTCCCAAGCCTTCACAAGCTCCACTAGAGATGGAAGCAACAACTTATTGTTTACCAGGGACCAACTAACATTCAAATAGGAACTGAATGTTCATTGTAGTTTGGCAACAACTCTTCCTGATCTCAGCTTTGATATCTACTCATTCTACTGCTCTTTACACCTCTCTACAACACTCTTCAGTAGCTCTTGATCTTCTCAACAACAGTCACTCCCAGCCCTATGCTTTCTGCTCTCAACAACAGTCACTCTTAGCCCTCTGCTCTCTACTCTCAACAACAGTCACTCTGCTCTCGACCTTGCTTCTTACAACACAAACACATATCTTTGTTATCTGCTCTCTAAGGCACACAACCAACCTTATTCACACAACTCAGGCAACTTTCGTCATTAACACAGATCACAGGAACTTTAGCCTCACACACAAAGTGTTTCTCTCGGGGTCTTCTCTTTTCTTCTGCTTAGGAACATTCAGCCTTTACACACAGAAATGACTCTTGCATAGCCTCTAATAGTAGTACGCTTACTCAAGCCCTTTTCCTCTTGACTCTATCATGACCATACTACATTCCCCCACAATTTCTCATTAGAGAACGTGTGTTTTATTTTCTCTACAGTTCACCTCAATCGATTCTACCACATTGTCCTTAGGCATAACTCGCAATGTACTTCGACATGGCCTCTCCATGTTGTTGTTGCATCTGCCACTAGTTAGACCACCTGCATACTCAACTTGGGTACAATCCTCTTTGTCAACAACTATCCCATTACTGAGACTCACCATGCACTTCAAGGCTCACAGAGCTTGACATTACTCAAGCATGGCTTCTCTGTATATTAGGCATGGAAACTATGTTCTTCATTTATTTCAAAGCATGCACCAAATCTCTTCAGTGACCACTTCCACTGTTCAATAATCAAACCTGCAGTTGTCAAACCATACCTCCTTCAATACTCTGCACCACGCTCTATTAGAGGAAAAATACACTATAGAGCACTATCAGAGCCTTTTCCTCTATCGGGACTTTTATACTTAAAAAACATTCAAAACAACGAATTCTGATTAGTCTTGGCCCTTCTTGTTCTAGCCCCCTTTTCAAATTACTTTCATAGGACCTAGGGTTGTGACTGAGTGCCAAGACCTGAGGCGCTAAGTCCTTTAGACTCTTCCAGGAACCTTTCTCCTTCATTAGAGCTCTATGCCTTTGGTTTCTTATTAGCCTCGCAACCAAGTGCTAACACATATCAGAGCCCCTTATCGAAGTTTTTCATTTGTGCCACATGATTCAACAACACTTCATCACTGAGTGTCGATTGTTTATTGTTGACATGACACCATTACCTACCACATGGAACTTTATAACCAGTGACACGTGTCACCTGAATATATCCCATTAGGCCATACAAAACCCTAAAACTGTCTGCCACATGTCCTTCCGTATCTTGATGTCATACTACCTGGAATTATAGAAACAAACCAAACACTGCCATGTTTCTGTTATGTAAAAAATTAATTAGTCTTTAATTTTAGATTTATTATTTAATTTTAGGATTAATTAGATGAAAGGGCACGATCATAAGATCATGCCCTTTCCCCAAAGGGTGCCCGTGGCAGTATTTAAGCCAGGAAACCCCATTGTAAAAGACATCATCTGTAATTTCATCTCCTTAATAAAATATTTATATATAATTTCTGCGTATATTAAAGTTTCCTGCTTCATCTGGTATCGGAGCAAGTAAGATCGCTATCATCCTATGTTATGCTGCCTCAATTGCTGTGTACAACATCGAGCGTCTGCATACCCGCCACTGTCATAGGTCCACTGCCCCACCACCGCCATCATTCCTATTCCGTCGAAGCCTTCCACATCCATCTTAATCCAACTGTTCTGTGTGTGCCGTCTCACTACCACTGCTACCAATTCCCTCACGCTATTGCCATCGGTCCACTCTGCTGATCACCCGTCTGCTGTCCAACTGCTGTGCATCGCCGGAAGACCTACCACTACTGTCGTCGTAATCTCTGCGGTGATATCCGCTTGATATTCATTTTCCTTTGAACAGTCAACGGAGGTGACCCCAACCAGCAAACGTGACGGTCAGCGGTCGAATATATACACAACGTATAACATATATTTGTAATATATATAACGTGAAACATTTATTATTAATGTTAATTTATATATATTATATATAACATATATATATATATATATATATATTATATATATATATATATATATATATATATATATATATATATATATATATATATATATATATATATATATATTTTATGTTATATATATAATACATAATTTAATTTAGTTATAAGTTTTATATATATATAAAAAGTTAATTTAATTAATTAAAATTATTTTAATTAATTAAAAAGTTATATATATATATATATATATATATATATATATATATATATATATATATATAATTTAATTAATTAAAAGTTATATATATATATATATATATATATATATATATATATGTTAATTTAATTAATTAAAATTTATATGTATAAAATTTATTTTAGCTAAAAAAAAAGAAGAGGGAAAATATTTTCGCTGGCAAATAAATACACGCCCCCGCAAACCCGCTCAATGTCGACAATGACAATGGCGGATTTCCAGAAAAAATTGGTTGATGCAGAGCATAAGATAAATAACAACCACGACGAGGTCAGTAAAAGATTAAATGAAGTCGAGAGCAAGCTTGGGGAGCAAGCAGACAAAATCAAAAATCTTCAAGATACGACGAATCGAATAGAAATAAAGATGGAAAATTACCATGTCCAGACAGAAGCAGGGATCAGAGAGGTCTTAACAATGCTGAAAAGTCTGTGTAAAAGGTCGAATTGTACACCCGAACAACTACTAAAAGAAGGTGAAGAGAATCAAGAACACATCTCGTCAGATTCAACTAAGTCCACAGACTCTCATGACAAAGTTGAATCCCCAAAAAAATCAGCGACACCCCACCAAGAAGCAAGTAACACAGCCTTTACAAGCAAGAAACTCTGGGATAACTTTACCAATCAACACCCTTTTTTCGCTCAACCAGTAGCACCATACCAGCGACGGGCAAAAGTCGAGATGCCTAAATTCGATGGAAATGAAAAAAACAATGTTGCATGGATAAATAAAGCAGAAGAATACTTTGAGATATATGACATCAATGACGATGACGAAAAGCTTAGGCATGCATCCATGAAAATGGAAGGAGAAGCATATAACTGGTATATGTGGTGGAAAAAGACAACACACGTCGTTAGCTGGAGAAAATTTAAAGATACATTCTTCAAAAGATTCCAAGGTATAAAGGAAGAAGAATTCTTTTCAAAACTCATCAAATTACGACAAAAAGGAAGTGTGGATGAATACACTCAAGAATGGGAGACCTTAGTAACATGAGTACCTGGGCTATCAGAATCTCGTCTAATTCAGTCATACATCTCGGGACTCAAAACCCATTTACAAGCAGAACTTGAGATGCATGACAATACATCTATAGAAGTAGCAAGACGAAAAGCAAAAGAAGTCGAAAAGAAATCCGAACCAATATTTTGGTCAACAGCGGAAAAAGCTTATGCAAGATGAAGGATACCCCAGTATGTGAACTCAAATAATACAAGATATGTTCCACCACATCGTCGTGAAGATGAAAAATCTAATGTGGAAATGCAAAGGATAAAAGAGGGTAAATGTAAGCGCTGTGGTGAGAAGTGGGACCCCAAACATAGATGTGCTAAAGGAAAAGAACCAAAGAACCTATATAATTGTGAAGCAACCAATGATTCAAACAGTGAAGATTATGACATAGAAGACACAGAAGACGCCCCAGAATTCTCACCAGAACTAGATGATGGAAGTATTCCACAAGTATCATTATCAGCTATGACAGGTATATCACAACCTCAGACTTTAAAGTTAAAAGGACACATAAAGAAGAACAACGTAGTGGTTCTCGTCGACTCTGGAAGCACACACAATTTTTTAGATGCAACCGTGGCAAAGAGACTCAATATCTTTTCATTTCCCTTACCAAACATGAAAGTGATGGTAGCTAATGGTAAGAAGATTGAAAAGGTAGGGAAATGCCATAAGGTCAATTTGCAGATTCAAGACTTTAATCTAGAGTCTCCATTCTTCACAGTACCGTTAGGAGGAGTAGATGTAGTCTTAGGTATCCAATGGTTACGAACTTTAGGTACTTATGCCGCCAACCATCAAGTACAATTTATAAAATTCAAATGGGGAGGTCAGAAGTACAAGCTACACGGATTCCAAGCACCAAAAAATCAAGTTGCATCATCATCTCAGATGATGAAACTAAGTCGAAAAGGAGCACCCGCTTATGTAGTACAATGTCACCAGTTAGAGATGTTATCTGCAAATATGACTAGAGAAGAGTCACCAGAGATACAAGATTTGATTCGGAAGCATGAAAAAGTATTTCAAGACCTACCTATGAAGATGCCACCTAATAGGGAAATTGAGCATACAATAGAAGTCAAGGCGGGGTCAGACCTTGTCAACATCAAGCCATACCGATATCCACATCACCAAAAAACGGAATTTGAGAGATTAATCCAAGACCTTTTAAAGTGTGTGACCTTGATCATCTTAGAATATCTGATCAAGTGGAAGGACTTACCCGAAGAAGATGCTTTCTGGGAGAATGAATCATCCTTCAACAACATCCGTCGTTACTTATGCTTTGAGGATAAATCATTCTTTCGAGAGGAAGGCAATGTTATGTAAAAAATTAATTAGTCTTTAATTTTAGATTTATTATTTAATTTTAGGATTAATTAGATGAAAGGGCACAATCATAAGATCATGCCCTTTCCCCAAAGGGTGCCCGTGGCAGTATTTAAGCCAGGAAACCCCATTGTAAAAGACATCATCTGTAATTTCATCTCCTTAATAAAATATTTATATATAATTTCTACGTATATTAAAGTTTCTTGCTTTAGTTTCCTCATCAGAACCAACCAAACACCTCCACGTGTCCTCCTGGAGGAGAGAGAAAGAGGCTCACCATGCTTGGTTTGCAGTGAATTCCTTTGTAAAAATGTTTTTCACTCTCGTGATGATTTAACACTAGAGGCCTCAATCCCGGTGTCACTTTTGAAACATCGATCGTTGATGCTCCACTGTGTGACAACCTATGATATTGTGATTGCCGATATCACTAATTTCATTTCACATATTGTTTTTGTGCTTCACAATAGAAAATCCGATCGTTGATTGTCAGGACCTTCGATATAAGATATCGCAAATCACATATCACAACTTGTTGTTTCAATGCACCCCTGATTCTCCATCCTCCGATATCTGATATGCCAAGACCTCCGACTGGATATGTGTTGGATTAATGGGGCCTGACCGAGGTTCAGAGTTATTTGCACCAGCTAACAAAACCCTAACTGCTGGCCCTTTTGGCAACAACCTGCGTAGCGCAGGTTGTAGTCTCACCCGAAGTGATATTGGGGGATGCTAGAACCATATTTATTCATCCAGAGGCCTGTGTGATGGTCTTCCTGAGGTTCTTTAGAGTAGATCTACTTTCACACAAATCTATTCCTTCCAACTGTCAACCACTGCAATATCTATTGAACAACCTTTAGACCTTCACGAATGTACTTGATTATACTTAACAAGCATAAAGAGACATATTTACTACTTTCATGCAATAAACTAGGTATTCAGTAGCCTTTATACCCTATATTTGCCTTCATGAAGATCTATACTTTCCGTTCAGTTACTTACTATAGATCTATCTAATACTTCGCGAAGATAGTTAATTACCCTTATCATGCATAAACATTATAGACCTATCCTTTTCACTCAAAAATAAAGCATTAAGTCATATAAATCAGATCATTGAGCGAAGATGCATAAACTTAAATAGAAATAAGCACAAGGCACAGATGCAATAGATTTGATCCAAAATAGTCTTTATTAGATTTAGCATTCAGCTACATAACCTTTCCACCCTGCGCACTCAACTCCGGACTTACCAAGATCTCTGCACACTCAGCTGCAGGAGCCTTCCCCTTTCGCCTAAGTATAGCAAAGAGACTTTTCCTTCCTTAGCACCCTTCCCTTACAATGTTTTTTTATTATCAAAAGTTCGATATCCTTAGACTTGCTAAGACTCAACTATATATAGCTTTTTTAATACAATACCATGGCCCACGGCTCATGGATGAATCTTAAAACCGACCTATCACCTACCCATACAAGGGATTTATTCCCCTTTGAATCTTACTTAGCTTCGTGATCCACTTCTTTATTTCGTGGAGACTTTACATTCTTTTACAAAAAATTTTACAAAACGTTTACAAAGCTGTCAAAAATTGAACCTAGGGAACTTATCCCAACAAGCCCCCAACACAAATATGGTGACTCGCCCTCGTGTCACTCAGCTGGCTTCTCCACTTTCTGGTTGATTTCATTGAAGTCCATATTCAAGACTTCAAGGTACGCTATGCTCTGTACAGTGGCCTGCTACACTTCTTTGACTAGCTTCTTTGTAGTTGGCCCCTCCATCACAAGGCACATGGTCCTTTGTATCTACTGGAAAGTTTTCAGCTTCTCTTGGATGGCTAGAGTAACCTAGCTTGCTTCCTCCGTCCATGGCTGAAGACGAGCCTTCAAAACTTTTTTTTGTGCTGCAGCTCCTCTACCTGTGCCTGAAGCACCTTAATTTCCTGTAAACGTGTGAAACGCTAGATTGGCGCCAAAGTGCCCGTAGTTGCCTTGATCTCGTCGAATTTCTGTTATGCATCTCTGACTTCTATAACCAATCTTTGCAAATTTGAGTCCTCATGCAAAGTGGTCCATAGCTCCATTACATGTTCAAAGATAGAATTTCATTTTGTAACTGCACTATCCAAGGTAGTCATATGTTCCCTAATGGCTGCGCCGCGCTGCTCCCTGACCTCTGGTGAAGTAGTCGGCTGTAGCTTCAATTGTAGTTCTGGAATCTTCATCTGGAAATTGAAAGTAACTTGGCCGAACTCTTCTTTGGACTATCGTACCTTCTTTGGTCATAGCTTCGTCTTTCGTACCTCTTGTGTCCATCGCGCAGCATCCTTACGACATTTTCCTTTTCTTCGGGCAGTGTAGTTTATAGTCCCCTCTCCCTTTCAGCTACCCGGAGTGTTAAGACTTTCCTGCTACCATATAGTCATTACACATGGGCAGGATCCCCTGTATACAACTTCAATTGACTTCCATTCACCCTTCCAGGGAACAATTCACCATTCATCTTCGGGAGTTGAACTGCACCACCATATGTGATTTCCTTGACTACATAGGGTCCCAACCAGTGCATTTGAAATTTACCTGGAAACATTGTGAAATTACTATCATAGAGAAGAACCAAATCATTCACCTTAAACGTGTGCATCTTAATATGCCTATTAAGCCAGGCCTTCTCACGTTCCTTTTGCACTTGCTGGTGAAATCCTATAAGAAATTGGCCTTCTTCCATAGACATCACCACCTCGATCCCATAGACCAATCTAAATGGGGTTTGACCTGTCAACTTCTTGCATGTTGTCCTATATGCCCATAGGACTATGGGTATGTGATCTGAAAATGGGGCTCTTAGGGGTTTCTTGTCTAGCTTACAAGAACCTCTCCCACTTCCAAAGCTTGAATTTTCCCAAGTCTTATTGATTAACCAATGCGGAAATAAGAAATGCTTGAAAATATGGGTGTATGCTTATATTCGTTTCAGCTGATTATTTTCTTTAAAATATGTTGTTGGTGTTGATATGAATGTGCTTAAACTGATATATTAATGCATACAACAATAAATAAAGCAGCAGTAACAACAGACACATAAGACAAAAAATTAATTTGGAGTTCACCCACAACTCTTGGGCTACATCTCTGTGAGCTCTTGTAGATTTGACTTGGCTCTCTTGTATTATGGTGTAAGTCTTTTACAAGTCTTTAACTCAACTCCTGCTATTCTACACATAAACATTGGGTTCAGACACCTTTTTATCCCTTGGCTCTTGAAGCTCTGGCTTTTGGCTCTTGGCTCTTGGCTCTGGCTCTTTGGCTCTTGGCTCTGACTCTGGCTCTTTGGCTCTGGTTCTGGCTCTTGGCTCTGACTCTTAGCTCTTTGGCTCGAGCTCTTGGCTCTTTGGATCTCCTGCTCTGGCTCCTTTCTGCCTTCTTCAACCTTCACGCTCTCTGGCTTTTCACTTGAACTTCAAGTGGCCCCAAAGGCTCCCTCAACTACTCCTTTTTCTTCTACGCTGCCTCCTTGGGCTTCTACACTGCTCCTTTTTCCTTGGTTTGCTGCCTTGGCTTGGCTTTCAGCAACAAACAGTCTTCAACAACAGCTCGGCCACCATTTAACAACTCAACAGCAACTCAGCCACCAACAATAACTCAGCAGCAACCCGGCCACCAACAATAACTCAGCAGCAACCAACTCTGTCATTCTGTGGCTTTTAAGCCAAATCGTGATGCCTGTTTATCTCCCCTCTCGGGCTCTCTGTCTTCAAGCCGTTGTCCCTTCATTTTCCTCCTCTAAGCATTATAAGTCATTGCTAAATGCTTCCTAGGATGGATGCCACCTATTTGGTAACGGACAGGGAAATCGGCGCTTAAAATTCCTTTGAAACAGTCGTTTTCTACTACACAGGAGAACGCTGCAAACATACGGGAAAAAAATGCAGAACACATAGTTCCGGACTTCAAATTTTTATAATCCTGCTTTATATCCCTATTGGGTCATCTTGGGGATCACTTATCACAATCGCAATTGGCCTGCCCCTTTGTTTTTCGTTTAATAAACGAAACAGGTGAAATACATTAAAAATCGCATTTGGCAGATTTCAAAATATATATGTTTCCATTTCAGAACCCTTTCGGGTCCAGTTTATATCGCATATCGCATGTCGCTAGGCCTGGGGTCCTTCCCTTTTGGGATCGCTGATAGCGATCCACCAATATCAGTGATCGCAGTCAAGCTATCACACATATACATTTAATATGGCCGCTCCATTGTGTTCGCCGATGGCGATCCACCGATTTCAGCGATCGCTCCATCGCATCACCCCGATCCATCGTACCATGCCTCCACTCCGACCCGCCGATCACCACCGATGCAATATGCCGATCGAATCTGGATTGTTGATCGACCAGATCTGATGGCCCCTGTGCATTCATTGTTAAAGCCTCCAATTGCCTTGTTTTTCGTTGTTTTCTCATGCTTTTAGCCTTCCGATAGTGTAATGCGATAAGTCTAAAACTTCGCCTTTGCGCTAGTCTTGCCCTTTTGGGATAGTTGGAAGACTTAGAGGGTTTTTAGACCCATTATTTCAAGGGATTTTGCCTCTTTTTCCTTTGAAAAGGGGCAGCTTCATTTTATGATAACTTTACCATCTGAAGTCCGTTTTCGCCCATTTAAGTTGCATTGGATTCAGAATGGAGGGATCCCTGCAATGAGACTATTTCTGAGAGCAACCTGCGACTTTCATTTTCCTCTGATTTAAAAAGGATGTGTGCCATTTGGCACCTTTCACCTCTTACATGAAGTCTTTTAGACTTAGAGGTTTATCCAAGATCCAATTTTGGATCACGCCTTCCCACTAAAAGAACTTTTGGTCTCCAAAAGACTGATATACTAATTTGAACAGTAAATGAGAGTGACTCACCCTCTTCTTTTAGCCTCCCTACACTTTCCTTTGCATAGTGCCTCTAAACCAAAGTTTCTGACCACTTCCCTTCTCTTGGATGGGCTGGCTTTCCTGAGAAGAACTGTATTCCTCCTTGCCTTCCTGTAGAACTTCCACTGAAATGGTCATAGAAGGTAGTTTGAGCTTCTTTGCCTTGATCATTGATCCAAGGTGGCTCAACAAATGTGAAGTACATCTTCTCCACAAAAAATTCATTTGTACCTGTTTGACAAGTTGCCAACAACAACAAGCATACAGACAACAACTGGATGGCCTAAACTCCTACTTCAACAAAAGAAACATATTTTCACATCTTGTGAACACCTCAATGTCTTACATCTACATACAAATGATGGTCTAGATAACAAGCCCACAAAACATGCCTTCAAAGCAAATTACCCTTAAGTCAAGCATGTAGAAAAACACCATTAGTATTCTTTTTCCAAAAGATGAAATTTTCATCATTATCTCCATTTGGAGACAAAGTTAACTTCTTTCAAGTCAACATGGCATCACATGTAATGCATGCATTTCATCCCTCAACTTTCACTTAAGCACACTGTACTTTCGAAGCTGAAATAAAATATAATGTAGATGCATCAATAGACATGCAATCTTAATTGAATAAGAACTCTTACTGTTCCTTACCAATCCCTTTCAAAGGTACTACCTTTGCCTGCACATCAGCATCATCATGTAAATCGTTTTGAGACACATCATTCATGGAATCTTCACTTCCATTTCTACCATCTTCTCTTTCCACTTTCTTCAACTTTGGTGGAAGCATTGTTGGATTCAGTGTCCAACATTTTGCAGCAAGATGTCCTTGCTTATGGGAATAAGTGCACTGCATGTGCATCCTCTTGACAACATGATTTGCCTTGTCCATTGGACCTTTGGCTTCTTGCTTCTTTTCCTTCTTCTGATTCCTGTATGCGGCCATTTTCTTCCAACATCTAGAAACATCATGGTTATCCAAACCACAAAAGGAACATGCAACTCTTTTGCTGAGTGTGGAGCATGATTATTTAGAGGTCTTTGTTTCAGCTGGATGTATACCCCAGGAAGATTGTACACTCCTCCACGTGGGGGGCTGTAGGGGAGACTTGTCCCCCCTGCGGGGGTCCGAGGGGGATAATCCCCCCCGGCTGGGGGGATTAGGGGCCAGCAGTCCCTCGGCAGGGGTTTCGGGGGCAGCACCCCCGAAGCTAAAAACAGATTTAAAATTACCTTGTAAAAGTATAGTAATTTCTAGTCAATCTGGGTCGTTCATTAGGCAAATGATCTGACGGTAGAATTTATGTTTAGTTTAGGGTTTTTTTCCCTAGAAGGCAACCCCTCTCTTTGTATGATGGTATTGTATTGAGGCTGTGACATAGATGTGTATTCGCAGAGCGAGAAATAGATAGGTGAGACAGTGAGAGAAAATAGAGGATATTATAGCGGATCTGCTGTAGGTTGTGTCTCTTCATTTTGCTAGATAATAAAAAGGAAGGACGAGCTGTTCAGGGTGGATGTAGCCCAAACTGTATGAACCACGTATATCTATGTCACTCTGATTTTATGTGTTTGTGTTTTTCTGCATATTATATGTCTTGCATTTCTCTGTCATATATATAGTTTTTTCTAACATCTTTCCCCATACTTATGTGGAAATTTATCATGCTTTGCAAAATCAAAAGGAATATGATTAGAACCAGATTTATACCTACCTCTTTCACCTTTATTTCCTTCATGAGGAGGTGAAGAAAATGGAGTGGCTCCCTTTGGAACACCATCAAACTCTTCAAGGCTGTTAGAGTCTCACCAACTCTTTGGTTCAAGTGTGTGCTTCTGAACACCTGTGTCCTGCAATTGATGTTTCAAGCTATTGTATTTCTCTTGGATAAAGCCTTCACACTTTTGAGGTA
Source organism: Pinus tabuliformis (assembly GCA_031772625.1). Classification (NCBI taxonomy): domain Eukaryota; kingdom Viridiplantae; phylum Streptophyta; class Pinopsida; order Pinales; family Pinaceae; genus Pinus; species Pinus tabuliformis. The sequence goes on from CM062816.1 coordinate 585,146,524, forward strand.
GAGGACATGAAATGAAACTCCTTCTTGGGACTATTTCAATGGCTTTCATGGTAGCTTTGGAACCATCTCCATAAGACTGTCCATATCCAAGACCCAAATATTTAGGCCTTTCCTCAAACATTATTGGTTCAACAATACCTTGTGCATGCTTTCCCAAGCCCTTTCCTCCATAGCCCATATTGGACATTAGCTTGGAACCTATGCCTTTAGTATGTTTGTCAAAAGAACCAATACATGCATTCTCAGAGGAACTTGAAGACAAACTGGAATGACTTACCTATTCCTCACGATGGACTTGACTAAGGCTTATTGGGCAATAAAGAGCTATGTTTCCAGCTCATGCATCCTCTTCAGGTTCATATTTTCAATATGAAGTTGCCTCTCCATTTCCTGCAATTTGTCAGCAAGCAACTACTTCTCTTCCTTCATGGAATTCAGTTGATTTCTAAGCATGCTGCTCTTCCTTCCATCCTCATACATTTCTCTCACCATATACATCATGGTGGATAATTCTTGCTTCATGTCTTCATCAAGGAATGTTGTGAAGAACACAGAATTTGAGGACCCACTTGTAGAAGTTTTCATTATGCCAATGAACAAAAAAAACTTCAACAAGATAAATAAAGAGCTTATTTAACAACCTTTTGCAACAAACCTCTTGTGCTTTGGATTGCCTCGAGGTCCTTTGGGATAGAATAATGCCTTCAGCCCTTTTCCTTCTTGTCCTCCTGGACTAAGCTACCAACAGCTTTCCCTTCACCTCTGCAAACTCAAAAAATAGTCAGTCTGCAAAACAAGCATACAATCAGCCTCTTGCTGTTCAAACACCTTTCAAACAAGCAGTCTTTGCTTTGTCAATCAAGCATTCTAATATAATCCTTCCTTGAAGGTGTGGTTAATCAATATTAGGCTCTGATACCAATTGATCTGAAAATGGGGCTCTTAGGTTTCTTGTCTAGCTTACAAGAACCTCTCCCACTTCCAAAGCTTGAATTTTCCCAAGTCTTATTGATTAACCAATGCAAAAATAAGAAATGCTTGAAAATATGGGTGTATGCTTGTATTTGTTTCAGCTGATTATTTACTTTAAAATCCGTTGTTGGTGTTGATATGTGAATGTGCTTAAACTAATATATTAATGCATACAACAGTAAATAAAGCAACAATAACAACAGACACATAAGATAACAAATTAATTTGGAGTTCACCCACAACTCTTTGGCTACATCTCCGTGAGCTCTTGTCAATTTGACTTGGCTCTCTGGGATTATGGTGTAAGTTTTTTACAAGTATTTGACTCAACTCTTGCTGTTCTACACATAAACAGTGGGTTCAGACACCTTTCTATCCCTTGGCTCTTAAAGCTCTGACTTTTGGCTCATGGCTCTTGGCTCTGGCTCTTTGGGTCTTGGTTCTAGCTCTTGGCTCTGACTCTAGCTCTTTGGCTCTGGTTCTGGCTCTTAGCTCTGACTCTTGGCTCTTTGGCTCGGGCTCTTGGCTCTTTGGCTCTCCTGCTCTAGCTCCTTTCTGCCTTCTTTAACCTTCACGCTCTTTGGCTTTTCACTTGAACTTCAAGTTGGCCCAAAGGCTCCCTCAGCTACTCCTTTTTCTTCTACGCTACCTCCTTGGGCTTCTACGCTGCTCCTTTCTCCTTGGCTTGCTGCCTTAGCTTGGATTTCAGTAACAAACAGTCTTCAACAATATCTCCGCCACCATTTAACAACTCAGCAGCAACTCGACCACCAACAATAACTCAGCAGAAACCCGACCACCAACAATAACTCAGCGGCAACCAACTCTGTCATTCTGTGGCTTTTAAGCCAAATCGCGCTGCCTGTTTATCTTAGCTCTCAGGCTCTCTGTCTTCAAGTTGTTGTACCTTCATTTTCCTCCTCTAAGTGTTTGCAGTCATTTCTAAACGCTTCCTGGGATGGATGCGACCTATTTGGTAACGGACAGGGAAATCAGCACTTAAAAATCCTTTGAAATAGTCCTTTTCTGCTACATAGGAAAACACTGCAAACACACGGGAAAAATCCGCAGAACACACAGTTCCAGACTTCAAAGTTTTATAATCCCACTTTATATCCCTATTGGGTCCGCTTGGGGATCACTTATCACAATCGCAATTGGCCTGCCCCTTTGTTTTTTGTTTAATAAACGAAATAGTCGAAATACATTAAAAATCACATTTGGTGGATTTCAAAATATATATGTTTCCATTCCGGAACCCTTTCAGGTCCGGTTTATATCGCATATCACATGTCACTAGTCCTGGGGTCCTTCCCTTTTGGGATCGCTGACAGCGATCCGCCGATATTGGAAATCGCAGTCGGGCTATCACACATATACATATAATATGGCCGCTTCACTGTGTTTGCCGATGGCGATCCGCCGATTTCGACGATCGCTCCATCGCATCACCCCGATCCATCCTGCCATGCCTCCGCTCCGACCCGCCGATCACCGCCGATGCAATATGCCGATCAAATCTGGATTGTTGATCGGCCAGATCTGATGGCCCCTGTGCATTCATTGTTAAAGCCTCCAATTGCCTTGTTTTTTGTTGTTTTCTCATGCTTTTAGCCTTCCAATAGTGTAATGCGATAAGTCTAAAACTTCGCATTTGCACTAGTCTTTCCCTTTTGGGATAGTTGGAAGACTTAGAGGGTTTTTAGACCCATTATTTCAAGGGATTTTGCCTCTTTTTCCTTTGAAAAAGGGCAGCTTCATTTTATGATAACTTTCCCATATGAAGTCCGTTTTCGCCCATTTAAGTTGCATTGGATTCAAAATGGAGGGATCCCTACAATGAGACTATTTCTGAGAGTAAGCTGTGACTTTCATTTTCCTTTGATTTACAAAGGATGTGTGCCATTTGGCACCTTTCACCTCTTACATGAAGTCTTTTAGACTTCGAGGTTTATCCAGGATCCAATTTTGGATCATGCCTTCCCATTAAAAGAACTTTTGGTCTCCAAAAGACTGATATACTGATCTAAACAGTAAATGAGAGTGACTCACCCTCTTCTTTTAGCCTCCCTACACTTTCCTTTGCATAGTGCCTCTAAACCAAAGTTTCTGACCACTTCCCTTCTCTTGGATGGGCTGGTCTTCCTAAGAAGAACTGTCTTCCTCCTTGCCTTCCTACAGAACTTCCACTGAAATGGTCATAGAAGGTAGTTTGAGCTTCTTTGCCTTGATCATTGATCCAAGGCAGCTCAACAAATGTGAAGTACACCTGCTCCACAAATATTTCATTTCTACCTATTTGACAAGCTGCCAACAACAACAGGCAAACAGACAACAACGGGACGGCCTAAAGTCCTGCTTCAACAAAAGAAATAGATTTTCACATCTTGTGAACACCTCCATGTCTTACATCTGCATGAAAATGATGGTCTAGATAACAAGCCCACAAAACATGCCTTTAAAGAAAATGACACTTAAGTCAAGCATGTAGAAAAAGACCATTAGGATTCTTTTTCCAAAAGATGAAACTTTCATCATTATCTCCATTTGGAGACCAAGTTAACTTCTTTCAAGTCAACATTGCGTCACATGCAATGCATGCATTTCATACCTCAACTTACACTTAAGCACACTGTAGTTTCAAAGTTGAAATAAAATATAATGTAGATGCATCAATAGACATGCAATCTTAATTGGATAATAACTCTTACTGTTCCTTACCAATCCCTTTCAAAGGTACTAACTTTGCCTGCACATCAACATCATCATGTGAATAATTTTGAGACACATCATTCATGGAATCTTCACTTCCATTTATGCCATCTTCTCTTTCCACTTTCTTCAGATTTGGTGGAAGCATTGTTGGATTCAATGTCCAACATTTTGTAGAAAGATGTCCTTGCTTATGGCAGTAAGTGCACTGCATGTGCATCCTCTTGACAACATGATTTGCCTTGTCCATTGGAACTTTGGCTTCTTGCTTCTCTTCCTTCTTTTGCTTCCTGTATGCGGCCATTTTCTTCCAACATCTAGAAACATCATGGTTATCCAAACCACAAAAGGAACATGCAACTCTTTTCCCATACTTATGTGGAAATTTATCATGATTTGCAAAATCAAAAGGAATATGATTAGAACCAAATTTATACCTGCCTCTTTCACCTTTATTGCCTTCATGAGGAGGTGAAGCAAATGAAGGAGTGGCTCCCTTTGGAACACCATCAAACTCTTCAAGGTTGTTAGAGTCTCACCAACTCTCTCATTCAAGTGTGTGCTTCGAACACCTACGTCCTGCAATTGATGTTTCAAGCTATTTTATTCCTCTTGGATACAACCTTCACACTTTTGAGGTAGAGGACATGAAATGAAACTCCTTCTTGGGACTGTTTCAATGGCTTTTGTGGCAGCTTTAAAACTATCTCCATAAGACCGTCCATAGCCAAGACCCAAATATTTAGGCCTTTCCTCAACCATTATTAGTTCAACAATACCTTGTGCATGCTTTTCCAAGCCCTTTCCTTCATAGCCCATCTTGGACATTAGCTTAGAACCTATGCCTTTAGTATGTTTTTCAAAAGAACCAATACACGCATTCTCAGAGGAAATTGAAGACAAACTGGAATGGCTTACCTCTTCTTCAAGATGGTACTTGACTAAGGCTTATTGGGCAACAAAGAGCTATGTTTCCAACTCATGCATCCTCTTCAAGTTCATATTTGGAATATTAAGTTGCCTCTCCATTTCCTGCAATTTGTCAGCAAGCAACTGCTTCTCTTCCTTCATGTAATTCAGCTGCTTTCTAAGCATGCTGCTCTTCCTTCCATCCTCATACATTTCTCTCACCATATACATCATGGTGGATAATTCTTGCTTCATGTCTTCATCAAGGAATCTTGTGAAGAACACAAAATTTGAGGACCCACTTGTAGAAGTTTTCATTATGCCAATGAACAATAAAAACTTCAACAAGATAAATAAAGAGCTTATTTAGCAACCTTTTGCAACAAACCTATTGTGCTTTGGATTGCCTTGAGGTCCTTTGGGATAGAAGAATGCCTTCAGCCCTTTTCCTTCTTGTCCTTCCTGGACTAAGCTACCAATAGCTTTCCCTTCACCTTTGCAAACTCAAAAAATAGTCAGTCTGTAAAACAAGCATACAATCAACCTCTTGCTATTCAAACACCTTTCAGACAAGCAGTCTTTGCTCTATCAATCAAGCATTCTGATATAATCCTTCCTTGAAGGTGTAGTTAATCAATCTTAAGCTCTGATACCACCTGATCTAAAAATGGGGCGCTGAGGTTTCTTGTCTAACTTACAAGAACCTCTCCCACTTCCATAGCTTGAATTTTCCCAAGTCTTATTGATTAACCAATGCAGAAATAAGAAATGCTTGAAAATATGGGTGTATGCTTGTATTTGTTTCAGCTGATTATTTACTTTAAAATCTGTTGTTGGTGCTGATATGTGAATATGCTTAAACTAATATATTAATGCATACAACAGTAAATAAAGCAGCAATAACAACAGACACAGAAGACAACAAATTAATTTGGAGTTCACCCACAACTCTTGGGCTACATCTCCGTGAGCTCTTGTCAATTTGAATTGGCTCTCTAGGATTATGGTGTAAGTCTTTTACAGGTCTTTGACTCAACTCCTACTGTTCTACACATAAACAGTGAGTTCAAACACCTTTCTATACCTTGGCTCTTGAAGCTCTAGATTTTGGCTCTTGGCTCTTGGTTCTAGCTCTTTGGATCTTGGTTCTGGTTCTTGGCTCTGACTCTGGCTCTTTCGCTTTGGTTTTGGCTCTTGGCTCTGACTCTTGGCTCTTTGGCTCGGGCCCTTGGCTCTTTGGCTCTCCTGCTCTGGCTCCTTTCTGCCTTCTGCAACCTTCACGCTCTATGGCTTTTCACTTGAACTTCAAGTGGCTCCAAAGGCTCCCTCAGCTGCTCCTTTTTCTTTTGCATTGCCTCCTTAGGCTTTTGCACTGCTCCTTTTTCCTTGGCTTAGCTTTCAGCAACAAATAGTCTTCAAAAATAGCTCGGCCACCATTTAACAACTCAGTAGCAACTCGGCCACCAACAATAACTCAGCAACAACCCGACCACCAATAATAACACAGCAGCAACCAACTCTGTCGTTCTGTGGCTTTTAAGCCAAATCATGCTACCTGTTTATATCCCCTCTAGGGCTCTCTGTCTTCAAGCCGCTGACCCTTCATTTTCCTCCTCTGAGCATTAGCAGTTATTGCTAAACGCTTCCTGGGATGGATGCCACCTATTTGGTAATGGACAGGGCAATCGGCGCTTAAAATTCCTTTGAAAGAGTTGTTTTTACTACACAGGAAAATGTTGCAAACACACGGGAAAAATTCATAGAACACATAGTTCTGGACTTCAAAGTTTTATAATCCCGCTTTATATCCCTATCGGGTCTGCATGGGGATCACTTATCGCGATCGCAATTGGCTTGCCCCTTTGTTTTTTGTTTAATAAACGAAATAGGCGAAATACATTAAAAATCACATTTGGCGGATTTCAAAATATATATGTTTCCATTCCGGAACCCTTTCGGGTCCGGTTTATATCGCATATCGCATGTCGCTAGGCCTGGGGTCCTTCCCTTTTGGGATCGCCGACAGCGATCCGCCGATATCGGCAATCGCAGTCGGGCTATCACACATATACATATAATATGGCCGCTCCATTGTGTTCACCGATGGCGATCCGCCGATTTCGGCGATCACACCGTCGCATTGCCCCAGTCCATCGTGACATGCCTCCACTCTGACCCACCAATCACCACCGATGTGATATGCTGATTGGAACTAGATCATTGATCGGCCAGATCTGACGGCCATTGTGAATTCATTGTTAAAGCCTTCGATTGCCTTGTTTTTCACTTTTTTCTCATGCTTTCAGCCTTCCGATAGTGTAATGCGATAAGTCTAAAACTTCGCCTTTGCGCTAGTCTTGCCCTTTTGGGATAGTTGGAAGACTTAGAGGGTTTTTAGACCCATTATTTCAAGGGATTTTGCCTCTTTCCTTTAAAAAAGGGCAGCTTCATTTTATGATAGCTTTCCCATCTAAAGTCCGTTTTCGCCCATTTAAGTTACATTGGATTCAGAATGGAGGGATCCCTGCAAAGAGACTATTTCTAAGAGAAACCTGTGACTTTCATTTTCCTCTAATTTACAAAGGATGTGTGCCATTTGGCACCTTTCACCTCTTACATGAAGTCTTTTAGACTTATAGGTTTATCCAAGATCTAATTTTGGATCAGTATGTGTACATCCCAATCGTTCCTCTTCACGTTACAAACCTTTGTCAACACATTCTCTAGAATCTTATTGAATGCTTCCACTATACCATTGGCTTGGGGATGATAGGGTGTAATCTTATGATGGTACACTTGGAATTATTCAAGCATGGTGCTGATTGCTTCATTCAGGAAATGTGTACCCCTATCACTCATCAATATCTTAGGGCACCCAAACCATGTTAAGGCATATTCGAACAGGAACTTTACAGCCATAGCTATAGTATAATCCTTCACTGGCTGCACTTCCACCCATCAGGTCAAGTACTCCATCGCAGTAATAATGTACCGCATGCCTGGCTTCCTTCCTAGTGGTTGTATTAGACCTACAAAGTCAATTGCCCATTTACCAAATACTTGTAATGAAACCTGAGGGTTTAGGGGCAGTTTGTCTCTTCGCGAAGGCTTTCCCATCCTTTGACATGCATCACATGCTTTACAAAACACCTTAGAGTCCTTATGCACTGTCAACCACCATATTCTTGTGCGTAGAAACTTTTGCATGGTTTCTACACCTACATAGTGTCCTACCTCCACTCCTCCATGTGCCTCGGCAAGGATACTAGTGTGCGCAAACTCCGGAACATATCGGCGCAATATTTCATCAATCCCCATCTTATACAAGTGTCACGCTATCACAGAGAAATCAACAGTGTGGACCACCAGTTCCTTCTTCTCTTGAGTAGAATATCCTTCCGGAGTTGTTCCCATAGTCAGAAACTGAATAATGTCTACAAAATGATCATCAGCAACGCGCACAACAAAGAGTTGTGTGTCTGACAATCCTTCATCTATATTAGTTGGTTCTTTAGTTGTTTTAATCCTGGAAAGATGATTTAGTCTCACATTCAATCGTTCGGGCTTCACAATCACTTCAAAATCATATTCCTGAAATAGCAACAACCACCTACAAATATTCCCCCCCAAAATAGGTTTATTGACCAGGTATTTGAGAGTGCAGTGATATGTATACATCTTTAAATGTGCGCCCAACAAATAATGTTGAAACTTCTGCAGCACGTAGACCATCGCCAACCCTTCGCATTCTGTAGTGGAATAGTTCTTTTCGGCTTTCGACAGTTTCCTACTTGCAAAGGCTATTGGATGATGAATATCACCTTCGCCGGGTTGGGTTAATACCACACCCAATGCAATACATGAGGCATCTACATGCACATGGAACTCTTTCTTCCAATCCTAAAACAATAAGATGGGTGTAGTCACCATCTTGTCTGTTAATGCATCGAGACTCTGTTGACACTGCTCATCCCAACAAAAATATGCATCCTTCTTTAATAGTTTCTCCATCGGCACAGTGATCTAGGCATAAGACTTGATAAACTTCCTATAGTATCCTGTGTGGCCCAACATTGCACGCAATTGCTTAACATTCTTGGGGGCTTCTAAATTCACGATTATTGTTATCTTCACAGGATCCACCATCAATCCCTACTTACATATGACATGGTTGAGAAAAATCCAAAAGAGGACATACATTATACATTTCTTCAGGCTCAACATGATCTGGTATCTACGACATGTATCTAGCATGAGGCAGAGAATTGCAACATCTCACTTTACCAATCCGAACACATTCCAGTCATCAAAATATACCTCCAAGAATTTATGAATAAACTCCTTGAACGCTGCGATTGCTACCTGGGAGAAGATTGTGGGCACCTTATTCAATCCAAATGGAATCACTGTATACTAAAATCAACCTCACTCCATCGCGAAGGTAGTCTTACTGTGATCCTCCAGAGCGATCTTAATCTGATGGTATCATGAGAACCCATTAGTGAATGAATAAGCCTCCCGTCCTCCAACATTCTCTAATACTTCATCTTTAAATGGTGTTGGAACGGATCTTGCACACAAACATCATTCAACTTTCTCAGATCTACGCAAATCCTAACTTCACCCATTGTTTCTTTTCCTAGACCACCATTGGGCTTACCCAATCGGATTCTTCCACTGGTTCAATAATTCTGGCCTCCAACATCTTATCAAGCTCTTTGCGCACTTTTTATTTATACTTGGGATTGAGCCGATAAGGTCTCTGCTTGGCGGGCTTCGCATTAGGTTTCAAGGTAATTTTCATAATGCCCAAATCTCCTATAATACCCTTCAAATCCAAAAATTTTGTTGGGAATAGATCCTGGCATTCGCGCAGCAGTTCGGCCACCTCATTGACTGTATCTTCCTCTTAATAGTCTCCAATTTTCACAAATTTTGGCTCATGTTACACAGTATTTTGTCACACCTCTCACACTTCCCTGTGACATACCCCAAAGTGCCCGAAACATGACCATCATGCAGTGTAATCATTCAGATATGTAGATCAGATCCTCTCTAAAACAATGATTGGAAAATGCCTTGAGCTTCCGCTGAAGGAAATGGCTCTAAAACCCTAATTTTAGAATCATCTCTCTTATGGTACTGGAAACTGCGATGATTGCTATTTGCACTACACTAGACCGGCGGTGCCATCACTCTATTTATTTGTATACCCACGATGATCCCTAAAATGAAATTTTACAAAGGAGGATGAGAAGCTTCGTGATCTAGAAGCTTGCAAAGCGACAAGCTGGAGTTTGTTCGGTGTGGATGAGGTTGCCCTGATCTCGTCGAATTTCTGCTATGCCTCTCTGACCTCTGTAACCGATCTCTACAAATTTGGGTCCTCCTGCAAAGTGTTCCATAGCTCCATTGCATGTTCAAAGAGAGAATTGCAGTTTGTAACTGCACTATCCAAGGTAGTCATATGTTCCTTGATGGTTGCGTAGCACTGCTCCCTGACCTCTAGCGGAGTAGTCAGCTGCAACTTCAACTGTAGTTCTAAGATCTTCATCTGGAAATCGAAAATAACTCGACCGACCTCTTATTTGGACTATCATACCCTCTCTAGTCGCAGCTTCATCTGTCGTACCTCTTGCATCCATCGTGCAACATCCTTATGACATTTTCCTTTTCTTAAGACAGTGTAGTTTATGGTCTCGTGCTGCCTTTTAGCTACCCAGAGTGCCAAGACTATCCTGCCACCATATATCCATTTCACATGGGCAGGATCCCCTGTATATAGCTTCAATCAACTTCCATTCACCCTTCCAGGGAACAATTCACCGTTCAGGTTCATGATCTGAACTGCGCCACCATTCGTGATTTCCTTGACTACATAGGGTCCCAACCAGTGCATTTGAAATTTACCCGGAAACTTTGTGAACTTACTATCATAGAGAAGAACCAAATCATTCACCTTAAACATGTGCATCTTAATATTCCTATCATGCCAGGCCTTCTCACGTTCTTTTTGCACTTGCTGGTGAAATCCTGCAAGAAATCGGTCTTCTTCAAACTCCATCAACTGTACGAGCCATTCCTCCAAGGTCTCACAATCCGTCATCTTTGTCAAAGTCACAATGCACAAGCTTGGCAAAATATATTCCATAGACATCACTGCCTCGATCCCATAGACCAATCTAAGTGGTGTTTGACCTGTCAACTTCTTGCACATTGTCTTATATTCCCATAGGACTATGGGTATGTGTACATCCTAATTATTCCTCTTTGCATTACAAACCTTTATCAACGCATTCTCCAAAATCTTATTGAATGCTTCCATTGTACCATTGGCTTGGGGATGATAGGGCGTACTCTTCTGATGGTACACCTGGAATTCTTCAAGCATGGTGCTAATTGTTTCATTCAAGAAATGTGTACCCCTATCACTCATCAATATCTTAGGGCACCCAAACCATGTTAAGACATATTAGAATAGGAACTTTACAGTCGTAGCAATAGTACAATCCTTCACTGGCTATGCTTCCTCCCATCTGGTCAAGTACTCCGTCGCAATAATAATGTACCATGCACCTATCTTCCTTCCTGGTGGTTGTATTAGACCTACAAAGTCAATTACGCATTTATCAAATACTTGTAACGAAACCTAAGGGTTTAGGGGCAGTTTGTCTCTTCGTGAAGGTTTGCCTGTCCTTTAACAAGCATCACATGCTTTACAAAATGCCTTAGAGTCCTTATGCATTGTCGACCACCATAATCCTGTGCACATAAACTTTTGAGTGGTTGCTCTACCTGCATAGTGTCCTACCGCCACTCCTCCATGTGCCTTGGCGAGGATACTAGCGCTTGAACTCTGGAACATATCGGCACAATATTTCATCAGTCCCCATTTTATGAAAGTGTCACGCTATCACAGAGAAATCAACAGAGTCGACCATCAGTTCCTTCTTCTGTTGAGTAGAATATACTTCCGAAGTTGTTCCTATAGTTAGAAACTGAATAATGTCTACAAAATGATCATCAACAACGCGCACAACAAAGAGTTGCATGTCTGGCAATCCCTCATCTATATTAGTTGGTTCTTCACCTGTTTCAATCCTCGAAAGATGATTCGGTCCTGCATTCAACCATTCAGGCTTCACAATCACTTCAAAATCATATTCCTGAAATAGCAACAACCACCTACAAATCTTCCCCCCCAACACAGGATTATTGACCAGGTATTTGAGAGCGGAGTGATATGTATACATCTTGAAGTGTGTGCCCAACAAATAATGTCGAAACTTCTGTAGTGCATAGACCATCGCCAGCCCTTCGTGTTCTGTAGTGGAATAGTTCTTTTCAGCTTTTGATAGTTTCCTACTTGCAAAGGCTATTGGATGATCAATATCACCTTCGCCAAGTTGGGTCAATACCGCACCCAATGCAATACATGAGTCATCTACATGCACATGGAACTCCTTTTTCCAATACGAAAACACTAAGATGGGTGCAGTCACCATCTTGTCTTTTAATACATCAAGACTTTGTTGACACTGCTCATCCCAACAAAAAGCAACATCCTTCTTTAACAGTTTCTCCATCGGCATAGTGACTTGGCCATAAGACTTGATAAACTTGAAAACTTCCTATAGTATCCTGTGTGGCCCAACGTTATGTATAGCTGATTAACATTCTTGGGGGCTTCTAAATTAATGATTACTACTATCTTCACAGGATCCACCATCAATCCCTACTTACATACGACATGGTCGAGAAAAATCCCAAAAGGCACACATAATATACATTTCTTCAGGTTCAACACGATCTGGTATCCGTGACATGTATCCAGCATAAGGCATAGACTTGCAACATTTCTCTTTATCAATCGGAACACAATCCAGTCATCAAAATATACCTCCAATAATTTATGAATAAACCCCTTGAACATTGTGATTACTACCCGAAGAAGATTGTGGGCACGTTATGCAATTCGAATGGCATTTCCATATAATGAAAGCTACCCCACTCCATCGCGAAGGTAGTATTAATACGATCCTCTGGAGCAATCTTAGTTTGATGATATCTTGAGAGCCCATCAGTGAATGAACAAGCCTCCTATCTTCCAACATTCTCTAATACTCCATATTTAAATGGTGTTGGGAATGGATCATGCACAGAAGCATCATTCAACTTTCTTAGATCTATGCAAATCCTAATTTCACCATGTTGTTTCTTTTCCTAGACCACCATTGGGCTTACCTAATCGGATTCTTCTACTAGTTCAATAATTCCGACCTCCAACATCTTATCAAGCTCTTTGTGCACCTTTTCTTTATACTTCGGACTGAGCCGATAAGGTCTTTGCTTGACATGCTTTACATCAGGTTTCAAGGTAATTTTCATAACACCCAAATCTCCTACAATACCCTTTAGATCTAAAAAATTTGTTGGGAATATATCCTGGTATTCGCATAGCAGTTCGACCACCTCATTCACTATATCTTCATCCCAATAGTCTCCTATCTTCACGAACTTTGGCTCCTGTTACACAGTATTTTGTCACAACTCTTGCACTTCCCTGTGACATACCTCGAAGTGCCCAAAGCATGACCATCATGCAGTGTAATCATTCATATATGCGGCTCAGATACTCCCTAAAACACTGATTGGAAAATGCCTTGAGCTTCCCCTAAAGGAAATGACTCTAAAACCCTAATTTTAGAATCGCTGCTCTTATCTTACTGAAAACCACGATGGTCGCTAGTTGCACTACACTAGACTCGTGATGCCATTTCTTTATTTAGTTGTATACCTGCGATGATCCCTAAAAGGTAATTTTCCAAAATAGGATGAGAAGCTTTGTGATCTAGAAGCTTCCAGAGCGACGAGCTGGAGGTTTTTCGGCGTGGATGAGGTCGAGTTCTCTCAACTTGGCCTTTTGATCTTATTCCTATGAGCTACCTCCTTGAGATGAGGTCCTTCTCCTATCTTTGGAGACATCCTAACTCCCTTTCCCTACCTATATATTCATCTTTTCCCATTCCCAAATGGTTGGTCTTTGTCTATTTGCACCCTTATGCTAAGATTATGCCTATATGCTACTCATTTGGCTTGGAGAAGGACTACTTGGAGAGCCTAGCTTGGACTTGGACATTCATTCAAGGATAGCCTATTGACATCAAGGCTTGGTTGTATGCTTTCTCCTTTATTCTATTACTATACAAATGTTGGTTCTTTTCCATAAATGTTTATGCTTGTGTATCATTTATCTTAACGCTCCTTGATCTGTTAAGTAGGTTACCTTTGATTATGTTATTTGTATTTTCATGTCTGGTTGTGTCTTGATATTTTATGCAGGTTTTTAAACATTGCGAGAAGCAAGACTGAGCCCGTGACACAAGTGATCCAAGGTCTTAAACAAAAGGAGGATGTGATAGCATCAGAACGAGGTAGGCCATCTTCTTCGTCTCTCATTTCAACTGTAACTTAGGAAAGTGTCCAGCAGATTGTCACGTAGGTTGATAGTCCCACTCATTGGTCTAGAGGGATCATCTATGTCTACAGAGAGGATTTCCTAGACAACAAAATGGTGACTCCACTAGGGATCTTATAACCCTTTCCATCCAATCCTTCACCCTAATTTTGTGATGCGTTAGACCAACCATCAATTTCTTGGCTTGTCTGCATCAGTCTGGGATTATAACATCATTGATTACTACCTTAGAGTGCTAAGTCTGGATTGTTTCTTGGAATGTTTTTTATTTTTTTCCCATATTCCTCCCCCATCACGGGTTTAGCTCTAACAATCATGATGAAAAAAAAAGTATTCATTATTTGGTCGTGCTAAAATCATCACTACTTTTGCTATACAAAGTAGTGCTGATGACCTCGACCATTGCAGGTTTGGCTATGCAAAGTGGCGATGATAATCCAATCATCACGGATTTAGGTATATAAAGTAGCGATGATCCTTGAATGTGATAATTTTTAAGGTTTATTCTTTAGAATCCAGCGTGTTCTGGCACCTAACATCTTTTCCTATCCTGTATGCTTGGATTTGTTAGTTTTTGATTGATTGTCTTGATTAATTCAAAAGAATTGTTTCATCGGCTTTGAAGTGAAATTTGAATGAGTTCTAGGGTTTCTAGTAAATTGGTCATCACTCTCTACTTGTTGGTGTCGTTGAGATGTTTGTTTTGTTGATTGATTGAGTTTTGTTTTCTGTGGAAATCATTGGAAACATTGTCTTGCATTTGTTTTAGCTTGTATTTCGAAATTTACTTTTCATGAAAATGCATTAGATTAGTTGCATTGAAAAGTTATTTTTTGAGATTAATCATTGAAAATTGTTCTAGACATTTTTGGGCACTGCAACCCCAAGCATAAAATGTCCATAAACCAAGGGCTCCTAAGTCCCTAAAAGTGTTGTTCTAACCCCTAAAGGAACAAGGTCAACTGATTACAGCTTCTCCCAGAAGTTCTCCATGAAAAATTGCTCAAAACGGGTCAAAACACGATCATTTCACCTGCTCCATAGGCAAAGTGCGTTGCATCTCACCTAAGTACACTATGTGGGTGCGTTGCATTTCAAAAAGCCCTTCTATGGGGTGCGATGGGTGAGAAGTGACAAATGGCAGTGTCAATCCGTGAGGTGGAGAGACATGGAATCTTCCAAAAACTTCTCCTGTGACACTTGCCTCTCTGAATTCGACCAAGGATGAGTAAGAGATCATCCATCTCCAAGTGGAAGCAAGAACTATCAGAGGGAAGACACTAATCAAATCACAAGCTGACTCATCTCCCTTACAGATATCTATATATGGATCCCTCATCCCAGAGATCCAGAGGCTAGAATTTTGCATCTTGTAAGGAATTGTTGTTGGTTTCTTGAGGCAACATCATAGTTTTGGGTGATCTAAGCTTTGCATGAGGTGAAGAAGGGCTTACTTGCTGAGAGGATGATACTGGGTCAGAACAACTGGTTGTAACTCTCTTGGCTCTTTCTTGATTATCAATAAAGTTATTCAAGTTTTCCTCCATACTCTTGTGTCATTTATGTTTTATGCATTTGTATGGTCAATTTACATCTGATCCTAGATTTTTTATGATAATAGATCCATGTTCTTGTATAGTGTTATGCTACTTTGATTCTATAGGTACTCTGTGAAGCTGGGTGTACAAGGAAGCAAGTAGCAAAGGACTATCAGGAGAGAGAGGAATTGGACTAGGAACCAAGCGCAAGACAGAGGTTGGTCTCCTTTATTCTTCTCTCATCTATATTTCATAAAGGAAAAATGAAAGTAGCTTTACTTTGTTTGTTTCTAAGGTAGCTACCACACCTTAGTGGGATTAGCAGTTCTGCATAGACACTTTCATTGAGGCCCTCCTATGACGGATCGCTTCTTGTCGACATCACTTCATTATCCAAGAAGTGGATCTAGGGACACCCCGTTCAGTACTTCGAAGCTTGCATGCCTCAATGGCAAGTTTCTCACTTCCGGCAACAGGTTTACATCAATGGCCTTCGACCGAAAGATTTTGCATGGTGTTCGACACCAAGTCCTTTATTCACACCACGTGAATTGTACTGCAGTACCTTGAGGGTCATTATCATTATCGGTGATTCCTCTCGCGCCTGTTAACAGCTTACATCATTGGCTAGTAATCAGGCGATGTCTTTCCATGTTCGACTCCAGAACATGTCTCACATGGATTGACTTGTACTTTGAGTGAAGATCGAATGAGATTGAAGACCCCGGATCTAGTTTCATCCATCCGCGCTGCGATATATATTTAGGAAAATAAAGACATCAAATGTACATCATTGCTGCATAGATAATCATCCAATCAAAGGGATGATGGCTCTACCAGAATCATCAGTCTACACTCAGACGATTGTCTATCCTATGTACATGAAAATGAATTTATAAAGTTGAGCATGGGAATGCCCGCCTCAGCTAGATCATGAAAGTATTATGAAGATAATTTATTGTATTGTATCTTATTACAGGTCTCCTCCCAGCTTGAAAGAACTTCGGATCCTCATGATAAAGCATTTCACCCAACATCAAAAAAGATTAATGACCTCACGCTTTAGGGGGCAACTGTTATAGACATTTTTGGGCACTGCAACCCCAAGCATAAAATGTCCATAAACCAAGGTCTCCTAAGTCCCTAAAAGTGTTGTTCTAACCCTAAAGGAACAAGGTCAACTGATTACAGCTTCTCCCAGAAGTTCTCCATGAAAAACTGCTCAAAACTAGTCAAAACAGGATCATTTCCCCTGCTCCATAGGCAAAGTGCGTTGCATCTCACCTAAGTACACTCTGTGGGTGCGTTTCATTTCAAAAATCCCTTCTATGGGGTGTGATGGACGAGAAGTGACAAATGGCAGTGTCAATCCGCGAGGTGGAGAGGCGTGGAATCTTCCAGAAACTTCTCCTGTGACACTTGCCTCTCTGAATTCGACCAAGGATGAGTAAGAGATCATCCATCTCCAAGTGGAAGAAAGAACTATCAGAGGGAAGACACTAATCAAATCACAAGCTGACTTATCTCCCTTACAGATATCTATATATGGATCCCTCATTCCAGAGATCCAGAGGACAAATTTTGCATCTTGTAAGGAATTGTTGTTGGTTTCTCGAGGCAACATCATAGTGTTTGGTGATCTAAGCTTTGCATGAGGTGAAGAAGGGCTTACTTGCTGAGAGGATGATGCTGGGTCAGAACAACTGGTTGTAACTCTCTTGGCTCTTTCTTGATTATCAATAAAGCTATTCAAGTTTTCCTCCATACTCTTGTGTCGTTTATGTTTTATGCATTTGTATGGTCAATTTGCATCTGATCCTAGATTGTTTATGATAATAGATCCATGTTCTTGTATAGTTTTATGCTACTTTGATTCTACAGGTACTCTGTGAAGCTGGGTGTACAAGGAAGCAAGTAGCAAAGGACTATCAGGAGAGAGAGGAATTGGACAAGGAACCAAGCGCAAGACAGAGGTTGGTCTCCTTTATTCTTCTCTCATCTATATTTCATAAAGGAAAAACGAAAGTAGCTTTACTTTGTTTGTTTCTAAGGTAGCTACCACACCTTAGCGGGATTAGCAGTTCTGCATAGACACTTTCATTAAGGCCCTCCTATGACGGATTGCTTCTTGTCGACATCAGCTCATTATCCAAGAAGTCGATCTAGGGACACCCCGTTCAGTACTTTGAAGCTTGCATGCCTCAATGGCAAGTTTCTCACTTCCGGCGACAGGTTTACATCAATGGCCTTCGACCGAAATATTTTGCGTGGTGTTCGACACCAAGTCCTTTATTCACACCACGTGAATTGTACTGCAGTACCTTGAGGGTCATTATCATTATCGGTGATTCCTCTCGCGCCTGTTAACAGCTTACATCATTGGCTGGTAATCAGGCGATGTCTTTCCATGTTCGACTGCAGAACATCTCTCACATGGATCGACTTGTACTTTGAGTGAAGATCGAACGAGATTGAAGACCCCGGATCTAGTTTCATCCATCCGGGTTGTGATATATATTCAGGAAAATAAAGACATCAAATGTACATCGTTGCTGCACAGATAATCATCCAATCAAAGGGATGATGGCTCTACCAGAATCATCAGTCTACACTCAAACGATTTTCTGTCCTATGTACATGAAAATGAATTTATAAAGCTGAGCATGGGAATGCCCGCCTCAGCTAGATCATGAAAATATTATGAAGATAATGTATTGTATTGTATCTTATTACAGGTCTCCTCCCAGCTTGAAAGAACTTCGGATCCTCATGATAAGGCATTTCACCCGACATCGAAAAAGATTAACGACCTCACGCTTTAGGGGGCAACTGTTATAGACATTTTTGGGCACTGCAACCCCAAGAATAAAATGTCCATAAACCAAGGGCTCCTAAGTCCCTAAAAGTGTTGTTCTAACCCCTAAAGGAATAAGGTCAACTGATTACAGCTTCTCCCAGAAGTTCTCCATGAAAAACTGCTCAAAACAGGATCATTTCACCTGCTCCATAGGCAAAGTGCGTTGCATCTCACCTAAGTACACTCTGTGGGTGTGTTGCATTTCAAAAAGCCATTCTATGGGGTGTGATGGGTGAGAAGTGACAAATGGCAGTGTCAATCCGCGAGGTGGAGAGGCATGGAATCTTCCAGAAACTTCTCCTGTGACACTTGCCTCTCTGAATTCGACCAAGGATGAGTAAGAGATCATCCATATCCAAGTGGAAGTAAGAACTATCAGAGGGAAGACACTAATCAAATCACAAGCTGACTCATCTACCTTATACATATCTATATATGGATCCCTCATCCCAGAGATCCAGAGGCTGGAATTTTGCATCTTGTAAGGAATTGTTGTTGGTTTCTCGAGGCAACATCATAATGTTGGGTGATCTAAGCTTTGCATGAGGTGAAGAAGGGCTTACTTGCTGAGAGGATGATGCTGGGTCAGAACAACTGGTTGTAACTCTCTTGGCTCTTTCTTGATTATCAATAAATCTATTCAAGTTTTCCTCCATACTCTTGTGTCGTTTATGTTTTATGCATTTGTATGGTCAATTTACATCTGATCCTAGATTTTTTATGATAATAGATCCATGTTCTTCTATATTGTTATGCTACTTTGATTCTACAGGTACTCTGTGAAGTTGGGTGTACAAGGAAGCAAGTAGCAAAGGACTATCAGGAGAGAGAGGAATTGGACTAGGAACCAAGTGCAAGACAGAGGTTGGTCTCCTTTATTCTTCTCTCATCTATATTTCATAAAGGAAAAATGAAAGTAGCTTTACTTTGTTTGTTTCTAAGGTAGCTACCACACCTTAGTGGGATTAGCAGTTCTGCATAGACACTTTCATTAAGTCCCTCCTATGACGGATCGCTTCTTGTCGACATCAGCTCATTATCCAAGAAGTCGATCTAGGGACACCCCGTTCAGTACTTTGAAGCTTTCATGCCTCAATGGCAAGTTTCTCACTTCCGGCGACAGGTTTACATCAATGGCCTTCGACCAAAAGATTTTGCGTGGTGTTCGACGCCAAGTCCTTTATTCACACCACGTGAATTGTACTGCAGTACCTTGAGGGTCATTATCATTATCGGTGATTCCTCTCGCGCTTGTTAACAGTTTACATCATTGGCTGGTAATCAGGTGATGTCTTTCCATGTTTGACTCCAGAACATCTCTCACATGGATCGACTTGTACTTTGAGTGAAGATCGAACGAGATTGAAGACCCCGGATCTAGTTTCATCCATCCAGGCTGCGATATATATTTAGGAAAATAAAGACATCAAATGTACATCGTTGCTGCATAGATAATCATCCAATCAAAGGGATGATGGCTCTACCAGAATCATCAGTCTACACTCAGACGATTGTCTGTCCTATGTACATGAAAATGAATTTATAAAGTTGAGCATGGGAATGCTCACCTCAGCTAGATCATGAAAATATTATGAAGATAATGTATTGTATTGTATCTTATTACAGGTCTCCTCCCAACTTGAAAGAACTTCGGATCCTCATGATAAAGCATTTCACCCGACATTGAAAAAGATTAACGACCTCACGCTTTAGGGGGCAACTGTTATAGACATTTTTGGGCACTGCAACCCCAAGCATAAAATGTCCATAAACCAAGGGCTCCTAAGTCCCTAAAAGTGTTGTTCTAACCCCTAAAGGAACAAGGTCAACTGATTACAGCTTCTCCCAGAAGTTCTCCATGAAAAACTGCTCAAAACTGATCAAAACAGGATCATTTCACCTGCTCCATAGGCAAAGTGCGTTGCATCTCACCTAAGTACACTCTATGGATGCGTTGCATTTCAAAAATCCCTTGTATGGGGTGCGATGGGCGAGAAGTGACAAATGGCAGTGTCAATCCGCGAGGTGGAGAGTCATGGAATCTTCCAGAAACTTCTCCTGTGACACTTGCCTCTCTGAATTCGACCAAGGATGAGTAAGAGATCATCCATCTCCAAGTGGAAGCAAGAACTATCAGAGGGAAGAAACTAATCAAATCACAAGCTGACTCATCTCCCTTACAGATATCTATATATGGATCCCTCATCCCAGAGATCCAGAGGCTGGAATTTTGCATCTTGTAAGGAATTGTTGTTGGTTTCTCAAGGAAACATCATAGTGTTGGGTGATCTAAGCTTTTCATGAGGTGAAGAAGGGCTTACTTGCTGAGAGGATGATGCTGGGTCAGAACAACTAGTTGTAACTCTCTTGGCTCTTTCTTGATTATCAATAAAGCTATTCAAGTTTTCCTCCATACTCTTGTGTCGTTTATGTTTTATGCATTTGTATGGTCAATTTACATCTAATCCTAGATTTTTTATGATAATAGATCCATGTTCTTGTATAGTGTTATGCTACTTTGATTCTACAGGTACTCTGTGAAGCTGGGTGTACAAGGAAGCAAGTAGCAAAGGACTATCAGGAGAGAGAGGAATTGGACTAGGAATCAAGTGCAAGACAGAGGTTGGTCTCCTTTATTCTTCTCTCATCTATATTTCATAAAGGAAAAATGAAAGTAGCTTTACTTTGTTTGTTTCTAAGGTAGCTACCACACCTTAGTGGGATTAACAGTTCTGCATAGACACTTTTCCCTGTAACAAAAATAGATCACGTTTTTAAGTGAGTGAGAGCTAAAAATTGTATTAGGTGCATCAAATCATTCAAAATGAAAAGAAAAGCATAATTCATATAAATGCATTTTAGTAAAGTCAAAATTGTTTTGCTTTCGAAAAAATTCCATTTAGGATAGTGAAAAGTCAGAATCATTTTTAACTTTAACAGTGCATTTGGAAGATGAGAATGAAAGTTAGTGGAAAGCAGTTTTGCATGATGCATTATTGATTGAAAATTCTTCCCTTAATTAGTCTAGCTTTCATTGAAATGAAAACTTTTCCTTTTCTCATATAGTTGCATCCTAGGAGTTCAGGTGACATCGTTTTGAGCCTTAAAACCAAATCTTAATTGAAGATAAACATTAAAATTTACCTCAATTAAACTAAGGAGCATTTGTCACTTAACGCAAATATCTAGAGGTCTAGGCTAGAGACGTGTTCCAACGTCTTTAAACGTAGAAGTTGTTGCTAACTGCCTGCAGTGTATCCTAGGGGTGAAATCTCGTCCCAGTATGGAAGTATATAGAATCTTCTCCAGTACTTTCAGGTATATTGGAGGCACTTCAGTATGATAAGTATATAGGGACGATCTCATTGAATGGTTCTGCATTAGACAATGCTAACACAGACTTGTGCTCCACGTACCGTCGATATATATTAAGAGACCCCACTAGTTTGTTATCCTTTAGCCACAAGTAACCGAGTCAGCCACCTTGTAAATGTGATACACCAATTATAGCATTCGGGGAGATTGTTTGTTGTACGTTAAGTCCTTGGTTTTGGTTTGGGTGTATATTGTGGTTCACCAATACTTGGTAAACCCTTTTGCCTAGATTACCTCTTTTTTATTTATTTTTGTTAAAGTTGTAAAATCAGTTAATTGACTGCAGAAAAACATCCTTCCAGTGGAAATACTCCTTAGTAGATCTTAGTTTGATACTGATGGCAACATTTCATGAGTTTACCAGTCAAGGAAACTCCTCTGATGGGAATCCTAGTGATTTTCCTTCTTTTGGAAAAATTGGTGCTCCTTATATGGCAACGTTGTCCCTTCCTGGATTGACCATGGGTCTGGCAATTTGGTTATTTGCGACCTCGGTGGTTCCAAGTGTCCAAACTTCTTTTCAACCAAGTTCTCCTCCACCTGAAAAACATCAACCTCATGTTGATCCTAAAGTTGACCCCCGCCTTCTTCGCCTATTTATTGACCTTGTTCTTCTTATTCGCCTGGTGAAAGTCTAGACTGTAGTAATCAGGAAGCTAAGAAGAAGAAGAGGACGAAGAAGAAGAAGCAAAATAAGCAAGGGGGCAACCAAACAATTATTGTTATTGATGCAACTAATGAAGAAAAATCTTCCAACAAGCCCTGATAATTAAAATTCCCTTGCATGTTATGTAAGGGTGACCACCTTCTTCAGAATTGTCCTAGTATTCCCAAGGTTTTAGAAGTGTGGTCCACAGATTCACATCGAACTTTGTCATTAGCCTCTGGCGATCATGATGGTGATAATCCTTCAACTAGTAAAGCCTATGGGAAAAAGGGAAAAGTCAAATTTCCCTGTAAGTTGTGTGAAGGTAATCATCCCATTCACCTTTGTCCTCTTATGGATGAAGCTTCCAAAGAGTTGGAAAACCTTACAGCTTCTCAACCTCGTCTTCCGACTGGGTATCGAAAGCTTTCCCCTAATCCTTCACTAGTTGATCCAGTGATTGATCAAAAGTCATCTTTGGTCAACCCCACTCTCTCTAAAAGTGAGTCTTGTGAGTCTGTTCTTGACCAACCATTGGTTGAGAAATCAGGAGACTTGGCTCGACCACCTTCAATTAACTGTATTTTTCCGGTAGAGAGTGAACCCCATACCACTCAAGTTCTTTTGGATTCTTCAGTTTCAAATGAACTGGAAGGAGATCCTCCCATTCTTGAGGTGCATGAGAGCATTTCTCCTATTCCTTTAGAGAAAGAGGGAAACTCTCACATTCCTATGAAACCCCCTCTGAGTAGTTTAGTCACTTCTTTTGATTGAGGTCAATTGGCAGGATATAGTCTTCCATCTTATGTGCCTTTCCAAATTACAATATAGGCTCACCATATGACCATACTTAGCACAGTCATAGACGAGGGCGCATCTATTAGCATTTTGTCCTCAACTACTTGGCAAGCTTTAGGTTCTCCTCAGCTTTTCCCCATCACCAAGAATATGCTAGATTTTAACAGAGGAACCAGTCAACCATTAGGGATCATTCCTAAGTTACCTATTACTTTGGGAGAAAAAACTGTCTATATAGATGTGATGGTTATCCAAGGCAATTTAGATTTTAATCTACTCCTTGGTCATGACTATGTTTACGTCATGGGAGCTCTTATCTCTTCCCTCTTTCGAGTGATGTGTTTCCCACATGACAAAAGCATTGTGATCATTGACCAGCTTACATTCATTGGTCCTGAATAAACTCCCACTCAACCATCATCCCTAAATAGTTATTATGTGCAAGAGGTATCACCCCCGCCACATGTTAATTACGTGGCCAGCTGTTCCATGCCCACATCTACTCATGATCTAGTAAGTGATGTCGTACACCATGTACTAGGGGAATTGGAGCCCGATTTTTCCATTAGATCCTTGGTCATGAATCCATTCCAGAGTGTTTTTCTCCCATCTAAGGAGAACCTCTTGGAAGCCATGGTCTCTTTTGTTTTGTGATCAGTACCTTGGAGCAGAGTTCCTTGTCTTGTGTCAAGCTCGTTAAAAAATGAAACAAGGACCATGAGGATGGTTCCTTTACTATGTCAACCTCGTTAAAAAATGAAATAGGTTCCATGAGCATAGTTCCTTTACTTGTGTCAAGCTTGTTAAAAAATGAAACAAATCTCCTTCCAATTCGAGTCTTTGATTAGATCTCGTAATATCCCAGTCGAGTCTTTCACTTGATCTCTTAAGTGAACCTTCATTACATCTACCTGTCATTAACTAGTAATCTACTTAGGTGAATGAAATGAAGCTTGGGGGGAATGTGCCTTGAATTGAGTCATTATGCTGGGGGCATGCAAACTTATCTCAAGCATAGTTTATCTTTGTTTCAAGCTTGTATAAAAATGAAACCAAACCCAAGCATAGTTTGTTTCCATTTCAAGATTGTGTAAAAATGAAACCAAATTCAAGCATAGTTTTCTCTCATGTTTCAATCTTGTGAAAAAATTAAACCTTCTTCAAGTATCCTCAAGCATAGTTTCCCAAGTTCCAATCTTGTGTAAGAATAAAACCATTCCCACTTTACATCTTGTGCTTTCCATTTTTATCAGCCGATTTTTGCCAAATGAGCCTTGGTTTGTTCCTTCCATTGTCACCATCTCTTTGGCTGATCATATGCTTTCACTTGGTTGTTTTACCCTTGCCTGAGGAACATCTGCGATGAGTGGTCTTATTAGCCAACCTCTTGACCATTACATGTTTTGAGCAGTTCCATAATTATCGAAACCAGTTTCTATCCTTTTATACCACTCGTTTCTCAAGGAGGAGTCATATTCTAGTGCTTTTCTGACTCTTGGAATATGAAAAGATTACCGATCACATGTTGTTTTTAAATTGTAAAAGTAAATGAAATGACGTCTACTCAGTATAAGTTTAACCCTTTTCTGGATTGAGATAGACTATTGTATGTAAAAGGAACACCTTGGTCGATATGGTCAAGAGGTTCTCTCAAATATTGTTTTCTACCTTTTCAGTTTCGAGAGACAAATTACGAAAATGGACCTAAGGGAGTTTTCTTTTTTCGTCTCCTTTCCAAGCTCTATAAATATGAAAAAGACACCATGTTACTCTTTCTTTGGACTCGTAAAATTAAACAACAAAAGACTTGTCACCATGACGAGCCTGAGTTTCTCCTTCCTAGGAATCGTAAAACTTACTAGGATGAATTCATCCGAAGGGTGAACTTATATGATAAGCATATGGTATCCTCTTCAAGCTTGTACAAAAATAAAGAGGTACTCACTAGAAATAGTGGGGAAAATGAAAGTGACACTCATATGTATCTTGTGTCAGGTTTGGGATATACTCGCTCAATCACTTGTCTTTCCGGGTATGGGTGATCCATTTTTCCTCTCATCTGACTATTCCACTTTATCGTTATGACCCTTGGTCCTATGTTGAATCTAATGCTGCCAAACTCTAGAGTTGTGTTGCCAATATATTCAAGAGAAGTCCTATCTGCAGTCTATTACCTATATATTGTCTAAATCTTTGCTACAGTCTTGGATCCTACTTGTTTCATTCCACTTTATTCCTCGTTTCAAGTTGATGATGGGGGACTCATCATGGCCCTCCTTCAATGAGTCACTTCCTATTGACTTCAACTCATTATCCAGGAAGATGACTTAGAGACTCCCTTTCAGTACCTTAGAGCTTCAATGCCTTAATGGAAAGTTCTTCGCATCCAATGGTAGGTTTTCACTATTGACCTTCGATCGAGTGATTCCACGAGTGTTCGACATCAGCTTCATTTTTACATTCACAGATTATATTATTGTACCTTGAGGACCATTGTCATTATTGGTGGTTTTTCTCGTGCATGTTAACGGTCCACATCATTGGTTGGTAATCAGGCGGTTTTCTATCATGTTTGACTTCGATACATTCATTCACATGTTAGAATTTGTACTTTGATCAAGGCGAGATGGAGCACAAGACCTTGAGTTTTGTCTGATATAACTCAAGTTGCGTGGAGTTATGTATTTTTCATGATTGTACAGATGTTTCTTCTATACGGATGGCTATGACCATACCGTGGGACTTTATATTTATGATGATGATCCTTTTATATTGGATGGTTGCACCCATACCATGGATCTTTTCACATAGTCCTTTCTATCCAGATGGCTGCGTCCATACCTTGGATTCATGTTTTGACAACATATATTTATATGTATATGTGTCCTTTCTTTTCAGGTCTCCTAACATTGTTTGTTCTCGTCCTTGAAAAAGCTCGTAAAGCATCTCAACCATCACTCCTTTTTCTGCCTTCATGCTTTAGGGGGCATCTATTACATAGTATTTTGTCACACCTCCCATACTTCCCTGTGACATGCCCCAAAGTGCCCCAAACATGACAATCATGCAGTGTACTCATTCAAATATTCATCTCAGATCCTCCCTAAAACACTGATTGGAAAATGCCTTGAACTTCCCCTGAAGGAAATGACTCTCAAACCCTAATTTTAGAATCATTGCTCTTATGGTACTGAAAACTGAAATGGTTGCTAGTTGCACTACAATAGACCTAGAATGCCATCTCTATGTTTTCTTGTATACCTGCGATGATCCCTAAAAGGTAATTTTCCAAAAGAGGATGAGAAGCTTTGTGATCTAGTAGCTTCCAGAGTGACGAGCTGGAGGTTGTTTGGTGTGGATGAGGTTGAGTTCTCTCAACTTGGCCTTTTGATCTTATCCCTATGAGCTACCTCCTTGAGATGAGGGCCTTCTCCTATCTTTAGAGAGATCCTAACTTCCTTTCCCTGCCTATATATTCATCTTTTCCCATTCCAAAATGGTTGGTCTTTGTCTATTTGCACCCTTATGCTAAGATTGTGCCTATTTGCTACTCATTTAGCTTGGAGAAGGAGTTCTTGGAGAAACTAGCTTGGACTTGGACATTCATTCAAGGAGATCCTATTGAAATCAAGGCTTGATTGTATGCTTCCTCCTTTATTTTATTAATATACAATTGTTGGTTCATTTTCCATAAATGTTTATGCTTATGTATCATTTATCTTAATGCTCCTTGATCTATTAAGTAGGTTACTTTTGATTATGCTATTTGTATTTTCATTCCTGGTTGTGTCTTGATCTCTTGTGCAGGTGTTTAAACGTTGTGAGCAATAAGACCGAGCCCGATGCAAGTGATTCAAGGTCTTCAACAAAAGGAGGACGTGATAGCATCATAATGAGGTAGGCCATCTTCTTCGTCTCTCATTTCAATTGTAACTTAGGAAAGTGTCCAGTAGATTGTCACGTAGGTTGCTAGTCCCACTCATTGGGCTAGAGGGATCATCTCTGTCCGTAGAGAGGATTGCCTAGAAAATAGATCCACATCAGATCCAATATTTACCTGTCGTATCTTCAACAATTCTGTTACATCAGGGTTCTCGGTCTGAGGTCCCTCAACTTTGCATTATCCCTCTAATTCCAAGCTGTTAATATTCCACGAATCTTGTTCTTCCTCCTCAACAGTCACATTATAACAGTCCAGTGCTTGGTGCAACTGTGTACTCCAATCTGGTTGATTCCATTCTACCAATTCTTTAGCCATCCTGAAGATAGCGGCTTTTATCTCCTAAAGCGCTTCATCAATGCATTCAAACCCATCCTCAAATCTGAACATTAGTAAAAAAAATTCTTTTAAGACATTCCATTCAACTTTATCATGGCAAAGTTCTATTTCCAAATACCAGTTCATTGGGATTGTATCTAAGGTATGACAGAAGATGTGCACCCATTCTGGTTGTGGCTTTGTTCCCCAAGCTCTAGTCCACCACGCCAAATGCTCATGAGGATCATCCTTCCCATTGTACTTCTCAGTCATCTTGGTATTAGCATATCCAAACCTTAATTTCATCATCCTTCTATATTCCTTCCAACTAGCGAAGTTCTCTTTGTGTGTACCCCACCAACGGGCAGGTGTAGTGCGCAATGCCAATTCAAGTGCTTGGAAGTGATGTTCTTCAAGAACTTCCCTTTCAAATTCATCCAAAAATAGATCAACATCAGTCAAACCATCATAATGTGGAATCTTTCTTACCTCAGTTGAGACACACCGCAGTGATTTGGTCATCATATTGCAATGCAACATAGATACTTCATGCAACCAATTTTGCCAGTGTTCGAGCTCTTCATCTGAATCTGAGGTGCAGGAGTTGTCTCTATCCCATGCGATCTATCCATATGTAGTGGGATTGATCCAATATTTTTCTTGCACCATTACCTTGTATATCTGATCTAGATCATCATCATCCTCCAAAAAATCATGATCAGGTTCAATATAGCACGCTCCTTCTCCACGGTCCAATGGCACAATAACCCTGATCGTCTTCCTTTTAAATATCATCTTCTGCTCTTTCAAATTAATGACCGCATCCATATCAAAGGCCCAATCAATTCCTAGTAGTGCAGCATATGGATTATTGTCATCTACTATTTCTATTACTTCAAAACCAGTCAGTGTGCTTGCTTCCTCAATGTCTACCGTTACACCATATAAGTGCCTCATCAGAATAATCTTTTGCTGATTATCCATGCGCAGTTGTATAGGAGACCATTGCAGCATGGGCCTCCCCATTATTTCCCACATCTTATTCGGTAGCACGTTCACATCAGAGCCTAAATCCAGGATGACTTGGTTCATTTCATATTCTCCTATTTGTGTGGTCAACCTCATTTCACACCCTGTTCGTTTTTTATGCCTACCTAGTTTCCTTACAGCATGTTATTCTGAAGGAACCTTAACCTTATCTGCACATTTTTCTATTAGTTCTTGGAGCCCCTCTACTTCCTTCTTATCATGCAACAACTTCATACAGGTCTTTCAGAAAGTGGTTAACAACGAAGGATCCATATCTTCCCAGCTGACTTCTCTTAACTCCCTAACATAGAAGCTTAAACAAAATTATTTTTAGCCTCCATAAAAGTTTAATTAGCTCGGTTGAGGTCAAATCTAACTTCCTTTTCAGTCGCCTTGTGCACCCATCCCTCGGTGTCTGTATTTTTTCCCTTATCTTCGCCGGTGGGCATACCACTTCTTGTTATTATATTTGGACTATGATCTTCTTCATGGGTTCCACCCTCATCATCTGGATATTCTGCGTAGGCTTTTGGGGTTGTGTATTCTTTTCTTACATATTTTCTATAAGGACTGAACAATATTCGATCACATGGTCAAACTATCGGCAATACTAGCATGATGGATGCGTAGGGTTTGGACATTTGTGCATAAAATGTCTAGCTTCCCTACGGTTATAACAGATCACTTTTCCACAACCTCTGCTAGCCCCTCCTCCTCTTCCTCTTCCTCGGCCTTGGAATCCTCTGTGTGTTACACCCGTGCCCTGATACTGAGGCCAATTTTCTGCCTGAATTCAGTAGGTCGTTGTCTTATCCATCATGAGTTCATAACTTCAACAATGGTGCTCATCATGGCCTACAGACTTGTAGAAATTACAAAACAACTGTTGAGGGGTCTGTACAAACTTCTGTAGCAGATGGAAATTGTTCATCACGTGTTGTCCTGTAACTTGACATATAGTGCACCATGGCACTGCTCCTATGCTCGACCCAGTGGTATTTTCTGATTTCAGGGGAATAGGCCCTCCCCCAATAAGATAATTATGATAAATTGGGCAATGGTCCTTATCGTGCCCATGGCCCTTGCATTTCAAACACTAAACTTCAACACGCACCTCAAGCTGGGCTTCCTTTCCTTTCTTCAGGCTTTGCAACTTCAAGTACAGGATTTCCAACTGCAAGTGAATCTAATGTACTCCAATGTTTGTATCATGTATTTGTGAGGCTTCCATCCTCATCACAATCTTTACAACCTCTGTTTGTGTTGCTATATTTTGTTGTGACAGCAGCAATCTTAAGTGTGCTAAGAGCGACGCGATATACCAGTCCTGGTGCTGGGAATCTGTAATCACCATATTGGCCT
Source organism: Pinus tabuliformis (assembly GCA_031772625.1). Lineage (NCBI taxonomy): Eukaryota > Viridiplantae > Streptophyta > Pinopsida > Pinales > Pinaceae > Pinus > Pinus tabuliformis. Next base: position 585,176,458 of record CM062816.1, read on the forward strand.
GCCTGATCGGGCATTTCAACCTCTGATCAAAATCCCAGGATGAATCAATTACATTTTGTCAAATTTCTTTAAACTCAATTACCAACTGCACCTCTGACTTAGGCTTTCTAAACTCTTTATTCATCACCTATTGGGTTTCATTCAATGTCACGTTGGGGTTATCAGTGCAGTACTTCATGTACCATGTTTATGCTCAGTCTTGTAAGGTCATGACCAGCTACGTTTCTTGATGTTATCATCTGTAATCTGTTATTTTGTCCACACAACACCTACAACAAACCATAATTGTTCGGGGTCTTCGCTCCCTTCCCCTCAAAAAATCACCATCTTTATTGCATTTTCCATGTTGAATGGTGGAGGTGGAGGTGGAGGTGAAGGTGAAGGTGTATGTAGTGGAGGTGGAGGTGGAGGTGAAGTGGATGGACGAGGGAAGGATACCTGTAGAGCTATAAAAAGGGTCTCTTTCACCTCTAATTACCTCACGTTAATATGTCAATCCGGGAACGTTTGGTTATTTCAAAGAGTGACTCAATCCAAGGCTATTTGTCAGAGTAATGCAAGTAGTACAGCGTCCTACAAAATACAAGAGTAAATTGATGCTTGTCTATAACTAAGTTCCTTCAAATGACTAAAGTACACACTCTCAAATTATCAGTCAAGGGTCTAACAGCAATAGTTCATCCCTTTGGAAACTGATGGAAAAGGAAACTAGAGCATGGATCCCGGGTCTGGGAGCAAGGCAGTAAATGCAGAGGCTCACTACAGCCACAGATCATCTCTCACACCAAATGCGAGTAAATGAAATGGCAGATAAAAATGAAACGGAAAATAGGAAATTAAACAGTAAATCTAGAAAGGAACAACAATGCTTAAAATGGAACAGCAATTCTGAAATGGAACAGTAATCACTATAACTAAACCTCGCGAGTAACAATCAAACTTTACCCTATCAACTAAAAGCTCTTATCATAATCAAAACTCCAATCTTTCATTCTCCAAGCAAATCACGCAATCCACTAAAGGAACAGTAATAACTCTCAATTATGGAACAACATGTGAAAGTCATACACACATAATATTCTAAGAAAGTAATATGAATTTAATCTCAATCATCAACAGGAATTATAACTGTGTTTCCAAATGGAACAACATGGATTTTGAATCATAAAGAACACACCTTTCAGATAATTACCTTAACACACATACTGAGCATAGAAGCTTCATAACACAAGGATAACACTGTTGAATCTAATAAGATTTCATCCACTCCGAAAGTATTGATAATATAATGCAGAGTCAATGGGAAGAACATTAATGAATGAATCTTAGCAGAGCATGTAATGTAACTTATAAAGCATATCAGATTACCAACTAGTGACGATAAGCAAACCACGTAGAAATCAAATCGTAGTGATATAGAAGCAAGTGTCCTCTGGGGCCGGGCCCTTAGCCTCAAGGGTACACCGCTTTAAGCTAATCCAGACGCGAAGATGAGATAATCACCAAGTTTATATTAATGCATAAAATAGAAAATACAATGAGCCAAGTTCAACGAGACTCGATGATCAAAGTTAAGTCTTAACAAAAAGTTACATAAAAAGTCTCCCCTCAGACTAACAGTGCCACCCCTTTATATAAGGATAACGGCGGAGATGTCTAAGTGGTAAGATAAATAAAGCAGCGATCCCTCAGGATCGAAGATCCTGAGGGATTCGCAAAACTGTTAATCCCTAATCACTTCTTTCTCTTCCGCCGAGCTGGTGCCTTTTCCTCCTTTTCCGGACCGGTTTGCTTCAGCTTGCTTTGCCTCGTCTGCACTCGGTCCTTCGTCAAAGGGACAGTAGTTACCCTATTCTTATCTTCTTCTTTGGAACAACAGCTCCTCGTTTCTACCCTTTCCTGCACAAGAAAATGACAATTATCAGCGGATAAGTCTTTGCATACTAATTCCACGTATTCTACCACAATTCACTATTGTTTTCCTCATTCATGATGTAAAAGATTCATAAGTCCTACTGAAAAGCCACTAAAATGATCATTAAAAACATACCTTTTTAGTACTCCACACACCCCCCTGCTTACCCTGTTTCATGCCCTCATGAAAACGTTGTAGTTGACATGCAAAGCAGTGAGAGAGTAGTCTGGAGAAGGAATCTCATGTGGAGGCCTACAGCCATGGTGAGTGACTAGGTAGTCAAAGAACTGGCCTGTTTGACCCTCAGGCATCTCATATAGGGCTTGATATCCGAGTGCAGGGTGCCAGATAATTGGACTACGGAATCTATATCCTAACCAGGATGGTCCTGCCCTCAAGATGCTTTCGCCATAGAGGTTCAAACAATTGGCGGCTAACTGAAAATTCTCATACTTAAATGGCTCACTGAGCTGGATGTTTAGATTAGAGGTTCGGTACCGGAATTTGGCTACATCAATGGCGAGGTCTTTGATAGAAAGAAAATATTCTAAACTTTGTCGAATGAGTGCCTCGTGCATGGGTCCTAATGTTTCAATGACACCCGGAGTTCTCATAAGGTTTCTATGTGCTCTCCATAGCTGTGCTGGGTCCCTAGGCTCAGCCCTTACCCACAGGTCTAAGCCATTTTCCTGTCTTTGAAAAGTGTTATAGGCTTTGAGCCATTTAATCTAATTGACCCTGAATGAGATGAATGCTTGCAATTGAATGTCCCCAACAAAAGGGCCAGGGTTCAACTTAGTTTCCTGATCTAGCACGAGGTTATGCAAATAGAATTCACATAGCAATCTCTGGACCTTCGCCCCATAATGTTTACAACAATCTATAAGTCATTGACAGTATTAATTTGTATTGGGGCACCTGCTTTAACAACCTTTATCTTTAATTGCAAGTATCGCTCCGATAAAAACAAAGCATAGTTTTTGGCAGGGGCCCTACATGCTAAAACTTCATTGTATAAAGAACACAAGGTATCCATCTGTTTGATAACAGTATCTAACCTACGGTTACCTTTGCAACTTTCTCCTGTTCCTTTTGCCACCCTTCAAAGTCCTGGCTTTCAGATTGATTAACATTCCGTAGTTGCTGTTGGAGTTCTTCATACTTCTCGCAAGGGACTGTCTGCTCTCTAAGCCTCTCCATCTCTTGCTGAGCCTCTTTCAATCCTTTGTGCAGGGTCCTTGTCTTTGGATCTCTTTTCCATGCATCAGTGGAGGCCGAGAGTTTTACCTGAACTTTCTTATTTCATTGCTTTGAGTTCAGAACCCTTATCACCCCTAAGGGTGGTGCCTCTGTTTGAATCTCCTTGTTGTCTTTTTCTTTCTTAACACGAATACCAGCTGGCAGCTGTTCCTTTTCAAATGGAACAACAGTCTGTCCCTCAGCTTTATTTGGAACAACAGCTGAACTTTCAGCTTGATTTGGAATGTCAACTGGGCCTTCGGCTTCATTTGGAATAGCAGCTCGGCCCTCATCTTCAGTTGAAACAGCAGTTGGATTTTGGGCAGGGTTTTGATCAACAGAGCAATTTTTAGTCCTCCGCCATTTTATCCTGCGATTTCTTACCGCAGTGGTCATCTTTTTCTTACTGGCGGTCTTCCTTGTCCTCTGCCTTGCTTTCAGAATCCTGATCTGCTGGTGGAGCTGGGCTATTATGCTCAATAACCTCCGCTATTCCTTTCGTAATTCTCTAATTTCCAATGTTTTGTTAGAAGGAACAGCAGGCTTTTTGTTGCATTCTGGGCCGTGACTAGTCACTTGATCTTTCTCCTGGGGTATTTCTTCACTATGTTGTGCTAGCTGTTCTGGGGTAAGAACCCTAGCTGATTCTGTGGCTTTGCTTTCTATTCTCACTTCTTCTGGAATTTCTTCTGGTGCCGTGGGAATAGATTGTTCCCTCTCAGTATCTCCTATCTCTTTTTCATCATGAACAGGCAGATTTCCTTCCTCTGCCTCTTCTGCATGTGGTTTTTCAGGTGCATCTTCTTCTTGGGGTTTGTCGCGGAGGTATGGTGGAGTGGAAGGTTGTCCATACTCACCCATATTGGCCAAGATTGCAGCCAATTCCTCTTCTCCTACTGGGTCCTGTGGTGGGCTACCTACCTGCTGTCCCATTTCCTCCTCCTGCCTGGATTGTCCATCTTCTGCCTCAGGATGCTCAATTTCCATTTCAGGGTTCTCGGCTTCTATCTCAGGATGTTCAACTTCTGTCTCAGGGGGCTCGACTTCTGTCTCAGGGTGTTCAACTTCTGTCTCAGGGGGCTCAGCTTCTGTCTCAGGGTGTTCAACTTCTGCCTCAGAGGGCTCGGCTACTTCATCGTTTTCTTCTTCGGATCGCTTAGCCTTCTCGGCCTCCCCTTCCTTTTCTCCTTCAACTTGTTCTTCTTCTATCTCTGGTCGTGTGGGTTGTTCATCCTCAATTACCACTGGCTGGCTAGTGCTTTCTTGGAGTTTTTCCAGCCTTCCTCTTATTCGGGCTAACCAGACTGATTTTCTGCGTTTCTCTGGCTGTTCCAGTGTCTCAGTGTCATGCTTCCGTTTTGCTGACTCCTGGCGGGTTTCTGGTCATTCGGATGTGCTTGCAACAGGTGTTTGTTTTCTTAATTCTCTGCGTTTTTCCGGACGTTCTGGTGTGCTTAGAGTATGTTTACGTTTTGGGGAAGGTTCTGTCGCTCTCCCCTCAACTATTGCAATTAATTCTTTCCAGTTGATTTGCTGCTGGGTGAGACTATGACTAACTGTTAATCGGATTAATCCATGGTGGCTGGCAACTGATTCTACATGCTGTGCCTTTTTCAGGCTTCGTGCGGCGTCATGGAGTAAAGAATTCAAAAGTGCAAGAAGGTTTACAGAGCATTTCTGTTTTAAAACAGCTAAGAGTTTAAGGTGTCGTGGCCTTACCACATCTTTTCTCCCCTCGCAGGTGATGTAGCTTTGCACTGTTCTCGCTAGTTCTGCCCAGGGTTCTCCTAGCGTTGCTGGCGAGACTCCCTTCCCTTTAACTGTTAAGCTCTGGCCTTCGTCCTGGAAAATTTCCATGATCTTCTGGAGTCTTTCCTTCTTCAATGTCCATATAGGTCCGGTGGTTGGTAGTCCCGAGACTTTGGCAATTATGTCATCGGTGACTGCTATTTGCTTCCCCCGCACCGTGGAGTGATCCTCCTGCAAATTCTACAGAAATTCCATTGCTATTGTTTCATTGGACTCCTTCAGGCGACTGAGATAAGTCAGCCACCCTGCTCTTTCCAGGATCTCGCGAGCAGCAGTGGAGATTGTCAACTTTTGTGGTTCGCTTCAAACTGCCCTGCCTCCCATGGTTTCACTGTGGATTCACAATGGAACAGTAGCTGCTTGTGCTGTTTGAAACACAGAGAGAGTAGTGATCGTCGGATTTGGAAAAAAAAACACAGAGTATGCAACAGAAATGAGTTATGAACAACAACTTGTATAGAAAAAATAGAAATTTCATGCCGTTAAACCGTGCCATTTCCTGGTATGCTATATTTCCCGAATAATGAGCTGACACATAACCCGGGGAATCATAAGGTGAACCTCGCCCCCGCAATGCGATAGGCTGCCCCAGCCGTCAAAGAAAGGAGCGGCACCCCGATCTATAACCAAGTCATAAAGGAACAGCGTATGAAAATATGCCATGTTTAAAAAAACAACGATTTGCCGAAATCGAGGCGTAAAGTTGGATCGCATATTACGTAAGAGGCTGCTGTGATATGATGTGAGGCCAGGGATAGGACGTCTGTTGTACTTGCCAAATCTCAAGTGGTCATTGTCACCTCCTTTGCCATGATTGGTGTAATAAATGTCCATGCGGTATATAAATCGGGAGATAATGTATGATTAGTGCCTAGGATATAAGAAACAAAAGAGTATTAGTATCCTACCTATTGGTGTAATTAATGTGACCTCGATACCATTAATAGTGCTCTGCGGCCGACTGGTGTCCATAACCTTGGCAGAGTTGTTTATTTCACCCACGAAACCATGATCCTTTGTGTGCATATTAAGGAATGTGATGTCAAAGTGTAGGTCATTATGCTGGCTTGGTAACCAGGTAGTCATAATGCCATTCACGAGGAGGCGGCGAAAAGTGGGCAGGCCGGCTCGTGATGAGACCTCCTGTTCCAAGGTTTTTTTTTTTTCTTTTGCTATACCTTTTGGACCATATCCCTGGTGTGGTGGCCATAGTGGGAATGCCACTTCGCTTCCATCCTTATGATCATGGTAGGTTGGCTCTTGATGAGACCCCCTATCCTGCATTTGACATTTTATAATTCATTTTCTTTTTCTTTCTCTTTTTGATAAAGCACTATTCCTTATATATCCACAAAGGGTGGTTCAACACTCCTTAAGAGTAGGAATGGTGGAAGAAGTCTTATCATCTCAATAGGAGGATATAAACCCTTTGCTCTTATTCTTGAACAAAATCAAAGAAAAGAATGGCATGATAAAAGATAACCAATCAGGGCAAGATTAGTAAGACAATGATAGCAAAAGATAAGTACATCCTTCCTTCTGTCCTCTTACCAATACATAGCCTTATAAAGATAGTGACTTATAATTGCCTGATTTCAGTGTGTTGTGATTTGGATTCATTGCATAAGTGCATTGCTTGTCTCTAAAAGACTTTTGAAAGCATAGGGGCAAGAAGCATCCTTACTTGGACCAGCAAGAGGTTAGTTGTGTCACAAAGAGAGAAGAAGTATACTAGATGAATAAAGGAGCATGAGTTCAAAAAGTGAAAATGCCATTCTGTTTGGAAAAGGAACAACATAACACAGAAATGCCGTTCCTTTTGAAAAAGGAACAACAAAAATCAAAATGTGTTGTTCCTTTTGAAAAGGAACAGCAGAAAATCAAAACGTGCTGTTCCTTTTGAAAAGGAACAGTAGAAAATCAAAACGTGTTGTTCCTTTTGAAAAGGAACAGCAGAAAATCAAAATGTGTTGTTCCTTTTGAAAAGGAACAGCAGAAAATCAAAACGTGTTGTTCCTTTTGAAAAGGAACAACAGAAAATCACAATGTGCTGTTCCTTTTGACAAAGGAACAACAGAAAATCAAAATGTGTTGTTCCTTTTGAAAAGGAACAGCAGAAAATCAAAATGTGTTGTTCCTTTTGAAAAGGAACAACAGAAAATAAAATGTGTTGTTCCTTTTCAAAAAGAACAGCAGAAAATAAAATGTGTTGTTCCTTTTTGAAAAGGAACAACAGAAAATCAAAATGTGCTGTTCCTTTTGACAAAGGAATAGCAGAAAATCAAAATGTGTTGTTCCTTTTGAAAAGGAACAACAGAAAATCAAAATGTGTTGTTCCTTTTGACAAAGGAACAACAGAAAATCAAAAAGTGTTGTTCCTTGAAAAGGAACAGCAGAAAACCAACCAGTGTTGTTCCTTTTGAAAAGGAACAACAGAAAATCAACAAGTTCTGTTCCTTTTGAAAAGGAACAGTAGATAATCAAAAAGTGTTGTTCCTTTTAAAAAGGAACAGCAAAAACATGCAAATGCCATTCGTTTCAGGAACGGCAGAAAAATTGAAATCTATGTATGCACAACAAGTTTGAAAAAAAAGAGATTATGTATAAATTGGGAAAAGAAATAAATTCCTTAATGAATTACAGGTGAGGAAGATTTCTCTTCCTCCCCTAAAATCTCCATATAAGCGTCTCTGCGTAGCTGTTGGCAGAAGGATTCCTGAGTGAGTGGTTTACGATAGAAACGAACCCGGTGGCCATTCACTTTGAAGGTGTATCCAGACCCGTCAATGGTAGTTAAAGTGATGGTCCCATTGTCATGTACCTTCTGGATTTCGTATGGTCCTAACCAACGAGTCTGGAGTTTCCCAGGGAAATCCTGAAACCGAGAGTCATATAATAGGGCCCAATCTCCTTCATGAAAGACTTTGTTTTTTATAAGGGCATCATGCCATTTAGCTCGCTGCTGTTGAATCAATGCTGTATTTTGTAGTGCGGAGAGCCTGATTTCGTCCAATTCATTGATCTGTTGTAGTCGATTAATCTGTGCCTCAGTTAAATCTAAGCCGACTTCCTGTGTTGTTCGTAATGTTTGGATTTCAAATTCTATAGGGAAAATGGGTTGTTTTCCAAACACTAGTTGATAAGGTGAGTAACCAGTGGTGCTTCTCCATGTTGTTCTATAGGCCCAAAGTGCTTCAGGTAGTTGGGCAGCCCAGTCACGCCTATGTGAGGCAATGGTTTTTGTTAGGATCGATTCTATTATCTTATTGCTACTTTCTACTTGTATGTTGGCCTGTGGGTGATATGGAGTAGTGATTTTGTGCTGGACATGATAATTATTAAGTGTTGCTGCTAATCTATGGCCAGCAAATTGTGGTCCTCCGTCTGTGATTATTTCACTTGGAAGGCCATAACGTACAAATAGATGGAAGAGGAACTGTATAACAAAGTCCTCTGTGGCCCTTGGCAATGATTCTGCTTCAACCCACTTGGTGACATATTCTGTTGCCACCAAGATATATGTTCTCTGATTTGATGAGGGGTTGATGGGTCCAATGAAATCAAGAGCCCATCGCTCAAATGGTTCGATGACTAACTGAGGTTTAAGGGGCATCTCATCAGCTTGACCAGGACGTCCTGCTCGCTGGCAGCTGTCACAGGCTTGGACGAATTTCTTTGCATCTCTGAAAATCGTGGGCCAGTAATATCCTGTCTATAATACTTTGTGTCCCATTCTACGCTCAGTGAAGTGTCCCCCACATGGTCTGTTGTGACAGACTTTTAGGATGTCAAAGATTTCATCTTCTCGAACACATCTCCTAATATGCATGTCTGCCCCTGTATGAAACAAATAGCCCCCAATCCAGGAAAATCGAGTACTCTTCTGAACAATCTGTTTTCGCTCATTAGGGGTTAAGTGTTTTGGTAGTTTACCTACTGCAAGGTAATTGGCAACATCGACATACCAGGGTGTTCGAATGGCAACAGCAAACAGATGTTCGTCCGGAAATTGATCTTCAACTGCTACTGCATCAACTGGCTTTGGCATTCTTGAGAGAAAATCGACTACAGGGTTCTCTTTGCCAGACCGGTCCTTGATTGTGATATTGAATTCTTGCAATAAAATCAACCATCTAGTTATTCTGGCATTTGTGACAGGCTTATTTGCTAAATATTTTATGGCGGAATGATCCGTATACAAAATAACAGGATAGCCTGTAATATAATGCCTAAATTTATTGACAGCATGTATTACAGCTAGGAATTTCTTTTCAGTAACAGTGTAATTTAATTCAGCAGGGGATAAATTTTTGCTGATATAATAGATAGCATATGGTTTTTTATCTTCTTCCTGCCCAAGGACTACGCCAATGGCTGTATCTAAGGCATCAGCTGATATTTGAAATGGCAAGTCCCAGTTTGGTCCTCGAAGGACTGGGGCTGTAGATACAAGCTTCTTTAAATCCTTGAAAGCACGTTCACATTTGTCTGTCCAAAGAAAATCAACGTTACTAGTTAGTGCATATAAAGGTGCAGCAATATGTGAATAATGTTCTATAAATCGTCTATAATATCCAGAAAATCCAAGAAAGTTGCGTACCTCTGTTTGAGTAGTAGGAATGGGAATAAGAAAAATTATTTGAATTTTGGCCGGGTCTACCTGAATGCTGGCTGCTGAAATATAATGTCCTAGAATAAGTCCTTCAGTCATCATCATGTAACATTTTTCGTGACTTAAGCAGAGCCTGGTAGCTATACAGCGTTGTAGGACTTTTTCTAGGGTATTTAGTGCTGGATCAAAATCATCTCCATAGGGTGTAAAGTCATCCATATACACTTCAAGTCCATCATTTATTAAATCTGCAAAAATGCTAAGGATAGCCCTTTGGAATGTGGCGGGAGCATTACATAGGCCAAATGGTAGGACTCGGTAGGCAAATGTCCCCCAAGGACAAGTGAAAGTTGTTTTGTCCTGGTCTTCAGGGGCAATCTGAATCTGATTGTATCCACTGAAGCCATCCAGGAAGGAAAAGAATTTTTTCCCTGCCAAAGTATCTAGCACTTGGTCTATGAATGGAAGTGGAAAATGGTCTTTTTGTGTTGCTTTATTGAGTTCCCTGTAATCCACACAAATTCTTCATTTCCCATTCTTTTTTGGTATGACCACAAGTGGAGAGACCCATTTACTGTCAGAAATAGGATAAATAAAATTAACATCTAACAGTTTCTGAAGTTCCGCTTTGACCACATCTTTTAAATGAGGATTGAGTCTTCTCTGCGGTTGACGGACAGGTCTAGCATCTTTTTCTATATAAATGTGGTGTGTACACAAATTTGGGTCGATTCCTTTCATATCAGGGTAATCCCATGCAAATGCCTGTTGATATTTTCTTAATACATGGATGAGCTTAGTTTCTTGTTCAGATGTGAGGTTGGCATTGATATTTAAAGTTTTTCCCGGTTCAATTTCCACAATTTTACTATTTGCGACAAAAGTAATAGGTATTGTTTGATCATGTGTGTCTTTCAGAGGATCTTCCTCTAATTCATTATCAAATGCTGCTTCTATCATGTGACATTGTGTGCAGGATTCAGCTTCAGTTTGACTGATGAAATTATTAATGGCATCATCTTTTGTTTGATCTTTAAAATCAAGTGCCTCTTGCAACATCAATGGAGATCTAATGTTGTCAGTAAGGTATGATACAGGATACTTGTTAGTTTTAATTATTGTGAGACTTGGCTGCGCTGGAGGGTATAGAACCAAATTCTTAATCTTGGGTCCTTTAGTTATGGTCATATTTCCTTGCCGGCAACCAATGTAAGCATCGGCGGTGGCAAGCCAAGGCCTTCCTAGGATTAGCGGGTGTCCATCAAGTCAGGTTTTTGGATTAATTATCAGGAAATCGGTCGGATATTCCCAAGAGTCTACAGAGACCATGACATCGTGTAGAGTACCTTCCGGTCTAATCACAAACCGGTCAGCTAATTCTAACAAAGTAGAGGTAGGTTCTACAGATGTAATGTCGAGCTTTTGACAGGTGGTGGTTGTTAAAATATTGATTGCAGCTCCTAGATCAACTAAGGCATTAGACAAGGTCTGACCGTAAATTTGAACAGTTACAATTGGATTTCCTGGGTCTTCATATTTGATGGGTGTTTCTTTCCCGGATAAGAGATCAGATAAAGTGCCAACTACTTGGACTCTTGGATTAGTTGTTATATTCCTCCTTGGTTTCTTTATGCACAATTCTTTAATAGTTTTTGCATATATAGGAATGTCTTGAATGGCTTGGAGGAATGGGATTTTTATGTACAAATTTTGTAATTCACCCAGAATGTCAAAGTCAGGGTATTGTAAAGGTCGAGGTATGACTAATCGTTCTGGGAATGGGGGAGAGGATGTGGTTTCTTGATTATGAGACTGCTGATTATTTACATCCTCTAGTTGCAATTGATGTTCTCTTACTAACTGATCTTCATTATGAATTGTTTTATGCCCCTCATTTTGAATGATACGTCCAAATCGTAATTGAAGATCATTACACTCCCGCGGATCAGGTCCTATTTCTGGTGATTCAATGATTTGAAGAGATTGGACTGGTCTTTTATTTGGATTGGGGTTGGGTTGGGCTGGGAGTTGCGGTCTCAAATTAGACTGGGTATTTTGTTGTAGAGCTGGCAGAGTAGGTTGAGGGACCGGAATAGTTCCCACTGGCTGTTGCATCGGTCTTTGCCAGTTTGTCTGCCAGGATGAACCTTGTGAAGTAGGGGGAGTCCATTGCGGAGGATATGGGCTATTTTTCCAATATGGTGAATTATAAGGGAAATTCAGCCAACTAGATTGATTCAGATGATTCAGCCATGGGTTTGAAGAAGGAAACGGTGGTGGTGACCAATTTGGGAATGGGGGCGGGGGCTGATTTTGCCACATATTATATTGTTGAGCGTTATATTGTGGAGGCTGAAAAGAAGAGGTTGGGTCTGAAAACATACCGGATTGTCTTTGCTACCACTGGCGGCGCTGGTTGATCAAGTACACTGATTCTGGTTCTTCCTCTGCTTCCTTATATACTGCCTTTAATCCAGGAAGTGAGGGGCAGCTTTCCGTAAGATGATCATTTGTACAGATGGCACATGTTTGGACTGTATCCAGTAGACACTCCTTGTGGCTATGTTTTTTTCTGCATCGGGGGCAGAAGATTACCAAATTTTGTTCTACCTCCATCTGCTTCTGCTTGGCCTGCAAAATATCAAGTTGTGTAGTTAGTGTCCCTAGAATATCAGTTTTAAATTTTTCTAATAAATTTCCAATCTCCACACGCGTTACTCCTTCTGTTGCTATCTTATTGTCTCTTGCAAACCGATCATATTCTGCCAGTTTTATTCTTGTGCTGCCTCTCGAACTCCTGATACATAGATCAATAATGTCAACAAAATTCTCTTGATAAATATCCCCTTTTCCCATAATGTTTAATGTTTCGATCCACTGTTCTTTCATGCCCCTTATCAATGCAGTTTTTAACACATTATCAAGTAAAGGTAGTGATGCATAAGGAGATCTTTGTAAATTATATTGAAAACGTTCCACATATTCTTCTAATGTTTTGTTTGGTTTGGCTGTCATTTGAAATATTTCATCTTTCAATTCTGTAGACCTACAATAATCCTGATATTTTTTTAAGAAGGATTCTTTCATCTGATCCCAATTGTTGATGACCCCACCACCTAGTCCCATAAACCATCTTAGAGCAGCCCCTTTTAATGTTGAGGGGAATAATTTCAATTTCTGGGGATCGGTGGTGTAATCATACCCCCTACACAACACATCGAATTCGAATAAAAATGCATCTAGATCTTCTGATGTAAGACTGTGAAAGGTTGGGATATGTTGAAGAGGGATAGCTTTCATGGGTGGATTTGCTGCAGAATCCACTATAGGATATTGTAATGTAGAGGTTTGAGTATTTGGCTGATTCTGAGCCAGAGGATCAAATATGTGCTAATAACCTTCTGGGATATCTAGGAGGGTATTCCTAGGTTGAGAGGGAACGATTTTAGCAGGGATAGTTTTAACAACACTTTCTTTATCTGGGATAAGAGGAATACCTGATGTTTGAGGGGATTGAATTCCTTCAACAATGATTTTCGCAGCACTCCCCTTATATGGGCTGTTTACTAGCTGATTTGTTCCAACGAGAGATTTTGGTTCTTCTGTTTCCCCTGTTTCTCCTTCTCCTTCACAAAAGTTACTGAAATTCCCTTCCTACAATAGTTCTGGAGTAGAATTTTCAATTTCCTGAAAGTCTTGCTCTTCAGTTTGACTATGCACCTCAGCAAAGGCTACAGATGGTGATCCTGTGGCCTGAAGGGAACTAGTAGGCTGCTTAGAAATGGTTTTCCTGAAACCTACTGATGGCTGAGATTCTGTTTTCTTATAGATTTCGTCTATGAAAGTTGTTCGGCCAAGGGTCACCAGCCCCTTGGCTTTTTCAGGTTTGGATGGAAGCTTGATATTCTTTTCTGATTTTTTCTTCTTAGTCATGCACTCAAATAAACTGCTAAGTTCTATTCAATCAAAGCAAAAGCAAATCTGTTAGGAAAGCGGACAATGGAGCAGGGCTTTTACATGCTCCGTACGCAGGTTCTTACCTTTCGTTTTTAAAATCCAACTCTTTCCCAGCAGGTTCGTACACCACTCTGAAGAAACAAATGGCTACACTCTTTCCCCGGCAACGGCGCCAAAATGTAGAGCTATAAAAAGGGTCTCTTTCACCTCTAATTACCTCACATTAATATGTCAATCCGGGAACATTTGGTTATTTCAAAGAGTGACTCAATCCGAGGCTATTTATCAGAGTAATGCAAGTAGTATAGCGTCCTACAAAATACAAGAGTAAATTGATGCTTGTCTATAACTAAGTTCCTTCAAATGACTAAAGTACACGCTCTCAAAGTATCAGTCAAGGGTCTAACAGCAATAGTTCATCCCTTTGGAAACTGATGGAAAAGGAAACTAGAGCATGGATCCCAGGTCTGGGAGCAAGGCAGTAAATGCAGAGGCTCACTACAGCCACAGATCGTCTCTCACACCAAATGCGAGTAAATGAAACGGCAGATAGAAATGGAACGGCAAATAGGAAATTAAACAGTAAATCTAGAAAGGAACAACAATGCTTAAAATGGAACAGCAATTCTGAAATGGAACAGCAATCACTATAACTAAACCTCGCGAGTAACAATCAAACTTTACCCTATCAACTCAAAAGCTCTTATCGTAATCAAAACTCCAATCTTTCATTCTCCAAGCAAATCACGCAATCCACTAAAGGAACAGTAATAACTCTCAATTATGGAACAACATGTGAAAGTCATACACACATAATATTCTAAGAAAGTAATCTGAATTTAATCTCAATCATCAACAGGAATTATAACTGTGTTTCCAAATGGAACAGCATGGATTTTGAATCATAAAGAACACACCTTTCAGATAATTACCTTAACACACATACTGAGCATAGAAGCTTCATAACACAAGGATAACACTGTTGAATCTAATAAGATTTCATCCACTCCGAAAGTATTGATAATATAATGCAGAGTCAATGGGAAGAACATTAATGAATGAATCTTAGCAGAGCATGTAATGTAACTTATAAAGCATATCAGATTACCAACTAGTGACGATAAGCAAACCATGCAGAAATCAAATCGTAGTGATACAGAAGCAAGTGTCCTCTGGGGCCGAGCCCTTAGCCTCAAGGGTACACCGCTTTAAGCTAATCCAGACGCGAAGATGAGATAATCACCAAGTTTATATTAATGCATAAAACAAAAAATACAATGAGCCAAGTTCAACGAGACTCGGTGATCAAAGTTAAGTCTTAACAAAAAGTTACATAAAAAGTCTCCCCTAAGACTAACAGTGCCGCCCCTTTATATAAGGATAACGGCGGAGATGTCTAAGTGGTAAGATAAATAAAGCAGCGATCCCTCAAGATCGAAGATCCCGAGGGATTCACAAAACTGTTAATCCCTAATCACTTCTTTCTCTTTCGCCGAGCTGGTGCCTTTTCCTCCTTTTCTGGACCGGTTTGCTTCAGCTTGCTTTGCCTCGTCTGCACTCGGTCCTTCGTCAAAGGGACAGCAGTTACCCTGTTCTTATGTTCTTCTTTGGAACAGTAGCTCCTCGTTTCTACCCTTTCCTGCACAGGAAAATGACAATTATCAGCGGATAAGTCTTTGCATACTAATTCCATGTATTCTACCACAATTCACTATTGTTTTCCTCATTCATGATGTAAAAGATTCATAAGTCCTACTGAAAAGCCACTAAAATGATCATTAAAAACATACCTTTTTAGTACTCCACAATACCTTGCCTAATCAATTGTACCACACTTCGTAGTGTACTTAGGATTGTCCCTTCATCATCACTCGAAGGGGATCCAATAAAAAAACTACACTCAGAGCCTAATTCTCCATTCCGTTTAAAGGGTTTTCCACTTAGCGTAGTTCAAAATATCAAGGTAATGGCATAACACATTTTTCACATAACAACATCTTAATCCAAGTTTTCAGAGATCATAATTACTTACCTTGTGTTCCTTTACAGATCCTGTGCCCTACTTCACTGTAACTGACAGTTGTATCGATCGTGAACTTAGTCACAAATGCTCCAAGTGTTTGGTCAATCTAGTGATCAACAGACTACGCGATGTTGTTCTTTGAAGCTTGTAAGCACCTTACCAAATCTAGAGTGCACACAATAGGGCCACCAAGTCTCCACGTACCCTGACTATCTGCCAATCTAGATAGCCACTCGTGCAATTCGCTAGGGAAGAAACAGAAAATGTTCTCAGATTCGTCTGATTATAGGTATCTACTCAACCACTTCTCCTTGGATAACCATGGATTTCTATTCTCCTGAGCTGCAAACATGTGTTCCTTTCGATCGAGCCACTTCTCAATTTCTTTCTTGGTAGGGAACCACTTATTTGACATCACACATTTGCCAGATTGATCTCGGTCTCGACAATGGAACAATTTGTTGGCTTAAGGGGGCCTAGCCTAGGTTCAGAGTTATTAACGCCAACCAACAAAACCCTAAATACTATCCCTTTCAGCAAAAACCTGCATAGTGCAGGTTGCAGTCTCACTCGAAGTAGTATTGGGGGATGCTAGAACCAGGTTTCTGCATCTTGAGGCCTGTGTGATGGTCTTCCTGAGGTTATTTAGCTTAGATCTGCCTTCGCGCAGATCTATTCCTTCCAACTGTCAACTACTGCAATCTCTACTGAATAACCTTCAAAACTTCGCAAAGGTACTTGATTGTACTTAACAAGCATAAAGAGATAGATTTACTACTTTCACGCAATAAACTAGGTATTCTGCAACCTTTATACCCTAGATCTTCCTTCACACAGATCTACACTTTTTGATCAGTTACTTACTACAAATCTATCTAATACTTTATGAAGACAGTTAATTACCCTTATTATGCATAAACATTATAGGTGTATCCTTTTCGCGCAGAAATAAAGCATTAAGTCATATAAATCAGATCATTGAGTGAAGATGCATAAACTTAAACACAAATAAGAACAAGGCACAGATGCAATATATTTGATCCAAAATAGTCTTTATTAGATTCAACAGAGTTACAGACCCTTTCCACCCTATGCACTCAACTGTAGGGGCCCGCGCACTCAGCTGTGAACTTACCAAGGTCTCTATGCACTTAACTACAGGAGCCTTCCCCTTTCGCCTAAGTACAGGAAACAGACTTTTCTTACTTTAGCACCTTGCACTTACAATGTTTTTTATTATCAAAAGTTCGATATCCTTAGACTTGTTAAGACTCAACTATATATAGTTTTTTCATTACAATACCATGGCCCGTGGCTCATGGGTGAGCCTCAAAATCAACCTATCACCTACCCACAAGGGACTGATGCCCTTTGACTCTTACTTAGCTTCACCCTTGGATTCCTTATTTCGTGGAGACTTTACATTCTTTTACAAAAATTGACCCTAGGGACCTTATCCCAACAACATGCGTCACGTTAACACTAGAAGTTCTCTTTTGAAGGGGTAGAACTTCAACTTCCTCTAACTTTCGAACCACAAGTCCATTTCTGGACTTATACATACTGTTGGAAATCTCTTCTAGAGCACTTTCCAATGAAAGAAGTCTGATTAGCCACCATCTTCAGCCTCATATGGTGACTCCAAGGTCACTTCCCACCTTCTGCTCCTTCAATCTCTAGACACCTGAGATCATACCCACCATAGTGTTCCTTTTCATGAAGCCTGCTACTACCTTGATATTCCATCCTAATGAGCATAGTAGATGATCATTTTATGGCCTTTCCACTAAGCATGTTGCTATGATGATTCTCTACTTAAGTATTGGAGCTATCATAGGAATCCTTCCTCCTGAGCCATCATTGTAGTCATCATTTTATGGCTTCTCCAATAATCCTGCTACTATGATGATTTTCTACATGAAGCCCACAGCTACCTTGAGATTTCTACTCGGCCATCACTACCAATATCTGTTGCAACAAGAATTTGAGCTAACCTGGTTTACATCAATGCCAACACTTCTGCCAATATTTAGGCAAATCCAACTGACCAACACATATCCTCAGCATGATTGTCGACATCAATGCCAATACACTTGCAGATTCCTTCACCAAGCCACTAGCCATACAGAAAATGCCAAGTATCCAACAAAGGAAAGAGGAGATATTGTGGTCATATTCAAGCCTCGGGTTGAGGTCCAAATAATCATCATCATCACCAACAAATATTTTTTAGTGGGGAAAGTGTTCAAATTCATTTTCCAAAGAAACCAAACAATGTTGGCATCTTCCATTCACAAGTATGTTCTTAAATCCCATGATGTTAATGTTTTTTCCATATATTTAATGCTTTCTTTCCACTTTATTTTCCTACATTTTCCTTCTTTTTATTATCAATTTGTCATGATTTTCATGCCCATAAAATAATATAAAAGTTTTTTTCTACAATGGGATAGCAAGCTTGATTTTAGTTTTTTATACACACTCTTATTTTCATTTTTCAGTGCAAATAATTTAATCTAAAATTCTAAAGTTTTGATTTTTTAAACAAATAGGCTATTATTTTTTGTCTAGTGGCAGTTTAATGCCATTTTTTGTGTTTTTGGTGCCCTAGGATTGATTTTTAAATTTGACTATTTCCGTTGCAAATATGCTAAAGGCCTTGGCCCCATTTTGGTAGTGTTGGGAACCTGAATATGGGACAAACAAGCAACGATTGAATTGAAAATTGTGTGGCCAACATATGAAAGGATAAGTCAGTAGGTTGAAATACCATTTGGCTAAAATCCTTGGGCATAATACTCATCAATTTCATGGAACAAGGAATCACCAAATCATTATTTAATAATATTTTATTGAAAACCAACATCTACTACAATTGTATATCACCAACTCAATATGTAATAGGATGTTATTGAAGACCGACATGTATTATAAATTGCAGAAGTTGCAACATCAAGATGTGGAATGAAAGGAAAGAGAATTGTGCAAACACCAACCATCGAGGATTAAGATGGAAAATAATTGTGTTTGGATGGATGGATTATAATCAATGGAAAGAAGATATAGGAATAGGAAAATTGTATTATTTCGTTGCATTACATGTAACACCTGTAACTCCAAAGCGTTTAGGACAAATATTTTGAAAGGAGGGTATTATTTATGGTCCCAAGAGGGGTTTATTTGGTTAAATTTAGATGGTATCACCCCAAGGGGGGAATATATGGTGTTAAATGTAAATGCAATAAGTAAATGTATATGTCATATGGGTGGCATAGTGATGAAGGGGCCACATGTCAATGTGTGAATAGTTATATGGAGAGAGATGATATAGTCATTATTGTGGCCATGCGATTTGTATGCATGAATGTATTCAAGTATTTGGAGGAGTGTCTTATAATATTATCTATATTGGAGTTGTGCTCCATGCTTACATTTGTGTACATGGTGCGTACCTGTAATTTTTATGTATTTGGATCATAACAGGGAACTATCATCTTGCATTTGCTAATGTGGTGAAGAAAGAGTATCTAAGCTTTCTCTGTGTAATCCCAATCCTAATTAAGCAGGATAGGTACCCATAAAAAACATAGGATCTAATAATAGAGTTCAATGGGATTTCATGAGGTCCAATTTGGATGAGAAGCATTTAAAGTGGTGCTAATAAGACTCACTCTCTATGAGAACAAGGGATTGATACCCATTATTCACTTGGGATTGGAGATACTACCTCAAATAAAACAAAGGTCATAAAGTGAACCCCTAAAGAGTCATATGTGGTTGTCTAAATTGGCCCCCCCGCCCCCTCTCCCCTAAATTAAAAGTGAAAATATGAAAGGGAATTATTCATGTAATTAAATATCATCACATTGGTTTTCTCAAGGTCAATCACAAAATATTGAAAGTCAAAAAATATTACAAAAGTGTTTTGTTGTAGACATGAAAACCCTTACATGTAAAGGCCAAAAGAACCACACCATTAATAAAAAAGAAAATGAAAATAAGAACATGAATGAGAGAATTATCAAGTGGTCTTGCAAAAATGACTCTAAATTTTCCAAGTATAGTGTAAATGTCGAGACAACTTTTTGGTGAGTCCCTACCTCTAATATATCACTAAGAAATGGACTTCAAATAATCTATGTGCATCAATTATCTTCTAAACTTAGGAAATCAAAAATGGAATAACTCTTGAGGAAATTCTAACATAGGGAGCATGCTACTTTCATGTGTTCACGAGATTTCTTATGCTTTATCAACGAGGGCTTCACTAGGGGAGAAACACCCTACCACATGCATTCATATTTGGGGATACATATTGAGGAAAAAATAACATAATATATTGAGCATATAATAAAGGGTAAAGGGTTTTATATGTTGTGTATAAAAAATAGGGCTCAAAGTTAATGAAAAAATATAAAGGGGTATAGAAAATGTTAATGAAAAAATAATACCTACACTATTTTTTATGGTGCTAGACCCGCCAACATTTAGGGGATCTCCCCAATATTAAGTCCCAATTATACCTCACACTGTTTGTTGCAGAAGTCCCTTCCGAAATACTGCCTGGTTGTCGTTGCAGTGAGTGTTAATGAAATATCGCGGTTAATAACATATAGAGTGATGTATTGTGACTTTGGTGAGAGAAAGTGTGTGACCCTGCGGAAGTCAAGTGCAATGCATGAAGGTTCTACCACACGAATGTAAATGAGTGAGCCCCTTAGAAGCAAGGATAATTTTAGGGGCGAATGTTCGCCCTTTGGCGAAATTAAGGGGTTTTAAATTTTTAGTGGGCGAATATTTTGTATCATAGTACATTTTTACAAATCACCTCAAATAGCCCACCTTATTTTAAGGGAGACGGTAAAAAAGGTAAATTTAGCCCTTGAAATTAGGACTTACAACCTTCCATTCGCCCATTTTCAAGAATAGGTTTTATTTAAGTGAATCCATTCGCCCATTTTCAAGAATAGGTTTTATTTAAGTGAATCCTATGGGCCAAATACCATATTTATAAAAGAGGTATGGTAAATTAATAAAAATATAAATAAATGAGAGGTATGGTAAATAAATAAAACATTTTTTATATTTACTCCATAAGTCACCTTATATACATGTAAGGGTGTAAACAAATAAAAATATAAGTAAAGTGGAGGTATGGTAAATAAATAAAACGTCTTTTTATACTTACTCAAAAGGTATGGTAAATAAATAAAAATATAAATAAACTAGATGTATCGTAAATAAATAAAACCTCTTTTTATATTTAGTCCATAACCCTCGTTCTATTTATGAAGGCTCAAGAAAGAGGTTTTATTTAAGTGAATCCTATGGGCCAAATACCATATTTGTAAAAGAGGTATGGTAAATTAATAAAAATATAAATAAACGAGAGGTATGGTAAACAAATAAAACATTTTTTTATATTTACTCCATAAGTCACCTTATATTTACGAACACTCAAAAAATGGGTTATATTTAGGTGAAACCTATGGCCAAAATACTATGGGACAAATACCATGGACTAGATTGTTATTAATACCATGCAAAAAACCATTATTAACCCTAATATTAGAATTAATAAAAATAAAAATGGCACATGATATTGACCCATGGTATTCACCAAAATGGCACATGGTATTGACCCATGGTATTCACCTGGAATGTAGCCTATTTAAATGGGGGAATTAAACCAGCATGTAGCCTATGCTAAGATTCACTAGGACTTTACAAAGTTTTATTATTTAGTGAAAGACTCGCCAAGATCTTACAAGATTTTATAATTGAGTAAAATATTCACCATGCTTGGTGAGAGATTCGCCAAAAAATTATATATACATATTATATTATTGATAAAATCGCCTTTCATTTTTCCTATATACCATGGAGATTCGCCCATTTATTATATTTATAAATTTAGGGGGGGTTCTTAAAATTTTCCCTGCTTAGAAGCCTATAATAGTACACAACTTGAAAGGAACACATGAGCATAAAGACATCACAAGATAATATGTGAAATAGTTCACAAGCTAACAGTAATGAAATAATACAACACGCGTTCAACAAGATTCATACCAATACAGATGAAACAGTTCATAAGCATAAGTGTAAGTTAAATAACATATGTTGCAAATACAACAAGAATAGTCCTCTTATATTCACAACATATGCATGAAAATGTGTCGGCTCTGAGCTTTTATTGAAGTGAAAGTTCCAATCATACATATACCATTGACGGACCACTAGCCCCAATAGTTGGATGTGAAATCAACATCACCTGCTCCTCCAAAGAAAGATGCTCCCTCTACGCTATGGATAAGTCAAGGCTCTCACAAAACTCCCAAGCTCCTGATTTTGTGCCTAAGCCTAGCCAAAAGCTTGGCTTCCAAAATCCCTTTACATGAGTTATGAGGATATATTTATAACAAGAAGGGGTGACTCTTCAATTCCCTTTGGGACTCTTGGACTTCCCTCATGACTCTTGGACTTCTTTACAATATGACTCTTCAATCACATCATGACTCTTCACATTCCAAAATTGACAATTGGAATTTCACTTAAAAATTAATTACAAATAATGTTACAATACACTCATACCCATATAAGACAAAATTGGGTAGAGCCAACTAGACACCCTAATAAGACAAAATAATTAAGCTTGAGTTTGGGGAAACTCGAGCTCAACAACTTCCACTTGATTTATTTCGGTGACGTGATGGTGTCACACTTGGTACTATGTGATGACATCCCCAAACTGTGCGATGTTGTCTGGCTGGAAGCGGACTCTAGCCTCCATGGCATACGGGTACAATGATTTGGAACCAGTTTGTACTTCCTTATGGAGTAGGAGAAACATTATTTTCACTTGAACAGGGCCGCTAATGTAGTTTTGCATGTTCTATCTATACACCTCCAAATATTCCTTGGTGGTAATATGTCTAAGCTGCGCCAAGTATTCTTTAATTTCCTGCCTAACCTAGTTCCTGTGTTTGGCTTTAGTGAGTGTGCCAATTGATGGGATCCTATGGTACTTCACCAAGAAATACAGACTATTATATAATTATGCATTAGAGGCCTGAATGTTACCATTAAACAAGGCAAGTTGTTTGTTGTTATGGATAATCATCTACACTCTCGCTTTCTCTAGATCTACCTGTTGTTTTGTTTTCTTTCCCAAGTCAAGCGGTACCCCTTTGTATCGCATCACTCATTCATGTATGATGATGATGGAAGCTTGTACATTCCTAAGAGTTTTGAAAAATTCTTTACATTTTTGCTACAGACCATGCAAGTGGACAACTTCTTTATGCACGGTGACGAGCTCCTCATAAATATCCTGCATGGTCTCTCCTAAAGTCAATACTTCATCAAGCATCGTGGCCTTCAGTTCTTCTAGATAGACATGTGTGGAAACTGTATTCTTAATCTTTGCACGGAGCTTTTCAACCTTTTTCATAACATCCTGCAATTTCTTTGCCCTTTTTTATTCTCCACCATCAAATACTCAATGTTGGACTTTGCTACACCTACAAATGCCAAGTTGGGTGCAGCAATGGAATTTGGATTGCTATTGGTGTCGGCCACAATACCCCTTTCTCTCATGAAAGCAAGAGATGTGGGGTCATCTGGAAATTTTATTCTCCATGATTGTACAATATTCTTCTGAAGTTCCTCGTATGACAAATTGTAAGTGTCCATAACTGGATCATCATCAAGAGAAAAATTTCCCCTTCCTCGCTTGGAGTTAACTTTACTTTTGTAGGTGGTGGAGACTAAACGGTGACATGCCATGTTCTTGGCATCAAGTCGACATCTTCATTCTGTGGCTCTGGATATGCCTCCATGTCTTGGATTTCAATCAACTCTTTAATCTACCGAGGAAGCTCCTTATCCTGCATTTTTTTTCTCTCCTCCTCTGATTTTCGGTTATGTTCTTATTCTTTGGCCTATCTTTCTATTACTTATGCTCTTTTCCTTTCTTCTTCTTCTTTCTTATGCTTCTCTTCTTCCTCTTTCCTCCTCGGCTCATGTTCTCTCTTCCTATATTCTACTCTTTGCATCCTCTCTTTACTCTTTTCCACTGCTACTAAATCCGCTTTCATAATAGTTGGACCTGCTTTCATCTTGCGGCTTCATTCTCCCCTAGACTATATGCAACCTTCCTCTTTCCCTTATCTTGCATGGGGTTGATCCCTTCTACTGGTGCTACTTCTAGAGTAGCTTCTTTCGGCAAAGTCACCTGTGAAATTCCTGCAAAATTGGCTAGCTCATGGGACTTGCAGGCAATATAGAAATTCCTCCATCCTCCTCAGGCCACTAGAATGTCCCTCTTAGCCACTCAAAATGGATACTCACACAATGGTCTTTTAAAATATCCCTCATGTCATACGAATTGAAGTCTCGAGTACCGAATGAAAACTTTTCTATCGCCTTCCCTTTGGTATCCACAAATTTCATATTCTTGATCTCATACAATCTGATCTACAAAGGAAGGACTGGCCAAGGTGCTTTCTTCTTCCATGAAGAGCGGATTATAACCCTGTGGAAGTATGGCAACTTCTTACATGATGAGCATATTGGTGGCATACCTTGGAAAAAGGTGTAGTAACTTTTGTCTGTCGAACATTCTAAGGAATATGCCATCTGGTGAGGCAAACCAATTTGCAATATGCGATACTGCTTCAATTGCCTCATGGGAAATGCAAGGTGGCTCTTCCTCAAAGATAATATTATACAACGGAATGACGAAGTGATCAGTAAAATTCTCCATTACTCCTCTATGGCTACACTCTGAGAGCATCTTATAATAAACATGCACGGTAGATTCTCGTGGTGTCCAAGTCCAATTCATGCCAAGGAATGAATTTTGCACACAGATTGCATCCAGTAAATATGCTGACATATCAAATATATCGTGCCCACCCTTAGGAGGACTCAGGGTGTTAGATACATGGATCTTCAATTTTCAAGCCAACAAGTCTGACCAGTTGAATGTCTTCCTTCACTTACAACCTAGTTTAGAAATAATTCCCACCCTTCAGGAAATGTCTCGGTACTCTATTTGTTGTAGATTCTACAACATAAGATGATCAACAGCTGATAGGACTTCCTGAGTGATTTTGTCTTGTATTTGTTGGTGGGAGTCTGACGGAACTTTATCATCTCTTTCACCTAGCCTTTGACAATATCCTTCGTGCTCAAATAGTTGTTGGTGGAATAGAAATATTAATCCATGAGCAATTCTGGATCGGGAAAATGGTACGTAAGATGATAATCTAGTGCCAGAAAAGAAGAAAGCCTCTGTCCACTGGTACTAATAAGGGTCATGGTATTTGGATTTGTGTG
The DNA here is from genome assembly GCA_031772625.1 of Pinus tabuliformis. NCBI lineage: Eukaryota > Viridiplantae > Streptophyta > Pinopsida > Pinales > Pinaceae > Pinus > Pinus tabuliformis. The sequence goes on from CM062816.1 coordinate 585,201,355, forward strand.
AGACAATATCCACCTGATGACATATACACATGGAAATGTTGGATATCTACATGCAACACTATGTACCCCTGATCTCTGGACATTTACATAAACCTGTTGATCTTCCAAATCTTCCTTGAAGGTATTTGCTGAAAGGATTTCATTCACCTCCTGCCATATAATATCTGATTTCTTTTCCACAAATAGTTGAGTTTCTGAACACACTAGAAAGTAAATTGGTGTACTCTCAAATGCCTCCCCAACATTTATTTCAATGGTATCCTTTGAAGCAGTTCTCTTGGTTGCCATGGTAACTGTGGCCGATAAAGAGAAGTGATCAACACTTGCAATACCTGTGGGAGGAACATGCAATAACAGAAGACATGAATTAGCTTCAACAAATCAACTTACAAAGCAAGATCAAGAAACAACCACATGGACTGATGAGAAAGATTGCGTAATTATGGATGTGAGGGAGAGACACTGGCTGAGGGAACTGCACATTACACAGTCTCAACAGTCATTGACGTAGTCTAAGGCTTGAGACTACGCAATGCACATTTCAGCCTAAGTAGTGTTAGGGAGAGACTACACATTGCACAATATCAGTAGCCAAGAGATGCGCTTGAGCCCTAGAACTCTTTAGTGTGCAGTTGGGCCAACCTATAATACGCATTGTGTAGTCTTAGAGGTCAATATTTTAGCTTAAGCCTTGGACTTTCACAATGCCCAGCTGGGCAAGGAAGTGCATGTCCACTTGAAGTGTAGATTTTCCTGGTGAGGGTGTGGGAAACGAGAAGATCGAAGTGATATTGCAATTTTGATTGAAGATCTTACTAAGTATGCATAAATCAATGCAAATTGAATGCATAAAACCAACATGCAAAAGGAAAAACAAACATGCATGGAAGGTCACCGAAACGACGAATTTTTAATGGGAAAACGTAAGAAAATTAATGCGACACCTATAAAAGGCAAACAACATACCAAACCAACACTTGTAAAATATAATATGAAGTAAAACGCCAACAAACATGAAGAGAAATAAGAAAAAATCACTCATAGAAGTGGAACGACAAAAAGCGACAGAAAAAATGGCAAAAGAAGACAAAAGAAAAAATCACCCATAAAAGAGACACAAACTCCATCGAAGGCTCCTTGATCTCCTTGGGAATGCTAGAGCTCCAAGATAAAATGTGTAAATGACCTCTAGAAGTGTCAATTATATAGATATGGACAAATTAGGGTTTCTGACGTGCATGCCTAAAATCAAGGAAAAAGTGACACTTGGCAGAAATTTCTAAAAATAGAAACGGTGCCACCTTCGGGAAATTAATAATGACTCACTATTTTCTAGGTATGTTTTTTTCGCTTTTTTTATTTTTTATTTTTATTTTTTTGGAAACTTTCCATGCACACTCCCAAGGAATATTGTGCAATGCCAAGGAACTAGGCAACTTCCCAGCTTAATGCATTGCATAGTTTCTAAGCTCAAGGAATGGATTGCGTAGTTTCTGAGCTTAGTGTTGGGCTTCCATCCATGATTGCATAGTTCTCAAGATCAAGGCTGAGATTTCATCCTGGATTTCATAATTTCCATCATCAAGGTTGGCTTACCCTCATGGATTGTGCAGTTTCTGGAGGCAAGCCTAGAACTGTTGTAAGGTCAAGTCAGAAGGTTAGCTTGTGACTCAAAAAGCTCAGATAAGTATGAAGGAAAGAAAACACAAGCATATATGAAAAGAATAATTATTGCTCAAATCATGAATACTTGATGATAGTAAAAGATAATCTCTCGTGAAAAGAAGGGAAGGCTCCAAAATCAAGGCATGGGAAAAAATTTAGAGGGTGTTTGTAGTAGCTACAACACTTTGCGACACACTGGTATAACTCTAGCTCTATGTATGGGTCTTGTCTCATACATAAAATGTATAACGATTTAGGAAGTATTGTTTAGTTCATTGATCATTGTAGTTTCTTTTCTTAGACTAAGTTAAAGATATAGTCCCTACCATTATCTTCATCAGCAGCACACTAAACCAAGCCAAGTCAAACTGAGTTTTTTCGATTAAGAACAAGGAGTATATAAGTATATAAGTAAAAGAGATATTAGAATCTTATTTTTCATCTCTAGTGTTGCTCCATTACCAGTAGGCCTAGACAGGTCCCTAACAGAGTCACTTCAGGAACACAAACACTGCTCTGTTGCCATCGAGCCTGAATAGTACAACTATGGAATTACTTATTTCACCTCCTTGCACAGGAATTCTTTATCTTCTTTCTCCCTTTATTTTATTTTTTACATTTTTTCATAGAAATATGCAAAGGAACTTATTTATTTCATGGGGCGGAAGAGGGATCCCAACTTATTGAGAGAAGAAGAGCTTGTTCCTTCAGAGAAGGATATTTATATACCTCTGACACATTTGTTAAAGTTTCATACCCTCCTTACTCTACTCAACTTAGTTGACAAGGATTAACCAAAAAGTTCAAAGACCGATTAGAGTAGATGGTACTAGTTATAGATTCAAGTGTCGTGATTCCACTGTGGTTTTCTCTGACAAAGAATGTATTTTCCATTAGAGTATCATCAACTAAAATAATGCAAGATTCATGCAAAGAGAGGGAATAAATAGATAACCAAGCATTGACAATAGCACAACTTCATCATGCTTGCTTCAGGAACCAAACACAATCTCATATGGAAGTTATCCTCCAACTTGAAAAGAAACAGAAAGAAAGGCCCGACAGAGAGAAAATTAAATCAACATGAAACAAAACAAGGAAAAACAACAAACAACTATTCCTACTCCTAACCTAATGGGAAATAGGTCATACTTACATAAAATGAAACTTCCAGTGTAACCATCGACGCATCAGTTGGCCTATGTAAGCAAGGGAATGCATATCAAGAAAGATATTCAAGCATAACGATAAACAAAAAAGATAAGGCAATACATACCAAAACCTTCAAATTTTGAAGATGCACATAGAAAAGTAAGAAAGAAAAGTGCATGCGAAGTGTTTTGTGGATGCATTATGGTGTTTAGACACACTATGAGTCAAAGACATGCAAGAACAAACTTTCGCACTTCAAAACTAGGCGAACATAAAGAAAGAAGAAAACTTTTGTTTTGCTACAATGCTTGCCAAGTATGATTGTTCCAATGACTGAGCAATAAGATCATGTAAAATAGATGGAGGATGTGAAAATCATGAGAGATTGATTTTCAATTTGTATGAAGGAGTGATGAGGAGCCTTTAAAGAAAAATTGATGTTCTTATCAGAACTAGAACTAGCCTTAATACTACGAGAACTTGACATAACCATCAGCGCGGGCTGAAGTGCCTCGACAACTTGTAGAATTTCTAGCTCATTATAGGATAGATCATCAAATATTGGTCGCTTAGAAATATCGACGACGAAAAAATCATATTTGTGACTAGCTGAATTGGTGAAAAGATCATGATAGCCATGATCTGAAAGTTGAAGATAGAAAACAGAGTCATCCTCATGATCTAACGAATCATAAAGAGGGGAATATTGAAGAAAATAAAATTTACCCTTTATTTCTTCAGAATTATGAGATGATAGATTGGGGAGATGAAGAAAAGAAGAATTTTCCTCTTCACATTCGGATGTAAAACTGACATTCCACGAGTTCTGAGAGTGATAAGAAGTAATAATATCAAGAACTATTTCTTCACAAGATTCAATAGGGATGACAAAATAGCGAAAAAAGTCAAGATAATGAGGAAGAGGTGTGGAAGTAGAAGAATCAACCTTCATCGCAGATTCTTGTTTAGATGTGGACTCCCACACATATTCATCGTAAATGATGTCGTAAGTTTGTTGCTAAAAAGCAAATCCATCCAGAACTTGATCCTCATGAACATCAAAATAAACGTTCAAAATGGGTGAACACAACAACTCACAATCGAGAGGACGAAAGGAAGTGACGGATGGAGGAAAAGGAGATAAAACTTCATTGCAAACATCAAATTCGTGGTCCAAACGTGCACTGGAATTATGAGTATGTGGGGTGGGGGAAAGTGGTGGTAAATCAACAAATGAATCCTCAAGTTCTCCCATATCAACTGCAGAAATGGAGTTGTTTGATGAGGAGAAGACGAAGAATCACTTGGAACAACAACTTCATCCATCACGGATTTAGAAGCTCTATAACCAAGGTATGTTGGGAGACTTTTGAAAGATTCATATTCATGTAGATTCATTGACATGTGAAAAAGAAATTCTAACTTCTCTTTTAGTAAAGGCCAATCAACATCATCTTCAGAAAATTTAAAACAAAAATGAATGAAACGATTGTGAAAATCATCAAGAGATTCATCACGTTCTTTTCGCAATCACATAATTTTCTTGAACACAAATTTATAATCATACCTATCAAAGGCATAGTAAATATTTGTGGCGATATGTTGGAAAGAGTGTACAGAGGTGACAGACAATGTGTAACATGATTCCCTTACCCACCCTTCGAATGTGAGGATGAACAACCTGCATGCAACATCCTCACAATGGATATTGTGTTTTGTGAAAAAATCGAGAAAATGAGTGGTGTGCTCAAAAAAGGTTGTTTCACCCTTGCCATTGAATTTAATATTTGAAAATTTAGTGATAATTCCCACGGGCACTTTCGGTTTTTCAGTTCTTGAAAAACATGTTTGGGCTAAGGTATGGGAAGAAGCCATAAATGAGTGAGGGGAGTTCAAACAGACTTCGTGGACTCATCTTGTCATCTCTCCCTCCTTCTAGTGCTAGAAATGTTGATGGTGTTGTACCTGCTAACATTCAGGGGATCTCCCAGATATGAAGTCCCAATTAGACCTCACACCATTTGGTGTAGGAGTACCATCCAGAATATGGCCCAGTTGCTGATGCATTGGGTGTTAATGATATGCCTTGGCTGCAATAACATATAGAGTGATGTATTGTGACTTTGGTGAGAGAAAGTGTGTGACCCTGCGGAAATCAATTGAAATGCATGAAGGTTCTACCACACGAAGGGAAATGAGTGAGCCCCTTAGAAGCCTGTAATAGTACACAACTTGAAAGGAACAAATGAGCATAAATACATAACAAGCTAATATGTGAAATAGTTCACAAGTTAAGAGTGATGAAATAATACAACAACACGCATTCAAGAATATTTGTACCAATGCAAACGAACTATTTCATAAGCATAAGCGTAAGTTAAATAACATACATTGAAAATACAACAAGAATAGTCCTACTATATTCACAAGATATGCATGAAAACGTGTCAGCTTTGAGCTTTTATAAAAGTGAAAGTTCCAATCATACATATATCATTGACGGACCACTAGCCCCAATAGTGGAATGTGAAATCAACATCACTTGCTCCTACAAATAAATATACTCCCTATATGCTATGGAGAATCCAAGGATCTCAAAAAACTCCCAAGCTCCTGATTCTAAGCCTAAGCCTAGCCAAAATCTTGGCTCCTAAAATCCCTTTACATGAGTTATGAGGATATATTTATAACAAGAGGGGTGACTCTTCAACTCCCCTTTGTGGCTCTTGGACTTCCCTCATGACTCTTCAACTTATTTACAATATGGCTCTTCAATTACATCATGAATCTTCACATTCCACAATTGAAACTTGGAATTTCACTTACAAATTAATTACAAATAATGTTACAATACACTCATACCCATATAAGACAAAATTGGGTAGAGCCAACTAGACAACCTTATAAGACAAAACAGTTAATATTGAGTTTGGGGAAACTCGAGCTCAAAAAATTCCACTTGATGTCTTTTGGTGATATGATAGTGCCAAACTTGGTACTATGCAATGACATCCCCTAACTGTGTGATGGTTCCTGGCTAGAAGTGGACTCTAGCTTCCATGGAATCCGGGTACAATGATTTGGAACCAGTTTGGACTTCCTTCTGAAGCAGGAGCAACATTGTTTTCACTTGGACAAGGCTAACAATATATTTTTTCATTTTTTGTCTATTCACCTTGATCCAAAATGGATTTTGAATAGACTCCTAAGTCTAAGTGTTCCTCACTGAGGAAAATGAAAGTCCAAGGAATTTCCTAAAAATAGCCCCATTGTAGAGATCCTTTCTTTCTAAATCTGCTGCAACTTGAATGGGAAAAAATGGACTTAGGATGTAGAAGCTATTGCTCAAAGAAGATGCCCTTTGTTCCTTAGAAAAAGAGGCAAAATCCTTTAAAAATGGCAAAAAACCCTTCAAAAGGGAAATTGCATCAGACCAGGGCAAAAGAGAGGATTTAAGTGAAAAGGGGAAGCACCCCCGATTGCCGATCCCTGACATATCGGGTCAAAGGTGGGCTTGTTTGTATATAACCTAAGGCGGAACCCCGAGCCGATGCGATATGTCGATCACTGATATCAACGGATCGACATCAGTAGTAGCATGGGGCTTAAGGCAGGACCCCACACCGAGCGATATTGCGATCACCGATATTGGCGTCGGTGGATCGGCGATGCACAGAACCCCGAGTCCATGCGATACGTGATTGTGATCAATCGCATCGCAATATCACGTCAAAGTAATACGACGGAGCGGGGGCCACATATATGTGTGTGTGTGTGTGTGTGTGTGTGTGTGCCCGATGCGATGCGACCGGACCTGAAAGGGTTATAAATGCCGCTGCATAATTATTTCAAGTCTGCCATAGAGCCATTTTGCAAATATTTACAATGTTTTATTGTATTTTTCAAATATAAAGGGAAAACCACGAAACGGGCAATTGCTACTTGCGATAGTGATTTCAGGCAGACCCGATAGGAGTCTAGGGTGGAGTTGATGATTTTTGAAATCCAAAAGAAAGAGTTTCTGCGGCTTTTTCCTATGTTTAGTGTATTTTCCTGTGTAAAACGAGAATGCTATTTTTGGGCTTTTCAACACAACGATGGTCCCTTCCGTTGCAGAACAGGTGGCCACCATCCCTGAAGGTGTTTAGAAATGATTGCTAATGCTCAGAGGGGGATTTGAACGAACAGAGGCCGAGATCCAGAGAGCCCGAGGAGGGGAAACAAACAGACATCACCGATTGGCTTAAAGCCACAGAATTATAGAAAAATAAAAAAAAGCAGAGATCACTAAGACAGGAGTGCAGGAAGCTAGGACAATTGAGAGCATCAAGAGCTCAATTAAGAGTAGGAGCACAGAAAACAAAGGCAGAATCAAAAAGAGGCCAAGGGAGCAACAACGAATGCGCAGAGTAGCCAAGGGAGTCACTTGGAGGTCAAGTGAAAAGCCAGAGAGCTGGAAATTGCAGAGAGCCAAAGAATCTAGATCCGAAGAGCCAGAGCCAGAGCCAAGGCTAGAAAGCCTAGAGCTTCAAGATTCGGGGAAAAATGGTGTCTAAACCCATTGTTTCTGTGTAAAACCAATGGAGTTGAGCCAAGGAGCTTGTAAAAGGACTTTACGATAATCCCAGAGAGCCTAGTCGAGTTGACTGGAGCTCACGGAGATGTAGCCCAAGAGTTTTAGGTGAAATCCAAATTAATATCGCTGTTATGTGTGTGTTTTATTGTTGTATTGTCTCTGCTACTTTATTTACTGTTATATGTATTTATATATCAGTTTGAGCACATTAAATTACAACATATAAATAGTTTTAATAAACAACACCAACATACACCTTCTGTTCAAGCACACATTTAATTCCACATTGGTTAATCATAAAGACTTGGGAATATTTAAAGCTTTGGAAGTGGGAGAGGTTCTTGTAAGTTAGACGAGAAGCCTAAGTGCCCCATTTTCAGATGAGGTGGTATCGGAGCCTAAGTTTGGTTAACCCCACCTTCAAAGGAGGTTATATCAGAAAGCTTGATTGACAAAGCAAAGACTGCTTGTTTGAAAGTTGTTTGAACAACAAGAGGCTGATTGTATGCTTGTTTTGCAGATTAACTATTGTTTGAGTTTGCAGAGGTGAAAGGAAAGCTATTGATAGCTCAGTCCAGGAAGGACAAATAGGAAGAAGGGCTAAAGGCATTCTTCTATCCTAAAGGACCTCAAGGCAATCCTTGGAGCACAAGATGTTTGTTGCAAAAGGTTGTTGAAATAAGCTCTTTATTAATCTTGTTTGAAGTTCTTTATTCTTTGGCATAATGACAACTTCCTCAAATGTATCCTCAAATTCTTTCTCCATCACAAGACTCTTTGATGGAGACATAAGGCAAGACTTGTTCATCATGATGGACAAGGTGAGAGAGATGTATGAGGATGGATGGAAGAGCAGCGTACTTAGAGAGCAGTTGAATTCCATGAAGGAAGAGAAGCAGTTGCTTTCTGACAAATTGCAGGAAATGGAGAGGCAACTTCATATTGCAAATATGAACCTGAAAAGGATGCATGAGTTGGAGTCACAACTCTTTGTTGCCAAAGAAGCCTTGGTCAAGTATCAGCTTGAAGAAGAGGTAAACCATTCCAGTTTGTCTTCAAATTCTTCTAAGAATGCTTATATTGGTTCTTTTGAAAAACATACTAGAGGCATAGGTTCCAAGCTAATGTCCAAGATGTGCTATGAAGGAAAGGGCTTGGGAAAGCATGCACAAGGTAAAATGAACCAATTATGGTTGAGGAAAGGCCTAAGTATTTGGGTCTTGGCTATGGACAGTCTTATGGAGAGAGTTCCAAAGATGCCATAAAGGCCATTGAAACAGCTCCAAGAAGAAGTTGCATCGCAGAGTGTGAAGATTGTGTTCAGGAGGAATGCAATGGCTTGAAACATCACTTGCAGGATGCAGGTGTTCAGAAGCACGCACTTGAACCAGAGAGTTGTGGAAACTCTGAAAGCATTGAAGAGATTGAGGGTGTTAGAAAGGGAGCCACTTCTTCAGTTGCTTCACCTCCTCATGAAGGAAATAAAGGTGAAAGAGGCAGGTATAAATCTGGTTCTAATCATATTCCTTTTGATTTTTCAAAGCATGGTAAATTTCCACATAAGCATGGGAAAATAATTGCATGTTCCTTTTGTGGTTTGGATAACCATCATGTTTCTAGATGTTGGAAGAGAATGGCCACGTACAGGTAACTTTTGAAGGAAAAGAACCAAAGAGCCAAAGGTCCATTAGACAAGGAAAATCATGTTGTCAAGAGGATGCACATGTGTTGCACTTACTGCCACAAGCAAGGGCATCTTGCTGAAATGTGTTGGACTCTGAATCCAGCAATGCTTCCACAAAAGCTGAAGAAAGTGGAAAGAGAAGATGGTAGAAATGGAAAGGAAGTTTCCAAGAATGATGTGTCTCGGGATTATTCACATGTTGATGCTGATGTGCAGACAAAGGAAAAACCTTTGAACTAGATTGGTAAGAAATGTTTAGAGTTCTTTTCCAATTAAGGATCACATGTCTATTGATGCATCTATTTGCATTTCTTGTTGATGAGATGCAAGTTGCAGGTTTCTACCAAGATGGTGAATGGAAAATATTGGGTAGGAGACTCACTTTGTTGCTGCAACACTATGTTCATTTCAACTTTGAAAGTACAGTGTGCTTAAGTGAAAGTTGAAGGATGAAATGCATGCATAAGCATGATGTGCATGAACACAGGGATGTTGATGTTTTCCTTGTATTTGAACATGTATGTGTAATTAAATTGAAGGGTTGATTGCTTTGATGTAAACATGCATGTAATGTTGACTTGAGGAAAAGTTGACTTGGTCTCCAAGATGGAGATAGTGGTGAAATGTTCATCTTTTGAAAGGAGTCCTAATGGTTTCTTTTTCTACATGCTTGACTTGAAGGGTCATTTGTCTTAAAGGCATGTTTTGTGGGCTTGTTGTCTAGTCCATCATTTGTATGCAGATGTAGGACATGGAGGTATTCACAATATGTGAAATATGTTCCTTTGTTGAAGCAGGAGTTTAGTCCATCCAGTTGTTGTCTATATTTCTGTTGTTGTTGACAGCTTTTCAAATAGGTACAAATGAGAATTTTTGTGGAGCAGGTATACTTCACATTTGTTTGAGCCACCTTTGATCAATGATCAAGGCAAGGAAGCTCAAACTACCTTCTATAACCATTTCAACAGGAGTTCTGCAGGAAGGCAAGGAGGAAGACAGTTCTTCCCAAGAAGACTAGCCCATCCGAGAAGGGAAGTGGTCAGAAACTTTGGTTCAGAGGCACTATGCAAGGCAAGTGTAGGGAGGCTGAAAGAAGAGGGTGAGTCACTCTCATTTATTGTTCAGATCAGTATATCAGTCTTTTGGAGACCAAAAGTTCTTTTAGTGGGAAGGCGTGATCCAAAATGGATTTTGGATAGACTCCTAAGTCTAAGTGTTCCTCACTGAGGAAAATGAAAGTCCAAGGAAGTTCCTGGAAATAGCCCCATTGTAGAGATCATTTCCTTTTGAATCTGCTGCAACTTGAATGGGAAAAAATGGACTTAGGATGCAGAAGTTATCACTCAAAGAAGATGCCCTTTGTTCCTTAGAAAAAGAGGCAAAATCCTTTAAAAATGGCAAAAAACCCTTCAAAAGGGAAATCGCATCAGACCAGGGAAAAAGAGTGGATTTAAGTGAAAAGGGGAAGCACCCCCAATTGCAAATCCCTGACATATCAAGTCGAAGGTGAGCTTGTATGTATATAACCTAAGGCGGAACCCCAGGACGATGCAATATGTCGATCGCCAATATTAGTAGATTGACATCAGCAGTAGCATGGGGCTTAAGTCGGAACCCCGCGTCGAGCGATATTGCGATCGCTGATATCAGTATCAGCGAATCGACGATGCACAGAACCCCAGGTCCATGCGATACGTGATTGCAATCAATCGCATCGCAATATCGCGTCGAAGTAACATGATGGAGTGGGGGCCATATATACATACATATATACATACATACATATATATATATATATATATATATATATATATATATATATATATATATATATATATATATATATATATATATATATATATATATATATATATATATATATATATATATATAGATATATATATATATGCACCGCTGTGATGCAACCAGACCTAAAAGGATTATAAATGCTGCTACATAATTATTTCAAGTCCGCCATAGAGCCATTTTTTGAGATTTACAATATTTTGATGTATTTTTCAAATACAAAGGGAAAACCATGGAACGGGAAATTTCAACTTGAGATAGTGATTTCAGGCAGACCCGATAGGAGTATAGGGTGGAGTTGATGATTTTTGAAATCCGAAAGAAAGAGTTTCTACGGATTTTTCCTGTGTTTAGTGTATTTTCTTGTGTAAGCCGAGAATGTTATTTTTGGGCTTTTCAACACAATGATGGTCCCTTCTGTTGCAGAACAGGTGGCCACCATCCCTTAAGGCATTTGGAAATGATCGCTAACGCTCAAAGGGGGATTTGAATGGACAAAGGTCGAGAGCTAGAGAGCCCGAGGAGGGGAAACGAATGGACAACACTGATTGGCTTAAAGCCACAAAATGACAGAAAAAGAAAAAAAAGAAGCAGAGAGTGCTGAGACAAGAGCACAGAAGGCTAAGCCAAAGTAGGAAGCTAGGGTAATTGAGAGCAGAAAGAGCTCAATTGAGAGCAAGAGCGCAAAAAGCAAAGGCAGAAGTAAAAAGAGGCTGAGGAAGCAAAAGTGAATGTGCAGAGCAGCCAAGGGAGTCACTTGGAGGTCAAGTGAAAAGCCAGAGAGCTGGAAATTGTAGAGAGCCAAAGAAGCCAAAGCCAAAGAGCCAGAGCCAAAGCTAGAGCCAGAGCCAAGAGCCAGAGCCAAATCCGAGAGCCAGAAAGCCAAGAGCTTCAAGAGCAGGGGATAAAATGGTGTCTAAACCCATTTTTTATGTGTAAAACCAATGGAGTTGAGCCAAGGAGCTTGTAAAATGACTTTACCATAATCCTAGAGAGCCTAGTCGAGTGGACTGGAGCTCACGGAGACGTAGCCCAAGAGTTTTGGGTGAACTCCAAATTAATATTATTGTTCTGTGTGTTTTATTGTTGCATTGTCTCTACTGCTTTATTTACTGTTATATGTATTTATATATTAGTTTGAGCACATTAAATTACAGCATATAAGCAGTTTTAATAAACAACACCAGCATACATCTTCTGTTCAAGCACATATTTAATTCCGCACTAGTCAATCATAAAGACTTGGGAATATTTAAAGCTTTGGAAGTGGGAGAGGTGCTTGTAAGTTAGACAAGAAGCCTAAGTGCCCCATTTTCATATCACACCTCCAAATATTCTTTGGTGGAAATATGTCTAAACTACTCTAAGTATTCTTCAATTTCCTACTTGACCTATTTCCTATGTTTGTCTTCAGTGAGTGAGCTAATTGATGGGACCTTGTGGAACATCACCAAGAAATCCAGACTGTTGTATAATCGTGCATATGAGACCTGCTAATGAAAGAGGCAAGTTGTTTGATGTTTTGGATAAATATCTGCACTCTTTCTTTCTCCATCTCTGCTTATTGCTTTCTTTTCTTACCCAAGCCAAGTGATACCCCTTTGTATTACATTGACCATTCATGTGTGGAGGCGATGGAAGCTTATACATTCTTGAGATTTTTGACAAAGTATTTACATTTCTGTTCCAAGCCATGCAAGTGGAAATCTGCTTTATGCATAGTGATGAGCTCCTCATTAATATCCTGCATGGTCTCTATCAAAGTCGATACTTCACCAAGTATCATTGCCTTCATTTCTTCTAGATAGACCTGTGTGAGAATTGTGGCCTTGATCTCTATGGAGATTTGTTCAACCTCTTTCCTAGAAACCTACAAGTTCTTTGTCATTTTATTGTTCTCAACCATCAAATACTCAGTGTTATAATTTGTTGCACTTGCGAAAGCCAAGTTTTTTGCGGAAATGGAATTTATATTCCTGCTAGTATCGGCCACAATCACCCTTTCTCTCATGAAAGCAGGAGATGTGAAGTCATCTAGAAAATGTTTTCTCCGTGCTTGTACAATGTTCTACTGAAGTTCATTGTATGATATATTCTACGTTTCCATAACCGGTTCATCATCAAGAGGAAAATTTTCCCCTTCCTCACTTGGAGCTAACTCTGCTACTAGAGGTTGTGGAGACTAAATAGTGACCTATTGTGTGCTTGGAATCAGGTCGACATCTTCATTCTGTGACGCCGGCTCCACCTCCATGTATTGGATTTCAATCAACTCTTCAATCTGCTAAGAAAGCTCCTTATCCTGCATCTGTTTTCTCTCCTCCTCTGATTGTCAGTTTTGTTCTTGTTCTTTGGCCTATCTCTCTATTGTTATTTATTATGATATTACTTCCACTCTTTGCCTTTCTTATTCTTCTTTCTTCTACTTCTCTTCTTCCTCTTTCCTCCTTTGCTCCAATTCTCTCTTCCTCTATTCTTCTCTCTACATCCTTTGTTTCCTCTTTTCCTCTGTTGCTAAAGCCGCATTCATAATAGATGGATATGCTTTCATCTTATGGCTCGTTCTCCCCTTGTACTATATGTAACCTTCCTCTTTCCCTTATCTTATGATGGGTTGCTCCCTTTTGCTCATGCTACTTCTAGAGTATCTTCCTTCTATGAAGTCACTTGTGAAGTTATTGCAAAACTGACTAGATTGTGGGACTTGGAGGAATTATAACAATTCTTCCATCCTTCCTCCTCAGGCCACTAGAATGTCCCACTTAGCCACTAAAAATGGATTCTCGCACAGTAGTCTTTGCAAATCTCCCTCATATCATACAGATTTAAGTCCTTAGTACTGAATGAAAACTTTTCTATCACCTTCCCTTCAGTATCCGTAACTTTTAGATTCTTGATCTCATACAATCTGATCTGCAAAGGAAGGACTGGTCAACATTCTTTCTTCTTCCTGTGAAGAGTAATGGATAACCCTATGGAGATATGGTATGAAATATGTGGTGACTTATGTCTGCTGCACATTCTAAGGAATGTGCCATACAGTGAGGCAAACCAATCTTTGATATGCGATATTACTTCCATTACCTCATGCGACTTGCAAGTTGGCTCTTCCTCAAATATCATATTATAAAGGAAGTGATCAGTCAGCTTCTCCATTACTCCTTTGTGGTTGCACTCCGAGAGAAGCTTACAATAGACATGCACGGCTTATTCTCGTGGTGTCTAAGTCTAATTCATGTCAAGGAATGAATTATGCACACAAATTGCATCTAGTAGATATGTAGACATATAAAATCTAGCTTGGCCTCCCTTGGGAGGACTCAAGGCATTAGCTACATGAATCTTAAATTTTCGAGCCAACAATTTTTACCAGTTGAATGGTATTCATTCACTTACAACCTCGCTTAGAAAGAATTCCCACCCTTTAGGAAAGGTCTCGATACTCTGCTTCTTATAGAATTTTAAAAAATAGGATGATCAACAGCCGATAGGCCTTCCTGATTTATTTTGTCTTGTATGTGTTGGTGGGAGTCTGATGGAGCTTTGTCGTCTCTTTCACCCAGCCTTTGAAAATATACTTCGTGCTCAAATAGTTTTTGGTGGCAAAGAAATATGAATCCATGAGCGATTCTAGCTCAGGAAAATGGTACATAAGATGATAATATGGTGAAAAAAAAGAAGAAAGCTTATGTCCGCTAGTACTACTAAGAGTCATGGTCTTTGGATCTATGTGATACTATTGGAAATACTGAGAGGGGGGTGAATCAATATTCCTTAGCAATTAGTACTTTTAAATCTTTTCAGAGCATTAGTTAATCTTCAATTCTTATTAATGTTTATGCAGCAATAAAAGTAAATAAAAGAACACAGTAGGCACAATAATTTTAGGTGGAAAGCCCCCTCCAGGTCAAAAACCACCGAACACTTTTCTAATAAGTTCTTTAATCTTCAACCCCAACTGAAATGAAAGCAACAAATTCCTAGAATTCTAGAAAAGAATTATTCTCCGGCTCCCACTGGAAGGACACCCCAACACCCTGGTTTCTTCAGTAATCAACTGAATGGATGCCCCAACACCCTAGACCAACCTACCACCCTGAAGTGTTCAGAGGCTCCAACTTGTAGGCAACTTCATGCACCATCCTACCACCTACCTAACACCCTATAATGATTAAAATGAGACAAGGTTGTGGATTCCCAAACTAGGGACAATAATCCACGATACAATAAGATGTACAATGATTTTCATGTACTTGACCAAATAACCAATCACTCTATGACCTGCAACCAAACCATGAAATCATCCCAACAGTGATTCCTATACCTCCCAACATTGCCTCTTTGACTCTAGGCAGAATGACTCTTCCACAAATGACTCTTTTACAATCTTTACAATGATGACTCTTTTACAAATGACGACTCTTTTATAAATGACTCTTTTACAACTTTACAATAATAACTCTTGACCTTAACAATACTCCATGATATATGAATGGTTTTCATGTCTTCAAGGATGTCCCACTATAATGATTCCTTTGATTTGATACTTCTACTCTTGAATTCTTTCTTGAAGTTGTACTTGAATCTTCTTCTACCTGCATGCAAAATTTTCCCAGCGAAACCAATCCCAAAACAAAACAAAATACCCTTCAACTTACATCTGCTTGCAAAACACATGCAAGTGCATAATAATGAATAAATAAAAATTAAAATTACAATACGTACCTGAAGTGTGCTTGTCACTTTTGTTGTTGACTTGTTGCAGAAGTAGACAAAGGCTCCCACTCTTGATATAGGCCTGGACTCTATGCAAGACTATATCCAAAACTAACCTAAATATATATACAACAAAAACTTATGACAAACCCTAGACTTGTGATGGACAAAGTTCTAAGAACAACAACAAAGACCATTCTATCAACTATGACAAGACAAGTAACATGAACTTACAACATCATATATATTTAGCAAACTTGGTGTAGCATCAAGAACATGTAGCATAAAATGTGTAGTATCAAGAATAGGATATCTGAAAAACTAATTGTGACATATACAGACATAGAGATATAAACGAGACACTGTATATACTTACGTTTTCATGAAAAAACATATGTCAGAGATGATACTCAAAATTCAAATTTAAACACTAATCATACATACCTTGTTGTAGGAGACTTCACCTTGATTGTTGATGTGTGGTCCTTACTGTAGTGATCCTTGAATGCATGCTTTTTCTTGCCTTCTACGAGATCGATATTGAATCTGTTGTATCTATGTAATTTCAAATCTATAGGGTCTAAAATTTCATCCTATCATATCCCTCTGAGTCCTATTTCCAACCCCATAGGTCTGATCAATATTGGATTCTTCAATAAAGAGTTATGGCCAATCTCCCACGATGACCTAATTATAGATTGTTTTAGTAGAGTGAACTTGTACGAATTTCCACGTGTCACTATTGCAATATTCAAGCTTGAAAATGCTACTCAACAAACTAAAGTTTGTCCTCTTTCTATGACTATTTACGAAATTTGAATCCAATGCTTAGAGAGAAAGTTATGACAATTTTCCCAATGTCACCTGTTTTACATGGAATTCGGGAGCCTACAAAAACCCTAACTTCCTCATATCATATCTCCAAAAATATAGCGAACTAAGATCTAAAATTCGGTCATGAGGTTCATCAATATTTCATCTCAAATTGATTTTAATTTCAACTTCTAAATATTCACTGAAAAAAACATTATAGCAAAAATTCCACGATGACCTGTTTGAAGCCACAAAATCCCTACTAGAGGAGGATATGAGGGTCATTATTTATATGAATGTCCTGAGTTGAGAGGGCCCTCAACAATTTGAACGTTGGAGGGATTTTAGAAGAAAAAAAAATATTATTATTGACTATTCAATGACCACACCCAATTATGAGTTCCATGCCACAACCCCATATAGTTTTAGCCCACTAACTCGGGTTACTAACTTCAAACAGAAATAACTCTCAAACTGTGAAGAACTGGGAGGCATACCATATATCAAAGGAAACATCTCGACGAGTAGAATCCATCAAGAAGATACTTGATGCAAAACAATATGAGTTTTCAAGTCAAAATTCCCTTGCAAGATTGGGGTAGCCATTGTTGCTTCTTGGGTTGACATCAATGACAACCACTGATCAATAGATACATTATCTAGCTGATGAAATTTCCACATGGAAATGTTGTATATCTGCATGAAACCCTATGTAGCCCTGATCTCTGGACATTGACATAAACCTTTTGATCTTCCATATTTGCCTTGAAGGTATTTGGTGAAAGAATTCACCTTCTGCCATATAATATCTAATTCCTTTTCCACAAGTAGTTGAGTTTCCGAATACACTGGCAAGTAAACTGGTGTACTCTCAAATTCCTCCCCGACATTGATTTCATCGGTATCCTATGAAGCATTTCTCTTGGATTCCATGGTAACGGTGACTGAAAAAGAGAAGTTTTCAACACCTGCAGTACCTGTGAGAGGAACATTCACTCATGAAAAACATGAATTATCTCCAACAAATCAACTTACAAAGAAAGATTAAACAAAAACCACATGGACTAATGAGAAATATTGTGCAATTATGAATGTGAGGGAGAGAGACTAGCTGAGAGAACTGTGCAATCTCAACAGCCAATGATGTAGCCTGATGCTTGACACTGCGTAATGCGGAACTCATCCTGTGTAGTGACAAGGAGAGAATGTGCATTTCACAATCTCAGTGGCCAAGAGAAGGGCTTGAGCCCTGTAACTATGTAGTTTGTAGTTGGGCCAACTTGTACTACATATTGCATAGACTTAGAGTCCATTCTTTCAACTTGAGCCTTGGACTTGCACAATTCCAAGATGGGCAAGGCAGTGCATGGCCATTGAAATGTAGATATGCCCTGTGAGGGTGTGGGAAACAAGAAGATCTAAGTGATAGTGCAAGCATTATTGAATATATGACTAAGTATGGATAGATCAATGCAAATTGAATTCATAAAACCAACATGCAAAAGGAAAAATAAACATGCATGGAGGGTCGCTAAAACAACGACTTTCTAATGGGAAAAAACAAGAAAATGGATGTGACACTTGTAAAAGGAAAACAAAGGATCAAACCAACACTTGTACAAGACAATATGAAGTAAAATGCCAGAAACCATGAAGAGAAACAAGCAAAACATCACTCATAGAAGAGGAACGACAAAAATCAACAGAAAAAGTGACAAAAGATGACAAAAGCAAAACTCACCTAGAAAAGCGACGCAAACTCCACCGAAGACTCCTTGATCTTCTTGGGAATGATAGAGTTCCAAGATTTATTGTGTAAATGAGCTCTATAATTGTCAATTATATAAATATGGACAAATTAATGTTTTTGACGTGCATGCCTAAAATCAAGGAATAAGCGACACTTGGTTGAAATTTCTAAAAATAGCAACTATGCCACCTTTGGGAAACTAATAATGACTCCCTATTTTCTAGGGATGATTTTTCATTTTTTTCTTTTTCTTTTTTCTTTTTCAAGAAACTTTCCATGCACACTGCCAAGGAAGATTGTGCAATTCTGGGGAATTGGGCTACTTCCCGACTTAATGCATTGCACATTTTCTGAGCTTAGTGTTGGGCTGCCCTCCATGACTATGCAATTCTCAAGCTCAAGGTTGAGCTTCCATCTTGTATTGCACAATTTCCATAATCAAGGTTGGCTTGCCCTCATGGATTGTGCAGTTTTCGGAGGCAAGCCTGGAATTGTTGTAAGGTCAAGTCAGAAGGTTAGCTTGTGACTCAAAAAGATCAGATAAATATGAAAGAAAGAAAACACAAGCACAAATGAAAAGAATAAGTCTTGATCAAATCATGAATACTTGACGACAGTAAAAGATAAGCTCTTTTGGACAGAAGGGAAGGCTCCAAAATCAAGGCATAGGAAAACATTTTGAGGGTGGTTTTAGCAACTACAACAACTATCTAGTGAAAGTAGAGTTTTTCTAATTTGGGAAGGTGTAATTGGGTTCGTATTGGTTGGGGATTAAATACAGTGTTTTTTAGAAGTATTTTCCAATATGTATTCAAATAAAGGGTATTATTTAGTATGCCACGAACGCACATGCTATGTCAAAGGTTAATTAAGTGAAGCCCGTATGGCTTTATTTCATTTACAATATTTTTACTATTTAGGGTATAGTTAGTCTAGATAGAGGATGATAGTCCAAAAATTCTCCATTGTAAACATGGTGTTCAACTTAGTAATACTTTTCATAACATTATCATCATCTGATGTTTAGTTTGGTAATACATATTATATTTTTATCATGATGTGAAGCATCATTTTACATGTGAGCTTAGAATGATGCCTCACATGACGATGAAAACAATGAAATTAGAAGTAGGAATAGAATATATTAAGCCAAAATTTTATGTTTGAGTATTGCACAAAGGTTGAGTTTGAGTGTCATAGAGGATATATCTAGGCTAGGTATCTAGACTTTGCCATGGTCGAAAGAGGATTAGATAAATGAAAAACAAATTGTGAAGTATAGATTTGAACAAAATATCTTTAGTGCGTTAAACTCATGTGATAACCAATGACACCACAGTTGGAATAATATTTCCTACCAAAAGCATAATGACAGTTAATCTTTAATCTAAATTCTCGAAAATCTATATTCCTATTTATTGATTTCTCTTACAAATATTTATTTGGGAAATAGTAATATACCAAATATTCTTTAGAAAAAAACTCATTTTAGTTTCTAATATACTCTCCACCCAACAAATGGTATTGTGTTTGATATGTTTATTTGTATATACAATAAATTATATAATAATTCATTCAATCTAGGAAAACAAGTGACAATACATAGTGCATATGCACCATTGGTGCAAAAGAGGAAATATATGGTGACGGAAAGGTTCAAACAACACATCGAGGACTTGCATTTTTATCTCTCAAGTTTTAAACGAGTTATGCAAAACAAGAAAATCCTACTATGAATCTTTTAAATAATAAGTGATTCTCTATGGCATTTGATGGAATATGCTAGTTATTGATGAACTTTATTTTATCTAATCAACAAAAAATCCTCCACAAAATTGCCTCTCCTTTTCTCCTTTGATACAAATGAACACTTTTCTAAGTTGACCCAGAAATTATGTTAAACAAACTATGAAGGTCTTATTTAGTTACACTACACAAATATTGTTTTAGAAAAGAATGTTGTCAAGATAAACCATAAAAAAATGATTTGCAAATATAATGATCATATCAATATTACGAATGTTATTAATGTATTAGCATGCTCAAAAAAACATCATTAGCCACCTCTATCAATGTAGGGAATATTGTTATGGAACTTAATCTAGTTAGATATTATAAGGTGGTACTTTTTTGATGTATTAGCATGCCCTTAACATCAAAGCTTCATCCACTTATATGCTCATATGATCTCAATCTATAATGGATGGTTGCTTTCACTTGAGTTCATGTTAGTTGTTTTAAGTAGTACATTATAGCCCAAGCCTTGAGAGCACCTACTCCAAAGGTACCCAAGCCTTTAGAGAGAGATAGATGGCTTAGCAGATGAAGCATTGAGAGATTTGGGTCTCCTGATGACTTGAGAAGATGTTACATGTCCCTGAGTGCCCTTAGGACCTAAGACGTTTGTCTAATTTCACCCAACATAGAGGATTCTGGATGATCGCACTACTAGACCCAGCATGCCCCTAGGTTGTCTTGGATACTACTTGATGGGCAAGCCATGATTCAAAGCCTAGATGAGGATGATTTTCCATTGAGAGACTAGGTATGGCTTGTTTCACTTTAAGGAGCCTTAATGCTAAAGAGAGGAGGCCTTGTTTTTATCATTGGAGACCCATGGACATGACATGGATACACCCCCAATTGGATTTGGAATGCCAGAGGAGGATTTGAGGTGGATATGAGGGAAACTCAACAAATATTGGATGATATTGAAACTATGACACTTTTTCATACCTCCCTTCACCATGGCATGGAATTTGGATCCCTAAAAGGGCATTGCACCAAAATTTATTAAGGCTATTTCCCACACGTGTGGGCATTTATGGCTTGTTTTATCATTAATATCTTACGTTGGGTTGCAACACAAGGTTTAATTCAATTAAAACTTATTTTAGGGGCTTCATTAGTTAGAATTCATTGAGGTAGACCTCATATAAATAGAGGTCACCTCATTTTCATTTTTCATCATCACTTGTGGAGAAATCAACCTCCTTAGAGGATTTTAGCCTAACTGAAATGGTCTTGTATACTTGTGAAGATGTGATTTATTATGGATATTTTTATTTTGGAGACATTATCTTATTGTGGAGACATATTTTTGGTATACTAAAGGATTCTTTCATGCACTTTTTTAAATATTTTATATATCGAATATTTTTTTATGGTTATTGCATGAAATGGTTATCGATAGGGTTTATATGTGCTAGATTTATTGAATATTTTTCTATGAAATATTGGAAAATTATTGTATGCATTATCCTAAATAATGTGTGACAATCCCTTGAGTTAATAGTCATGTTAATTTATCTTCAAAGAATTTATCCCCTCACACAATGATAGGTAGGCTTTTGAAAACTATAGTTGTTCTTTCCCTTAGTCCATATGAGGGTATGGTTTTTCCATTAGTAGGTATCCCTTAAACTTCATCACCCAAGGATCAAGCAATGGCCTTCCACATAGGTGATCACACCATAGAAAATTATTTAAAACTTATTTTTGTCCCTCTTTCTCATATTTTCAACCCTTCAAAGCAAGCCATTAGGCTAGGCCTAGGGCCCAATTCAACTAGGAGAAGTGCATTGGCTTGAAGAAGGGTTATATGGATGGTTTTGTGTCTCATTGCCTCTGTTCGTGTCAGCCTTTGAAGCCTTCCACCAGAGATCAAACATGCTCTTACAAAGTGGTCTTAGGGTGTCAAAGTCAAATTTTGTCATTTCAGTGAGTCTTCAAGTAAAATTTGGTCACTAGGTATTAGGTCTAGGATTGTTTTCACTCCTTCAAAATTTTTCTAAGTGTTGGTCCATGTCACCATTCAACTAAGTGTACCATCATTCAAAGAGTTTTCATCATCATTTCAGGTTCCAATGGGTCATTTTACACCTTTTTTGTGCTTCAGTTGTGCAAGGCTCATTTCCCTCTCCTAGGGTTTTGAAGGTAATTTTTCTTAGATGGTCAAATCATAAAAAAAGCTTGCATCTTGATGCTCATACACCTTCCCCTATACTTAATATACCTTCTTAAACACTTCCCATCACTGATATCCCTCAAATTCATCATTTTCCCACAAACCCTAGCCTATTACTACAATTTGACACTTTTCTAGGTTAAGCCTGTGTTTTTCCCTTTTTGACCCCTTCCCCTAACTCAATCCTTGAAATTCCACTTTCCCTTGCTTCCTGACATCCCTCCCTATTTTCCAAAATTTTCTCAAGAAGTTAGAAGCCCCTTATCCCCTTCATTTCCCTTCATTTCTACAAATCCCCTCTTCCACATATCGGGATAGGTTTTATTCAAATGATGTTTTTGAGAAATAAAAGATGAATTTGAAAAAATTGAGAGAGGTTTTTGTCCATCATTGACCCAGGAATAAAAAATGCTTTCATTTTTTACACAGGTTTCATGGTTTGGGAGAAATGTCTAAAACATCATTTGCCTCGGGAGGGTTGTTGCACCTCTGGAGTGACCTTGGTAAAATCAATTTTTATCCTATATTGAATGACCAAATGACTTTCTTGATGCATCAACTAATAAGTAGACACAAATATATTTCCAATGAGCTATCATGAGCTCAATTTGGAGTTGAGGAAGACCTTCAAAAGTTGACTGCAACAGCACTATGCATTTTGGCAGCCTCATTCTACACATTTTGACCAGTATTTGAATATTGGACCTTTGACATGTAAAATGAACTTCAAATTGAAAAATTCAAGATTTTCTGGAAAGTAAACTCGACAAGCTTTCCAATGAGCTATCCCACGCCCAATTTGGACACCAGGAAGGCCTTCAAAAGTGGTCTACAAAAAGGCGCTGCACATCTGAGTTGGCGTTGCGCACCTGGCAGTGTTTTCCTTTGTAAATTTGCACAGGCGCTGCGCATCTAGGGAGGCACTGCGCACCTGTGTGAGGCACTGCGCATCTGCCCAACCAAGTTCTAAATTGACTAAAACTTTCCCAAACTCTCAAATTCACCTCAAAATCTTCAAATGCTCTCTCTTTCAAGTATGTATACTTGTCATAGCTTGTGAATCAAGGTTTTGTTTACCAAATTTTGGTGTTGTGCATTCTTAGTATCAAACCCTAGCTTCTAGGGTGAAACCATAGCTTTCCTCATTTCACAAGTATTATACAAGCCCTATATGCTTGCCATTATTCCCTAAACTAAACCCCATTCCCATTTACATATTTCCTAAATCCCATTCCCCTCATACATTTTCCCCATTCCCACTTACACTCTCCCCAAACCCTAAAAACCCTATTCACATCACTAAACCCTACCAACTCTCCTAAAATCCCATCCACACTCCCTAAAACCTATTTACACATCATACTCTCACATACTCCTCCCTACACTTTGACCACTCCATTCCTCCACCCTATTTTCATTATATTATTCACTATTGCCCATATATAACCACAAGTGTTCACAACCACAAAAAAGCAAAGGAAAAGAGAAGATGCATGAGGATGATATAGTATTGTCACATATCTAGAGCAAGAGAACAAACAATTGGAGGATAAGCAAGGCCTAATGGAACTTGAAGTGTTGAAACTGAAAAGGCAAAGTGATAAAAAGCATCCTATCACTTTGACTCCCATTGAGCAAAAGATTGAACATGACTGGGAAACTTGGCTTGAGAGGGTCAACTTAGATCTTGAAGGACTGATCAACAAGGCCAACAGGGACAATAGAATGCTTCGGCACATGTCATATCATTATATGACTCGAAACAAAATTTGCAATATGAGAATCAGGAAGCTTAAAGCTAGGTTGAGAAAGGCCTTAGAGAGAAAAAAAGAGCAAGACAAATTGAAAATCTTGGCTGAAGCCTTCCTAGCCCATCAAAGCAACTAATGGTGGTGTCCCATGCCAAATCTGGGCAAGTTTTGATGATTTTTTTGTCTTTTTCAACTTTTGAAATTCTGAAAACAGGAAATTGGCCTAGATGCGCAGCGCCGGCTGGAGCACTTGTTGGAGGAAAATCTTATATATTTGGATTCATCATGATTAAATCATCAAACCCAGAAAATTTCAGCAATTTTGGAGCAAAACTAGGTCACCAAAAGGTCAAAAAACTACCAAAAAATGACCTCTCTGCCTCTTTTTGGACACACAGAAGAAGCCTTGGGAGATTTCACTTTTGAGGGGGGAAATGACCTCCAAATGAAAACATTCAAGATGTTCCAAAAACTAGATAGGAATACCTTTCCAATGAGCTATCTTGGGCTCAATTTGGCTAAGGGGAAGGCCTCCAAAACTGGGTGTGAAGCGGTGCTGCGCTTTTGGCCAGTTTGCCAGAAAATCAAATTTTCGCCTACTTTCACTGCAAGTTGACTTTCTCTCTCTTCATGGATGATTTTATGATTGTAATTAATGCCTTGGTATGTAAATGTAATAGTTAAATGATATTATAGGGTAGATTCATCAGTTTGAGGTGGTTTGGGGGTCAATGAATCAGTTGCCATGCTTATAGAGGCAAGTCATTCCACTGCCTATATTCCTGTTCGCTGTTTGGAAATGGTTGTAATAGCTCCTTTTCTCTTGGTTTCGACCCCTGATGGCTAGCATAGGTGGTTTGATGTCTATATTATGTATTTTTTGTGTCATTAGCAAAGGTTGGACTCTCTTGGATGCTCTGAGCTATATTGTACACCTTTATCAACAGTTTGACAAGGAAATAAACCAGGATTTGCAACTATTTTTATGGGATACTTGTGGTATGGTGTTTTTGCATAGTTTCTTCTTCTGTTATTAGTGTTTCTCATGTTTTATGTATGCCACAATCTAATACATTTCTTATAGCTTAATGATATTAAGATAGATAGGTAGAATTCATTGTTTACAGTGCTCTGCCTTGGGAAGCCATTCAGTTTTCTATGTTTTCTATTGCTTGAGAAGGATACATGATCTTCACATGCCCTCCTCAACTCCTCACCAGTATTAGACCTCTCATCTCACTCAATTTCAAGTGCCAAAGCACCTACCTACCTTGCCCCATAGAACACCCTGCATCCTGACTTAATTTCCCGAACCCAAAACTGCCTGGCTCCATTTGATCCAGCAAAAAACCAACAAAATCAATCAAAACCTTTTGAGCTACTATACCTAGCCTAAAATCCCTATCTGATCCAGTCACTTTGACCGAGATCCATAAGGAGAGAGCCCTCTCTTGACCTGGTAGGGCTAGCTACCAGGTTAAGCTTGGTTTGTGGTTACCCTAGAATTGCCTCCCTTCAGCCTAAGGTCAATCTAGGCTCTAACAACCTCAAAATAAAATCTCTCCTAAGATAAATTATTCTATTCTAAGGCCAACATCAAAATCCCTAAGTAAATTTTCCCTAGGTTAAATCCTAACCTAACCTTAGGCTTCAACTTCAGGCTTCTTGAAGGCTTGTTTCTCCATTCGTTGAACATACATATCCTTAACAAGCCTTTTCTTCCCATTATTCACCTTGGTAAGCCCTTTATCTTGCCTATTTATTGAACCCTAGGTCATAAGTTCCCTATATAGGCCACTTGGAGGGTGTGGTTTGCCTTGTCTTTGCTAGATTGAGCTTTGTCCTTAAGTTAAGTTCCATTCCTAAGCCTATCCTTGTCACTTCTAAGCCATAGTTTTTAAATATCTATTAGGTGACATACATAGGTAAGCCTCCCTTGTGGTGAAAGTCCACTAAATATTAGGAGGTGGTGAGTCGTGATGACAAAGGGCCTCCACCTCATAGTGGTGTGCTTGGCTTCGCTCTTGTCTTATGAGCCCTCTCACAATGCCTACTATATTTTGAGTCAACATAACCACTTTCCTAGGATGGGAGCATAAGTAAGTTTATAATTTTAATGAAGAAATCGTATTGGGAAGAATCTATTGTTTCATTTTTGTGATTGAGATTATTTTGCTTCCACTAATCAATTTTAAAAGCCTAGTTGTGTGTTCATTAATTAGATTAGTAATATGTTAGGTCAATGGATTGTTAGGTGCTAGGTTTGCAGGGAATATAAAAATGTGTTGAGGCATTCACTAAACCCTCCAACTTGACATGGTAGATTACATGATCTAGCCTTATGATGTCAAGAAGAATAAGAGAGCATGTAAAATTGTCTTGAACATGGACAATGAGAGTAAGCCCATAATGAAGAATAGTATATCACATAAAAATATAGAAATCTAAGTATTGTTAAAATGTTATTATATTAGATTGATCTAATTGTTGTAATTAATACATTCAAATTTTGATTGGAATCTAAAAGAATGCTCGTGATAGTTGTATGTTTATGACACAAGTGAGAAGGAAAATCTATCTAGTGAGGATAGACAATGAAGAATAGTCTATTGCATACAAATATATAAAGGTAATTTTTGTGAAAATGTTATTATATTAGTTGAATATATTTGTTGTAATGAATACATGTAAATTTTGGTTGAAATATAAAAAGAATGCTCCTAATAATTGTATGTTTATGACACAAGTGAGAAGGAAGATTTATCTAGTGAAGAAAAAGCATGAATGGATTAAGTTTCCAATGAAACTAGCAAAAGAACTCTGGAGACTTGAACTACTCTTGATGGCATCACAACATGGGAGGGGAAGGATTTCTAAAGGGACTACATTCTATATAAGGGAATTTTAGAAGTATTGTGGACGACTATGAAGAGTCTAGAAATACAAATACATAGAGGATGATTTTATTCTAAGGGGAAATATTGGTTTTATCAACTACAATATGCTATTTTTTTTTTCAAAATTAGCACATTAGTAAAACCCCAGATTTATGCATTGATTTATCCCTAAAAATCACTTGTTTGTAATTTGTGTAAGTGGATGAAACCTACTACTCTTATAACATGTTTACTATTGTATTTTATCTATATTTTTTGTAAACTCCATGAAAACCTTAAGTAAGTTTCGAAATTTCATTGTTTTGGAATAATTTTTCATTAGATAATAACTTGATAAACTCTCTAAAACATCCATAAAGTGAAAAAATCCTAAATATGGAATTTACTTTGAGAAACCGCCTTAATCCTTATCTCATATATCATAATAACATAGTGGTAATTTGGATAGGTACATAGGTGACCTTAGACTTTACCTGTCTTGCACTAGGAACTCTAAGTGATACTATGGAGGTCTCCCTTATGTTGGATATACCTTTCACTAAAACAATAAAGTAGTTGTTAGGTGAAAGTGGCAACACTTCCATGTTCCGCTTGTCTTTGTACCTTATGAAGGCTTCACGGTAAAGTGTGAGATTGTGTGATAACATTTTGGTGTCATTTCCAAGGAGAATCAAGTCTTTTCTTTAGTTATCCAATGTTTATGCTTCAATCAATTAGTCAACTAAGTGTTTAAATATATACTCGGAATACACACACACACACGTCATATGTGTCAACATGTAGAAATGAATCGTAATTTATAGTTGCTAATGAAATCAAATTAAAATCAATAGACATAAATTTCTTCTACTAAATTTTGCGAAAGGAAAACTCACAATAGAAACATATGCAACAATTCAATCGCAATGAATGCCATTATTACTGGGGAACCCAACTACGAAAAACCCCTCTCTGTTTTTATTATATCAAATGAGAACAATGATCTATTACAATGACAACTTTAATGCTTGAAGCTCCCTCTTCACTGCAATATTGATCTCCTCCTAACTCACTTGCTTCCACAAACTCCGTACACTCAAAATAGTATACAATAGGATTACAATTATAAATTTTCCCTCCACATCACTAGGAAATTTGAATTGCATGCATGACTAAGGATATTTTTAGTAAATTCACTAGTTAACTAAGAGTTATTTGAGTTTACAACTACTCAATTAAACTCATACTGACTTTATTCTAGAATAGAGCTCAAATAATTGACTTTAACAAAAAGATAACAACTCTAGATAGCTAGATCTTAGCCACCAACTTGCACACAACTGTACTTCTAGCCCACCAACTCAAATTAACTGAATTAACTAAGTAATTTTTCCATGTAACTCCTGCTAATTACCTGCCAACTCATCTTGCTGAAGTGGATATTAGAATTTCTTCATTTGACTAAGCCACAAGTCAAATGAATCATTTTCTTGCTACAATTTAATAGTCCCTCTTAGCAAGAAATGTAGAAAATTTATGATAGGTTAACCCGATAATGCAATATAAATCAAAGCAGAATACTATAACCTATTTCTACTATCAATTTGTGGAAGCTTAAAGATCGAGCTAAACAATATAACCAGAAGAAGAAGAATCAATGGCACAATACACATGAAAATACTTTGGGGAAAGCCTCAGCTAAAAACCCCACACTATTGTATTATCATACATGGTGGAAATACATAGGAATTATATAAAGCCTTAGCTCTCACAGCTAGCCAGCTCTCAATACAATCCTCACAGATGCTCATAGGTAATATTGGCTTCTCTCCAGCCTTCCTCTCTGCCCTCCAAGCTCCTATTTCCTTGCGTTGTTCCTTGTGGATGATTAGCCTATTACCAAGTGGAAAACCAACCTTCAAAACTGCGCAATCCTCAAGGATGAATCCTTGACTGCATGCATGAGTTTTCTCCATGAGAAAACACATGCAACTGATAGTACACTGTCCTTGAACATTAATTTCAACTGGGTCTTTCTCAGAATAGACATGCATGAGTTTATGATGAGGGAATCTTCAGTTAACTGGAGTAGCACTAGTTGAGTGCATTAATGCATCAACTGACTGTTAACTCACTATTAGTTCCTCAAATAGTTTGGAACTAATTTAACTTGACTTAACTCGGTAAACTGAATTAACTAATTACAACTCAAATATAAATCAATCTTATCTCCTTAATTTAAGGGATAACTCTTGCATGACTTCAGAAAGACTTCTAACTTGAATTTCTCCAACTAATTAATTTAAAATAAATAAATTAATTATTTCCAAGTAGCTGTTAAGACTAAATTCGATTTTAATTCACAGTTTAATTCAAGGAAAAATTAAATTGGAATATTCTTGTTGCCATATTTCAACACTCCCTCTCAACAAGAAAGGGATTATCTGCCACCCTGGTCCTGTCTCTATGGAACTAGAATTTACACTTTGACAATGCCTTTGTCAAAATGTCAGCATCTTGCTCCTCTCTCGAAATATATTGCAGCAACATAATCCTCCTTGCTACATAGTCTCTGAGATGATGATACTGAATATCGATGTGCTTGGACCTATCATGAAATACTGGATTCTCAGAGAGTTTGATACAACTTTGATTATCACAATAGATCACAGTTGGATCCATCCTCTGATCAAACAAACCAACTAAGATTTTCTGCATCCAGATGGCCTTACATGCTACCTAACTTGCAGCCATGTATTCTTCCTCTGCTGAGCTGAGTGCAACCGACCTTTATTTCCTATTGTACCAAGAAACTATCGTTGACCCAAGGTTAAAAATCCCTCCTGATGTGCTCTTCCGATCTGATGGACTCCCTGCCCAATCTGCATCAGTGAAGCCTTGTAGCTTCTCTCCCTCTATCCGTCTATACCATAATCCATATTGAGATGTGCCTCTGAGGTATCTCAATACATGCTTTGCCACCTTTCAAAACATCTTGGTAGGCTGAACCATCGCTTGACTCAGCTATTTCACCGCATAGCACAAATCTAGTTGTGTGTTCATTAAGTACATCAGTGAATCCACAAGCTACCTGTACATAGTAGCCTCTACCACTTCTCTTGAAGTAGAAACCTCCTTCCTCCAGTTACCTGCTAGAGGAGTCTGCATGGGCTTTCACTTCTCCATGTGGAATCTCCTGAGTATCTCATTGGCATACTTACCCTGAGACACAAACAACTCCCCATCCTTCTACAACACTTCCATGCCAAGGAAGTAATGCATGAGACCCATGTCTTTCATCTCGAATTCTCTTGCAAGGTCCTCCTTGCAAGACACGATCAAATGATCATCACCAATCAATATGAGATCATCAACATAAAGTACGATGATCAACAACTTACCTTTCACCACGATGTCATACAGGTTCGCATCCGCTTCACTCTTTGTGAAGCCCAACCCAATGAAGTAGTTGTCTATCCTGGTGTACCAAGCACCTGGTGCTTGCTTCAGCCCGTACAACGCTCTCTTGAGTCAGCACACATGCAACTCACGATTGAAGGTCTCAAAACCTTCCGGTTGCTCTATGTACACCTCTTCCTCAATCTGGCCATTGAGGAATGCAGTCTTCACATCCATCTGATGGATATTCCAACCCATCTGTGCTGATAATGCCAAAATAGATCTGATAGATGAATACCTTGCGACAGGAGAAAAAGTATCATCATAGTCAATCCCCTCGACCTGTGAAAATCCATGAGCAACAAATCTTGCCTTATGCTTCTCCACACTACCATCAGCAGCTTTCTTTACCTTGTAAAGCCAACAGGAACTCACAACTAACTTGTTCTCTGGTCTCGGAACCACGTCCCAAACACTGTTACGAACTATGGAGTCATACTCCTCCACCATAGCATCAACCCAAATTGGCTGCTGCACTACTTCCTCAAAGGAAGATGGCTTGGTCTCAACACATTCCCCAGCAAGGGCCATGTATCCAGTGTACCTCTCAGGTGACCTCCTCTGTCTGTGCTGAGAAGATGGTGCTCCCACATTCTCTCTCGCATCCTCCAACAATCTGTCAGCTTCTCTTGTGCACTTTCGTCCATCTCTGGAAGACTTTGCTTGAGTGGATGTCTCCACTCTTGGAACCTCTACATGCGGCTGCTCTACATCAATCTGAGGCTCCTCCTCCTTAGGAACCAATAGTTCCTCCACAGCCTGTAGTTGGAGCTCCCTCTCAAGGGAAACTCGCATTGCCTTCTGCTCATCAAACTTGAAATCTCTGCGAACCACTGTCCCCCGACTGGTAGACAAGTACACCCGATAATTGTGAGGTGTATCAGTGTACCCCACAAATATCCTCAACTCTGATGTCGGCTCAAGCTTCTTCTGTGCATCCTTTGTCACATGGAAATATACCAATGAGCCAAAGATCCTGAAGTGACCCACATCTGGTCTCTTACCGGAGAAAGCTTCCTCTGGTGTCTTCATCCCAAGTATGCAATGCGGGCTTCTATTCTACAAATAGATCGTTGTGTTGCATGCCTCAGCCCACAAGTGAAGTGGTAGGCCTTGGTCATGCAGCATTGCCCGTGCTGCCCCTATATTAGTTATGTTCTTCCTCTCAGCCACCCCATTCTGCTATGAGTTATGAGGTTCCATCAACTCTTGTTTAATTCCTTCCGCTGCACAGAAGTCCTTAAACTCTTGAGAGACATATTCTCCACCGTTGTTGCTTCTCAAGGCCTTGATCTTCTTCCCTAACACTTTCTCGACCAAAGATTTGAACTCACAAAACTTTGTGAAAGTTTGGTCCTTCTTCTGCACGAAATAAATCCAGCATTTACGAGAATAGTCATCAATGAAAATCACATAATACCTTTGCTTTTTTGCGGATGCCATCGAGAATGGTCCACAAAAATTAGTATGAACTCTCTCTAAGATAGCCTCTGCTCAAATGTCTCGATCATGAAAGGAAGACTTGGTGTACTTTCCCAAGGTACAACCTTTGCATTGGTCAACTTGCTTAAGTTTACCTTTGGGGAGTCCTGTAGATATCTACTGCATTATCTTCAAAGCCTTGTGATGCAAATGGCCCAACCACCTATGCCACAACTTGCCAATGTCTTGGCTTTGCACCAATAATTCGATTTGAAATGGGAAGCCTCTCCCTTCCCTTTCCTTGCCTTACTTGATAAGGCTAGATATTCTTCATCATCATTCTTGGATGAAGAACTATCTCGTGTGCTCCTTCTGATCTTCTCTTGCATAAGATCTGACCATAGTCGCTCCCAATCCGGCAGTTTCTCCCTTCCATTCATAGAGTCCTAGTAGCTATTCCAACTCTTTGGAAGGCCAAGGAGAGCAAGGCTCACCATATCATCATCGATAGTAGTTATTCCCACACTACCAAGCTCATCTCTACAGGTGGTGAGCTTGTTCAAATATGTGGAAATAGTATCACCCTTCTCCATCTTGATTCTTCAAAGCTTATCCTTGAGCGCCAATTTCCTCTGGTTTCTACTGTTCTGGTAGAGGTCCTTCAATGTATTCCACATTGAAAATGGAGTATCCTTCCCATGGAGACTTGAGACAATATGGTCTCGAACTCCCTCAAGGATGATCCATCTCACCATTGCCACACACTTCTTCTACTCAGCCAACTCTTGTGCATTAGTTGTGTTGAAAATGCAACAAGATGATGGAGCTTAGTGGAAAGGAGTCGCCTTCACTAAGTGGTCCAGTAGGCTATTTTTGGCGCAAAGTCTATTTTTAGACTATGTCTATTTTTAGACATATGGATCATGGTCTATGAATTGCAGGATGCTGTTTATGGATGATTGGTCATGTTGGGAAAAATAGATGGACTTATATTTTTGGTTCACAGTGGAGTGATCAGAGTCTATTTTTAGACTACCAGGCTAAAAATAGAAACAGTCAAATATTATTAGCCCTTAGTAATATTTGGACTCTAAGCATTATCTTATTCTCTTGGAGCACTTTAGTTCGAGCTACAGATGTGGCACATGCAGCTGACATAAGGAATCACGTGGTTTCTTATGTGTTAGTTGAGCTATTGCATGGAGGACTTCAGTTAGAACTCATGCATGTGAGTTCTGTGGAGTTGGATGTGGAGTTGATGGAGTTGTGTTCAGTTTGACTTAGTTGAACTAGTTGTATTTAGTCTAACTAAAGAATACACTAGTGATGAGTTGTGTGAATTGATTGGTAATTAATTCACTAATTATTAACTCATAATGCAACTAAAGAATACATCAGTTAACTCAGTGCATGTACAGTTCAATGGAGACAGGTGTTAGAGGTTGAGATTGCTATCAGTTGTGACTATAGTTGTGCATGAGATCGTGCACAAGCAATGTATTGAGTATGCCCATGAGGATTGCACAACATATGCCCAGTAGAATAGCCTGTGCTCACGTGATTTCTAGTGTGAGTGATTTTCACAAGGTAAATAGGAGTTTGGATCAGCCATTCATCATTCATTCTCTTGCAGGGTTGCACAGTGGAGGCAGGCAAAGCAGTGGAGGAGATTTGAACCTGTGATTGATTCAGATCTGAGCTAGTTTTGTGTGTAACAGGTGGAGATAGTACTGAGTACTTGTGAGGAGTATTGTACTATGTATTGTTACATGTTCTCAATCATTATAATATACAGATAGTGTGGGGTTTTTAGCTGTAAGCTTTCCCTAGGTTACATACTGTGTTAATGTGTGCATGCGATTGATGTTTCATTGTTTTTAATGTTGCTAAATTGATGATCAACGTAGAGGAGCTTATGTATTGTGCATGTATTCCGCAATAGTGCGTGATCAGGATAATCTCTGCTGAATATGTGTTTATTATTCAAAATTTCTATAAGTTGAAGATGGATTTGGGATTTCTTGATCAATGAATTCCTTCAAGCCATTTTCTTCTAATACAACCTCCATTCTATCTTTCCATGCTATGTAATTCGAGCTACCTTCCAAGACATACTCGAGTCTGAAGCCATAGAATGCCATTGGCCAACCTTGAAGTATGATATGAATTCGATTTTCACCTGCAAACCCGAACTTCAAACTTCGAATTCTCTTCTTAGTATACTGTTCACAACTCTGATACCATGTAGAAAATCTATGATAGGTTAACCCGATAATGCAATATAAATCAAAGCAGAATACTATCAATTTGCAGAAGCTTAAAGATCGAGCTGAACAATATAACCAGAAGAAGAAGAATCAAAAAATACTTTGGGGAAAGCCTCAGCTAAAAAACCCACACTATTGTATTATCATACATGGTGGAAATACATAGGAATTATACAAAGCCTTAGCTCTCACATCTAGCCAGCTCTCAGTACAATCCTCACAGATGCTCACAAGCAATCTTGGCTTCTCTCCAGCCTTCCTCTCTTCCCTCCAAGATATTATTTCCTTGTGTTGTTCCTTGTGGATGATTAGCCTATTACCAAGTGGAAAACCAACCTTCAAAACTGCGCAATCCTTAAGGATGAATCCTTGACTGCATGCATGAGTTTTCTCCATGAGAAAACACATGCAACTGATAGTACATTGTCCTTGAACATTAATCTCAACTGGGTCTTTCTCAAAATAAACATGCATGAGTTTCTGATGAGGGAATCTTCAGTTAATTGGAGTAGCACTAGTTGAGTGCATTAATGCATCAACTAACTGTTAACTCACTATTGGTTCCTCAAACAATTTGGAACTAATTTAACTGGACTTAACTCAGTAAAATGAGTTAACTAATTACAACTCAAATATAACTCAATCTTATCTCCTTAATTTAAGGGATAACTCTTCCATGACTTCAAAAATACTTCTAACTTGAATTTCTCCAACTAATTAATTTAAAATAAATTAATTAATTATTTCCAAGCAGCTGCTAAGGCTAAATTCGATTTTAATTCACAATTTAATTCAAGGACAAATTAAATTGGAAAATTCTTGTTGCCATAGTTCAACAAGAAAAGGGTTTTGAACAACCCCATTCATGCTTCTGTGGAACACGAACTTTCCTCTAGACAAAGCCTTTGTCAAAAATTTTGCATCTTGCTCCTTTGTAGGGATGTATTGTAACATAACAATCCTCCTTTGCACACAATCTCTCAGGTGATGATACCTTATGTCTATATGCTTGGACCTATCATGAAACACTAGATTTTCATAGAGTTATATACAACTCTAATTGTGATAGTGGATCAATGTAGGCTCCATCCCTTGACTAAAGAGACCAACCAAGATCTTACTCATCCAAATAGCCTTGCATACTGCTTGACCAGAAGCCATATACTCGGCCTTTATTGAGTTGAGTGCTACAGATATTTGTTTCCTACTATACCAAGAAATTGTTGCTAACTCTTAGGTCCCTATAATACTAGTATATCCCCCTTATTTTTATTATTAGTGTATCCCCTTATTGTTATTATTGTGACCATGTATCCCCCATCTTGTTATTTTTGTGCCCCATAGAAGACATTATTTTTATCATTGTGCCCTTGCATTATTATTGTTCTGTAGGCTCTTATTATATTGTGCCCCCTTAGACTCCTATATAGACCAAGGAGGTCTTATCATTTGTATCATCCAATAATTGTTCACTTATGTAATGTAAAGGAGGTTTCCCCCTCAAAGAGGATAATTTTAAGTCATTGATTTATCTTTTCTTATGTTTTGTGAGTTGGTTGCATAACACTTGGTATCATAGATTTGGATTATAGGGTTTTGCTAATTCAAACAGATCATCTTGGAATTGTTACTATAACGTTTTTTTCTATGAGGCTTCAGAAGCTGAAATTTTGACCACGTGGATTCAAAATCTTGATGAACTTCTTGTAGAAATTTTAGATCTTGGTTTGGTATATTTTCTGAGATATGTTCTAAGGAAGTTAGTGTTTTTATAGGCTCTAGAATTCCATCTCAAATAGGTGATCTATGGATAAGCAGCATAAATTTCCCTCTGGGCATAGGATTTGAATTTCGTAAAACGTGACACATGGAATTTCATACAAGTTCACTCTATTGAGCTAGTCTATAATCAGGACATCATGGGAGATTACACATAACTCTTTCTTGTAGAAACCAATCTCGGTCTGAATTGTGTGGTTGGAAAGAAGACTCATATGGATACCATAGGACAAAATTTAAGACCTTGGAGATCCAAAATTACAAAGATATAATAGTTTCAATTTCAAGCTCCTAAAAAATAAGAAAAAGATGTGTATTTTTTTTTTTAATTTTGCATAACTTTTGTTTGAAAAAATAGTTTGAAGTGAAGCATAGATATCATTGTTTGATTCAAAAATGGCTCAAAACAAAAAATAGACTCACCTAGTAAGAAACCTGAAAGATCTTCTATGATGCATGAAGAAGAGGAAGAAATGCAACATGATATATCAAAATTACGAGATCAAGTGCAACAAATTTCATTCTCACAAAGAGTAACCAAAAATGAATTGGAAGTGATGATGAATATTAGCATGGATGGTTTAGAATCAAAAATAAAAGGGAAATGGAGGGCTTTAAGGGTGTTTTAAAAGTATAAATGGAAGGCTTGAAGGAAGGTTCGACAAAGTTGCTACAATAAATGCTTCCTAATGGCGACAAGGTATTCCATGAAACTCATGATGAGAACAAAAGGAATGTTAATCATGATTTTAGAGACTCTAACTTTGGGTTGATGCCAACCACATTCTAAAGATTGATATGAGGAATTTTGATGGCAAGGATCCAGTAACATGGTTACTACAAATGGAGCAATGTTTTGATCTAGATGATGTTCAACCCTCACAAATATATTCCACTTTCTTCCTAAGATATATTTGCTTCCAAGAACTCATGTGCTCTTCCTTATAGCTTCATCATGTAATCATCAATCTTCCATAATCAAATTAATTTTCAAAATATAATAATTTACCTTTATCAGATTTATTCCAAATCGGATTATGTTTTAGCTCTATATATTTTCCTCTCCAGAGAGATTTTCTAGCTCTAATACCACTATGTTACGGGCTAAATCTAATCTCCTA
This sequence comes from Pinus tabuliformis, assembly GCA_031772625.1. Lineage (NCBI taxonomy): Eukaryota > Viridiplantae > Streptophyta > Pinopsida > Pinales > Pinaceae > Pinus > Pinus tabuliformis. The sequence continues at coordinate 585,238,159 of CM062816.1, forward strand.
CTCCAACCTTCATTATACTCTGGAAACCCCTAGTCTCCTTTTATTAACTCCTGGCTTCAACAACACAAAGAATGTGACTGCAGCTAGAACCCTGATCCGACCATATTCTTAGTCTTTGTGGCTCAGGCTAAGTCCCTTCCATTCTTTGTAACACCAGGCCTCAAGACTTTGAAACATAGTTAGTGGTTGTTTGATCGAGTATCTGAGATGTTGACGACATCACTTCTCATTTAATTTTGTATGTGGCCTAACTATGTGGTCCTAACATGAAATTTCCTTGGCGTACAATTCCTTGATGACTAAACTTATGGGTCCCACTTGAGTCTTCCAAGTTTTCCCTTTTATATCTCTTCTTTGTTCCAATGTAGGTTTTCTTTAATCTTTCAATGACTTTTAAAGTATATCCTATTATTTAAATATAGATCTAAAGCCAAGATCCCTTTCCAATCCTACAATCGAAATAGGCTTTAGATTTAATCTCTACAATTTTTTTTTGTTATAACTCCTATGAGCTTAGTCTGGAGCTCCTCATGATTGTTCCTTATAACCAAGGGTCAATCCCCCTATTTACAGTGCCCTTTAATTTATCGATGCTTATATGGCCCTGGTCCAGAATAATGTTTTAGTCACAAGACACTAAAATCGTCAGTGGTCTAGACTTGACTTAAATGCTCCATGCCAAAATACACCAATGGGCCAACTAACCCGACTACAAGCAAAACCGATTAACAAAGTCCTGACTACCTTTGGCCTGACTCCTCTATAAACAAACTAAATTAAATGATTCAAAATTCAACCAGGACAAATAACTTTTGAATAGGCTGCTCTCACATCAATCCAATGGTCCTGACTAGTGTCAGACCTTCCTTTGAGGTTGCTTAAGTTATTTACGAGTTAAGGTAGATCATTTATCCTACATTGATCAATGATAAATGACCAATGTTTAACAATATCATATGTGGTTTCACCATTCTAAAATGGAATTAATTCTGAGACCTTTGACACATGAATCTGACTCGAAGATCTCAATTTGAATTGGGTTTAACCTTTATTAGCTACAAACTAAACATACAAATTTTCCTCAATATACCAACTCAACTTTGGATTTGTTACAATTAAAGGAACTTTCCTCATTTTCAAATACTACAGCATGACCATTCAATACCCATGGTACAAATATACAGGATTTTCTCTTCATCATAGCATATCTCACACCTTCAATCATACACACCATCGCATAAATAATCAGGGTTTATGCGATCCAATTTCATAACACTTGAACATAGTGTTTTCTCTATGCTACTAAATTATACACATTCTACAAATATTTACATAAGGCCTGCTTCTAGATTAATATACATTCTTCAGGCCCTACTTGTCCCATTGGCCATAATTGTCTCCTACCACTCAATCCTCACTTACTCCCCTCTCTCTCCTTCCTCTCAATGCCTATTGGGCTACACAATTATACACATAGAATTATAAACTAGAATTTGTTCACATGCTCAAATCACTCAACAACCAAATCCTAAGGATCCTTTACATCCATAAAATCCTCTCAAGAGATCCAACCTACCCTAATATCTCTCTAGCCTTCATACATTCTTGAGATCTCTTCTTAGAAGCATATTTCATTATATTATAATCCAAACTTATACAAACTTTCTAGAATTCAAATATTCAAAGGAAATTCAACAATTTAAACAATTAAACCTTCAATTAGGGAACCAACTCCCTTAGTAAATGAAATACCGCTAAGGCCTAGTCAAATGTGTTTTGACTTGGAGGTAATATTCTCCTACATCATCTTCCATAGTCAAAATTAATATGGTAGTACATGAGATGTGATGTCAAATGTAACCATGGCTTGGTTGACCAACAATTAATTAAATTGCTTAGGTAAAGCAGAAGAGGTCCCAAGTAGGGTGTGTATAGACTATATGACTAATGTATGGGTTGTTGGTGAGGAAAAATTACCTAAGGACTTATTATAGTGGCTAGCCACTATTTAAAACATCTAACAACTAATCAAATTGCCCAAAAACTAATTAGAACAGCTAGTCACTATTTAAAATGACTAGCAACTTATTATAATGTCCATGTTCCATTTAAAATGACTAACAACTAATTAAAACACCTAAGGAATGAAATTATAGCCAAGGGAGGAAGAAATTCAACCCCACAAATCTAAAATTGTCTTGTTAGGTGATAATTTGGCCTAGGAAAAAGTGTTTGAGTCTTGAGTGATAAATTAACACAATTTCCTAAATAATATGTAGCTTGATATTCTTCAATGATAGAATTAGTGATTTAGTTAATAATTTGAAATGATTCTTTAAAGCATACCCCCATCTATTCTAGAATTAAAATGGATGGCATGGCCTTTCTAATTGTTGGCTTTCACTGATTTTATGTGTAATAGTGATTTTCTACAAGTGTGTGTGAAACAACATATCGATGTCCATGTGAAGACGCTATCTCAAACAATACTATAATGTATTTACCAAAACAACAATTGAATCTTCATTTACAAGAGATTTCTATTGAATTAACTACCAATGCTATTGATTGCATTTTACTATGCATATGTTATCACATTAAACAAAATGAATACAAAATAGAATGTGCCTTTTAACTATGCCATCTTATAAGATGAAATTGACAACAATGGACACATCAAGAAAGCATAAAAAGCACATAAATTTTACCCTAAAAACCCAAATGGGAAAACCAGCTTTGAATGAGGCTTGTTTCTTCATTTTGGAAATCTCAGGTTATAATTTGTTCGTGGCTCACTGCCCATTCTCCTCTCCTTGGCCAAAAGACCCCTTGAGAATGATGGTGAAGGAAATAGTGAGAGTTGTGAGGGTAGGGGAAGGGCAACACTTATTACATTTCTCACTCATCCTTCTCTCATTTTCTTTTTTTGTTTCATTTTCACTAATTCTTTTTTCTCTCACACATTAATTTTGTCTTCATCAACTATTATATTTGCATTGTTTTACATGATTTGATTAAAATTGATTAGTTTCTTAATCACCTTGCATGTACTTAGTCTTCCGATTCATTGGTTTGGATCCATTTTGGATCATCATCTCTACATTAGTGACTATATCAAGATTAAACAAAATACTGAAGTTCAATAATTGAGTATCTTGGTTATTTATTTGTAGATTGAGCCACATTTTATCATCAATTGTATTCCTCTAACATAGTAAAATATCACACCTTCAAAGGACAAATCCATCACAAGAGTAAAAATGATCATTGATTAGTTGATTGAAACTTGTCTTATTGGGAGTGGCTTGGGAAATGGTTTAAGAGCATATTTTGGGTATATGTGAACCAAGAATAAGAAGACTATTAGGATTTTATTTGTGAGCATATTATGTGGTATCATATACTCTCAAGTAAGTGTAGACACTTTAGGAATGTTATCTTCCTCAACTAGAATTAGTTTGCTAAGTTGCATACAACCAAGGTAAAAATGCATAACAAGTATTCATTTGGCATGACATAAAAATTTGTTGAAGTAAGCTTGAGCTAATTGTGACATTGATTTGACAAGAATAATGTGCTAGGAAAAACAATATCCTTGGAGGCAAAAGACTTTAATTGCCTATATCCTTATAGAAATATAACCATAAGAAGGGTGTTAGTTGATAGTTGAAAACCAAATAATTATAATAAAAATTTGATCTATAAAAACGGGGTTGAAAATCGAGTGGAGGCATCAACACCATAAATTTTAAGAGAGAAAATTCAAATTAGAGTAGATTTCTCATATAGTAAATTAACTATTAAGTATATTTAACAACAAATATCAACAAGCAATCTTTGGAAGCAAAATCCACTTAGTGGGAAACTTAAGAATAAATTGTGGAGTAGATGTTACTTAATATGTTTTTTTATTTTTCTCCCCTTATTATATGGTCATTAGCAATTGCAGTTGAAAGGTTTTCTACTACTAGTTGTAACCATCTTTAGTGAACTATAATAACTTTTCATTGTTAATCACATGGTTATCTTCGACATCTCTATAGTTATGGACTTAATTACAATGCCTTATTTTCTTTTTATTAGTATGTTAAGGTGTTTTTATACTAATCCCACAAAAATTAGAATGGAAAAACATTTCTATGCCATGATTTCTATAGTCACAATAACAAAAATTCATAACATTCTTAATGTTAATTATCATCAAAGGAATAGTGAATATTTTCCATTCCTTACCATGACTATGTCAAGTGAATATTTTCCATTCCATGCTTTTGCATGCTTCTAGGAAGCAAGTTACAACCTATCATAAACTGAAAATCAATACCCCAATTAAAGAAGCATTGATTCATTAGATTCGTGATGTTCGATTATAGCTATAGTCATCTCTTTCTGATGATTCCATAGCTAAGAGTTTGTTTTATTTAATGATTTCTAAAATTAGGGTTTTTCTCAATGATATGAAATGCATTTTTGCATTTAGGGTAATTGTAAAAAAATATAACATGTTTGTGTGTGGACAATATTTTCACATTAGCCTTGTCCAAACAATGCCCATTCTTACTAATTGGTTTAGTTTTTATGCATTTGGGCCCAAATTTTCATGTGTCCATAAATGGCTCTGGGAAGTGAGTTATCACTCACCATAAAACAAAAATTGGGACTCACATCGACAAACTCTCAACTCTATTGCAATCATGATATTAGATTATAAGTAGGGGAACCCCTCTCCCAGGATCCAATTGGCTTGGAGCTTGTTTATGGAAAGGATGTTATTTGTGATCATATTAATTGGTATGATATACTCTCAAATAAGTGTAGACACTCTAGGAATGTTATCTTCCTCGACTAGAATTAGTTCGCTAAGTTGCATACAACCAATGTGAAAATGCATAACAAGTATTCATTTGGCATGACATAAAGATTTGTTGAAGTAATCTTTAGCTAATTGTGACATTGATTTGACAAGAATAATTTTCTAGGAAAAACAATATCCTTGGAGGCAAAAGAATTTAATTGGCTATATCCCTATAGAAATATCACCATAAGAAGGGTGTTAGTTGATAGTTGAAAACCAAGTAATTATAATAAAAAAATGATCTATAAAAATGGGGTTGAAAATTGAGTGTAGGCATTAACACCATAAATTTTAAGAGAGAAAGTTCAAATTATAGTAGATTTCTCATATAGTAAATTAACTATTAAGTATATTTAACAACAAATATCCACAAGCAATATTTGGAAGAAAAATACACTTAGTGGGAAACTTAAGAATAAAGTGTGGACTAGATGTTACTCAATATGTTTTTTATTTTTATTTTTCTCCCCTTATTGTATGGTCATTAGCAATTGCAGTTGAAATGTTTGCTACTACTAGTTGTAACCATATTTAGTGAACTAGAATAACTTTTCATTGTTAATCACATGGTTATCTTCGACATATCTATAGTTATGGACTTAATTGCAGTGCCTTATTTTCTTTTTATTAGTATGTTAAGGTTTCTTTACACTAATCCCATAAAAATTAGAATGGAAAAACATTTCTATGCCATGATTTCTATAGTCACAATAACAAAAATTCATAACTTTCTTAATGTTAATTATCATCAAATGAATGGTGAATATTTTCCATTCCTTACCATGACTATGTCAAGTGAATATTTTCCATTCCATGCCTTTGAATTCTTCTAGGAAGCAAGTTACAACCTATCATAAAATGAAATCAATACCCAGATTAAACAAGCATTGATTCATTAGATTTGTAATGTTCGATTATAGCTACAGTCATCTCTTTCTGGTGATTCCATAGATAAGAGTTTTTTTTTATTTAATGATTTCTAAAATTAGGGTTTTTCTCAATGATATGCAATGCATTTTGAATTTAGGGTCAAATTGTGAAAAATATAACTTGTTTGTGTGTGGACAATATTTTCACATTAGCCTTGTCCAAACAACACCCATTCTTACTACTTGGTTTAGTTTTTATGCCTTTGGGCCCAATTTTCTATGTGTCCATAAATGGATCTGGGAAGTGAGTTATGACTCACCATAAAACTAAAATTGGGACTCACATCGACAAAGTCTCAACTCTATTGGAATCTTGATATTAGATTATAAGTATGGGAACCCCTCTCCCAGGATCCAATTGGCTTGGAGCTTGTTTATTCAATTATTTGTGGAATAAGGTTTTTCTTAGTAAGAAGTAATGTAAATTTTTCCATTTAGGGTCAAATTTTGAAAAATTTTACCCATGAGCATGAATAATGTGTTCACAATGGCCTTACCCAAACATACTTGCAAGGGCTTTGGGAAGCAAATTGCAACTTGTCATGAAATGAAAGATAAAATTCTGACTTAATATGAGAGATATTTATACTTTTTAACTAAAAACAATATATTTATAACTTCACCATGAATAATTCTCTGTTTCTCTAATCTTTATCTTAATTGTAATGATAAAAAGAAATAGCATAAAATAAATGTTATTTCTAATAATGATAAATTGATTGAATTTGTATAATGTTAGGTCTTTCTTTCTCCTCCTCCTTTGTAGTGTTCAAAAAAGAGTAACATTATCTTAATATTACCCATTTCATGTATCCTCCCACAATGTCCATTAATTCTATTATTTTGTAATCTTATTTGCTAAATTTCCCTTCCATATGTTCCTTTTTTTTTTTAACCTAGTATAGCATCAATAAAATGATATAATTTACATTGAAAATACATAAAATATATTTTATGTTACAAAAACTTCTTTGAAAAAAAAATCATTAATTTATTTTTTCAATAGTCATTAATACTAAATATAAAATATTTAAAACAAATTATTTGAAATGATATAGCATTCCTTTTACACATTTTTCACATCACCAAACACAACACAAGGCAATATATTATTAATACATTATACATTCATGCTACCATATCCATATATCCTACATGGACCATTTAATATAAAATTCATGTGACAAATTTTGCTAAAAATATGTGGCCAGATTAAAATCTACAAGTGTATTACAACTCTCTATTGCCATCTTCAACTCTTACCAATATTCAACAATGGGAATTTTTACAAGATATTTTCTCATCTGTGGATTTCCTACAACTCTACGCAACAGTTATCACTGTGAATCCACTCCAAAACTCTGATTCTAGGGTGGGTTCTCATAGGAACCCTTTCAAAAACCTAGTGACGCTAGCATCGTACCCCTAAGTAAGAGAAGTACTAGTTTGAACTAAAGCACTGAAATTTATTGTGTTTACTCCAAAATTCATACACCTTTTGGCTTCCTACACACAGACATTTTCTATACAATGGTACATCAAATTGCATATATAAACATAGTAAATTTCTATGCAGCATCTGTAAATTACATCTGCGCGACAAGCTAACCACGACAATGTTGGACAATATAAAATGGCCATATATCCCACATGGATAACGAATATGTGTTTCTCTACTCTTTATAAATCGAATTCGATTACGTTAAGTAATCGTATTATTGTTTAGAGGTGCAAAAATTTCGTCAGCCATATCAGTTAGCTTGGCCGACCTCTAAAAATATGACCTTCATTAGGAAGCTTCCCCCTAGCCACGAGTCTGACCTTTGAAAATCCTATGTTCATCCCTCTAGCCACGAGTTAGACCTCTGAAAATCCTACGTTAATTAGGAAGCTTCCCTCTAAAAATATGACCTTCATTAGTAAGCTTCCCACTAGCCACGAGTTAGACCTCTGAAAATCCTACGTTAATTAGGAAGCTTCCCTCTAAAAATATGACCTTCATTAGTAAGCTTCCCACTAGCCACGAGTCTAACCTTTGAAAATCCTATGTTCATCCCTCTAGCCACGAGTTAGACCTCTGAAAATCCTACGTTAATTAGGAAGCTTCCCTCTAGCCATGAGTCGCGGCTTGAAAATCCTACGTTAATTAGGAAGCTTCCCTCTAGCCATGAGTTGAGTCGCGGCTTGAAAATCCTACGTTAATTAGGAAGCTTCCCTCTAGCCATGAGTCGCGGCTTGAAAATCCTACGTTAATTAGGAAGCTTCCCTCTAGCCATGAGTTGAGTCGCGGCTTGAAAATCCTACGTTAATTAGGAAGCTTCCCTCTAGCCACGAGTTAGACCTCTGAAAATCCTACGTTAATTAGGAAGCTTCCCTCTAAAAATATGACCTTCATTAGTAAGCTTCCCACTAGCCACGAGTTAGACCTCTGAAAATCCTACGTTAATTAGGAAGCTTCCCTCTAAAAATATGACCTTCATTAGTAAGCTTCCCACTAGCCACGAGTCTGACCTTTGAAAATCCTATGTTCATCCCTCTAGCCACGAGTTAGACCTCTGAAAATCCTACGTTAATTAGGAAGCTTCCCTCTAGCCATGAGTCGCGGCTTGAAAATCCTACGTTAATTAGGAAGCTTCCCTCTAGCCATGAGTTGAGTTGCGGCTTGAAAATCCTACGTTAATTAGGAAGCTTCCCTCTAGCCATGAGTCGCGGCTTGAAAATCCTACGTTAATTAGGAAGCTTCCCTCTAGCCATGAGTTGAGTCGCGGCTTGAAAATCCTACGTTAATTAGGAAGCTTCCCTCTAGCCATGAGTCGCGGCTCTAGCCATGAGTTGAGTCGCGGCTTGAAAATCCTACGTTAATTAGGAAGCTTCCCTCTAGCCATGAGTTGCGGCTCTAGCCATGAGTTGAGTCGTGGCTTGAAAATCCTACGTTAATTAGGAAGCTTCCCTCTAGCCATGAGTCGCGGCCTCTAGCCGTCTGACCTCTGAAAATTAGGAAACTTCCCCCTCTGAAAATTAGGAAACTTCCCTCTAGCCACAAGTCCAACTTTCATTAGGCGGCTTTCCCTCTAGCCACAAGTCTGACCTTTGAAAATTAGGAAACTTCCCCCTCTGAACACAAGTCCGACTTTCATTAGGCGGCTTTCCCTCTAGCCACAAGTCGGCTTTCCCTCTAGCCACAAGTCTGACCTCTGAAAATTAGGAAACTTCCCTCTAGCCACAAGTCCGACTTCTAAAAAAAATTAGGAAGCTTCCCTCTAGCCACAAATCCGACTTCTAAAAAAAATTAGGAAGCTTCCCTCTAGCCACAAGTCCGACTTCTAAAAAAAATTAGGAAGCTTCCCTCTAGCCACAAGTCCGACCTGCTTTCCCTCTAGCCACAAGTCTGACCTCTGAAAATTAGGAAACTTCCCTCTAGCCACAAGTCCGACCTCCATTAGGCAGCTTTCCCTCTAGCCACAAGTCTGACCTCTGAAAATTAGGAAACTTCCCTCTAGCCACAAGTCCGACTTTCATTAGGCGGCTTTCCCTCTAGCCACAAGTCGGCTTTCCCTCTAGCCACAAGTCTGACCTCTGAAAATTAGGAAACTTCCCTCTAGCCACAAGTCCGACTTCTAAAAAAAATTAGGAAGCTTCCCTCTAGCCACAAGTCCAACTTCTAAAAAAAATTAGGAAGCTTCCCTCTAGCCACAAGTCCGACCTGCTTTCCCTCTAGCCACAAGTCTGACCTCTGAAAATTAGGAAACTTCCCTCTAGCCACAAGTCCGACCTCTGAAAATTAGGAAACTTCCCTCTAGCCACAAGTCCCTCTAGCCACAAGTCCGACCTCTGAAAAATAGGAAACTTCCCTCTAGCCACAAGTCCGGCCTCTAAAAAAAATTAGGAAGCTTCCCTCTAGCCACAAGTCCGACCTAAAATTAGGAAGCTTCCCTCTAGCCACAAGTCCGACCTCTAAAAATCCTACCTTCATTAGGAATCTTCCCTCTACCCTCTAGCCATGAGTCTAATCGGAATGAAGCTTCCCTCCCGACCTCTAAAAATTAGGAAGCTTCCCTCTAGCCACAAGTCCGACCTTTGAAAATCCTACCTTCATTAGGAATCTTCCCTCTAGCCATGAGTCTAATCTAAAGTCTTCATTAGGAATCTTCCCTCTAGCCATGAGTCTAATCTGAATGAAGCTTCCCTCTAGCCATGAGTCTGACCTCTGAAAATCCGATGTTCATTAGGCAGCTTTTCCTCTAGCCACAAGTCTGACCTCTGAAAATTAGGAAACTTCCCTCTAGCCACAAGTTCGACCTCTAAAAATTAGGAAGCTTCCCTCTAGCCACAAGTCCGACCTCTGAAAATCCTACATTCACTAGGCATTTTCCCTCTAGCCACGAGTCTAACCTCTAGCCCCAACAGCCTTGCCTAGAAATGAGTCAAAAATCCAACAAGCTGATAGGAGGGACGTCGACCGCAACTTGGCAGTGTGATCTCAAAACCAGATCTGCAAACAACGGTTGCTAATTGGAAGCAATATGATGAGCAGATCTCTCGGACATGGTAGCATTCTGAGGGCCAGAACGGAAAGACGAGAGACTGACAGATGGAAGAATTATGAGAGCCAAATCAGACAGTATAGAGGCCACCACTTGGCAGTGATATAAGGCCAGATCGTATGGATGAAATTCCACCACTTGGCAACGCTCTTAGGGCCATTTTAGACGGGCGACAAGGCACCACTTGGCAGAAATTGAGGGCCATCCGCATGGTAGCGTTATGAGGGCCAGATCAGATAGCAGAGAAGCTGCCACTTGGTAGCGATCTAAGGGCCAGAACGGAATGATGGGAGACCGCCACATGGTAGCTTTATGAGGGACAGGTCGGACAGTGGAGAGGCCACCACTTGGCAGTGATCTAAGGGCTCATATGGATGAAATTCCACCACTTGGTAGCAATCATAGGGCCATATCAAACGGGTGACAGGGCACCACTTGGCAGAAATTGAGGTCCGGACCAGACAGATGACAGGGTTGGTGGCTTGATGGGCCCTAACCCAAGTTCAGCATTAAGCAGCTAAGCAAATCCCTATACCACTGGGCCTTTCAGCATCAATATGCGGAGCGCAGACTGAAGTCTCACCCGAAGCAGTATGGGGGGATGCAGGAACCAAGTTTCTGCACCCTGAGATGGTTGTGATGTCGGTTATTTTCCCTAACCTTCCTTCGTGCAAATCGATAAGCCCTTTAGGGCTTATCAAAGTACTTCTCTTATTTGTCCTCGAAGCCTCTGCGAAAGTCTTTGATAGTCCTTTGCGGGCCCTAAATAGATAGATCAAGCACTTACACGCCTCTGTAATTACTCTTACTTTTATATCTACCCAGATTCACTTAAGTATTGGTTACTTTAACATGCATTACAGTTATCTTCACGTAAACAGATATTCCTACTTGTGTTCATATGACAAAGTAAAATACATAGATTCGCACATCAATATAGCATTACTTCATACTCCAGTATTCAACATAACATAATCGCAACATTCATAACAAAAGTAAAATAACGCATACACAGATAATTGCATAATATTCCTCTTTATTGATAATCCAGATTTCTAGTACAGACTCTGACTGCCCTGCACACACAGCTGCCGGGGTCCGTGCACTCAGCTGCGGAATTCTACCCTAGGCCTCTGCACACTCAACTACAGAGCCTCTTCCTACGTTAAGACTCTTCGCTCTTAGCTCTCATAGACCCATACATAAAACATAACAATACTCAACTGGACTGAATTGAACTCCCTTTAGCTACCTTAGACCCTTCTAAGATTCCCTTTTTATACAATCCCATGGTCCGCAGACCATGGGTATCTCTAAAGTCGACATGACTTATACAAAAGAAGGGTGGAAAACCCTTAGTAACTCTTTACATATTTGTGCTCCACGACCTCAAACGCGGAGACTTTACATTATTTACACAAAACTTGCGATTTTAACCCCAAAATTGACCCCAAGGGACCCATTCCCAACAAGCCCCCAAAAAAAATCTGGTGACTCACCCTTCATTCACTCTGCTGGCACGGAGATCCTGTTACGTAGACCTCCGAGCTCCACTTGTACCACTGTGACTTCGGCAATGCACTATGTTGTTGCCTGCATCATCTGCTCGACCCACTGCTCCATCACTAGCCCTGTGCCATCTACCTGTACCTTCTGCTGCATTTCTTGTAGACTAGCCAATTTTCCTTCGATGGTGGCCGTGAGCACATATTTTTCGTTTAGCTAAGGCTTCAATCGAGCCTTCAATAATGCTTCCCTGTGTTGTGTTGTGTCCACCTGTGCTTTCAATGCCTTTGCTTCATGCAGTTTCGCTAGCCTTTGGGTAATGGTGATGATGCACACTGTCGTTTTAACCTCTTCGTTTCGTTGTTGCAGCTCTCACGCCTTTGTTTCTAGTCTCTGCACATTGGGATCCTCCTGTAAGCTAGTGACTACTTCAAGCGACTGCTCGAAGAGCGCGGTGCAATCCTTTATTGCATTATCTATTGTTGCAATGGCGTCCCTAACAATTGCCTTGTGCTGCTCTCTGACTTTAGGCA